>CAXAJV010000001.1:61100037-62300037 GCA_963969225.1 Xylocopa violacea
TGGCCTCTACGTCTCCGTGGGAACTTCATATACATCAATAACGTAATATAACCTAACCTAACCGAACCTAACATCTCGGCGGTAATATTTGACAGCATTCCTGGCGAGTTGGCCTCTAGGTCTCCGTTTGACCTTCATATACATCAATAACGTAATATAACCTAACCTAACCCAACCTATCATCTCGGCGGTAATATTTGACAACATTCCTGACGAGTTGGCCTCTACGTCTCCGTGGGACCTTTATATACATCAATAACGTAATATACCCTAACCTAACCCAACCTATCATCTCGGCGGTAATATTTGACAGCATTCCTGGCGAGTTGGCCTCTAGGTCTCCGTTTGACCTTCATATACATCAATAACGTAATATAACCTAACCTAACCCAACCTATTATCTCGGCGGTAATATTTGACAACATTCCTGGCGAGTTGGCCTCTACGTGTCCGTGGGAACTTTATATACATCAATAACAATATATAAGCTAGCCTAACCCAATCTAACATCTCGGCGGTAATATTTGACCACAATTCTGGCTTGTTGGCCTCTACGTCTCCGTGGGACCTTTATATACTTCAATAACGTAATATAACCTAACCTAACCCAACCTTTCATCTCGGCGGTAATATTTGACCACATTCCTGGCGAGTTGGCCTCTACGGCTGCGCTGGACCGTCATATACATCAATAACGTAATATAAATTAACCTAACCCAACCTATCATCTCAGCTGTAATATTTGAGAACATTCCTGGCGAGTTGGCCTCTACGTCTCCGTGGGACCTTTATATACATCAATAACGTAATATAACCTAACCTAACCCAACCTATCATTTCGGCGGTAAAATTTGACAACATTTCTGGCGAGTTGGCCTCTACGTCTCCGTGGGACCTTTATATACATCAATAACGTAATATAACCTAACCTAACCCAACCTAACATCTCGGCGGTAATATTTGACAACATTCCTGGCGAGTTGGCCTCTACGTCTGTGCGGGAACTTTATATACATCAATAACACTATATAAGCTAGCCTAACCCAATCTAACATCTCGGTGGTAATATTTGACCACATTTCTGGCTTGTTGGCCTCTACGTCTCCGTGGGACCTTTATATACTTCAATAACGTAATATAACATAACCTAACCCAAACTATCATCTCGGCGGTAATATTTGACAGCATTCCTGGCGAGTTGGCCTCTAGGTCTCCGTTTGACCTTCATATACATCAATAACGTAATATAACCTAACCTAACCCAACCTATCATCTCGGCGGTAATATTTGACAACATTCCTGGCGAGTTAGCCTCTACGTCTCCGTGGGACATTTATATACATCAATAAAGTAATATAACCTAACCTAACCCAACCTATCATCTCGGCGGTAATATTTGACCACATTCCTGGCGAGTTGGCCTCTACGTCTCCGTGGGAACTTCATATACATCAATAACGTAATATAACCTAACCTAACCCAACCTAACATCTCGGCGGTAATATTTGACAGCATTCCTGGCGTGTTGGCCTCTAGGTCTCCGTTTGACCTTCATATACATCAATAACGTAATATAACCTAACCTAACTCAACCTATCAATTCGGCGGTAATATTTGACCACATTCCTGGCGAGTTGGCCTCTACGGCTCCGCTGGACCTTCATATACATCAATAACGTAATATAAATTAACCTAACCCAACCTATCATCTCAGCTGTAATATTTGACAACATTCCTGGCGAGTTGGCCTCTACGTGTCCGTGGGAACTTTATATACATCAATAACAATATATAAGCTAGCCTAACCCAATCTAACATATCGGCGGTAATATTTGACCACAATTCTGGCTTGTTGGCCTCTACGTCTCCGTGGGACCTTTATATACTTCAATAACGTAATATAACCTAACCTAACCCAACCTCTCATTTCGGCGGTAATATTTGACCACATTCCTGGCGTGTTGGCCTCTACGGCTCCGCTGGTCCGTCATATACATCAATAACGTAATATAAATTAACCTAACCCAACCTATCATCTCAGCTGTAATATTTGAGAACATTCCTGGCGAGTTGGCCTCTACGTCTCCATGGGACCTTTATATACATCAATAACGTAATATAACCTAACCTAAGCCAACCTATAATCTCGGCGGTAATATTTGACAACATTCCTGGCGAGTTGGCCTCTAGGTCTCCGTTTGACCTTCATATACATCAATAACGTAATATAACCTAACCTAACCCAACCTATCATCTCGGCGGTAATATTTGACAACATTCCTGGCGTGTTAGCCTCTACGTCTCCGTGGGAACTTTATATACATCAATAACAATATATAAGCTAGCCTAACCCAATCTAACATCTCGGCGGTAATATTTGGCCTCATTTCTGGCTTGTTGGCCTCTACGTCTCCGTGGGACCTTTATATACTTCAATAACGTAATATAACCTAACCTAACCGAACCTAACATCTCGGTGGTAATATTTGACAACATTCCTGGCGAGTTGGCCTCTACGTCTCCGTGGGACCTTTATATACATCAATAACGTAATATAACCTAACCTAAGCCAACCTATAATCTCGGCGGTAATATTTGACAACATTCCTGGCGAGTTGGCCTCTAGGTCTCCGTTTGACCTTCATATACATCAATAACGTAATATAACCTAACCTAACCCAACCTATCATCTCGGCGGTAATATTTGAAAACATTCCTGGCGAGTTGGCCTCTACGTCTCCGTGGGAACTTTATATACATCAATAACAATATATAAGCTAGCCTAACCCAATCTATCATCTCGGCGGTAATATTTGACAGCATTCCTGGCGAGTTGGCCTCTAGGTCTCCGTTTGACCTTCATATACATCAATAACGTAATATAACGTAACCTAACCCAACCTATTATCTCGGCGGCAATATTTGACAACATTCCTGGCGAGTTGGCCTCTACGTGTCCGTGGGAACTTTATATACATCAATAACAATATATAAGCTAGCCTAACCCAATCTAACATCTCGGCGGTAATATTTGACCACAATTCTGGCTTGTTGGCCTCTACGTCTCCGTGGCACCTTTATATACTTCAATAACGTAATATAACCTAACCTAACCCAACCTTTCATCTCGGCGGTAATATTTGACCACATTCCTGGCGAGTTGGCCTCTACGGCTGCGCTGGACCGTCATATACATCAATAACGTAATATAAATTAACCTAACCCAACCTATCATCTCAGCTGTAATATTTGAGAACATTCCTGGCGAGTTGGCCTCTACGTCTCCGTGGGACCTTTATATACATCAATAACGTAATATAACCTAACCCAACCCAACCTATCATTTCGGCGGTAAAATTTGACAACAGTCCTGGCGTGTTAGCCTCTACGTCTCCGTGGGAACTTTATATACATCAATAACAATATATAAGCTAGCCTAACCCAATCTAACATCTCGGCGGTAATATTTGGCCTCATTTCTGGCTTGTTGGCCTCTACGTCTCCGTGGGACCTTTATATACTTCAATAACGTAATATAACCTAACCTAACCGAACCTAACATCTCGGTGGTAATATTTGACAACATTCCTGGCGAGTTGGCCTCTACGTCTCCGTGGGACCTTTATATACATCAATAACGTAATATAACCTAACCTAAGCCAACCTATAATCTCGGCGGTAATATTTGACAACATTCCTGGCGAGTTGGCCTCTAGGTCTCCGTTTGACCTTCATATACATCAATAACGTAATATAACCTAACCTAACCCAACCTATCATCTCGGCGGTAATATTTGAAAACATTCCTGGCGAGTTGGCCTCTACGTCTCCGTGGGAACTTTATATACATCAATAACAATATATAAGCTAGCCTAACCCAATCTATCATCTCGGCGGTAATATTTGACCACAATTCTGGCTTGTTGGCCTCTACGTCTCCGTGGGACCTTTATATACTTCAATAACGTAATATAACCTAACCTAACCCAACCTATCATCTCGGCGGTAATATTTGACCACATTCCTGGCGAGTTGGCCTCTGCGGCTCCGCTGGACCGTCATATACATCAATAACGTAATATAAATTAACCTAACCCATCCTATCATCTCAGCTGTAATATTTGAGAACATTCCTGGCGAGTTGGCCTCTGCGTCTCCGTGGGACCTTTATATACTTCAATAACGTAATATAACCTAACCTAACCCAACCTTTCATCTCGGCGGTAATATTTGACCACATTCCTGGCGAGTTGGCCTCTACGGCTGCGCTGGACCGTCATATACATCAATACCGTAATATAAATTAACCTAACCCAACCTATCATCTCAGCTGTAATATTTGAGAACATTCCTGGCGAGTTGGCCTCTACGTCTCCGTGGGACCTTTATATACATCAATAACGTAATATAACCTAACCTAACCCAACCTATCATTTCGGCGGTAAAATTTGACAACATTTCTGGCGAGTTGGCCTCTACGTCTCCGTGGGACCTTTATATACATCAATAACGTAATATAACCTAACCTAACCCAACCTAACATCTCGGCGGTAATATTTGACAACATTCCTGGCGAGTTGGCCTCTACGTCTGTGCGGGAACTTTATATACATCAATAACATTATATAAGCTAGCCTAACCCAATCTAACATCTCGGTGGTAATATTTGACCACATTTCTGGCTTGTTGGCCTCTACGTCTCCGTGGGACCTTTATATACTTCAATAACGTAATATAACATAACCTAACCCAAACTATCATCTCGGCGGTAATATTTGACAGCATTCCTGGCGAGTTGGCCTCTAGGTCTCCGTTTGACCTTCATATACATCAATAACGTAATATAACCTAACCTAACCCAACCTATCATCTCGGCGGTAATATTTGACAACATTCCTGGCGAGTTAGCCTCTACGTCTCCGTGGGACATTTATATACATCAATAAAGTAATATAACCTAACCTAACCCAACCTATCATCTCGGCGGTAATATTTGACCACATTCCTGGCGACTTGGCCTCTACGTCTCCGTGGGAACTTCATATACATCAATAACGTAATATAACCTAACCTAACCCAACCTAACATCTCGGCGGTAATATTTGACAGCATTCCTGGCGTGTTGGCCTCTAGGTCTCCGTTTGACCTTCATATACATCAATAACGTAATATAACCTAACCTAACTCAACCTATCAATTCGGCGGTAATATTTGACCACATTCCTGGCGAGTTGGCCTCTACGGCTCCGCTGGACCTTCATATACATCAATAACGTAATATAAATTAACCTAACCCAACCTATCATCTCAGCTGTAATATTTGACAACATTCCTGGCGAGTTGGCCTCTACGTGTCCGTGGGAACTTTATATACATCAATAACAATATATAAGCTAGCCTAACCCAATCTAACATATCGGCGGTAATATTTGACCACAATTCTGGCTTGTTGGCCTCTACGTCTCCGTGGGACCTTTATATACTTCAATAACGTAATATAACCTAACCTAACCCAACCTATCATTTCGGCGGTAATATTTGACCACATTCCTGGCGTGTTGGCCTCTACGGCTCCGCTGGACCGTCATATACATCAATAACGTAATATAAATTAACCTAACCCAACTTATCATCTCAGCTGTAATATTTGAGAACATTCCTGGCGAGTTGGCCTCTACGTCTCCGTGGGACCTTTATATACATCAATAACGTAATATAACCTAACCTAAGCCAACCTATCATCTCGGCGGTAATATTTGACAACATTCCTGGCGAGTTGGCCTCTACGTCTCCGTGGGAACTTTATATACATCAATATCGTAATATAACCTAACCTAACCCAACCTATCATCTCGGCGGTAATATTTGACCACATTCCTGGCGAGTTGGCCTCTACGTCTCCGTGGGAACTTCATATACATCAATAACGTAATATAACCTAACCTAACCCAACCTAACATCTCGGCGGTAATATTTGACAGCATTCCTGACGAGTTGGCCTCTACGTCTCCGTGGGAACTTCATATACATCAATAACGTAATATAACCTAACCTAACCGAACCTAACATCTCGGCGGTAATATTTGACAGCATTCCTGGCGAGTTGGCCTCTAGGTCTCCGTTTGACCTTCATATACATCAATAACGTAATATAACCTAACCTAACCCAACCTATCATCTCGGCGGTAATATTTGACAACATTCCTGACGAGTTGGCCTCTACGTCTCCGTGGGACCTTTATATACATCAATAACGTAATATACCCTAACCTAACCCAACCTATCATCTCGGCGGTAATATTTGACAGCATTCCTGGCGAGTTGGCCTCTAGGTCTCCGTTTGACCTTCATATACATCAATAACGTAATATAACCTAACCTAACCCAACCTATTATCTCGGCGGTAATATTTGACAACATTCCTGGCGAGTTGGCCTCTACGTGTCCGTGGGAACTTTATATACATCAATAACAATATATAAGCTAGCCTAACCCAATCTAACATCTCGGCGGTAATATTTGACCACAATTCTGGCTTGTTGGCCTCTACGTCTCCGTGGGACCTTTATATACTTCAATAACGTAATATAACCTAACCTAACCCAACCTTTCATCTCGTCGGTAATATTTGACCACATTCCTGGCGAGTTGGCCTCTACGGCTGCGCTGGACCGTCATATACATCAATAACGTAATATAAATTAACCTAACCCAACCTATCATCTCAGCTGTAATATTTGAGAACATTCCTGGCGAGTTGGCCTCTACGTCTCCGTGGGACCTTTATATACTTCAATAACGTAATATAACATAACCTAACCCAAACTATCATCTCGGCGGTAATATTTGACAGCATTCCTGGCGAGTTGGCCTCTAGGTCTCCGTTTGACCTTCATATACATCAATAACGTAATATAACCTAACCTAACCCAACCTATCATCTCGGCGGTAAAATTTGACAACATTTCTGGCGAGTTGGCCTCTACGTCTCCGTGGGACCTTTATATACATCAATAACGTAATATAACCTAACCTAACCCAACCTAACATCTCGGCGGTAATATTTGACAACATTCCTGGCGAGTTGGCCTCTACGTCTGTGCGGGAACTTTATATACATCAATAACACTATATAAGCTAGCCTAACCCAATCTAACATCTCGGTGGTAATATTAGACCACATTTCTGGCTTGTTGGCCTCTACGTCTCCGTGGGACCTTTATATACTTCAATAACGTAATATAACATAACCTAACCCAAACTATCATCTCGGCGGTAATATTTGACAGCATTCCTGGCGAGTTGGCCTCTAGGTCTCCGTTTGACCTTCATATACATCAATAACGTAATATAACCTAACCTAACCCAACCTACCATCTCGGCGGTAATATTTGACAACATTCCTGGCGAGTTAGCCTCTACGTCTCCGTGGGACATTTATATACATCAATAAAGTAATATAACCTAACCTAACCCAACCTATCATCTCGGCGGTAATATTTGACCACATTCCTGGCGAGTTGGCCTCTACGTCTCCGTGGGAACTTCATATACATCAATAACGTAATATAACCTAACCTAACCCAACCTAACATCTCGGCGGTAATATTTGACAGCATTCCTGACGAGTTGGCCTCTACGTCTCCGTGGGAACTTCATATACATCAATAACGTAATATAACCTAACCTAACCGAACCTAACATCTCGGCGGTAATATTTGACAGCATTCCTGGCGAGTTGGCCTCTAGGTCTCCGTTTGACCTTCATATACATCAATAACGTAATATAATCTAACCTAACCCAACCTATCATCTCGGCGGTAATATTTGACAACATTCCTGACGAGTTGGCCTCTACGTCTCCGTGGGACCTTTATATACATCAATAACGTAATATAACCTAACCTAAGCCAACCTATCATCTCGGCGGTAATATTTGACAACATTCCTGGCGAGTTGGCCTCTACGTGTCCGTGTGAACTTTATATACATCAATAACAATATATAAGCTAGCCTAACCCAATCTAACATCTCGGCGGTAATATTTGACAACATTCCTGGCGAGTTAGCCTCTACGTCTCCGTGGGACATTTATATACATCAATAAAGTAATATAACCTAACCTAACCCAACCTATCATCTCGGCGGTAATATTTGACAATATTCCTGGCGAGTTGGCCTCTACGTCTCCGTGGGACCTTTATATACATCAATAACGTAATATAACCTAACCTAACCCAACCTATCATCTCGGCGGTAATATTTGACCACATTCCTGGCGAGTTGGCCTCTACGTCTCCGTTCGACCTTCATATACATCAATAACGTAATATAACTTAACCTAACCCAACCTATCATTTCGGCGGTAATATTTGGCAACATTCCCGTCTTGTTGGCCTCTATGTCTCCGTGGGACCTTTATATACATTAATAACGTAATATAACGTAACCTAACCCACCTTACCTCTCGGGGTACCATTTAACCACATTCCTTGATTGTCGGGCCCTACTTCTCGGTGGGAACACTGTATACGTCTATGACGTAATACAACCTAACCTAAACCAACCTACCATCTCGGCGGTAATATTGGACAACATTCCTGACGAGTTGGCCTCTACGTCTCCGTGGGAACTTCATATTCATCAATAAAGAAATATAACCTAACCTAACCGAACCTAACATCTCGGCGGTAATATTTGACAGCATTCCTGGCGAGTTGGCCTCTAGGTCTCCGTTTGACATTCATATACATCAATAACGTAATATAACCTAACCTAACCCAACCTATCATCTCGGCGGTAATATTTGACAACATTCCTGGCGTGTTAGCCTCTACGTCTCCGTGGGAACTTTATATACATCAATAACAATATATAAGCTAGCTTAACCCAATCTAACATCTCGGCGGTAATATTTGGCCACATTTCTGGCTTGTTGGCCTCTACGTCTCCGTGGGACCTTTATATACCTCAATAACGTAATATAACCTAACCTAAGCCAACCTATAATCTCGGCTGTAATATTTGACAACATTCCTGGCGAGTTGGCCTCTAGGTCTGCGTTTGACCTTCATATACATCAATAACGTAATATAACCTAACCTAACCCAACCTATCATCTCGGCGGTAATTTTTGACAACATTCGTGGCGAGTTGGCCTCTACGTGTCCGTGGGAACTTTATATACATCAATAACAATATATAAGCTAGCCTAACCCAATCTAACATCTCGGCGGTAATATTTGACCACAATTGTGGCTTGTTGGCCTCTACGTCTCCGTGGGACCTTTATATACTTCAATAACGTAATATAACCTAACCTAACCCAACCTATCATCTCGGCGGTAATATTTGACAACATTCCTGGCTTGATGGCCTCTACTTCTCCGTGGGACCTTCATATATATATCAATAACGTAATATAACCTAACCTAACCCAACCTATCATTTCGGCGGTAAAATTTGACAACATTTCTGGCGAGTTGGCCCCTGCGTCTCCGTGGGACCTTTATATATATCAATAACGTAATATAACCTAACCTAACCCAACCTATCATTTTGGCGGTAAAATTTGACAACATTTCTGTCGTGTTGGCCTCTACGTCTCCGTGGGACCTTTATATACATAAATAACGTAATATAACGTAACCTCACCCAACCTAACCTCTCGGGGTACCATTTAACCACATTCCTTGATTGCCGGGCCCTACTTCTCGGTGGGAACACTGTATACGTCTATGACGTAATACAACCTAACCTAAGCCAACCTAACATCTCGGCGGTAATATTTGACAAAATTCCTGGCGAGTTGGCCTCTACGTCTCCGTGGGACCGTTATATACATCAATAACGTAATATAACCTAACCAAAGCCAACCTATCATCTCGGCGGTAATATTTGACAACATTCCTGGCGAGTTGGCCGCTACGTCTCCGTGGGAACTTTATATACATCAATAACGTAATATAACCTAACCTAACCCAACCTATCATCTCGGCGGTAATATTTGACCACATTCCTGGCGAGTTGGCCTCTACGTCTCCGTGTGAACTTCATATACATCAATAACGTAATATAACCTAACCTAACCCAACCTAACATCTCGGCGGTAATATTTGACAGCATTCCTGGCGAGTTGGCCTCTAGGTCTCCGTTTGACCTTCATATACATCAATAACGTAATATAACCTAACCTAACTCAACCTATCAATTCGGCGGTAATATTTGACCACATTCCTGGCGAGTTGGCCTCTACGGCTCCGCTGGACCTTCATATACATCAATAACGTAATATAAATTAACCTAACCCAACCTATCATCTCAGCTGTAATATTTGACAACATTCCTGGCGAGTTGGCCTCTACGTCTCCGTGGGACCTTTATATACATCAATAACGTAATATAACCTAACCTAAGCCAACCTATAATCTCGGCGGTAATATTTGACAACATTCCTGGCGAGTTGGCCTCTAGGTCTCCGTTTGACCTTCATATACATCAATAACGTAATATAACCTAACCTAACCCAACCTATCATCTCGGCGGTAATATTTGACAACATTCCTGGCGAGTTGGCCTCTACGTCTCCGTGGGAACTTTATATACATCAATAACAATATATAAGCTAGCCTAACCCAATCTATCATCTCGGCGGTAATATTTGACCACAATTCTGGCTTGTTGGCCTCTACGTCTCCGTGGGACCTTTATATACTTCAATAACGTAATATAACCTAACCTAACCCAACCTATCATCTCGGCGGTAATATTTGACCACATTCCTGGCGAGTTGGCCTCTGCGGCTCCGCTGGACCGTCATATACATCAATAGCGTAATATAAATTAACCTAACCCAACCTATCATCTCAGCTGTAATATTTGAGAACATTCCTGGCGAGTTGGCCTCTACGTCTCCGTGGGACCTTTATATACATCAATAACGTAATATAACCTAACCTAACCCAACCTATCATCTCGGCGGTAATATTTGACAACATTCCTGGCGAGTTGGCCTCTACGTCTCCGTGGGAACTTTATATACACCAATAACAATATATAAGCTAGCCTAACCCAATCTAACATCTCGACGGTAATATTTGACCACAATTCTGGCTTGTTGGCCTCTACGTCTCCGTGGGACCTTTATATACTTCAATAACGTAATATAACCTAACCTAACCCAAACTATCATCACGGCGGTAATATTTGACCACATTCCTGGCGAGTTGGCCTCTACGTCTCCGTGGGACCTTCATATACATCAATAACGTAATATAACTTAACCTAACCCAACCTATCATCTCAGCGGTAATATTTGGCAACATTCCCGGCTTGTTGGCCTCTAGGTCTCCGTTTGACCTCCATATACATCAATAACGTAATATAACCTAACATAACCCAACCTATCATCTCGGCGGTAATATTTCACCACATTCCTGGCGAGTTGGCCTCTACGTCTCCGTGGGACCTTCATGTACATCAATAACGTAATATAACTTAACCTAACCCAACCTATCATCTCGGCGGTAATATTTGACAACATTCCTGGCGAGTTGGCCTCTACGTCTCCGTGGGACCTTTATATACATCAATAACGTAATACAGCCTAACCTAAACCAACCTAATATCTCGGCGGTAATATTTGACAACATTCCTGGCGAGTTGGCCTCTACGTCTCCGTGGGACCTTTATTTACGTCAATAACGTAATATAACCTAACCTAAACCAATCTAACATCTCGGCGGTAATATTTGACCACATTCCTGGCTTGTTGGCCTCTACGTCTCCGTGGGACCTTTATATACTTCAATAACGTAATATAACCTAACCTAACCCAACCTAGCATCTAGGCGGTAATATTTGATAACATACCTGGCGAGTGGGCCTCTACTTCTCCGTGGGACCTTTATATATCTCAATAACGTAATATAACCTAACCTATCCCAACCTGAAATCTCGGCGGTAATATTTGACCACATTACTGGCTTGTTGGCCTCTACGTCTCCGTGGGACCTTTATATACATCAATAACGTGAATAACGTAACCTAACCCAACCTAACCTCTCGGGGTACCATTTAACCACATTCTTTGATTGTCGGGCCCTACTTCTCGGTCGGAACACTGTATACGTCTATGACGTAATACAACCTAACCTAAGCCAACCTAACATCTCGGCGGTAATATTTGACAACATTCCTGGCGAGTTGGCCTCTACATCTCCGTGGGACCTTTATATATATCAATAACGTAATATAACCTAACCTAACCCAACCTAACATCTCGGCGGTAATATTTGACCACATTCCTGGCTTGTTGACCTCTACGTCTCCGTGGGACCTTTATACACTTCAATAACGTAATATAACCTAACCTAAACCAACCTAACATCTCGGCGGTAATATTTGAAAACATACCTGGCGAGTTGGGCTCCACGTCACCGTGGGACCTTTATATACATCAATAACGTAATATAACCTAACCTAAGCCAACCTATCATCTCGGCGGTAATATTTGACAACATTCCTGGCGAGTTGGACTCTACGTCTCCGTGAGACCTTTATATATATCAATAACGTAATATAACCTAACCTAACCCAACCTAACATCTCGGCGGTAATATTTGGCAACATTCCCGGCTTGTTGGCCTCTACATCTCCGTGGGACCTTTATATACATCAATAACGTGAATAACGTAACCTAACCCAACCTAACCTCTCGGGGTACCATTTAACCACATTCCTTGATTGTCGGGCCCTACTTCTCGGTGGGAACACTGTATACGTCTATGACGTAATACAGCCTAACCTAAACCAACCTAATATCTCGGCGGTAATATTTGACAACATTTCTGGCTTGTTGGCCTCTACGTCTACGTGGGACCTTTATATACATCAATAACGTGAATAACGTAACCTAACCCAACCTAACCTCTCGGGGTACCATTTAACCACATTCTTTGATTGTCGGGCCCTACTTCTCGGTCGGAACACTGTATACGTCTATGACGTAATACAACCTAACCTAAGCCAACCTAACATCTCGGCGGTAATATTTGACAACATTCCTGGCGAGTTGGCCTCTACATCTCCGTGGGACCTTTATATATATCAATAACGTAATATAACCTAACCTAACCCAACCTAACATCTCGGCGGTAATATTTGACAGCATTCCTGGCGAGTTGGCCTCTAGGTCTCCGTTTGACCTTCATATACATCAATAACGTAATATAACCTAACCTAACTCAACCTATCAATTCGGCGGTAATATTTGACCACATTCCTGGCGAGTTGGCCTCTACGGCTCCGCTGGACCTTCATATACATCAATAACGTAATATAAATTAACCTAACCCAACCTATCATCTCAGCTGTAATATTTGACAACATTCCTGGCGAGTTGGCCTCTACGTCTCCGTGGGACCTTTATATACATCAATAACGTAATATAACCTAACCTAAGCCAACCTATAATCTCGGCGGTAATATTTGACAACATTCCTGGCGAGTTGGCCTCTAGGTCTCCGTTTGACCTTCATATACATCAATAACGTAATATAACCTAACCTAACCCAACCTATCATCTCGGCGGTAATATTTGACAACATTCCTGGCGAGTTGGCCTCTACGTCTCCGTGGGAACTTTATATACATCAATAACAATATATAAGCTAGCCTAACCCAATCTATCATCTCGGCGGTAATATTTGACCACAATTCTGGCTTGTTGGCCTCTACGTCTCCGTGGGACCTTTATATACTTCAATAACGTAATATAACCTAACCTAACCCAACCTATCATCTCGGCGGTAATATTTGACCACATTCCTGGCGAGTTGGCCTCTGCGGCTCCGCTGGACCGTCATATACATCAATAGCGTAATATAAATTAACCTAACCCAACCTATCATCTCAGCTGTAATATTTGAGAACATTCCTGGCGAGTTGGCCTCTACGTCTCCGTGGGACCTTTATATACATCAATAACGTAATATAACCTAACCTAAGCCAACCTATCATCTCGGCGGTAATATTTGACAACATTCCTGGCGAGTTGGCCTCTACGTCTCCGTGGGACCTTTATATACATCAATAACGTAATACAGCCTAACCTAAACCAACCTAATATCTCGGCGGTAATATTTGACAACATTCCTGGCGAGTTGGCCTCTACGTCTCCGTGGGACCTTTATTTACGTCAATAACGTAATATAACCTAACCTAAACCAATCTAACATCTCGGCGGTAATATTTGACCACATTCCTGGCTTGTTGGCCTCTACGTCTCCGTGGGACCTTTATATACTTCAATAACGTAATATAACCTAACCTAACCCAACCTAGCATCTAGGCGGTAATATTTGATAACATACCTGGCGAGTGGGCCTCTACTTCTCCGTGGGACCTTTATATATCTCAATAACGTAATATAACCTAACCTATCCCAACCTGAAATCTCGGCGGTAATATTTGACCACATTTCTGGCTTGTTGGCCTCTACGTCTCCGTGGGACCTTTATATACATCAATAACGTGAATAACGTAACCTAACCCAACCTAACCTCTCGGGGTACCATTTAACCACATTCTTTGATTGTCGGGCCCTACTTCTCGGTCGGAACACTGTATACGTCTATGACGTAATACAACCTAACCTAAGCCAACCTAACATCTCGGCGGTAATATTTGACAACATTCCTGGCGAGTTGGCCTCTACATCTCCGTGGGACCTTTATATATATCAATAACGTAATATAACCTAACCTAACCCAACCTAACATCTCGGCGGTAATATTTGACCACATTCCTGGCTTGTTGACCTCTACGTCTCCGTGGGACCTTTATACACTTCAATAACGTAATATAACCTAACCTAAACCAACCTAACATCTCGGCGGTAATATTTGAAAACATACCTGGCGAGTTGGGCTCCACGTCACCGTGGGACCTTTATATACATCAATAACGTAATATAACCTAACCTAAGCCAACCTATCATCTCGGCGGTAATATTTGACAACATTCCTGGCGAGTTGGACTCTACGTCTCCGTGAGACCTTTATATATATCAATAACGTAATATAACCTAACCTAACCCAACCTAACATCTCGGCGGTAATATTTGGCAACATTCCCGGCTTGTTGGCCTCTACATCTCCGTGGGACCTTTATATACATCAATAACGTGAATAACGTAACCTAACCCAACCTAACCTCTCGGGGTACCATTTAACCACATTCCTTGATTGTCGGGCCCTACTTCTCGGTGGGAACACTGTATACGTCTATGACGTAATACAGCCTAACCTAAACCAACCTAATATCTCGGCGGTAATATTTGACAACATTCCTGGCGAGTTGGCCTCTACGTCTACGTGGGACCTTTATTTACGTCAATAACGTAATATAACCTAACCTAACCCAACCTATCATCTCGGCGGTAATATTTGACAACATTCCTGGCGAGTTAGCCTCTACGTCTCCGTGGGACATTTATATACATCAATAAAGTAATATAACCTAACCTAACCCAACCTATCATCTCGGCGGTAATATTTGACCACATTCCTGGCGAGTTGGCCTCTACGTCTCCGTGGGAACTTCATATACATCAATAACGTAATATAACCTAACCTAACCCAACCTAACATCTCGGCGGTAATATTTGACAGCATTCCTGACGAGTTGGCCTCTACGTCTCCGTGGGAACTTCATATACATCAATAACGAAATATAACCTAACCTAACCGAACCTAACATCTCGGCGGTAATATTTGACAGCATTCCTGGCGAGTTGGCCTCTAGGTCTCCGTTTGACCTTCATATACATCAATAACGTAATATAACCTAACCTAACCCAACCTATCATCTCGGCGGTAATATTTGACAACATTCCTGACGAGTTGGCCTCTACGTCTCCGTGGGACCTTTATATACATCAATAACGTAATATACCCTAACCTAACCCAACCTATCATCTCGGCGGTAATATTTGACAGCATTCCTGGCGAGTTGGCCTCTAGGTCTCCGTTTGACCTTCATATACATCAATAACGTAATATCACCTAACCTAACCCAACCTATTATCTCGGCGGTAATATTTGACAACATTCCTGGCGAGTTGGCCTCTACGTGTCCGTGGGAACTTTATATACATCAATAACAATATATAAGCTAGCCTAACCCAATCTAACATCTCGGCGGTAATATTTGACCACAATTCTGGCTTGTTGGCCTCTACGTCTCCGTGGGACCTTTATATACTTCAATAACGTAATATAACCTAACCTAACCCAACCTTTCATCTCGGCGGTAATATTTGACCACATTCCTGGCGAGTTGGCCTCTACGGCTGCGCTGGACCTTCATATACATCAATAACGTAATATAACCTAACCTAACCCAACCTATCATTTCGGCGGTAAAATTTGACAACATTTCTGGCGAGTTGGCCTCTACGTCTCCGTGGGACCTTTATATACATCAATAACGTAATATAACCTAACCTAAGCCAACCTATCATCTCGGCGGTAATATTTGACAACATTCCTGGCGAGTTGGCCTCTACGTGTCCGTGGGAACTTTATATACATCAATAACAATATATAAGCTAGCCTAACCCAATCTAACATCTCGGCGGTAATATTTGACAACATTCCTGGCGAGTTAGCCTCTACGTCTCCGTGGGACATTTATATACATCAATAAAGTAATATAACCTAACCTAACCCAACCTATCATCTCGGCGGTAATATTTGACAATATTCCTGGCGAGTTGGCCTCTACGTCTCCGTGGGACCTTTATATACATCAATAACGTAATATAACCTAACCTAACCCAACCTATCATCTCGGCGGTAATATTTGACCACATTCCTGGCGAGTTGGCCTCTACGTCTCCGTTGGACCTTCATATACATCAATAACGTAATATAACTTAACCTAACCCAACCTATCATTTCGGCGGTAATATTTGGCAACATTCCCGTCTTGTTGGCCTCTATGTCTCCGTGGGACCTTTATATACATTAATAACGTAATATAACGTAACCTAACCCACCTTACCTCTCGGGGTACCATTTAACCACATTCCTTGATTGTCGGGCCCTACTTCTCGGTGGGAACACTGTATACGTCTATGACGTAATACAACCTAACGTAAACCAACCTACCATCTCGGCGGTAATATTGGACAACATTCCTGACGAGTTGGCCTCTACGTCTCCGTGGGAACTTCATATACATCAATAACGTAATATAACCTAACCTAACCCAACCTAACATCTCGGCGGTAATATTTGACAGCATTCCTGGCGAGTTGGCCTCTAGGTCTCCGTTTGACCTTCATATACATCAATAACGTAATATAACCTAACCTAACCCAACCTATCATCTCGGCGGTAATATTTGACAACATTCCTGGCGAGTTAGCCTCTACGTCTCGGTGGGACCTTTATATACTTCAATAACGTAATATAACCTAACCTAACCCGAACTATCATCTCGGCGGTAATATTTGACCACATTCCTGGCTTGTTGGCCTCTACGTCTCCGTGGGACCTTTATATACTTCAATAACGTAATATAACCTAACCTAACCCAACATAGCATCTAGGCGGTAATATTTGAAAACATACCTGGCGAGTGGGCCTCTACTTCTCCGTGGGACCTTTATATATATCAATAACGTAATATAACCTAACCTATCCCAACCTGACATCTCGGCGGTAATATTTGGCAACATTCCAGGCTTGTTGGCCTCTACGTCCCCGTGGGACATTTATATACATGAATAACATAATATAACGTAACCTAACCCAACCTAACCTCTCGGGGTACCATTTAACCACATTCCTTGATTTTCGGGCCCTACTTCTCGGTGGGAACACTGTATACGTCTATGACGTAATACAACCTAACCTAAGCCAACCTAACATCTCGGCGGTAATATTTGACAACATTCCTGGCGAGTTGGCCTCTACGTCTCCGTGGGACCTTTATATACATCAATAACGTAATATAACCTAACCTAAGCCAACCTATCATCTCAGCGGTGATATTTAACCACATTCCTGGCTTGTTGGCCTCTACGTCTCCGTGGGACCTTTATATACTTCAATAACGTAATATAACCTAACCTAACCCAACCGAACATCTCGGGGGTAATATTTGAAAACATACCTGGCGAGTTGGCCTCTACTTCTCCGTGGGACCTTTATATATATCAATAACGTAATATAACCTAACCTAACCCAACCTGAAATCTCGGCGGTAATATTTGGCAACATTCCAGGCTCGTTGGCCTCTACGTCCCCGTGGGACCTTTATATACATGAATAACGTAATATAACGTAACCTAACCTAACCTAACCTCTCGGGGTACCATTTAACCACATTCCTTGATTGTCGGGCCGTACTTCTCGGTGGGAACACTGTATACGTCTATGACGTAATACAACCTAACCTAACCCAAACTATCATCTCGGCGGTAATATTTGACCACATTCCTGGCTTGTTGGCCTCTACGTCTCCGTGGGACGTTTATATACATCAATAACGTAATATAACCTAACCTAACCCAACCTAACATCTCGGCGGTAATATTTGAAAACATACCTGGCGAGTTGGCCTCTACTTCTCCGTGGGAACTTTATATACATCAATAACAATATATAAGCTAGCCTAACCCAATCTAACATCTCGGCGGTAATATTTGACCACATTTCTGGCTTGTTGGCCTCTACGTCTCCGTGGGACCTTTATATACATCAATAACGTGAATAACGTAACCTAACCCAACCTAACCTCTCGGGGTACCATTTAACCACATTCTTTGATTGTCGGGCCCTACTTCTCGGTCGGAACACTGTATACGTCTATGACGTAATACAACCTAACCTAAGCCAACCTAACATCTCGGCGGTAATATTTGACAACATTCCTGGCGAGTTGGCCTCTACATCTCCGTGGGACCTTTATATATATCAATAACGTAATATAACCTAACCTAACCCAACCTAACATCTCGGCGGTAATATTTGACCACATTCCTGGCTTGTTGACCTCTACGTCTCCGTGGGACCTTTATACACTTCAATAACGTAATATAACCTAACCTAAACCAACCTAACATCTCGGCGGTAATATTTGAAAACATACCTGGCGAGTTGGGCTCTACGTCACCGTGGGACCTTTATATACATCAATAACGTAATATAACCTAACCTAACCCAACCTAACATCTCGGCGGTAATATTTGAAAACATACCTGGCGAGTTGGCCTCTACTTCTCCGTGGGACCTTTATATATATCAATAACGTAATATAACCTAACCTAAACCAACCTGAAATCTCGGCGGTAATATTTGGCAACATTCCAGGCTCGTTGGCCTCTACGTCCCCGTGGGACCTTTATATACATGAATAACGTAATATAACGTAACCTAACCTAACCTAACCTCTCGGGGTACCATTTAACCACATTCCTTGATTGTCGGGCCGTACTTCTCGGTGGGAACACTGTATACGTCTATGACGTAATTCAACCTAACCTAACCTAAACTATCATCTCGGCGGTAATATTTGACAACATTCCTGGCGAGTTGGCCTCTACGTCTCCGTGGGACCTTTATATACATCAGTAACGTAATATAACCTAACCTAACCCAACCTAACCTCTTGGGGTACCATTTAACCACATTCCTTGATTGTCGGGCCCTACTTCTCGGTGGGAACACTATATACGTCTATGACGTAATACAACCTAACCTAAGCCAACCTAACATCTCGGCGGTAATATTTGACAACATTCCTGGCGAGTTGGTCTCTACGTCTCCGTGGGACCTTTATATACATCAGTAACGTAATATAACCTAACCTAACCCAACCTAACATCTCGGCGGTAATATTTGAAGACATACCTGGCGAGTTGGCCTCTACTTCTCCGTGGGACCTTTACATATATCAATAACGTAATATAACCTAACCTATCCCAACCTGACATCTCGGCGGTAATATTTGGCAACATTCCAGGCTTGTTGGCCTCTACGTCCCCGTGGGACATTTATATACATGAATAACATAATATAACGTAACCTAACCCAACCTAACCTCTCGGGGTACCATTTAACCACATTCCTTGATGTTCGGGCCCTACTTCTCGGTGGGAACACTGTATACGTCTATGACGTAATACAACCTAACCTAACCCGAACTATCATCTCGGCGGTAATATTTGACAACATTCCTGGCGAGTTGGCCTCTACGTCTCCGTGGGACCTTTATATACATCAATAACGTAATATAACCTAACCTAAGCCAACCTATAATCTCGGCGGTAATATTTGACAACATTCCTGGCGAGTTGACCTCTAGGTCTCCGTTTGACCTTCATATACATCCATAACGTAATATAACCTAACATAACCCAACCTATCATCTCGGCGGTAATATTTCACCACATTCCTGGCGAGTTGGCCTCTACGTCTGCGTGGGACCTTCATATACATCAATAACGTAATATAACTTAACCTAACCCAACCTATCATCTCAGCGGTAATATTTGGCAACATTCCCGACTTGTTGGACTCTACGTCTCCGTGGGACCTTTATATACATTAATAACGTAATATAACGTAACCTAACCCACCTAACCTCTCGGGGTACCATTTAACCACATTCCTTGATTGTCGGGCCCTACTTCTCGGTGGGAACACTGTATACGTCTATGACGTAATACAACCTAACCTAAACCAGCCTACCATCTCGGCGGTAATATTGGTCAACATTCCTGACGAGTTGGCCTCTACGTCTCTGTGGGAACTTCATACACATCAATAACGTAATATAACCTAACCTAACCGAACCTAACATCTCGGCGGTAATATTTGACAGCATTCCTGGCGAATTGGCCTCTAGGTCTCCGTTTGACCTTCATATACATCAATAACGTAATATAACCTAACCTAACCCAACCTATCATCTCGGCGGTAATGTTTGACAACATTCCTGGCGAGTTAGCCTCTACGTCTCCGTGGAACCTTTATATACTTCAATAACGTAATATAACCTAACCTAACCCGAACTATCATCTCGGCGGTAATATTTGACAACATTACTGACGAGTTGCCCTCTACGTCTCCGTGGGACCTTTATATACATCAATAATGTAATATAACCTAACCTAACCCAACCTATCATCTCGGCGGTAATATTTGACAACATTCCTGGCGAGTTGGCCTCTACGTCTCCGTGGGAACTGTATATACATCAATAACAATATATAAGCTAGCCTAACCCAATCTAACATCTCGGCGGTAATATTTGACCACAATTCTGGCTTGTTGGCCTCTACGTCTCCGTGGGACCTTTATATACTTCAATAACGTAATATCACCTAACCTAACCCAAACTATCATCTCGGCGGTAATATTTGACCACATTCCTGGCGAGTTGGCCTCTACGTCTCCGTGGGACCTTCATATACATCAATAACGTAATATAACTTAACCTAACCCAACCTATCATCTCAGCGGTAATATTTGGCAACATTCCCGGCTTGTTGGCCTCTACGTCTCCGTGGGACCTTTATATACATTAATAACGTAATATAACGTAACCTAACCCACCTAACCCCTCGGGGTACCATTTAACCACATTCCTTGATTGTCGGGGCCTACTTCTCGGTGGGAACACTGTATACGTCTATGACGTAATACAACCTAACCCAAAGCAACCTACCATCTCGGCGGTAATATTGGACAACATTCCTGACGAGTTGGCCTCTACGTCTCCGTGGGACCTTTATATATATCAATAACGTAATATAACCTAACCTAACCCAACCTAACATCTCGGCGGTAATATTTGACCACATTCCTGGCTTGTTGGCCTCTACGTCTCCGTGGGACCTTTATATACTTCAATAACGTAATATAACCTAACCTAAGCCAACCTATAATCTCGGCGGTAATATTTGACAACATTCCTGGCGAGTTGGCCTCTAGGTCTCCGTTTGACCTTCATATACATCAATAACGTAATATAACCTAACTTAACCCAACCTATCATCTCAGCGGTAATATTTGACAACATTCCTGGCGAGTTGGCCTCTACGTCTCCGTGGGAACTTTATATACATCAATAACAATATATAAGCTAGCCTAACCCAATCTAACATCTCGGCGGTAATATTTGACCACAATTCTGGCTTGTTGGCCTCTACGTCTCCGTGGAACCTTTATATACTTCAATAACGTAATATAACCTAACCTAACCCGAACTATCATCTCGGCGGTAATATTTGACCACATTCCTGGCGAGTTGGCCTCTACGTCTCCGTGGGACCTTCATATACATCAATAACGTAATATAACTTAACCTAACCCAACCTAACCTCTCGGGGTACCATTTAACCACATTACTTGATTGTCGGGCCCTACTTCTCGGTGGGAACACTGTATACGTCTATGACGTAATACAACCTAACCCTAGCCAACCTAACATCTCGGCGGTAATATTTGACAACATTCCTGGCGAGTTGGCCTCTACGTCTCCGTGGGACCTTTATATACATCAATAACGTAATGTAACCTAACCTAACCCTACCTATGATCTCGGCGGTAATATTTGACCACATTCCTGGCGAGTTGGCCTCTACGTCTCCGTGGGACCTTCATATACATCAATAACGTAATATAACTTAACCTAACCCAACCTATCATCTCAGCGGTAATATTTGGCAACATTCCCGACTTGTTGGCCTCTACGTCTCCGTGGGACCTTTATATACATTAATAACGTAATATAACGTAACCTAACCCACCTAACCCCTCGGGGTACCATTTAACCACATTCCTTGATTGTCGGGCCCTACTTCTCGGTGGGAACACTGTATACGTCTATGACGTAATACAACCTAACCCAAAGCAACCTACCATCTCGGCGGTAATATTGGACAACATTCCTGACGAGTTGGCCTCTACGTCTCCGTGGGACCTTTATATATATCAATAACGTAATATAACCTAACCTAACCCAACCTAACATCTCGGCGGTAATATTTGACCACATTCCTGGCTTGTTGGCCTCTACGTCTCCGTGGGACCTTTATATACTTCAATAACGTAATATAACCTAACCTAAGCCAACCTATAATCTCGGCGGTAATATTTGACAACATTCCTGGCGAGTTGGCCTCTAGGTCTCCGTTTGACCTTCATATACATCAATAACGTAATATAACCTAACTTAACCCAACCTATCATCTCAGCGGTAATATTTGACAACATTCCTGGCGAGTTGGCCTCTACGTCTCCGTGGGAACTTTATATACATCAATAACAATATATAAGCTAGCCTAACCCAATCTAACATCTCGGCGGTAATATTTGACCACAATTCTGGCTTGTTGGCCTCTACGTCTCCGTGGGACCTTTATATACTTCAATAACGTAATATAACCTAACCTAACCCAAACTATCATCTCGGCGGTAATATTTGACCACATTCCTGGCGAGTTGGCCTCTACGTCTCCGTGGGACCTTCATATACATCAATAACGTAATATAACTTAACCTAACCCAACCTATCATCTCAGCGGTAATATTTGGCAACATTCCCGGCTTGTTGGCCTCTACGTCTCCGTGGGACCTTTATATACATTAATAACGTAATATAACGTAACCTAACCCACCTAACCCCTCGGGGTACCATTTAACCACATTCCTTGATTGTCGGGGCCTACTTCTCGGTGGGAACACTGTATACGTCTATGACGTAATACAACCTAACCCAAAGCAACCTACCATCTCGGCGGTAATATTGGACAACATTCCTGACGAGTTGGCCTCTACGTCTCCGTGGGACCTTTATATATATCAATAACGTAATATAACCTAACCTAACCCAACCTAACATCTCGGCGGTAATATTTGACCACATTCCTGGCTTGTTGGCCTCTACGTCTCCGTGGGACCTTTATATACTTCAATAACGTAATATAACCTAACCTAAGCCAACCTATAATCTCGGCGGTAATATTTGACAACATTCCTGGCGAGTTGGCCTCTAGGTCTCCGTTTGACCTTCATATACATCAATAACGTAATATAACCTAACTTAACCCAACCTATCATCTCAGCGGTAATATTTGACAACATTCCTGGCGAGTTGGCCTCTACGTCTCCGTGGGAACTTTATATACATCAATAACAATATATAAGCTAGCCTAACCCAATCTAACATCTCGGCGGTAATATTTGACCACAATTCTGGCTTGTTGGCCTCTACGTCTCCGTGGAACCTTTATATACTTCAATAACGTAATATAACCTAACCTAACCCGAACTATCATCTCGGCGGTAATATTTGACCACATTCCTGGCGAGTTGGCCTCTACGTCTCCGTGGGACCTTCATATACATCAATAACGTAATATAACTTAACCTAACCCAACCTAACCTCTCGGGGTACCATTTAACCACATTACTTGATTGTCGGGCCCTACTTCTCGGTGGGAACACTGTATACGTCTATGACGTAATACAACCTAACCCTAGCCAACCTAACATCTCGGCGGTAATATTTGACAACATTCCTGGCGAGTTGGCCTCTACGTCTCCGTGGGACCTTTATATACATCAATAACGTAATGTAACCTAACCTAACCCTACCTATGATCTCGGCGGTAATATTTGACCACATTCCTGGCGAGTTGGCCTCTACGTCTCCGTGGGACCTTCATATACATCAATAACGTAATATAACTTAACCTAACCCAACCTATCATCTCAGCGGTAATATTTGGCAACATTCCCGACTTGTTGGCCTCTACGTCTCCGTGGGACCTTTATATACATTAATAACGTAATATAACGTAACCTAACCCACCTAACCCCTCGGGGTACCATTTAACCACATTCCTTGATTGTCGGGCCCTACTTCTCGGTGGGAACACTGTATACGTCTATGACGTAATACAACCTAACCCAAAGCAACCTACCATCTCGGCGGTAATATTGGACAACATTCCTGACGAGTTGGCCTCTACGTCTCCGTGGGACCTTTATATATATCAATAACGTAATATAACCTAACCTAACCCAACCTAACATCTCGGCGGTAATATTTGACCACATTCCTGGCTTGTTGGCCTCTACGTCTCCGTGGGACCTTTATATACTTCAATAACGTAATATAACCTAACCTAAGCCAACCTATAATCTCGGCGGTAATATTTGACAACATTCCTGGCGAGTTGGCCTCTAGGTCTCCGTTTGACCTTCATATACATCAATAACGTAATATAACCTAACTTAACCCAACCTATCATCTCAGCGGTAATATTTGACAACATTCCTGGCGAGTTGGCCTCTACGTCTCCGTGGGAACTTTATATACATCAATAACAATATATAAGCTAGCCTAACCCAATCTAACATCTCGGCGGTAATATTTGACCACAATTCTGGCTTGTTGGCCTCTACGTCTCCGTGGGACCTTTATATACTTCAATAACGTAATATAACCTAACCTAACCCAAACTATCATCTCGGCGGTAATATTTGACCACATTCCTGGCGAGTTGGCCTCTACGTCTCCGTGGGACCTTCATATACATCAATAACGTAATATAACTTAACCTAACCCAACCTAACCTCTCGGGGTACCATTTAACCACATTACTTGATTGTCGGGCCCTACTTCTCGGTGGGAACACTGTATACGTCTATGACGTAATACAACCTAACCCTAGCCAACCTAACATCTCGGCGGTAATATTTGACAACATTCCTGGCGAGTTGGCCTCTACGTCTCCGTGGGACCTTTATATACATCAATAACGTAATATAACCTAACCTAACCCTACCTATGATCTCGGCGGTAATATTTGACCACATTCCTGGCGAGTTGGCCTCTACGTCTCCGTGGGACCTTCATATACATCAATGACGTAATATAACTTAACCTAACCCAACCTATCATCTCAGCGGTAATATTTGGCAACATTCCCGGCTTGTTGGCCTCTACGTCTCCGGGGGACCTTTATATACATCAATAAGGAAATATAACCTAGCCTAAGCCAACCTATCATCTCGGCGGTAATATTTGACAACATTCCTGGCGAGTTAGCTTCTACGTCTCCGTGGGAACTTTATATACATCAATAACAATATATAAGCTAGCCTAACCCAATCTAACATCTCGGCGGTAATATTTGACCACATTCCTGGCTTGTTGACCTCTACGTCTCCGTGGGACCTTTATATACTTCAATAACGTAATATAACCTAACCTAAACCAACCTAACATCTCGGCGGTAATATTTGAAAACATACCTGGCGAGTTGGGCTCTACGTCACCGTGGGACCTTTATATACATCAATAACGTAATATAACCTAACCTAAGCCAACCTATCATCTCGGCGGTAATATTTGACAACATTCCTGGCGAGTTGGACTCTACGTCTCCGTGAGACCTTTATATATATCAATAACGTAATATAACCTAACCTAACCCAACCTAACATCTCGGCGGTAATATTTAACAACATTCCTGGCGAGTTGGCTTCTCCGTCTCCGTGGGACCTTTATATACATCAATAACGTAATATAACCTAACCTAACCCAACCTAACATCTCGGCGGTAATATTTGGCAACATTCCCGGCTTGTTGGCCTCTACGTCTCCGTGGGACCTTTATATACATCAATAACGTGAATAACGTAACCTAACCCAACCTAACCTCTCGGGGTACCATTTAACCACATTCCTTGATTGTCGGGCCCTACTTCTCGGTGGGAACACTGTATACGTCTATGACGTAATACAGCCTAACCTAAACCAACCTAATATGTCGGCGGTAATATTTGACAACATTCCTGGCGAGTTGGCCTCTACGTCTCCGTGGGAACTTTATATACATCAATAACAATATATAAGCTAGCCTAACCCAATCTAACATCTCGGCGGTAATATTTGACCACAATTCTGGCTTGTTGGCCTCTACGTCTCCGTGGGACCTTTATATACTTCAATAACGTAATATAACCTAACCTAACCCAAACTATCATCTCGGCGGTAATATTTGACCACATTCCTGGCGAGTTGGCCTCTACGTCTCCGTGGGACCTTCATATACATCAATAACGTAATATAACTTAACCTAACCCAACCTAACCTCTCGGGGTACCATTTAACCACATTACTTGATTGTCGGGCCCTACTTCTCGGTGGGAACACTGTATACGTCTATGACGTAATACAACCTAACCCTAGCCAACCTAACATCTCGGCGGTAATATTTGACAACATTCCTGGCGAGTTGGCCTCTACGTCTCCGTGGGACCTTTATATACATCAATAACGTAATATAACCTAACCTAACCCTACCTATGATCTCGGCGGTAATATTTGACCACATTCCTGGCGAGTTGGCCTCTACGTCTCCGTGGGACCTTCATATACATCAATGACGTAATATAACTTAACCTAACCCAACCTATCATCTCAGCGGTAATATTTGGCAACATTCCCGGCTTGTTGGCCTCTACGTCTCCGGGGGACCTTTATATACATCAATAAGGAAATATAACCTAGCCTAAGCCAACCTATCATCTCGGCGGTAATATTTGACAACATTCCTGGCGAGTTAGCTTCTACGTCTCCGTGGGAACTTTATATACATCAATAACAATATATAAGCTAGCCTAACCCAATCTAACATCTCGGCGGTAATATTTGACCACATTCCTGGCTTGTTGACCTCTACGTCTCCGTGGGACCTTTATATACTTCAATAACGTAATATAACCTAACCTAAACCAACCTAACATCTCGGCGGTAATATTTGAAAACATACCTGGCGAGTTGGGCTCTACGTCACCGTGGGACCTTTATATACATCAATAACGTAATATAACCTAACCTAAGCCAACCTATCATCTCGGCGGTAATATTTGACAACATTCCTGGCGAGTTGGACTCTACGTCTCCGTGAGACCTTTATATATATCAATAACGTAATATAACCTAACCTAACCCAACCTAACATCTCGGCGGTAATATTTAACAACATTCCTGGCGAGTTGGCTTCTCCGTCTCCGTGGGACCTTTATATACATCAATAACGTAATATAACCTAACCTAACCCAACCTAACATCTCGGCGGTAATATTTGGCAACATTCCCGGCTTGTTGGCCTCTACGTCTCCGTGGGACCTTTATATACATCAATAACGTGAATAACGTAACCTAACCCAACCTAACCTCTCGGGGTACCATTTAACCACATTCCTTGATTGTCGGGCCCTACTTCTCGGTGGGAACACTGTATACGTCTATGACGTAATACAGCCTAACCTAAACCAACCTAATATGTCGGCGGTAATATTTGACAACATTCCTGGCGAGTTGGCCTCTACGTCTCCGTGGGAACTTTATATACATCAATAACAATATATAAGCTAGCTTAACCCAATCTAACATCTCGGCGGTAATATTTGACCACAATTCTGGCTTGTTGGCCTCTACGTCTCCGTGGGACCTTTATATACTTCAATAACGTAATATAACCTAACCTAACCCAAACTATCATCTCGGCGGTAATATTTGACCACATTCCTGGCGAGTTGGCCTCTACGTCTCCGTGGGACCTTCATATACATCAATAACGTAATATAACTTAACCTAACCCAACCTAACCTCTCGGGGTACCATTTAATCACATAACTTGATTGTCGGGCCCTACTTCTCGGTGGGAACACTGTATACGTCTATGACGTAATACAACCTAACCCTAGCCAACCTAACATCTCGGCGGTAATATTTGACAACATTCCTGGCGAGTTGTCCTCTACGTCTCCGTGGGACCTTTATATACATCAATAACGTAATATAACCTAACCTAACCCAACCTATGATCTCGGGGGTAATATTTGACCACATTCCTGGCGAGTTGGCCTCTACGTCTCCGTGGGACCTTCATATACATCAATGACGTAATATAACTTAACCTAACCCAACCTATCATCTCAGCGGTAATATTTGGCAACATTCTCGGCTTGTTGGCATCTACGTCTCCGGGGGACCTTTATATACATCAATAAGGAAATATAACCTAACCTAAGCCAACCTATCATCTCGGCGGTAATATTTGACAACATTCCTGGCGAGTTAGCCTCTACGTCTCCGTGGGAACTTTATATACATCAATAACAATATATAAGCTAGCCTAACCCAATCTAACATCTCGGCGGTAATATTTGACCACATTACTGGCTTGTTGGCCTCTACGTCTCCGTGGGACCTTTATATACATCAATAACGTAATATAACCTAATCGAACCCAACCTAACATCTCGGCGGTAATATTTGGCAACATTCCCGACTTGTTGGCCTCTACGTCTCCGTGGGACCTTTATATACATCAATAACGTGACTAACGTAACCTAACCCAACCTAACCTCTCGGGGTACCATTCAACCACATTCTTTGATTGTCGGGCCCTACTTCTCGGTCGGAACACTGTATACGTCTATGACGTAATACAACCTAACCTAAGCCAACCTAACATCTCGGCGGTAATATTTGACAACATTCCTGGCGAGTTGGCCTCTACATCTCCGTGGGACCTTTATATATATCAATAACGTAATATAACCTAACCTAACCCAACCTAACATCTCGGCGGTAATATTTGACCACATTCCTGGCTTGTTGACCTCTACGTCTCCGTGGGACCTTCATATACATCAATAACGTAATATAACTTAACCTAACCCAACCTAACCACTCGGGGTACCATTTAACCACATTCCTTGATTGTCGGCCCCTACTTCTCGGTGGGAACACTGTATACGTCTATGACGTAATACAACCTAACCCTAGCCAACCTAACATCTCGGCGGTAATATTTGACAACATTCCTGGCGAGTTGGCCTCTACGTCTCCGTGGGACCTTTATATACATCAATAACGTAATATAACCTAACCTAACCCAACCTATGATCTCGGCGGTAATATTTGACCACATTCCTGGCGAGTTGGCCTCTACGTCTCCGTGGGACCTTCATATACATCAATGACGTAATATAACTTAACCTAACCCAACCTATCATCTCAGCGGTAATATTTGGCAACATTCCCGGCTTGTTGGCCTCTACGTCTCCGGGGGACCTTTATATACATCAATAAGGAAATATAACCTAACCTAAGCCAACCTATCATCTCGGCGGTAATATTTGACAACATTCCTGGCGAGTTAGCGTCTACGTCCCCGAGGGAAATTTATATACATCAATAACAATATATAAGCTAGCCTAACCCAATCTAACATCTCGGCGGTAATATTTGACCACATTCCTAGCTTGTTGGCCTCTACGTCTCCGTGGGACCTTTATATACATCAATAACGTAATATAACCTAATCGAACCCAACCTAACATCTCGGCGGTAATATTTGGCAACATTCCCGGCTTGTTGGCCTCTACGTCTCCGTGGGACCTTTATATACATCAATAACGTGAATAACGTAACCTAACCCAACCTAACCTCTCGGAGTACCATTTAACAACATTCCTGGCGAGTTGGCTTCTCCGTCTCCGTGGGACCTTTATATACATCAATAACGTAATATAACCTAACCTAAACCAACCTAACATCTCGGCGGTAATATTTGAAAACATACCTGGCGTGTTGGGCTCTACGTCACCGTGGGACCTTTATATACATCAATAACGTAATATAACCTAACCTAAGCCAACCTATCATCTCGGCGGTAATATTTGACAACATTCCTGGCGAGTTGGACTCTACGTCTCCGTGAGACCTTTATATATATCAATAACGTAATATAACCTAACCTAACCCAACCTAACATCTCGGCGGTAATATTTAACAACATTCCTGGCGAGTTGGCTTCTCCGTCTCCGTGGGACCTTTATATACATCAATAACGTAATATAACCTAACCTAACCCAACCTAACATCTCGGCGGTAATATTTGGCAACATTCCCGGCTTGTTGGCCTCTACGTCTCCGTGGGACCTTTATATACATCAATAACGTGAATAACGTAACCTAACCCAACCTAACCTCTCGGGGTACCATTTAACCACATTCCTTGATTGTCGGGCCCTACTTCTCGGTGGGAACACTGTATACGTCTATGACGTAATACAGCCTAACCTAAACCAACCTAATATGTCGGCGGTAATATTTGACAACATTCCTGGCGAGTTGGCCTCTACGTCTCCGTGGGAACTTTATATACATCAATAACAATATATAAGCTAGCCTAACCCAATCTAACATCTCGGCGGTAATATTTGACCACAATTCTGGCTTGTTGGCCTCTACGTCTCCGTGGGACCTTTATATACTTCAATAACGTAATATAACCTAACCTAACCCAAACTATCATCTCGGCGGTAATATTTGACCACATTCCTGGCGAGTTGGCCTCTACGTCTCCGTGGGACCTTCATATACATCAATAACGTAATATAACTTAACCTAACCCAACCTAACCTCTCGGGGTACCATTTAACCACATTACTTGATTGTCGGGCCCTACTTCTCGGTGGGAACACTGTATACGTCTATGACGTAATACAACCTAACCCTAGCCAACCTAACATCTCGGCGGTAATATTTGACAACATTCCTGGCGAGTTGGCCTCTACGTCTCCGTGGGACCTTTATATACATCAATAACGTAATATAACCTAACCTAAGCCAACCTATCATCTCAGCGGTAATATTTAACCACATTCCTGGCTTGTTGGCCTCTACGTCTCCGTGGGAACTTTATATACATCAATAACAATATATAAGCTAGCCTAACCCAATCTAACATCTCGGCGGTAATATTTGACCACATTCCTGGCGAGTTGGCCTCTACGTCTCCGTGGGACCTTCATATACATCAATAACGTAATATAACTTAACCTAACCCAACCTATCATCTCAGCGGTAATATTTGGCAACATTCCCGGCCTGTTGGCCTCTACGTCTCCGTGGGACCTTTATATACATTAATAACGTAATATAACGTAACCTAACCCACCTAACCCCTCGGGGTACCATTTAACCACATTCCTTGATTGTCGGGGCCTACTTCTCGGTGGGAACACTGTATACGTCTATGACGTAATACAACCTAACCAAAACCAACCTACCATCTCGGCGGTAATATTGATCAACATTCCTGACGAGTTGGCCTCTACGTCTCCGTGTGAACTTCATATACATCAATAACGTAATATAACCTAACCTAACCCAACCTAACATCTCGGCGGTAATATTTGACAGCATTCCTGGCGAGTTGGCCTCTAGGTCTCCGTTTGACCTTCATATACATCAATAACGTAATATAACCTAACCTAACCCAACCTATCATCTCGGCGGTAATATTTGACAACATTCCTGGCGAGTTAGCCTCTACGTCTCCGTGGGAACTTTATATACATCAATAACAATATATAAGCTAGCCTAACCCAATCTAACATCTCGGCGGTAATATTTGACCACATTTCTGGCTTGTTGGCCTCTACGTCTCCGTGGGACCTTTATATACTTCAATAACGTAATATAACCTAACCTAACCCGAACTATCATCTCGGCGGTAATATTTGACAACATTCCTGCCGAGTTCACCTCTTCGTCTCCGTGGGACCTTTATGTACATCAATAACGTAATATAACCTAACCTAAGCCAACCTATAATCTCGGCGGTAATATTTGACAACATTCCTGGCGAGTTGGCCTCTAGGTCTCCGTTTGACCTTCATATACATCAATAACGTAATATAACCTAACTTAACCCAACCTATCATCTCGGCGGTAATATTTGACAACATTCCTGGCGAGTTGGCCTCTACGTCTCCGTGGGAACTTTATATACATCAATAACAATATATAAGCTAGCCTAACCCAATCTAACATCTCGGCAGTAATATTTGACCACATTTCTGGCTTGTTGGCCTCTACGTCTCCGTGGGACCTTTATATACTTCAATAACGTAATATAACCTAACCTAACCCAACCTAACATCTCGGCGGTAATATTTGGCAACATTCCCGACTTGTTGGCCTCTACGTCTCCGTGGGACCTTTATATACATCAATAACGTGACTAACGTAACCTAACCCAACCTAACCTCTCGGGGTACCATTCAACCACATTCTTTGATTGTCGGGCCCTACTTCTCGGTCGGAACACTGTATACGTCTATGACGTAATACAACCTAACCTAAGCCAACCTAACATCTCGGCGGTAATATTTGACAACATTCCTGGCGAGTTGGCCTCTACATCTCCGTGGGACCTTTATATATATCAATAACGTAATATAACCTAACCTAACCCAACCTAACATCTCGGCGGTAATATTTGACCACATTCCTGGCTTGTTGACCTCTACGTCTCCGTGGGACCTTCATATACATCAATAACGTAATATAACTTAACCTAACCCAACCTAACCACTCGGGGTACCATTTAACCACATTCCTTGATTGTCGGCCCCTACTTCTCGGTGGGAACACTGTATACGTCTATGACGTAATACAACCTAACCCTAGCCAACCTAACATCTCGGCGGTAATATTTGACAACATTCCTGGCGAGTTGGCCTCTACGTCTCCGTGGGACCTTTATATACATCAATAACGTAATATAACCTAACCTAACCCAACCTATGATCTCGGCGGTAATATTTGACCACATTCCTGGCGAGTTGGCCTCTACGTCTCCGTGGGACCTTCATATACATCAATGACGTAATATAACTTAACCTAACCCAACCTATCATCTCAGCGGTAATATTTGGCAACATTCCCGGCTTGTTGGCCTCTACGTCTCCGGGGGACCTTTATATACATCAATAAGGAAATATAACCTAACCTAAGCCAACCTATCATCTCGGCGGTAATATTTGACAACATTCCTGGCGAGTTAGCGTCTACGTCTCCGAGGGAAATTTATATACATCAATAACAATATATAAGCTAGCCTAACCCAATCTAACATCTCGGCGGTAATATTTGACCACATTCCTAGCTTGTTGGCCTCTACGTCTCCGTGGGACCTTTATATACATCAATAACGTAATATAACCTAATCGAACCCAACCTAACATCTCGGCGGTAATATTTGGCAACATTCCCGGCTTGTTGGCCTCTACGTCTCCGTGGGACCTTTATATACATCAATAACGTGAATAACGTAACCTAACCCAACCTAACCTCTCGGAGTACCATTTAACAACATTCCTGGCGAGTTGGCTTCTCCGTCTCCGTGGGACCTTTATATACATCAATAACGTAATATAACCTAACCTAACCCAACCTAACATCTCGGCGGTAATATTTGGCAACATTCCCGGCTTGTTGGCCTCTACGTCTCCGTGGGACCTTTATATACATCAATAACGTGAATAACGTAACCTAACCCAACCTAACCTCTCGGGGTACCATTTAACCACATTCCTTGATTGTCGGGCCCTACTTCTCGGTGGGAACACTGTATACGTCTATGACGTAATACAGCCTAACCTAAACCAACCTAATATCTCGGCGGTAATATTTGACAACATTCCTGGCGAGTTGGCCTCTACGTCTCCGTGGGACCTTTATTTACGTCAATAACGTAATATAACCTAACCTAAACCAATCTAACATCTCGGCGGTATTATTTGACCACATTCCTGGCTTGTTGGCCTCTACGTCTCCGTGGGACCTTTATATACTTCAATAACGTAATATAACCTAAGCTAACCCAACCTAACATCTCGGCGGTAATATTTGAAAACATACCTGGCGAGTTGGCCTCTACTTCTCCGTGGGACCTTTATATATATCAATAACGTAATATAACCTATCCTATCCCAACCTGACATCTCGGCGGTAATATTTGGCAACATTCCAGGCTTGTTGGCCTCTACGTCCCCGTGGGACATTTATATACATGAATAACATAATATAACGTAACCTAACCCAACCTAACCTCTCGGGGTACCATTTAACCACATTCCTTGATTTTCGGGCCCTACTTCTCGGTGGGAACACTGTATACGTCTATGACGTAATACAACCTAACCTAAGCCAACCTAACATCTCGGCGGTAATATTTGACAACATTCCTGGCGAGTTGGCCTCTACGTCTCCGTGGGACCTTTATATACATCAATAACGTAATATAACCTAACCTAAGCCAACCTATCATCTCAGCGGTAATATTTAACCACATTCCTGGCTTGTTGGCCTCTACGTCTCCGTGGGAACTTTATATACATCAATAACAATATATAAGCTAGCCTAACCCAATCTAACATCTCGGCGGTAATATTTGACCACATTCCTGGCGAGTTGGCCTCTACGTCTCCGTGGGACCTTCATATACATCAATAACGTAATATAACTTAACCTAACCCAACCTATCATCTCAGCGGTAATATTTGGCAACATTCCCGGCCTGTTGGCCTCTACGTCTCCGTGGGACCTTTATATACATTAATAACGTAATATAACGTAACCTAACCCACCTAACCCCTCGGGGTACCATTTAACCACATTCCTTGATTGTCGGGGCCTACTTCTCGGTGGGAACACTGTATACGTCTATGACGTAATACAACCTAACCAAAACCAACCTACCATCTCGGCGGTAATATTGATCAACATTCCTGACGAGTTGGCCTCTACGTCTCCGTGTGAACTTCATATACATCAATAACGTAATATAACCTAACCTAACCCAACCTAACATCTCGGCGGTAATATTTGACAGCATTCCTGGCGAGTTGGCCTCTAGGTCTCCGTTTGACCTTCATATACATCAATAACGTAATATAACCTAACCTAACCCAACCTATCATCTCGGCGGTAATATTTGACAACATTCCTGGCGAGTTAGCCTCTACGTCTCCGTGGGAACTTTATATACATCAATAACAATATATAAGCTAGCCTAACCCAATCTAACATCTCGGCGGTAATATTTGACCACATTTCTGGCTTGTTGGCCTCTACGTCTCCGTGGGACCTTTATATACTTCAATAACGTAATATAACCTAACCTAACCCGAACTATCATCTCGGCGGTAATATTTGACAACATTCCTGCCGAGTTGGCCTCTTCGTCTCCGTGGGACCTTTATGTACATCAATAACGTAATATAACCTAACCTAAGCCAACCTATAATCTCGGCGGTAATATTTGACAACATTCCTGGCGAGTTGGCCTCTAGGTCTCCGTTTGACCTTCATATACATCAATAACGTAATATAACCTAACTTAACCCAACCTATCATCTCGGCGGTAATATTTGACAACATTCCTGGCGAGTTGGCCTCTACGTCTCCGTGGGAACTTTATATACATCAATAACAATATATAAGCTAGCCTAACCCAATCTAACATCTCGGCAGTAATATTTGACCACATTTCTGGCTTGTTGGCCTCTACGTCTCCGTGGGACCTTTATATACTTCAATAACGTAATATAACCTAACCTAACCCGAACTATCATCTCGGCGGTAATATTTGACAACATTCCTGCCGAGTTGGCCTCTTCGTCTCCGTGGGACCTTTATGTACATCAATAACGTAATATAACCTAAGCTAAGCCAACCTATAATCTCGGCGGTAATATTTGACAACATTCCTGGCGAGTTGGCCTCTAGGTCTCCGTTTGACCTTCATATACATCAATAACGTAATATAACCTAACTTAACCCAACCTATCATCTCGGCGGTAATATTTGACAACATTCCTGGCGAGTTGGCCTCTACGTCTCCGTGGGAACTTTATATACATCAATAACAATATATAAGCTAGCCTAACCCAATCTAACATCTCGGCGGTAATATTTGACCACAATTCTGGCTTGTTGGCCTCTACGTCTCCGTGGGACCTTTATATACTTCAATAACGTAATATAACCTAATCGAACCCAACCTAACATCTCGGCGGTAATATTTGGCAACATTCCCGGCTTGTTGGCCTCTACGTCTCCGTGGGACCTTTATATACATCCATAACGTGAATAACGTATCCTAACCCAACCTAACCTCTCGGGGTACCATTTAACCACATTCTTTGATTGTCGGGCCCTACTTCTCGGTCGGAACACTGTATACGTCTATGACGTAATACAACCTAACCTAAGCCAACCTAACATCTCGGCGGTAATATTTGACAATATTCCTGGCGAGTTGGCCTCTACATCTCCGTGGGACCTTTATATATATCAATAACGTAATATAACCTAACCTAACCCAACCTAACATCTCGGCGGTAATATTTGACCACATTCCTGGCTTGTTGACCTCTACGTCTCCGTGGGACCTTTATATACTTCAATAACGTAATATAACCTAACCTAAACCAACCTAACATCTCGGCGGTAATATTTGAAAACATACCTGGCGAGTTGGGCTCTACGTCACCGTGGGACCTTTATATACATCAATAACGTAATATAACCTAACCTAAGCCAACCTATCATCTCGGCGGTAATATTTGGCAACATTCCCGGCTTGTTGGCCTCTACGTCTCCGTGGGACCTTTATATACATCAATAACGTGAATAACGTAACCTAACCCAACCTAACCTCTCGGGGTACCATTTAACCACATTCCTTGATTGTCGGGCCCTACTTCTCGGTGGGAACACTGTATACGTCTATGACGTAATACAGCCTAACCTAAACCAACCTAATATCTCGGCGGTAATATTTGACAACATTCCTGGCGAGTTGGCCTCTACGTCTCCGTGGGACCTTTATTTACGTCAATAACGTAATATAACCTAACCTAACCCAACCTGACATCTCGGCGGTAATATTTGGCAACATTCCAGGCTTGTTGGCCTCTACGTCCCCGTGGGACATTTATATACATGAATAACATAACATAACGTAACCTAACCCAACCTAACCTCTCGGGGTACCATTTAACCACATTCCTTGATTTTCGGGCCCTACTTCTCGGTGGGAACACTGTATACGTCTATGACGTAATACAACCTAACCTAAGCCAACCTAACATCTCGGCGGTAATATTTGACAACATTCCTGGCGAGTTGGCCTCTACGTCTCCGTGGGACCTTTATATACATCAATAACGTAATATAACCTAACCTAAGCCAACCTATCATCTCAGCGGTAATATTTAACCACATTCCTGGCTCGTTGGCCTCTACGTCTCCGTGGGACCTTTATATACTTCAATAACGTAATATAACCTAACCTAATCCAACCGAACATCTCGGGGGTAATATTTGAAAACATACCTGGCGAGTTGGCCTCTACTTCTCCGTGGGACCTTTATATATATCAATAACGTAATATAACCTAACCTAACCCAACCTGAAATCTCGGCGGTAATATTTGGCAACATTCCAGGCTCGTTGGCCTCTACGTCCCCGTGGGACCTTTATATACATGAATAACGTAATATAACGTAGCCTAACCTAACCTAACCTCTCGGGGTACCATTTAACCACATTCCTTGATTGTCGGGCCGTACTTCTCGGTGGGAACACTGTATACGTCTATGACGTAATACAACCTAACCTAACCCAAACTATCATCTCGGCGGTAATATTTGACCACATTCCTGGCTTGTTGGCCTCTACGTCTCCGTGGGACCTTTATATACATCAATAACGTAATATAACCTAACCTAACCCAACCTAACATCTCGGCGGTAACATTTGACCACATTCGTGGCTTGTTGGCCTCTACGTCTCCGTGGGACCTTTATATACTTCAATAACGTAATATAACCTAACCTAACCCAACCGAACATCTCGGGGGTAATATTTGAAAACATACCTGGCGAGTTGGCCTCTACTTCTCCGTGGGATCTTTATATATATCAATAACGTAATATAACCTAACCTAACCCAACCTAACATCTCGGCGGTAATATTTGAAAACATACCTGGCGAGTTGGCCTCTACTTCTCCGTGGGACCTTTATATATATCAATAACGTAATATAACCTAACCTATCCCAACCTGACATCTCGGCGGTAATATTTGGCAACATTCCAGGCTTGTTGGCCTCTACGTCCCCGTGGGACCTTTATATATATCAATAACGTAATATAACGTAACCTAACCCAACCTATCATTTCGGCGGTAAAATTTGACAACATTTCTGGCGAGTTCGCTTCAACGTCTCCGTGGGACCTTTATATACATGAATAACGTAATATGACGTAGCCTAACCCAACCTAACCTCTTGGGGTACCATTTAACCACATTCCTTGATTGTCGGGCCCTACTTCTCGGTGGGAACACTATATACGTCTATGACGTAATACAACCTAACCCTAGCCAACCTAACATCTCGGCGGTAATATTTGACAACATTTCTGGCGAGTTCGCCTCAACGTCTCCGTGGGACCTCTATATACATGAATAACGTAATATGACGTAACCTAACCCAACCTAAGCTCTCGGGGTACCATTTAACCACATTCCTTGATTGTCGGGCCCTACTTCTCGGTGGGAACACTATATACGTCTATGACGTAATACAACCTAACATCTCGGCGGTAATATTTGACAACATTCCTGGCGAGTTGGCCTGTACGTCTCTGTGGGACCTTTATATACATCAGTAACGTAATATAACCTAACCTAAGCCAACCTATCATTTCAGCGGTAATATTTGACAACATTCCTGGCGAGTTGGCCTCTACGTCTCCGTGGGACCTTTATATATATCAATAACGTAATATAACCTAACCTAACCCAACCTATCATCTCGGCGGTAATATTTGACCACATTCCTGGCTTGTTGGCCTCTACGTCTCCGTGGGACCTTTATATACTTCAATAATGTAATATAACCTAACCTAACCCAACCTAACATCTCGGGGGTAATATTTGAAAACATACCTGGCGAGTTGGCCTCTACTTCTCCGTGGGACCCTTATATATATCAATAACGTAATATAACCTAACCTAACCCAACCTGAAATCTCGGCGGTAATATTTGAAAACATACCTGGCGAGTTGTCCTCTACTTCTCCGTGGGACCTTTATATATATCAATAACGTAACATAACTTAACCTAACCCAACCTGACATCTCGGCGGTAATATTCGGCAACATTCCAGGCTTGTTGGCCTCTACGTCCCCGTGGGACCTTTATATACATGAATAACATAATATAACGTAACCTAACCAAACCTAACCTCTCGGGGTACCATTTAACCACATTCCTTGATTTTCGGGCCCTACTTCTCGGTGGGAACACTGTATACGTCTATGACGTAATACAACCTAACCTAAGCCAACCTAACATTTCGGCGGTAATATTTGACAACATTCCTGGCGAGTTGGCCTCAACGTCTCCGTGTGACCTTTATATACATCAATAACGTAATATAACCTAACCTAACCCAACCTAACCTCTTGGGGTACCATTTAAACACATTCCTTGATTGTCGGGCCCTACTTCTCGGTGGGAACACTATATACGTCTATGACGTAATACAACCTAACCTAAGCCAACCTAACATCTCGGCGGTAATATTTGACAACATTCCTGGCGAGTTGGCCTCTACGTCTCCGTGGGACCTTTATATACATCAGTAACGTAATATAACCTAACCTAAGCCAACCTATCATTTCAGCGGTAATATTTGACAACATTCCTGGCTTGTTGGCCTCTACGTCCCCGTGGGACCTTTATATATATCAATAACGTAATATAACGTAACCTAACCCAACCTATCATTTCGGCGGTAAAATTTGACAACATTTCTGGCGAGTTCGCCTCAACGTCTCCGTGGGACCTTTATATACATGAATAACGTAATATGACGTAGCCTAACCCAACCTAACCTCTTGGGGTACCATTTAACCACATTCCTTGATTGTCGGGCCCTACTTCTCGGTGGGAACACTATATACGTCTATGACGTAATACAACCTAACCCTAGCCAACCTAACATCTCGGCGGTAATATTTGACAACATTCCTGGCGAGTTGGCCTCTACGTCTCCGTGGGACCTTCATATACATCAATAACCTAATATAACTTAACCTAACCCAACCTAACCTCCCGGGGTACCATTTAACCACATTCCTTGATTGTCGGGCCCTACTTCTCGGTGGGAACACTGTATACGTCTATGACGTAATACAACCTAACCCTAGCCAACCTAACATCTCGGCGGTAATATTCGACAAGATTCCTGGCGAGTTGGCCTCTACATCTCCGTGGGACCTTTATATATATCAATAACGTAATATAACCTAACCTAACCCAACCTAACATCTCGGCGGTAATATTTGACCACATTCCTGGCTTGTTGACCTCTACGTCTCCGTGGGACCTTTATATACTTCAATAACGTAATATAACCTAACCTAAACCAACCTAACATCTCTGCGGTAATATTTGAAAACATACCTGGCGAGTTGGGCTCTACGTCACCGTGGGACCTTTATATACATCAATAACGTAATATAACCTAACCTAAGCCAACCTATCATCTCGGCGGTAATATTTGACAACATTCCTGGCGAGTTGGCCTCTACGTCTCCGTGGGACCTTTATATATATCAATAACGTAATATAACCTAACCTAACCCAACCTAACATCTCGGCGGTAATATTTGACCACATTCCTGGCTTGTTGGCCTCTACGTCTACGTGGGACCTTTATATACTTCAATAACGTAATATAACCTAACCTAACCCAACCTAACATCTCGGCGGTAATATTTGAAAACATACCTGGCGAGTTGGCCTCTACTTCTCCGTGGGATCTTTATATATATCAATAACGTAATATAACCTAACCTATCCCAACCTGACATCTCGGCGGTAATATTTGGCAACATTCCAGGCTTGTTGGCCTCTACGTCCCCGTGGGACATTTATATACATGAATAACATAATATAACGTAACCTAACCCAACCTAACCTCTCGGGGTACCATTTAACCACATTCCTTGATTTTCGGGCCCTACTTCTCGGTGGGAACACTGTATACGTCTATGACGTAATACAACCTAACCTAAGCCAACCTAACATCTCGGCGGTAATATTTGACAACATTCCTGGCGAGTTGGCCTCTACGTCTCCGTGGGACCTTTATATACATCAATAACGTAATATAACCTAACCTAAGCCAACCTATCATCTCAGCGGTAATATTTAACCACATTCCTGGCTTGTTGGCCTCTACGTCTCCGTGGGACCTTTATATACTTCAATAACGTAATATAACCTAACCTAACCCAACCGAACATCTCGGGGGTAATATTTGAAAACATACCTGGCGAGTTGGCCTCTACTTCTCCGCGGGACCTTTATATATATCAATAACGTAATATAACCTAACCTAACCCAACCTGAAATCTCGGCGGTAATATTTGGCAACATTCCAGGCTCGTTGGCCTCTACGTCCCCGTGGGACCTTTATATACATGAATAACGTAATATAACGTAACCTAACCTAACCTAACCTCTCGGGGTACCATTTAACCACATTCCTTGATTGTCGGGCCGTACTTCTCGGTGGGAACACTGTATACGTCTATGACGTAATACAACCTAACCTAACCCAAACTATCATCTCGGCGGTAATATTTGACCACATTCCTGGCTTGTTGGCCTCTACGTCTCCGTGGGACCTTTATATACATCAATAACGTAATATAACCTAACCTAACCCAACCTAACATCTCGGCGGTAATATTTGACCACATTCCTGTCTTGTTGGCCTCTACGTCTCCGTGGGACCTTTATATACATCAATAACGTAATATAACCTAACCTAACCCAACCTAACATCTCGGCGGTAACATTTGACCACATTCGTGGCTTGTTGGCCTCTACTTCTCCGTGGGACCTTTATATATATCAATAACGTAATATAACCTAACCTATCCCAACCTGACATCTCGGCGGTAATATTTGGCAACATTCCAGGCTTGTTGGCCTCTACGTCCCCGTGGGACATTTATATACATGAATAATATAATATAACGTAACCTAACCCAACCTATCATTTCGGCGGTAAAATTTGACAACATTTCTGGTGAGTTCGCCTCAACGTCTCCGTGGGACCTTTATATACATGAATAACGTAATATGACGTAACCTAACCCAACCTAACCTCTTGGGGTACCATTTAACCACATTCCTTGATTGTCGGGCCCTACTTCTCGGTGGGAACACTATATACGTCTATGACGTAATACAACCTAACCTAAGCCAACCTAACATATCGGCGGTAATATTTGACAACATTCCTGGCGAGTTGGCCTCTACGTCTCCGTGGGACCTTTATATACATCAATAACGTAATATAACCTAACCTAAGCCAACCTATCATCTCAGCGGTAATATTTAACCACATTCCTGGCTTGTTGGCCTCTACTTCTCCGTGGGACCCTTATATATATCAATAACGTAATATAACCTAACCTAACCCAACCTGAAATCTCGGCGGTAATATTTGGCAACATTCCAGGCTCGTTGGCCTCTACGTCCCCGTGGGACCTTTATATACATGAATAACGTAATATAACCTAACCTAACCCAACCTGACATCTCGGCGGTAATATTTGGCAACATTCCAGGCTTGTTGGCCTCTACGTCCCCGTGGGACCTTAAATACATGAATAACATAATATAACGTAACCTAACCCAACCTAACCTCTCGGGGTACCATTTAACCACATTCCTTGATTTTCGGGCCCTACTTCTCGGTGGGAACACTGTATACGTCTATGACGTAATACAACCTAACCTAAGCCAACCTAACATCTCGGCGGTAATATTTGACCACATTCCTGTCTTGTTGGCCTCTACGTCTCCGTGGGACCTTTATATACATCAATAACGTAATATAACCTAACCTAACCCAACCTAACATCTCGGCGGTAACATTTGACCACATTCGTGGCTTGTTGGCCTCTACGTCTCCGTGGGACCTTTATATACTTCAATAACGTAATATAACCTAACCTAACCCAACCTAACATCTCGGCGGTAATATTTGAAAACATACCTGGCGAGTTGGCCTCTACTTCTCCGTGGGACCTTTATATATATCAATAACGTAATATAACCTAACCTATCCCAACCTGACACCTCGGCGGTAATATTTGGCAACATTCCAGGCTTGTTCGCCTCAACGTCTCCGTGGGACCTTTATATACATGAATAACGTAATATGACGTAACCTAACCCAACCTAACCTCTCGGGGTACCATTTAACCACATTCCTTGATTGTCGGGCCCTACTTCTCGGTGGGAACACTATATACGTCTATGACGTAATACAACCTAACCTAAGCCAACCTAACATCTCGGCGGTAATATTTGACAACATTCCTGGCGAGTTGGCCTCTACGTCTCCGTGGGACCTTTATATACTTCAATAACGTAATATAACCTAACCTAACCCAACCTAACATCTCGGCGGTAAAATTTGACAACATTTCTGGCGAGTTCGCCTCAACGTCTCCGTGGGACCTTTATATACATGAATAACGTAATATGGCGTAACCTAACCCAACCTAACCTCTTGGGGTACCATTTAACCACATTCCTTGATTGTCGGGCCCTACTTCTCGGTGGGAACACTATATACGTCTATGACGTAATACAACCTAACATCTCGGCGGTAATATTTGACAACATTCCTGGCGAGTTGGCCTGTACGTCTCCGTGGGACCTTTATATACATCAGTAACGTAATATAACCTAACCTAAGCCAACCTATCATTTCAGCGGTAATATTTGACAACATTCCTGGCGAGTTGGCCTCTACGTCTCCGTGGGACCTTTATATATATCAATAACGTAATATAACCTAACCTAACCCAACCTAACATCTCGGCGGTAATATTTGACCACATTCCTGGCTTGTTGGCCTCTACGTCTCCGTGGGACCTTTATATACTTCAATAACGTAATATAACCTAACCTAACCCAACCTAACATCTCGGCGGTAATATTTGAAAACATACCTGGCGAGTTGGCCTCTACTTCTCCGTGGGATCTTTATATATATCAATAACGTAATATAACCTAACCTATCCCAACCTGACATCTCGGCGGTAATATTTGGCAACATTCCAGGCTTGTTGGCCTCTACGTCCCCGTGGGACATTTATATACATGAATAACATAATATAACGTAACCTAACCCAACCTAACCTCTCGGGGTACCATTTAACCACATTCCTTGATTTTCGGGCCCTACTTCTCGGTGGGAACACTGTATACGTCTATGACGTAATACAACCTAACCTAAGCCAACCTAACATCTCGGCGGTAATTTTTGACCACATTCCTGTCTTGTTGGCCTCTACGTCTCCGTGGGACCTTTATATACATCAATAACGTAATATCACCTAACCTAACCCAACCTAACATCTCGGCGGTAACATTTGACCACATTCGTGGCTTGTTGGCCTCTACTTCTCCGTGGGACCTTTATATATATCAATAACGTAATATAACCTAACCTATCCCAACCTGACATCTCGGCGGTAATATTTGGCAACATTCCAGGCTTGTTGGCCTCTACGTCCCCGTGGGACATTTATATACATGAATAATATAATATAACGTAACCTAACCCAACCTATCATTTCGGCGGTAAAATTTGACAACATTTCTGGTGAGTTCGCCTCAACGTCTCCGTGGGACCTTTATATACATGAATAACGTAATATGACGTAACCTAACCCAACCTAACCTCTCGGGGTACCATTTAACCACATTCCTTGATTGTCGGGCCCTACTTCTCGGTGGGAACACTATATACGTCTATGACGTAATACAACCTAACCTAAGCCAACCTAACATCTCGGCGGTAATATTTGACAACATTCCTGGCGAGTTGGCCTCTACGTCTCCGTGGGACCTTTATATACATCAATAACGTAATATAACCTAACCTAACCCAACCTATCATCTCAGCGGTAATATTTAACCACATTCCTGGCTTGTTGGCCTCTACTTCTCCGTGGGACCCTTATATATATCAATAACGTAATATAACCTAACCTAACCCAACCTGAAATCTCGGCGGTAATATTTGGCAACATTCCAGGCTCGTTGGCCTCTACGTCCCCGTGGGACCTTTATATACATGAATAACGTAATATAACGTAACCTAACCTAACCTAACCTCTCGGGGTACCATTTAACCACATTCCTTGATTGTCGGGCCGTACTTCTCGGTGGGAACACTGTATACGTCTATGACGTAATACAACCTAACCTAATCCAAACTATCATCTCGGCGGTAATATTTGACCACATTCCTGGCTTGTTGGGCTCTACGTCTCCGTGGGACCTTTATATACATCAATAACGTAATATAACCTAACCTAACCCAACCTAACATCTCGGCGGTAATATTTGACCACATACCTGGCTTGTTGGCCTCTACGTCTCCGTAGGACCTTTATATACTTGAATAACGTAATATAACCTAACCTAACCCAACCTAACATCTCGGCGGTAATATTTGAAAACATACCTGGCGAGTTGGCCTCTACTTCTCCGTGGGACCTTTATATATATCAATAACGTAATATAACCTAACCTAACCCAACCTGACATCTCGGCGGTAATATTTGGCAACATTCCAGGCTTGTTGGCCTCTACGTCCCCGTGGGACCTTAAATACATGAATAACATAATATAACGTAACCTAACCCAACCTAACCTCTCGGGGTACCATTTAACCACATTCCTTGATTTTCGGGCCCTACTCCTCGGTGGGAACACTGTATACGTCTATGACGTAATACAACCTAACCTAAGCCAACCTAACATCTCGGCGGTAATATTTGACCACATTCCTGTCTTGTTGGCCTCTACGTCTCCGTGGGACCTTTATATACATCAATAACGTAATATAACCTAACCTAACCCAACCTAACATCTCGGCGGTAACATTTGACCACATTCGTGGCTTGTTGGCCTCTACGTCTCCGTGGGACCTTTATATACTTCAATAACGTAATATAACCTAACCTAACCCAACCTAACATCTCGGCGGTAATATTTGAAAACATACCTGGCGAGTTGGCCTCTACTTCTCCGTGGGACCTTTATATATATCAATAACGTAATATAACCTAACCTATCCCAACCTGACACCTCGGCGGTAATATTTGGCAACATTCCAGGCTTGTTCGCCTTAACGTCTCCGTGGGACCTTTATATACATGAATAACGTAATATGACGTAACCTAACCCAACCTAACCTCTCGGGGTACCATTTAACCACATTCCTTGATTGTCGGGCCCTACTTCTCGGTGGGAACACTATATACGTCTATGACGTAATACAACCTAACCTAAGCCAACCTAACATCTCGGCGGTAATATTTGACAACATTCCTGGCGAGTTGGCCTCTACGTCTCCGTGGGACCTTTATATACATCAATAACGTAATATAACCTAACCTAAGCCAACCTATCATCTCAGCGGTAATATTTAACCACATTCCTGGCTTGTTGGCCTCTACTTCTCCGTGGGACCCTTATATATATCAATAACGTAATATAACCTAACCTAACCCAACCTGAAATCTCGGCGGTAATATTTGGCAACATTCCAGGCTCGTTGGCCTCTACGTCCCCGTGGGACCTTTATATACATGAATAACGTAATCTAACGTAACCTAACCTAACCTAACCTCTCGGGGTACCATTTAACCACATTCCTTGATTGTCGGGCCGTACTTCTCGGTGGGAACACTGTACACGTCTATGACGTAATACAACCTAACCTAATCCAAACTATCATCTCGGCGGTAATATTTGACCACATTCCTGGCTTGTTGGCCTCTACGTCTCCGTGGGACCTTTATATACATCAATAACGTAATATAACCTAACCTAACCCAACCTAACATCTCGGCGGTAATATTTGACCACATACCTGGCTTGTTGGCCTCTACGTCTCCGTAGGACCTTTATATACTTGAATAACGTAATATAACCTAACCTAACCCAACCTAACATCTCGGCGGTAATATTTGAAAACATACCTGGCGAGTTGGCCTCTACTTCTCCGTGGGACCTTTATATATATCAATAACGTAATATAACCTAACCTATCCCAACCTGACACCTCGGCGGTAATATTTGGCAACATTCCAGGCTTGTTCGCCTCAACGTCTCCGTGGGACCTTTATATACACGAATAACGTAATATGACGTAACCTAACCTAACCTAACCTCTCGGGGTACCATTTAACCACATTCCTTGATTGTCGGGCCGTACTTCTCGGTGGGAACACTGTATACGTCTATGACGTAATACAACCTAACCTAACCCAAACTATCATCTCGGCGGTAATATTTGACCACATTCCTGGCTTGTTGGCCTCTACGTCTCCGTGGGACCTTTATATACATCAATAACGTAATATAACCTAACCTAACCCAACCTAACATCTCGGCGGTAATATTTGACCACATTCCTGGCTTGTTGGCCTCTACGTCTCCGTAGGACCTTTATATACTTCAATAACGTAATATAACCTAACCTAACCCAATCTAACATCTCGGCGGTAATATTTGAAAACATACCTGGCGAGTTGGCCTCTACTTCTCCGTGGGACCTTTATATATATCAATAACGTAATATAACCTAACCTAACCCAACCTGACATCTCGGCGGTAATATTTGGCAACATTCCAGGCTTGTTGGCCTCTACGTCCCCGTGGGACATTTATATACATGAATAACATAATATAACGTATCCTAACCCAACCTATCATTTCGGCGGTAAAATTTGACAACATTTCTGGTGAGTTCGCCTCAACGTCTCCGTGGGACCTTTATATACATGAATAACGTAATATGACGTAACCTAACCCAACCTAACCTCTCGGGGTACCATTTAACCACATTCCTTGATTGTCGGGCCCTACTTCTCGGTGGGAACACTATATACGTCTATGACGTAATACAACCTAACCTAAGCCAACCTAACATCTCGGCGGTAATATTTGACAACATTCCTGGCGAGTTGGCCTCTACGTCTCCATGGGACCTTTATATACATCAATAACGTAATATAACCTAACCTAACCCAACCTAACATCTCGGCGGTAATATTTGACAGCATTCCTGGCGAGATGGCCTCCAGGTATCCGTGGGACGTTTATATACATCAATAACGTAATACAACGTAACCTAACCCAACCTATCATCTCGGCTGTAATATTTGACATCATTCCTGGTGAGTTAGCCTCTACGTCTCCGTGGGACCTTTATATACATCAATAACGTAATATAACCTAACCTACCCCAACCTATCATCTCGGCGGTAATATTTGACATCATTCCTGGGGAGTTGGCCTCTACGTCTCCGTGGGACCTTTATATACATCAATAACACAATATAATCTAGCCTAACCCAATCTAACATCTCGGCGGTAATATTTGACCACATTCCTGTCTTGTTGGCCTCCAGGTCTCCGTTTGACCTTCATATACATCAATAACGTAATATAACCTAACCTAACCCAACCTAACATCTCGGCGGTAATATTTGACCACATTCCTGGCTTGTTGGCCTCTACGTCTCCGTGGGACCTTTATATACATCAATAACGTAATATAACCTAACCTAACCCAACCTAACATCTCGGCGGTAAGATTTGACCACATTCCTGGCTTGTTGGCCTCTACGTCTCCGTAGGACCTTTATATATATCAATAACGTCATATAACGTAACCTAACCCAACCTATCATTTCGGCGGTAAAATTTGACAAAATTTCTGGCGAGTTCGCCTCAACGTCTCCGTGGGACCTTTATATACATGAATAACGTAATATAACGTAACCTAACCCAACCTAACCTCTCAGGGTACCATTTAACCACATTCCTTGATTGTCGGGCCCTACTTCTCGGTGGGAACACTATATACGTCTATAACGTAATACAACCTAACCTAAGCCAACCTAACATCTCGGCGGTAATATTAGACAACATTCCTGGCGAGTTGGCCTCTACGTCTCCGTGGGACCTTTATATACATCAGTAACGTAATATAACCTAACCTAAGCCAACCTATCATTTCAGCCGTAATATTTGACAACATTCCTGGCTTGTTGGCCTCTACGTCTCCGTGGGACCTTTATATACATGAATAACGTAATATAACGTAACCTAACCTAACCTAACCTCTCGGGGTACCATTTAACCACATTCCTTGATTGTCGGGCCGTACTTCTCGGTGGGAACACTGTATACGTCTATGACGTAATACAACCTAACCTAACCCAAACTATCATCTCGGCGGTAATATTTGACCACATTCCTGGCTTGTTGGCCTCTACGGCTCCGTGGGACCTTTATATACATCAATAACGTAATATAACCTAACCTAACCCAACCTAACATCTCGGCGGTAATATTTGACCACATTCCTGGCTTGTTGGCCTCTACGTCTCCGTAGGACCTTTATATACTTCAATAACGTAATATAACCTAACCTAACCCAACCTAACATCTCGGCGGTAATATTTGAAAACATACCTGGCGAGTTGGCCTCTACTTCTCCGTGGGACCTTTATATATATCAATAACGTAATATAACCTAACCTAACCCAACCTGACATCTCGGCGGTAATATTTGGCAACATTCCAGGCTTGTTGGCCTCTACGTCCCCGTGGGACCTTAAATACATGAATAACATAATATAACGTAACCTAACCCAACCTAACCTCTCGGGGTACCATTTAACCACATTCCTTGATTTTCGGGCCCTACTTCTCGGTGGGAACACTGTATACGTCTATGACGTAATACAACCTAACCTAAGCCAACCTAACATCTCGGCGGTAATATTTGACCACATTCCTGTCTTGTTGGCCTCTACGTCTCCGTGGGACCTTTATATACATCAATAACGTAATATAACCTAACCTAACCCAACCTAACATCTCGGCGGTAACATTTGACCACATTCGTGGCTTGTTGGCCTCTACGTCTCCGTGGGACCTTTATATACTTCAATAACGTAATATAACCTAACCTAACCCAACCTAACATCTCGGCGGTAATATTTGAAAACATACCTGGCGAGTTGGCCTCTACTTCTCCGTGGGACCTTTATATATATCAATAACGTAATATAACCTAACCTATCCCAACCTGACACCTCGGCGGTAATATTTGGCAACATTCCAGGCTTGTTCGCCTCAACGTCTCCGTGGGACCTTTATATACACGAATAACGTAATATGACGTAACCTAACCTAACCTAACCTCTCGGGGTACCATTTAACCACATTCCTTGATTGTCGGGCCGTACTTCTCGGTGGGAACACTGTATACGTCTATGACGTAATACAACCTAACCTAACCCAAACTATCATCTCGGCGGTAATATTTGACCACATTCCTGGCTTGTTGGCCTCTACGTCTCCGTGGGACCTTTATATACATCAATAACGTAATATAACCTAACCTAACCCAACCTAACATCTCGGCGGTAATATTTGACCACATTCCTGGCTTGTTGGCCTCTACGTCTCCGTAGGACCTTTATATACTTCAATAACGTAATATAACCTAACCTAACCCAATCTAACATCTCGGCGGTAATATTTGAAAACATACCTGGCGAGTTGGCCTCTACTTCTCCGTGGGACCTTTATATATATCAATAACGTAATATAACCTAACCTAACCCAACCTGACATCTCGGCGGTAATATTTGGCAACATTCCAGGCTTGTTTGCCTCTACGTCCCCGTGGGACATTTATATACATGAATAACATAATATAACGTATCCTAACCCAACCTATCATTTCGGCGGTAAAATTTGACAACATTTCTGGTGAGTTCGCCTCAACGTCTCCGTGGGACCTTTATATACATGAATAACGTAATATGACGTAACCTAACCCAACCTAACCTCTCGGGGTACCATTTAACCACATTCCTTGATTGTCGGGCCCTACTTCTCGGTGGGAACACTATATACGTCTATGACGTAATACAACCTAACCTAAGCCAACCTAACATCTCGGCGGTAATATTTGACAACATTCCTGGCGAGTTGGCCTCTACGTCTCCGTGGGACCTTTATATACATCAATAGCGTAATATAACCTAACCTAAGCCAACCTATCATCTCAGCGGTAATATTCAACCACATTCCTGGCTTGTTGGGCTCTACTTCTCCGTGGGACCCTTATATATATCAATAACGTAATATAACCTAACCTAACCCAACCTGACATCTCGGCGGTAATATTTGGCAACATTCCAGGCTCGTTGGCCTCTACGTCACCGTGGGACCTTTATATACATGAATAACGTAATATAACGTAACCTAACCCAACCTAACATCTCGGCGGTAATATTTGGCAACATTCCAGGCTCGTTGGCCTCTACGTCCCCGTGGTACGTTTATATACATCAATAACGTAATATAACGTAACCTAACCTAACCTAACCTCTCGGGGTACCATTTAACCACATTCCTTGATTGTCGGGCCGTACTTCTCGGTGGGAACACTGTATACGTCTATGACGTAATACAACCTAACCTAACCCAAACTATCATCTCGGCGGTAATATTTGACAACATTCCTGGCGAGTTGGCCTCTACGTCTCCATGGGACCTTTATATACATCAATAACGTAATATAACCTAACCTAACCCAACCTAACATCTCGGCGGTAATATTTGACAGCATTCCTGGCGAGATGGCCTCCAGGTATCCGTGGGACGTTTATATACATCAATAACGTAATACAACGTAACCTAACCCAACCTATCATCTCGGCTGTAATATTTGACATCATTCCTGGTGAGTTAGCCTCTACGTCTCCGTGGGACCTTTATATACATCAATAACGTAATATAACCTAACCTACCCCAACCTATCATCTCGGCGGTAATATTTGACATCATTCCTGGGGAGTTGGCCTCTACGTCTCCGTGGGACCTTTATATACATCAATAACACAATATAATCTAGCCTAACCCAATCTAACATCTCGGCCGTAATATTTGACCACATTCCTGTCTTGTTGGCCTCCAGGTCTCCGTTTGACCTTCATATACATCAATAACGTAATATAACCTAACCTAACCCAACCTAACATCTCGGCGGTAATATTTGACCACATTCCTGGCTTGTTGGCCTCTACGTCTCCGTGGGACCTTTATATACATCAATAACGTAATATAACCTAACCTAACCCAACCTAACATCTCGGCGGTAAGATTTGACCACATTCCTGGCTTGTTGGCCTCTACGTCTCCGTAGGACCTTTATATACTTCAATAACGTAATATAACCTAACCTAACCCAACCTAACATCTCGGCGGTAATATTTGAAAACATACCTGGCGAGTTGGCCTCTACGTCCCCGTGGGACATTTATATACATCAATAAAGTAATATAACCTAACCTAAGCCAACCTATCATCTCGGCGGTAATATTTAACCACATTCCTGGCTTGTTGGCCTCTACTTCTCCGTGGGACCTTTATATATATCAATAACGTCATATAACGTAACCTAACCCAACCTATCATTTCGGCGGTAAAATTTGACAAAATTTCTGGCGAGTTCGCCTCAACGTCTCCGTGGGACCTTTATATACATGAATAACGTAATATAACGTAACCTAACCCAACCTAACCTCTCAGGGTACCATTTAACCACATTCCTTGATTGTCGGGCCCTACTTCTCGGTGGGAACACTATATACGTCTATGACGTAATACAACCTAACCTAAGCCAACCTAACATCTCGGCGGTAATATTTGACCACATTCCTGGCTTGTTGGCCTCTACGTCTCCGTGGGACCTTTATATACATCAATAACGTAATATAACCTAACCTAACCCAACCTAACATCTCGGCGGTAATATTTGACCACATTCCTGGCTTGTTGGCCTCTACGTCTCCGTGGGACCTTTATATACTTCAATAACGTAATATAACCTAACTTAACCCAACCTAACATCTCGGGGGTAATATTTGAAAACATACCTGGCGAGTTGGCCTCTACTTCTCCGTGGGACCTTTATATATATCAATAACGTAATATAACCTAACTTAACCCAACCTGAAATCTCGGCGGTAATATTTGGTAACATTCCAGGCTCGTTGGCCTCTACGTCTCCGTGGGACCTTTATATACATGAATAACGTAATATGACGTAACCTAACCCAACCTAACCTCTCGGGGTACCATTTAACCACATTCCTTGACTGTCGGGCCCTACTTCTCGGTGGGAACACTATATACGTCTATGACGTAATACAACCTAACCTAAGCCAACCTAACATCTCGGCGGTAATATTTGACAACATTCCTGGCGAGTTGACCTCTACGTCTCCGTGGGACCTTTATATACATCAGTAACGTAATATAACCTAACCTAAGCCAACCTATCATTTCAGCGGTAATATTTGACAACATTCCTGGCGAGTTGGCCTCTACGTCTCCGTGGGACCTTTATATACATCAATAATGTAATATAACCTAACCTACCCAAACCTATCATCTCGGCGGTAATATTTGACATCATTCCTGGGGAGTTGGGCTCTACGTCTCCGTGGGACCTTTATATACATCAATAACACAATATAATCTAGCCTAACCCAACCTAACATCTCGGGGGTAATATTTGAAAACATACCTGGCGAGTTGGCCTCTAATTCTCCGTGGGACCTTTATATATATCAATAACGTAATATAACCTAACCTAACCCAACCTGAAATCTCGGCGGTAATATTTGGCAACATTCCAGGCTCGTTGGCCTCTACGTCCGCGTGGGACCTTTATATACATGAATAACGTAATATAACGTAACCTAACCTAACCTAACCTCTCGGGGTACCATTTAACCACATTCCTTGATTGTCGGGCCCTACTTCTCGGTGGGAACACTGTATACGTCTATGACGTAATACAACCTAACCTAACCCAACCTATAATCTCGGCGGTAATATTTGACACCATTCCTGGGGAGTTGGCCTCTACGTCTTCGTGGGACCTTTATATACATCAATAACGTAATATAACCTAACCTAACCCAACCTAACATCTCGGCGGTAATATTTGACCACATTCCTGGCTAGCTGGCCTCTACGTCTCCGTAGGACCTTTATATACTTCAATAACGTAATATAACCTAACCTAACCCAACCTAACATCTCGGCGGTAATATTTGAAAACATACCTGGCGAGTTGGCCTCTACGTCTCCGTTGGACATTTATATACATCAATAACGTAATATAACCTAACCCAAGCCAACCTATCATCTCGGCGGTAATATTTAACCACATTCCTGGCTTGTTGGCCTCTACTTCTCCGTGGGACCTTTATATATATCAATGACGAAATATAACGTAACCTAACCCAACCTATCATTTCGGCGGTAAAATTTGACAACATTTCTGGCGAGTTCGCCTCAACGTCTCCGTGGGACCTTTATACACATGAATAACGTAATATGACGTAACCTAACCCAACCTAACCTCTCGGGGTACCATTTAACCACATTCCTTGACTGTCGGGCCCTACTTCTCGGTGGGAACACTATATACGTCTATGACGTAATACAACCTAACCTAAGCCAACCTAACATCTCGGCGGTAATATTTGACAACATTCCTGGCGAGTTGGCCTCTACGTCTCCGTGGGACCTTTATATACATCAGTAACGTAATATAACCTAACCTAAGCCAACCTATCATTTCAGCGGTAATATTTGACAACATTCCTGGCGAGTTGGCCTCTACGTCTCCGTAGGACCTTTATATACTTCAATAACGTAATATAACCTAACCTAACCCAACCTAACATCTCGGCGGTAATATTTGAAAACATACCTGGCGAGTTGGCCTCTACGTCCCCGTGGGACATTTATATACATCAATAAAGTAATATAACCTAACCTAAGCCAACCTATCATCTCGGCGGTAATATTTAACCACATTCCTGGCTTGTTGGCCTCTACTTCTCCGTGGGACCTTTATATATATCAATAACGTCATATAACGTAACCTAACCCAACCTATCATTTCGGCGGTAAAATTTGACAAAATTTCTGGCGAGTTCGCCTCAACGTCTCCGTGGGACCTTTATATACATGAATAACGTAATATAACGTAACCTAATCCAACCTAACATCTCGGCGGTAATATTTGACCACATTCCTGGCTTGTTGGCCTCTACGTCTCCGTAGGACCTTTATATACTTCAATAACGTAATATAACCTAACCTAACCCAACCTAACATCTCGGCGGTAATATTTGAAAACATACCTGGCGAGATGGCCTCTACTTCTCCGTGGGACCTTTATATATATCAATAACTTAATATAACCTAACCTAACCCAACCTGACATCTCGGCGGTAATATTTGGCAACATTCCAGGCTTGTTGGCCTCTACGTCCCCGTGGGACCTTTATATACATGAATAACATAATATAACGTAACCTAACCCAACCTAACCTCTCGGGGTACCATTTAACCACATTCCTTGATTTTCGGGCCCTACTTCTCGGTGGGAACACTGTATACGTCTATGACGTAATACAACCTAACCTAAGCCAACCTAACATCTCGGCGGTAAAATTTGACAACATTTCTGGCGAGTTCGCCTCAACGTCTCCGTGGGACCTTTATATACATGAATAACGTAATATGACGTAACCTAACCCAACCTAACCTCTCGGGGTACCATTTAACCACATTCCTTGACTGTCGGGCCCTACCTCTCGGTGGGAACACTATATACGTCTATGACGTAATACAACCTAACCTAAGCCAACCTATCATCTCGGCGGTAATATTTAACCACATTCCTGGCTTGTTGGCCTCTACTTCTCCGTGGGACCTTTATATATATCAATAACGTAATATAACGTAACCTAACCCAACCTATCATTTCGGCGGTAAAATTTGACAACACTTCTGGCGAGTTCGCCTCAACGTCTCCGTGGGACCTTTATATACATGAATAACGTAATATAACGTAACCTAACCCAATCTAACCTCTCAGGGTACCATTTAACCACATTCCTTGATTGTCGGGCCCTACTTCTCGGTGGGAACACTATATACGTCTATGACGTAATACAACCTAACCTAAGCCAACCAAACATCTCGGCGGTAATATTTGACAACATTCCTGGCGAGTTGGCCTCTACGTCTCCGTGGGACCTTTATATACATCAGTAACGTAATATAACCTAATCTAAGCCAACCTAACATCTCGACGGTAATATTTGACCACATTCCTGGCTTGTTGGCCTCTACGTCTCCGTGGAACCTTTATATACTTCAATAACGTAATATAACCTAACCTAACCCAACCTAACATCTCGGGGGTAATATTTGAAAACATACCTGGCGAGTTGGCCTCTACTTCTCCGTGGGACCTTTATAAATATCAATAACGTAATATAACCTAACCTAACCCAACCTGAAATCTCGGCGGTAATATTTGGCAACATTCCAGGCTCGTTGGCCTCTACGTCTCCGTGGGACCTTTATATACTTCAATAACGTAATATAACCTAACCTAACCCAACCTGACATCTCGGCGGTAATATTTGAAAACATACCTGGCGAGTTGGCCTCTACTTCTCCGTGGGACCTTTATATATATCAATAACGTAATATAACCTAACCTATCCCAACCTGACATCTCGGCGGTAATATTTGACAGCATTCCTGGCGAGATGGCCTCCAGGTATCCTTTTGTCCTTCATATACATCAATAACGTAATATAGCCTAACCTAACCCAACCTATCATCTCGGCGGTAATATTTGACCACATTCCTGTCCTGTTGGCCTTCAGGTCTCCGTTTGACCTTCATATACATCAATAACGTAATATCACCTAACCTAACCCAACCTAACATCTCGGCGGTAATATTTGACCACATTCCTGGCTTGTTGGCATCTACGTCTCCGTGGGACCTTTATATACATCAATAACGTAATATAACCTAACCTAATCCAACCTAACATCTCGGCGGTAATATTTGACCACATTCCTGGCTTGTTGGCCTCTACGTCTCCGTAGGACCTTTATATACTTCAATAACGTAATATAACCTAACCTAACCCAACCTAACATCTCGGCGGTAATATTTGAAAACATACCTGGCGAGATGGCCTCTACTTCTCCGTGGGACCTTTATATATATCAATAACGTAATATAACCTAACCTAACCCAACCTGACATCTCGGCGGTAATATTTGGCAACATTCCAGGCTTGTTGGCCTCTACGTCCCCGTGGGACCTTTATATACATGAATAACATAATATAACGTAACCTAACCCAACCTAACCTCTCGGGGTACCATTTAACCACATTCCTTGATTTTCGGGCCCTACTTCTCGGTGGGAACACTGTATACGTCTATGACGTAATACAACCTAACCTAAGCCAACCTAACATCTCGGCGGTAATATTTGACAACATTCCTGGCGAGTTGGCTTCTACGTCTCCGTGGGACATTTATATACATCAATAAAGTAATATAACCTAACCTAAGCCAACCTATCATCTCGGCAGTATATTTAACCACATTCCTGGCTTGTTGGCCTCTACTTCTCCGTGGGACCTTTATATATATCAATAACGTCATATAACGTAACCTAACCCAGCCTATCATTTCGGCGGTAAAATTTGACAACATTTCTGGCGAGTTCGCCTCAACGTCTCCGTGGGACCTTTATATACATGAATAACGTAATATAACGTAACCTAACCCAACCTAACCTCTCAGGGTACCATTTAACCACATTCCTTGATTGTCGGGCCCTACTTCTCGGTGGGAACACTATATACGTCTATGACGTAATACAACCTAACCTAAGCCAACCTAACATCTCGGCGGTAATATTTGACCACATTCCTGGCTTGTTGGCCTCTACGTCTCCGTGGGACCTTTATATACATCAATAACGTAATATAACCTAACCTAACCCAACCTAACATCTCGGCGGTAATATTTGACCACATTCCTGGCTTGTTGGCCTCTACGTCTCCGTGGGACCTTTATATACTTCAATAACGTAATATAACCTAACTTAACCCAACCTAACATCTCGGGGGTAATATTTGAAAACATACCTGGCGAGTTGGCCTCTACTTCTCCGTGGGACCTTTATATATATCAATAACGTAATATAACCTAACTTAACCCAACCTGAAATCTCGGCGGTAATATTTGGTAACATTCCAGGCTCGTTGGCCTCTACGTCTCCGTGGGACCTTTATATACATGAATAACGTAATATGACGTAACCTAACCCAACCTAACCTCTCGGGGTACCATTTAACCACATTCCTTGACTGTCGGGCCCTACTTCTCGGTGGGAACACTATATACGTCTATGACGTAATACAACCTAACCTAAGCCAACCTAACATCTCGGCGGTAATATTTGACAACATTCCTGGCGAGTTGACCTCTACGTCTCCGTGGGACCTTTATATACATCAGTAACGTAATATAACCTAACCTAAGCCAACCTATCATTTCAGCGGTAATATTTGACAACATTCCTGGCGAGTTGGCCTCTACGTCTCCGTGGGACCTTTATATACATCAATAATGTAATATAACCTAACCTACCCAAACCTATCATCTCGGCGGTAATATTTGACATCATTCCTGGGGAGTTGGCCTCTACGTCTCCGTGGGACCTTTATATACATCAATAACACAATATAATCTAGCCTAACCCAACCTAACATCTCGGGGGTAATATTTGAAAACATACCTGGCGAGTTGGCCTCTAATTCTCCGTGGGACCTTTATATATATCAATAACGTAATATAACCTAACCTAACCCAACCTGAAATCTCGGCGGTAATATTTGGCAACATTCCAGGCTCGTTGGCCTCTACGTCCGCGTGGGACCTTTATATACATGAATAACGTAATATAACGTAACCTAACCTAACCTAACCTCTCGGGGTACCATTTAACCACATTCCTTGATTGTCGGGCCCTACTTCTCGGTGGGAACACTGTATACGTCTATGACGTAATACAACCTAACCTAACCCAACCTATAATCTCGGCGGTAATATTTGACACCATTCCTGGGGAGTTGGCCTCTACGTCTTCGTGGGACCTTTATATACATCAATAACGTAATATAACCTAACCTAACCCAACCTAACATCTCGGCGGTAATATTTGACCACATTCCTGGCTAGCTGGCCTCTACGTCTCCGTAGGACCTTTATATACTTCAATAACGTAATATAACCTAACCTAACCCAACCTAACATCTCGGCGGTAATATTTGAAAACATACCTGGCGAGTTGGCCTCTACGTCTCCGTTGGACATTTATATACATCAATAACGTAATATAACCTAACCCAAGCCAACCTATCATCTCGGCGGTAATATTTAACCACATTCCTGGCTTGTTGGCCTCTACTTCTCCGTGGGACCTTTATATATATCAATGACGAAATATAACGTAACCTAACCCAACCTATCATTTCGGCGGTAAAATTTGACAACATTTCTGGCGAGTTCGCCTCAACGTCTCCGTGGGACCTTTATACACATGAATAACGTAATATGACGTAACCTAACCCAACCTAACCTCTCGGGGTACCATTTAACCACATTCCTTGACTGTCGGGCCCTACTTCTCGGTGGGAACACTATATACGTCTATGACGTAATACAACCTAACCTAAGCCAACCTAACATCTCGGCGGTAATATTTGACAACATTCCTGGCGAGTTGGCCTCTACGTCTCCGTGGGACCTTTATATACATCAGTAACGTAATATAACCTAACCTAAGCCAACCTATCATTTCAGCGGTAATATTTGACAACATTCCTGGCGAGTTGGCCTCTACGTCTCCGTAGGACCTTTATATACTTCAATAACGTAATATAACCTAACCTAACCCAACCTAACATCTCGGCGGTAATATTTGAAAACATACCTGGCGAGTTGGCCTCTACGTCCCCGTGGGACATTTATATACATCAATAAAGTAATATAACCTAACCTAAGCCAACCTATCATCTCGGCGGTAATATTTAACCACATTCCTGGCTTGTTGGCCTCTACTTCTCCGTGGGACCTTTATATATATCAATAACGTCATATAACGTAACCTAACCCAACCTATCATTTCGGCGGTAAAATTTGACAAAATTTCTGGCGAGTTCGCCTCAACGTCTCCGTGGGACCTTTATATACATGAATAACGTAATATAACGTAACCTAATCCAACCTAACATCTCGGCGGTAATATTTGACCACATTCCTGGCTTGTTGGCCTCTACGTCTCCGTAGGACCTTTATATACTTCAATAACGTAATATAACCTAACCTAACCCAACCTAACATCTCGGCGGTAATATTTGAAAACATACCTGGCGAGATGGCCTCTACTTCTCCGTGGGACCTTTATATATATCAATAACTTAATATAACCTAACCTAACCCAACCTGACATCTCGGCGGTAATATTTGGCAACATTCCAGGCTTGTTGGCCTCTACGTCCCCGTGGGACCTTTATATACATGAATAACATAATATAACGTAACCTAACCCAACCTAACCTCTCGGGGTACCATTTAACCACATTCCTTGATTTTCGGGCCCTACTTCTCGGTGGGAACACTGTATACGTCTATGACGTAATACAACCTAACCTAAGCCAACCTAACATCTCGGCGGTAAAATTTGACAACATTTCTGGCGAGTTCGCCTCAACGTCTCCGTGGGACCTTTATATACATGAATAACGTAATATGACGTAACCTAACCCAACCTAACCTCTCGGGGTACCATTTAACCACATTCCTTGACTGTCGGGCCCTACCTCTCGGTGGGAACACTATATACGTCTATGACGTAATACAACCTAACCTAAGCCAACCTATCATCTCGGCGGTAATATTTAACCACATTCCTGGCTTGTTGGCCTCTACTTCTCCGTGGGACCTTTATATATATCAATAACGTAATATAACGTAACCTAACCCAACCTATCATTTCGGCGGTAAAATTTGACAACACTTCTGGCGAGTTCGCCTCAACGTCTCCGTGGGACCTTTATATACATGAATAACGTAATATAACGTAACCTAACCCAATCTAACCTCTCAGGGTACCATTTAACCACATTCCTTGATTGTCGGGCCCTACTTCTCGGTGGGAACACTATATACGTCTATGACGTAATACAACCTAACCTAAGCCAACCAAACATCTCGGCGGTAATATTTGACAACATTCCTGGCGAGTTGGCCTCTACGTCTCCGTGGGACCTTTATATACATCAGTAACGTAATATAACCTAATCTAAGCCAACCTAACATCTCGACGGTAATATTTGACCACATTCCTGGCTTGTTGGCCTCTACGTCTCCGTGGAACCTTTATATACTTCAATAACGTAATATAACCTAACCTAACCCAACCTAACATCTCGGGGGTAATATTTGAAAACATACCTGGCGAGTTGGCCTCTACTTCTCCGTGGGACCTTTATAAATATCAATAACGTAATATAACCTAACCTAACCCAACCTGAAATCTCGGCGGTAATATTTGGCAACATTCCAGGCTCGTTGGCCTCTACGTCTCCGTGGGACCTTTATATACTTCAATAACGTAATATAACCTAACCTAACCCAACCTGACATCTCGGCGGTAATATTTGAAAACATACCTGGCGAGTTGGCCTCTACTTCTCCGTGGGACCTTTATATATATCAATAACGTAATATAACCTAACCTATCCCAACCTGACATCTCGGCGGTAATATTTGACAGCATTCCTGGCGAGATGGCCTCCAGGTATCCTTTTGTCCTTCATATACATCAATAACGTAATATAGCCTAACCTAACCCAACCTATCATCTCGGCGGTAATATTTGACCACATTCCTGTCCTGTTGGCCTTCAGGTCTCCGTTTGACCTTCATATACATCAATAACGTAATATCACCTAACCTAACCCAACCTAACATCTCGGCGGTAATATTTGACCACATTCCTGGCTTGTTGGCATCTACGTCTCCGTGGGACCTTTATATACATCAATAACGTAATATAACCTAACCTAATCCAACCTAACATCTCGGCGGTAATATTTGACCACATTCCTGGCTTGTTGGCCTCTACGTCTCCGTAGGACCTTTATATACTTCAATAACGTAATATAACCTAACCTAACCCAACCTAACATCTCGGCGGTAATATTTGAAAACATACCTGGCGAGATGGCCTCTACTTCTCCGTGGGACCTTTATATATATCAATAACGTAATATAACCTAACCTAACCCAACCTGACATCTCGGCGGTAATATTTGGCAACATTCCAGGCTTGTTGGCCTCTACGTCCCCGTGGGACCTTTATATACATGAATAACATAATATAACGTAACCTAACCCAACCTAACCTCTCGGGGTACCATTTAACCACATTCCTTGATTTTCGGGCCCTACTTCTCGGTGGGAACACTGTATACGTCTATGACGTAATACAACCTAACCTAAGCCAACCTAACATCTCGGCGGTAATATTTGACAACATTCCTGGCGAGTTGGCTTCTACGTCTCCGTGGGACATTTATATACATCAATAAAGTAATATAACCTAACCTAAGCCAACCTATCATCTCGGCAGTATATTTAACCACATTCCTGGCTTGTTGGCCTCTACTTCTCCGTGGGACCTTTATATATATCAATAACGTCATATAACGTAACCTAACCCAGCCTATCATTTCGGCGGTAAAATTTGACAACATTTCTGGCGAGTTCGCCTCAACGTCTCCGTGGGACCTTTATATACATGAATAACGTAATATAACGTAACCTAACCCAACCTAACCTCTCAGGGTACCATTTAACCACATTCCTTGATTGTCGGGCCCTACTTCTCGGTGGGAACACTATATACGTCTATGACGTAATACAACCTAACCTAAGCCAACCTAACATCTCGGCGGTAATATTTGACCACATTCCTGTCCTGTTGGCCTTCAGGTCTCCGTTTGACCTTCATATACATCAATAACGTAATATAACCTAACCTAACCCAACCTAACATCTCGGCGGTAATATTTGACAACATTCCTGGCGAGTTCGCCTCAACGTCTCCGTGGGACCTTTATATACATGAATAACGTAATATGACGTAACCTAACCCAACCTAACCTCTCGGGGTACCATTTAACCACATTCCTTGACTGTCGGGCCCTACCTCTCGGTGGGAACACTATATACGTCTATGACGTAATACAACCTAACCTAAGCCAACCTATCATCTCGGCGGTAATATTTAACCACATTCCTGGCTTGTTGGCCTCTACTTCTCCGTGGGACCTTTATATACAACAATAACGTAATATAACCTAACCTACCCCAACCTATCATCTCGGCGGTAATATTTGACATCATTCCTGGGAAGTTGGCCTCTACGTCTCCGTGGGACCTTTATATACATCAATAACACAATATAATCTAGCCTAACCCAATCTAACATCTCGGCGGTAATATTTGACCACATTCCTGTCTTGTTGGCCTCCAGGTCTCCGTTTGACCTTCATATACATCAATAACGTAATATAACCTAACCTAACCCAACCTAACATCTCGGCGGTAATATTTGACCACATTCCTGGCTTGTTGGCCTCTACGTCTCCGTGGGACCTTTATAAATATCAATAACGTAATATAACCTAACCTAACCCAACCTGAAATCTCGGCGGTAATATTTGGCAACATTCCAGGCTCGTTGGCCTCTACGTCTCCGTGGGACCTTTATATACTTCAATAACGTAATATAACCTAACCTAACCCAACCTGACATCTCGGCGGTAATATTTGAAAACATACCTGGCGAGTTGGCCTCTACTTCTCCGTGGGACCTTTATATATATCAATAACGTAATATAACCTAACCTATCCCAACCTGACATCTCGGCGGTAATATTTGACAGCATTCCTGGCGAGATGGCCTCCAGGTATCCTTTTGTCCTTCATATACATCAATAACGTAATATAGCCTAACCTAACCCAACCTATCATCTCGGCGGTAATATTTGACCACATTCCTGTCCTGTTGGCCTTCAGGTCTCCGTTTGACCTTCATATACATCAATAACGTAATATCACCTAACCTAACCCAACCTAACATCTCGGCGGTAATATTTGACCACATTCCTGGCTTGTTGGCATCTACGTCTCCGTGGGACCTTTATATACATCAATAACGTAATATAACCTAACCTAATCCAACCTAACATCTCGGCGGTAATATTTGACCACATTCCTGGCTTGTTGGCCTCTACGTCTCCGTAGGACCTTTATATACTTCAATAACGTAATATAACCTAACCTAACCCAACCTAACATCTCGGCGGTAATATTTGAAAACATACCTGGCGAGATGGCCTCTACTTCTCCGTGGGACCTTTATATATATCAATAACGTAATATAACCTAACCTAACCCAACCTGACATCTCGGCGGTAATATTTGGCAACATTCCAGGCTTGTTGGCCTCTACGTCCCCGTGGGACCTTTATATACATGAATAACATAATATAACGTAACCTAACCCAACCTAACCTCTCGGGGTACCATTTAACCACATTCCTTGATTTTCGGGCCCTACTTCACGGTGGGAACACTGTATACGTCTATGACGTAATACAACCTAACCTAAGCCAACCTAACATCTCGGCGGTAATATTTGACAACATTCCTGGCGAGTTGGCTTCTACGTCTCCGTGGGACATTTATATACATCAATAAAGTAATATAACCTAACCTAAGCCAACCTATCATCTCGGCAGTATATTTAACCACATTCCTGGCTTGTTGGCCTCTACTTCTCCGTGGGACCTTTATATATATCAATAACGTCATATAACGTAACCTAACCCAGCCTATCATTTCGGCGGTAAAATTTGACAACATTTCTGGCGAGTTCGCCTCAACGTCTCCGTGGGACCTTTATATACATGAATAACGTAATATAACGTAACCTAACCCAACCTAACCTCTCAGGGTACCATTTAACCACATTCCTTGATTGTCGGGCCCTACTTCTCGGTGGGAACACTATATACGTCTATGACGTAATACAACCTAACCTAAGCCAACCTAACATCTCGGCGGTAATATTTGACAACATTCCTGGCGAGTTGGCCTCTACGTCTCCGTGGGACCTTTATATACATCAGTAACGTAATATAACCTAATCTAAGCCAACCTAACATCTCGACGTTAATATTTGACCACATTCCTGGCTTGTTGGCCTCTACGTCCCCGTGGGACCTTTATATACTTCAATAACGTAATATAACCTAACCTAACCCAACCTAACATCTCGGGGGTAATATTTGAAAACATACCTGGCGAGTTGGCCTCTACTTCTCCGTGGGACCTTTATATATATCAATAACGTAATATAACCTAACCTAACCCAACCTGAAATCTCGGCGGTAATATTTGGCAACATTCCAGGCTCGTTGGCCTCTACGTCTCCGTGGGACCTTTATATACTTCAATAACGTAATATAACCTAACCTAACCCAACCTAACATCTCGGCGGTAATATTTGAAAACATACCTGGCGAGTTGGCCTCTACTTCTCCGTGGGACCTTTATATATATCAATAACGTAATATAACCTAACCTATCCCAACCTGACATCTCGGCGGTAATATTTGACAGCATTCCTGGCGAGATGGCCTCCAGGTATCCTTTTGACCTTCATATACATCAATAACGTAATATTGCCTAACCTAACCCAACCTATCATCTCGGCGGTAATATTTGACCACATTCCTGTCCTGTTGGCCTTCAGGTCTCCGTTTGACCTTCATATACATCAATAACGTAATATAACCTAACCTAACCCAACCTAACATCTCGGCGGTAATATTTGACCACCTTCCTGGCTTGTTGGCATCTACGTCTCCGTGGGACTTTTATATACATCAATAACGTAATATAACCTAACCTAATCCAACCTAACATCTCGGCGGTAATATTTGACCACATTCCTGGCTTGTTGGCCTCTACGTCTCCGTAGGACCTTTATATACTTCAATAACGTAATATAACCTAACCTAACCCAACCTAACATCTCGGCGGTAATATTTGAAAACATACCTGGCGAGATGGCCTCTACTTCTCCGTGGGACCTTTATATATATCAATAACGTAATATAACCTAACCTAACCCAACCTGACATCTCGGCGGTAATATTTGGCAACATTCCAGGCTTGTTGGCCTCTACGTCCCCGTGGGACCTTTATATACATGAATAACATAATATAACGTAACCTAACCCAACCTAACCTCTCGGGGTACCATTTAACCACATTCCTTGATTTTTGGGCCCTACTTCTCGGTGGGAACACTGTATACGTCTATGACGTAATACAACCTAACCTAAGCCAACCTAACATCTCGGCGGTAATATTTGACAACATTCCTGGCGAGTTGGCCTCTACGTCTCCGTGGGACATTTATATACATCAATAAAGTAATATAACCTAACCTAAGCCAACCTATCATCTCGGCAGTATATTTAACCACATTCCTGGCTTGTTGGCCTCTACTTCTCCGTGGGACCTTTATATATATCAATAACGTCATATAACGTAACCTAACCCAGCCTATCATTTCGGCGGTAAAATTTGACAACATTTCTGGCGAGTTCGCCTCAACGTCTCCGTGGGACCTTTATATACATGAATAACGTAATATAACGTAACCTAACCCAACCTAACCTCTCAGGGTACCATTTAACCACATTCCTTGATTGTCGGGCCCTACTTCTCGGTGGGAACACTATATACGTCTATGACGTAATACAACCTAACCTAAGCCAACCTAACATCTCGGCGGTAATATTTGACAACATTCCTGGCGAGTTGGCCTCTACGTCTCCGTGGGACCTTTATATACATCAGTAACGTAATATAACCTAATTTAAGCCAACCTAACATCTCGACGGTAATATTTGACCACATTCCTGGCTTGTTGGCCTCTACGTCCCCGTGGGACCTTTATATACTTCAATAACGTAATATAACCTAACCTAACCCAACCTAACATCTCGGGGGTAATATTTGAAAACATACCTGGCGAGTTGGCCTCTACTTCTCCGTGGGACCTTTATATATATCAATAACGTAATATAACCTAACCTATCCCAAGCTGACATCTCGGCGGTAATATTTGACAGCATTCCTGGCGAGATGGCCTCCAGGTATCCTTTTGACCTTCATATACATCAATAACGTAATATAGCCTAACCTAACCCAACCTATCATCTCGGCGGTAATATTTGACCACATTCCTGTCCTGTTGGCCTTCAGGTCTCCGTTTGACCTTCATATACATCAATAACGTAATATAACCTAACCTAACCCAACCTAACATCTCGGCGGTAATATTTGACCACATTCCTGGCTTGTTGGCATCTACGTCTCCGTGGGACCTTTATATACATCAATAACGTAATATAACCTAACCTAATCCAACCTAACATCTCGGCGGTAATATTTGACCACATTCCTGGCTTGTTGGCCTCTACGTCTCCGTAGGACCTTTATATACTTCAATAACGTAATATAACCTAACCTAACCCAACCTAACATCTCGGCGGTAATATTTGAAAACATACCTGGCGAGATGGCCTCTACTTCTCCGTGGGACCTTTATATATATCAATAACGTCATATAACGTAACCTAACCCAACCTATCATTTCGGCGGTAAAATTTGACAACATTTCTGGCGAGTTCGCCTCAACGTCTCCGTGGGACCTTTATATACATGAATAACGTAATATAACGTAACCTAACCCAACCTAACCTCTCAGGGTACCATTTAACCACATTCCTTGATTGTCGGGCCCTACTTCTCGGTGGGAACACTATGTACGTCTATGACGTAATACAACCTAACCTAATCCAACCTAACATCTCGGCGGTAATATTTGACAACATTCCTGGCGAGTTGGCCTCAACGCCTCCGTGGGACCTTTATATACATCAATAACGTAATATAACCTAACCTAATCCAACCTAACCTCTTGGGGTACCATTTCAACACATTCCTTGATTGTCGGGCCCTACTTCTCGGTGGGAACACTATATACGTCTATGACGTAATACAACCTAACCTAAGCCATCCTAATATCTCGGCGGTAATATTTGACAACATTCCTGGCGAGTTGGCCTCTACGTCTCCGTGGGACCTTTATATACATCAGTAACGTAATATAACCTTACCTAAGCCAACCTATCATTTCAGCGGTAATATTTGACAACATTCCTGGCGAGTTGGACTCTACGTCTCCGTGGGACCTTTATATATATCAATAACGTAATATAACCTAACCTAACCCAACCTAACATCTCGGCGGTAATATTTGACAACATTCCTGCCGAGTTGGCCTCTACGTCTCCGTGGGACCTTTATATACATCAATAACGTAATATAACCTAACCTAAGCCAACCTATCATCTCAGCGGTAATATTTAACCACATTCCTGGCTTGTTGGCCTCTACTTCTCCGTGGGACCTTTATATATATCAATAACGTCATATAACGTAACCTAACCCAGCCTATCATTTCGGCGGTAAAATTTGACAACATTTCTGGCGAGTTCGCCTCAACGTCTCCGTGGGACCTTTATATACATGAATAACGTAATATAACGTAACCTAACCCAACCTAACCTCTCAGGGTACTATTTAACCACATTCCTTGATTGTCGGGCCCTACTTCTCGGTGGGAACACTATATACGTCTATGACGTAATACAACCTAACCTAAGCCAACCTAACATCTCGGCGGTAATATTTGACAACATTCCTGGCGAGTTGGCCTCTACGTCTCCGTGGGACCTTTATATACATCAGTAACGTAATATAACCTAATCTAAGCCAACCTAACATCTCGACGGTAATATTTGACCACATTCCTGGCTTGTTGGCCTCTACGTCTCCGTGGGACCTTTATATACTTCAATAACGTAATATAACCTAACCTAACCCAACCTAACATCTCGGGGGTAATATTTGAAAACATACCTGACGAGTTGGCCTCTACTTCTCCGTGGGACCTTTATAAATATCAATAACGTAATATAACCTAACCTAACCCAACCTGAAATCTCGGCGGTAATATTTGGCAACATTCCAGGCTCGTTGGCCTCTACGTCTCCGTGGGACCTTTATATACTTCAATAACGTAATATAACCTAACCTAACCCAACCTGACATCTCGGCGGTAATATTTGAAAACATACCTGGCGAGCTGGCCTCTACTTCTCCGTGGGACCTTTATATATATCAATAACGTAATATAACCTAACCTATCCCAACCTGACATGTCGGCGGTAATATTTGACAGCATTCCTGGCGAGATGGCCTCCAGGTATCCTTTTGTCCTTCATATACATCAATAACATAATATAGCCTAACCTAACCCAACCTATCATCTCGGCGGTAATATTTGACCACATTCCTGTCCTGTTGGCCTTCAGGTCTCCGTTTGACCTGCATATACATCAATAACGTAATATCACCTAACCTAACCCATCCTAACATCTAGGCGGTAATATTTGACCACATTCCTGGCTTGTTGGCATCTACGTCTCCTTTTGACCTTCATATACATCAATAACGTAATATTGCCTAACCTAACCCAACCTATCAGCTCGGCGGTAATATTTGACCACATTCCTGTCCTGTTGGCCTTCAGGTCTCCGTTTGACCTTCATATACATCAATAACGTAATATAACCTAACCTAACCCAACCTAACATCTCGGCGGTAATATTTGACCACATTCCTGGCTTGTTGGCATCTACGTCTCCGTGGGACCTTTATATACATCAATAACGTAATATAACCTAACCTAATCCAACCTAACATCTCGGCGGTAATATTTGACCACATTCCTGGCTTGTTGGCCTCTACGTCTCCGTGGGACCTTTATATACTTCAATAACGTAATATAACCTAACCTAACCCAACCTAACATCTCGGCGGTAATATTTGGCAACATTCCAGGCTCGTTGGCCTCTACGTCTCCGTGGGACCTTTATATACTTCAATAACGTAATATAACCTAACCTAACCCAACCTGACATCTCGGCGGTAATATTTGAAAACATACCTGGCGATTTGGCCTCTACTTCTCCGTGGGACCTTTATATATATCAATAACGTAATATAACCTAACCTATCCCAACCTGACATCTCGGCGGTAATATTTGACAGCATTCCTGGCGAGATGGCCTCCAGGTATCCTTTTGTCCTTCATATACATCAATAACGTAATATAGCCTAACCTAACCCAACCTATCATCTCGGCGGTAATATTTGACCACATTCCTGTCCTGTTGGCCTTCAGGTCTCCGTTCGACCTTCATATACATCAATGACGTAATATCACCTAACCTAACCCAACCTAACATCTCGGCGGTAATATTTGACCACATTCCTGGCTTGTTGGCATCTACGTCTCCGTGGGACCTTTATATACATCAATAACGTAATATAACCTAACCTAATCCAACCTAACATCTCGGCGGTAATATTTGACCACATTCCTGGCTTGTTGGCCTCTACGTCTCCGTAGGACCTTTATATACTTCAATAACGTAATATAACCTAACCTAACCCAACCTAACATCTCGGCGGTAATATTTGAAAACATACCTGGCGAGATGGCCTCTACTTCTCCGTGGGACCTTTATATATATCAATAACGTAATATAACCTAACCTAACCCAACCTGACATCTCGGCGGTAATATTTGAAAACATACCTGGCGAGTTGGCCTCTACTTCTCCGTGGGACCTTTATATATATCAATAACGTAATATAACCTAACCTATCCCAACCTGACATCTCGGCGGTAATATTTGACAGCATTCCTGGCGAGATGGCCTCCAGGTATCCTTTTGTCCTTCATATACATCAATAACGTAATATAGCCTAACCTAACCAAACCTATCATCTCGGCGGTAATATTTGACCACATTCCTGTCCTGTTGGCCTTCAGGTCTCCGTTTGACCTTCATATACATCAATAACGTAATATCACCTAACCTAACCCAACCTAACATCTCGGCGGTAATATTTGACCACATTCCTGGCTTGTTGGCATCTACGTCTCCGTGGGACCTTTATATACATCAATAACGTAATATAACCTAACCTAATCCAACCTAACATCTCGGCGGTAATATTTGACCACATTCCTGGCTTGTTGGCCTCTACGTCTCCGTAGGACCTTTATATACTTCAATAACGTAATATAACCTAACCTAACCCAACCTAACATCTCGGCGGTAATATTTGAAAACATACCTGGCGAGATGGCCTCTACTTCTCCGTGGGACCTTTATATATATCAATAACGTAATATAACCTAACCTAACCCAACCTGACATCTCGGCGGTAATATTTGACAACATTCCTGGCGAGTTGGCCTCTACGTCTCCGTGGGACATTTATATACATCAATAAAGTAATATAACCTAACCTAAGCCAACCTATCATCTCGGCGGTAATATTTAACCACATTCCTTGATTTTCGGGCCCTACTTCTCGGTGGGAACACTGTATACGTCTATGACGTAATACAACCTAACCTAAGCCAACCTAACATCTCGGCGGTAATATTTGACAACATTCCTGGCGAGTTGGCCTCTACGTCTCCGTGGGACATTTATATACATCAATAAAGTAATATAACCTAACCTAAGCCAACCTATCATCTCGGCAGTATATTTAACCACATTCCTGGCTTGTTGGCCTCTACTTCTCCGTGGGACCTTTATATATATCAATAACGTCATATAACGTAACCTAACCCAGCCTATCATTTCGGCTGTAAAATTTGACAACATTTCTGGCGAGTTCGCCTCAACGTCTCCGTGGGACCTTTATATACATGAATAACGTAATATAACGTAACCTAACCCAACCTAACCTCTCAGGGTACCATTTAACCACATTCCTTGATTGTCGGGCCCTACTTCTCGGTGGGAACACTATATACGTCTATGACGTAATACAACCTAACCTAAGCCAAACTAACATCTCGGCGGTAATATTTGACAACATTCCTGGCGAGTTGGCCTCTACGTCTCCGTGGGACCTTTATATACATCAGTAACGTAATATAACCTAATCTAAGCCAACCTAACATCTCGACGGTAATATTTGACCACATTCCTGGCTTGTTGGCCTCTACGTCCCCGTGGGACCTTTATATACTTCAATAACGTAATATAACCTAACCTAACCCAACCTAACATCTCGGGGGTAATATTTGAAAACATACCTGGCGAGTTGGCCTCTACTTCTCCGTGGGACCTTTATATATATCAATAACGTAATATAACCTAACCTAACCCAACCTGAAATCTCGGCGGTAATATTTGGCAACATTCCAGGCTCGTTGGCCTCTACGTCTCCGTGGGACCTTTATATACTTCAATAACGTAATATAACCTAACCTAACCCAACCTAACATCTCGGCGGTAATATTTGAAAACATACCTGGCGAGTTGGCCTCTACTTCTCCGTGGGACCTTTATATATATCAATAACGTAATATAACCTAACCTATCCCAACCTGACATCTCGGCGGTAATATTTGACAGCATTCCTGGCGAGATGGCCTCCAGGTATCCTTTTGACCTTCATATACATCAATAACGTAATATTGCCTAACCTAACCCAACCTATCATCTCGGCGGTAATATTTGACCACATTCCTGTCCTGTTGGCCTTCAGGTCTCCGTTTGACCTTCATATACATCAATAACGTAATATCACCTAACCTAACCCAACCTAACATCTCGGCGGTAATATTTGACCACATTCCTGGCTTGTTGGCATCTACGTCTCCGTGGGACCTTTATATACATCAATAACGTAATATAACCTAACCTAATCCAACCTAACATCTCGGCGGTAATATTTGACCACATTCCTGGCTTGTTGGCCTCTACGTCTCCGTAGGACCTTTATATACTTCAATAACGTAATATAACCTAACCTAACCCAACCTAACATCTCGGCGGTAATATTTGAAAACATACCTGGCGAGATGGCCTCTACTTCTCCGTGGGACCTTTATATATATCAATAACGTAATATAACCTAACCTAACCCAACCTGACATCTCGGCGGTAATATTTGACAACATTCCTGGCGAGTTGGCCTCTACGTCTCCGTGGGACATTTATATACATCAATAAAGTAATATAACCTAACCTAAGCCAACCTATCATCTCGGCGGTAATATTTAACCACATTCCTGGCTTGTTGGCCTCAACTTCTCCGTGGGACCTTTATATATATCAATAACGTCATATAACGTAACCTAACCCAACCTATCATTTCGGCGGTAAAATTTGACAACATTTCTGGCGAGTTCGCCTCAACGTCTCCGTGGGACCTTTATATACATGAATAACGTAATATAACGTAACCTAACCCAACCTAACCTCTCAGGGTACCATTTAACCACATTCCTTGATTGTCGGGCCCTACTTCTCGGTGGGAACACTATATACGTCTATGACGTAATACAACCTAACCTAATCCAACCTAACATCTCGGCGGTAATATTTGACAACATTCCTGGCGAGTTGGCCTCAACGCCTCCGTGGGACCTTTATATACATCAATAACGTAATATAACCTAACCTAATCCAACCTAACCTCTTGGGGTACCATTTAAACACATTCCTTGATTGTCGGGCCCTACTTCTCGGTGGGAACACTATATACGTCTATGACGTAATACAACCTAACCTAAGCCATCCTAACATCTCGGCGGTAATATTTGACAACATTCCTGGCGAGTTGGCCTCTACGTCTCCGTGGGACCTTTATATACATCAGTAACGTAATATAACCTAACCTAAGCCAACCTATCATTTCAGCGGTAATATTTGACAACATTCCTGGCGAGTTGGACTCTACGTCTCCGTGGGACCTTTATATATATCAATAACGTAATATAACCTAACCTAACCCAACCTAACATCTCGGCGGTAATATTTGACAACATTCCTGGCGAGTTGGCCTCTACGTCTCCGTGGGACCTTTATATACATCAATAACGTAATATAACCTAACCTAAGCCAACCTATCATCTCAGCGGTAATATTTAACCACATTCCTGGCTCGTTGGCCTCTACGTCTCCGTGGGACCTTTATATACTTCAATAACGTAATATAACCTAACCTAATCCAACCGAACATCTCGGGGGTAATATTTGAAAACATACCTGGCGAGTTGGCCTCTACTTCTCCGTGGGACCTTTATATATATCAATAACGTAATATAAACTAACCTAACCCAACCTGAAATCTCGGCGGTAATATTTGGCAACATTCCAGGCTTGTTGGCCTCTACGTCCCCGTGGGACCTTTATATACATGAATAACATAATATAACGTAACCTAACACAACCTAACCTCTCGGGGTACCATTTAACCACATTCCTTGATTTTCGGGCCCTACTTCTCGGTGGGAACACTGTATACGTCTATGACGTAATACAACCTAACCTAAGCCAACCTAACATCTCGGCGGTAATATTTGACAACATTCCTGGCGAGTTGGCCTCTACGTCTCCGTGGGACATTTATATACATCAATAAAGTAATATAACCTAACCTAAGCCAACCTATCATCTCGGCAGTATATTTAACCACATTCCTGGCTTGTTGGCCTCTACTTCTCCGTGGGACCTTTATATATATCAATAACGTCATATAACGTAACCTAACCCAGCCTATCATTTCGGCGGTAAAATTTGACAACATTTCTGGCGAGTTCGCCTCAACGTCTCCGTGGGACCTTTATATACATGAATAACGTAATATAACGTAACCTAACCCAACCTAACCTCTCAGGGTACCATTTAACCACATTCCTTGATTGTCGGGCCCTACTTCTCGGTGGGAACACTATATACGTCTATGACGTAATACAACCTAACCTAAGCCAACCTAACATCTCGGCGGTAATATTTGACAACATTCCTGGCGAGTTGGCCTCTACGTCTCCGTGGGACCTTTATATACATCAGTAACGTAATATAACCTAATCTAAGCCAACCTAACATCTCGACGGTAATATTTGACCACATTCCTGGCTTGTTGGCCTCTACGTCTCCGTGGGACCTTTATATACTTCAATAACGTAATATAACCTAACCTAACCCAACCTAACATCTCGGCGGTAATATTTGAAAACATACCTGGCGAGTTGGCCTCTACTTCTCCGTGGGACCTTTATATATATCAATAACGTAATATAACCTAACCTATCCCAACCTGACATCTCGGCGGTAATATTTGACAGCATTCCTGGCGAGATGGCCTCCAGGTATCCTTTTGACCTTCATATACATCAATAACGTAATATTGCCTAACCTAACCCAACCTATCATCTCGGCGGTAATATTTGACCACATTCCTGTCCTGTTGGCCTTCAGGTCTCCGTTTGACCTTCATATACATCAATAACGTAATATAACCTAACCTAACCCAACCTAACATCTCGGCGGTAATATTTGACCACATTCCTGGCTTGTTGGCATCTACGTCTCCGTGGGACCTTTATATACATCAATAACGTAATATAACCTAACCTAATCCAACCTAACATCTCGGCGGTAATATTTGACCACATTCCTGGCTTGTTGGCCTCTACGTCTCCGTAGGACCTTTATATACTTCAATAACGTAATATAACCTAACCTAACCCAACCTAACATCTCGGCGGTAATATTTGAAAACATACCTGGCGAGATGGCCTCTACTTCTCCGTGGGACCTTTATATATATCAATAACGTAATATAACCTAACCTAACCCAACCTGACATCTCGGCGGTAATATTTGGCAACATTCCAGGCTTGTTGGCCTCTACGTCCCCGTGGGACCTTTATATACATGAGTAACATAATATAACGTAACCTAACCCAACCTAACCTCTCGGGGTACCATTTAACCACATTCCTTGATTTTCGGGCCCTACTTCTCGGTGGGAACACTGTATACGTCTATGACGTAATACAACCTAACCTAAGCCAACCTAACATCTCGGCGGTCATATTTGACAACATTCCTGGCGAGTTGGCCTCTACGTCTCCGTGGGACATTTATATACATCAATAAAGTAATATAACCTAACCTAAGCCAACCTATCATCTCGGCAGTATATTTAACCACATTCCTGGCTTGTTGGCCTCTACTTCTCCGTGGGACCTTTATATATATCAATAACGTCATATAACGTAACCTAACCCAGCCTATCATTTCGGCGGTAAAATTTGACAACATTTCTGGCGAGTTCGCCTCAACGTCTCCGTGGGACCTTTATATACATGAATAACGTAATATAACGTAACCTAACCCAACCTAACCTCTCAGGGTACCATTTAACCACATTCCTTGATTGTCGGGCCCTACTTCTCGGTGGGAACACTATATACGTCTATGACGTAATACAACCTAACCTAAGCCAACCTAACATCTCGGCGGTAACATTTGACAACATTCCTGGCGAGTTGGCCTCTACGTCTCCGTGGGACCTTTATATACATCAGTAACGTAATATAACCTAATTTAAGCCAACCTAACATCTCGACGGTAATATTTGACCACATTCCTGGCTTGTTGGCATCTACGTCTCCGTGGGACCTTTATATACATCAATAACGTAATATAACCTAACCTAATCCAACCTATCATATCGGCGGTAATATTTAACCACATTCCTGGCTTGTTGGCCTCAACTTCTCCGTGGGACCTTTATATATATCAATAACGTCATATAACGTAACCTAACCCAACCTATCATTTCGGCGGTAAAATTTGACAACATTTCTGGCGAGTTCGCCTCAACGTCTCCGTGGGACCTTTATATACATGAATAACGTAATATAACGTAACCTAACCCAACCTAACCTCTCAGGGTACCATTTAACCACATTCCTTGATTGTCGGGCCCTACTTCTCGGTGGGAACACTATATACGTCTATGACGTAATACAAACTAACCTAAGCCAACCTAACATCTCGGCGGTAAAATTTGACAACATTTCTGGCGAGTTCGCCTCAACGTCTCCGTGGGACCTTTATATACATGAATAACGTAATATAACGTAACCTAACCCAACCTAACCTCTCAGGGTACCATTTAACCACATTCCTTGATTGTCGGGCCCTACATCTCGGTGGGAACACTATATACGTCTATGACGTAATACAACCTAACCTAAGCCAACCTAACATCTCGGCGGTAATATTTGACAACATTCCTGGCGAGTTGGCCTCTACGTCTCCGTGGGACCTTTATATACATCAGTAACGTAATATAACCTAATTTAAGCCAACCTAACATCTCGACGGTAATATTTGACCACATTCCTGGCTTGTTGGCCTCTACGTCCCCGTGGGACCTTTATATACTTCAATAACGTAATATAACCTAACCTAACCCAACCTAACATCTCGGGGGTAATATTTGAAAACATACCTGGCGAGTTGGCCTCTACTTCTCCGTGGGACCTTTATATATATCAATAACGTAATATAACCTAACCTATCCCAACCTGACATCTCGGCGGTAATATTTGACAGCATTCCTGGCGAGATGGCCTCCAGGTATCCTTTTGACCTTCATATACATCAATAACGTAATATTGCCTAACCTAACCCAACCTATCATCTCGGCGGTAATATTTGACCACATTCCTGTCCTGTTGGCCTTCAGGTCTCCGTTTGACCTTCATATACATCAATAACGTAATATAACCTAACCTAACCCAACCTAACATCTCGGCGGTAATATTTGACCACATTCCTGGCTTGTTGGCATCTACGTCTCCGTGGGACCTTTATATACATCAATAACGTAATATAACCTAACCTAATCCAACCTAACATCTCGGCGGTAATATTTGACCACATTCCTGGCTTGTTGGCCTCTACGTCTCCGTAGGACCTTTATATACTTCAATAACGTAATATAACCTAACCTAACCCAACCTAACATCTCGGCGGTAATATTTGAAAACATACCTGGCGAGATGGCCTCTACTTCTCCGTGGGACCTTTATATATATCAATAACGTAATATAACCTAACCTAACCCAACCTGACATCTCGGCGGTAATATTTGGCAACATTCCAGGCTTGTTGGCCTCTACGTCCCCGTGGGACCTTTATATACATGAGTAACATAATATAACGTAACCTAACCCAACCTAACCTCTCGGGGTACCATTTAACCACATTCCTTGATTTTCGGGCCCTACTTCTCGGTGGGAACACTGTATACGTCTATGACGTAATACAACCTAACCTAAGCCAACCTAACATCTCGGCGGTAATATTTGACAACATTCCTGGCGAGTTGGCCTCTACGTCTCCGTGGGACATTTATATACATCAATAAAGTAATATAACCTAACCTAAGCCAACCTATCATCTCGGCAGTATATTTAACCACATTCCTGGCTTGTTGGCCTCTACTTCTCCGTGGGACCTTTATATATATCAATAACGTCATATAACGTAACCTAACCCAGCCTATCATTTCGGCGGTAAAATTTGACAACATTTCTGGCGAGTTCGCCTCAACGTCTCCGTGGGACCTTTATATACATGAATAACGTAATATAACGTAACCTAACCCAACCTAACCTCTCAGGGTACCATTTAACCACATTCCTTGATTGTCGGGCCCTACTTCTCGGTGGGAACACTATATACGTCTATGACGTAATACAACCTAACCTAAGCCAACCTAACATCTCGGCGGTAATATTTGACAACATTCCTGGCGAGTTGGGCTCTACGTCTCCGTGGGACCTTTATATACATCAGTAACGTAATATAACCTAACCTAACCCAACCTAACATCTCGGGGGTAATATTTGAAAACATACCTGGCGAGTTGGCCTCTACTTCTCCGTGGGACCTTTATATATATATCAATAACGTAATATAACCTAACCTAACCCAACCTGAAATCTCGGCGGTAATATTTGGCAACATTCCAGGCTCGTTGGCCTCTACGTCTCCGTGGGACCTTTATATACTTCAATAACGTAATATAACCTAACCTAACCCAACCTAACATCTCGGCGGTAATATTTGAAAACATACCTGGCGAGTTGGCCTCTACTTCTCCGTGGGACCTTTATATATATCAATAACGTAATATAACCTAACCTATCCCAACCTGACATCTCGGCGGTAATATTTGACAGCATTCCTGGCGAGATGGCCTCCAGGTATCCTTTTGACCTTCATATACATCAATAACGTAATATTGCCTAACCTAACCCAACCTATCATCTCGGCGGTAATATTTGACCACATTCCTGTCCTGTTGGCCTTCAGGTCTCCGTTTGACCTTCATATACATCAATAACGTAATATAACCTAACCTAACCCAACCTAACATCTCGGCGGTAATATTTGACCACATTCCTGGCTTGTTGGCATCTACGTCTCCGTGGGACCTTTATATACATCAATAACGTAATATAACCTAACCTGATCCAACCTAACATCTCGGCGGTAATATTTGACCACATTCCTGGCTTGTTGGCCTCTACGTCTCCGTAGGACCTTTATATACTTCAATAACGTAATATAACCTAACCTAACCCAACCTAACATCTCGGCGGTAATATTTGAAAACATACCTCGCGAGATGGCCTCTACTTCTCCGTGGGACCTTTATATATATCAATAACGTAATATAACCTAACCTAACCCAACCTGACATCTCGGCGGTAATATTTGGCAACATTCCAGGCTTGTTGGCCTCTACGTCCCCGTGGGACCTTTATATACATGAGTAACATAATATAACGTAACCTAACCCAACCTAACCTCTCGGGGTACCATTTAACCACATTCCTTGATTTTCGGGCCCTACTTCTCGGTGGGAACACTGTATACGTCTATGACGTAATACAACCTAACCTAAGCCAACCTAACATCTCGGCGGTAATATTTGACAACATTCCTGGCGAGTTGGCCTCTACGTCTCCGTGGGACATTTATATACATCAATAAAGTAATATAACCTAACCTAAGCCAACCTATCATCTCGGCAGTATATTTAACCACATTCCTGGCTTGTTGGCCTCTACTTCTCCGTGGGACCTTTATATATATCAATAACGTCATATAACGTAACCTAACCCAGCCTATCATTTCGGCGGTAAAATTTGACAACATTTCTGGCGAGTTCGCCTCAACGTCTCCGTGGGACCTTTATATACATGAATAACGTAATATAACGTAACCTAACCCAACCTAACCTCTCAGGGTACCATTTAACCACATTCCTTGATTGTCGGGCCCTACATCTCGGTGGGAACACTATATACGTCTATGACGTAATACAACCTAACCTAAGCCAACCTAACATCTCGGCGGTAATATTTGACAACATTCCTGGCGAGTTGGCCTCTACGTCTCCGTGGGACCTTTATATACATCAGTAACGTAATATAACCTAATTTAAGCCAACCTAACATCTCGACGGTAATATTTGACCACATTCCTGGCTTGTTGGCCTCTACGTCCCCGTGGGACCTTTATATACTTCAATAACGTAATATAACCTAACCTAACCCAACCTAACATCTCGGGGGTAATATTTGAAAACATACCTGGCGAGTTGGCCTCTACTTCTCCGTGGGACCTTTATATATATCAATAACGTAATATAACCTAACCTATCCCAACCTGACATCTCGGCGGTAATATTTGACAGCATTCCTGGCGAGATGGCCTCCAGGTATCCTTTTGAACTTCATATACATCAATAACGTAATATTGCCTAACCTAACCCAACCTATCATCTCGGCGGTAATATTTGACCACATTCCTGTCCTGTTGGCCTTCAGGTCTCCGTTTGACCTTCATATACATCAATAACGTAATATAACCTAACCTAACCCAACCTAACATCTCGGCGGTAATATTTGACCACATTCCTGGCTTGTTGGCATCTACGTCTCCGTGGGACCTTTATATACATCAATAACGTAATATAACCTAACCTAATCCAACCTAACATCTCGGCGGTAATATTTGACCACATTCCTGGCTTGTTGGCCTCTACGTCTCCGTAGGACCTTTATATACTTCAATAACGTAATATAACCTAACCTAACCCAACCTAACATCTCGGCGGTAATATTTGAAAACATACCTGGCGAGATGGCCTCTACTTCTCCGTGGGACCTTTATATATATCAATAACGTAATATAACCTAACCTAACCCAACCTGACATCTCGGCGGTAATATTTGGCAACATTCCAGGCTTGTTGGCCTCTACGTCCCCGTGGGACCTTTATATACATGAGTAACATAATATAACGTAACCTAACCCAACCTAACCTCTCGGGGTACCATTTAACCACATTCCTTGATTTTCGGGCCCTACTTCTCGGTGGGAACACTGTATACGTCTATGACGTAATACAACCTAACCTAAGCCAACCTAACATCTCGGCGGTAATATTTGACAACATTCCTGGCGAGTTGGCCTCTACGTCTCCGTGGGACATTTATATACATCAATAAAGTAATATAACCTAACCTAAGCCAACCTATCATCTCGGCAGTATATTTAACCACATTCCTGGCTTGTTGGCCTCTACTTCTCCGTGGGACCTTTATATATATCAATAACGTCATATAACGTAACCTAACCCAGCCTATCATTTCGGCGGTAAAATTTGACAACATTTCTGGCGAGTTCGCCTCAACGTCTCCGTGGGACCTTTATATACATGAATAACGTAATATAACGTAACCTAACCCAACCTAACCTCTCAGGGTACCATTTAACCACATTCCTTGATTGTCGGGCCCTACTTCTCGGTGGGAACACTATATACGTCTATGACGTAATACAACCTAACCTAAGCCAACCTAACATCTCGGCGGTAACATTTGACAACATTCCTGGCGAGTTGGCCTCTACGTCTCCGTGGGACCTTTATATACATCAGTAACGTAATATAACCTAATTTAAGCCAACCTAACATCTCGACGGTAATATTTGACCACATTCCTGGCTTGTTGGCCTCTACGTCCCCGTGGGACCTTTATATACTTCAATAACGTAATCTAACCTAACCTAACCCAACCTAACATCTCGGGGGTAATATTTGAAAACATACCTGGCGAGTTGGCCTCTACTTCTCCGTGGGACCTTTATATATATCAATAACGTAATATAACCTAACCTATCCCAACCTGACATCTCGGCGGTAATATTTGACAGCATTCCTGGCGAGATGGTCTCCAGGTATCCTTTTGACCTTCATATACATCAATAACGTAATATAGCCTAACCTAACCCAACCTATCATCTCGGCGGTAATATTTGACCACATTCCTGTCCTGTTGGCCTTCAGGTCTCCGTTTGACCTTCATATACATCAATAACGTAATATAACCTAACCTAACCCAACCTAACATCTCGGCGGTAATATTTGACCACATTCCTGGCTTGTTGGCATCTACGTCTCCGTGGGACCTTTATATACATCAATAACGTAATATAACCTAACCTAATCCAACCTAACATCTCGGCGGTAATATTTGACCACATTCCTGGCTTGTTGGCCTCTACGTCTCCGTAGGACCTTTATATACTTCAATAACGTACTATAACCTAACCTAACCCAACCTAACATCTCGGCGGTAATATTTGAAAACATACCTGGCGAGATGGCCTCTACTTCTCCGTGGGACCTTTATATATATCAATAACGTAATATAACCTAACCTAACCCAACCTGACATCTCGGCGGTAATATTTGACAACATTCCTGGCGAGTTGGCCTCTACGTCTCCGTGGGACATTTATATACATCAATAAAGTAATATAACCTAACCTAAGCCAACCTATCATCTCGGCGGTAATATTTAACCACATTCCTGGCTTGTTGGCCTCAACTTCTCCGTGGGACCTTTATATATATCAATAACGTCATATAACGTAACCTAACCCAACCTATCATTTCGGCGGTAAAATTTGACAACATTTCTGGCGAGTTCGCCTCAACGTCTCCGTGGGACCTTTATATACATGAATAACGTAATATAACGTAACCTAACCCAACCTAACCTCTCAGGGTACCATTTAACCACATTCCTTGATTGTCGGGCCCTACTTCTCGGTGGGAACACTATATACGTCTATGACGTAATACAACCTAACCTAATCCAACCTAACATCTCGGCGGTAATATTTGACAACATTCCTGGCGAGTTGGCCTCAACGCCTCCGTGGGACCTTTATATACATCAATAACGTAATATAACCTAACCTAATCCAACCTAACCTCTTGGGGTACCATTTAAACACATTCCTTGATTGTCGGGCCCTACTTCTCGGTGGGAACACTATATACGTCTATGACGTAATACAACCTAACCTAAGCCATCCTAACATCTGGGCGGTAATATTTGACAACATTCCTGGCGAGTTGGCCTCTACGTCTCCGTGGGACCTTTATATACATCAGTAACGTAATATAACCTAACCTAAGCCAACCTATCATTTCAGCGGTAATATTTGACAACATTCCTGGCGAGTTGGACTCTACGTCTCCGTGGGACCTTTATATATATCAATAACGTAATATAACCTAACCTAACCCAACCTAACATCTCGGCGGTAATATTTGACAACATTCCTGGCGAGTTGGCCTCTACGTCTCCGTGGGACCTTTATATACATCAATAACGTAATATAACCTAACCTAAGCCAACCTATCATCTCAGCGGTAATATTTAACCACATTCCTGGCTCGTTGGCCTCTACGTCTCCGTGGGACCTTTATATACTTCAATAACGTAATATAACCTAACCTAATCCAACCGAACATCTCGGGGGTAATATTTGAAAACATACCTGGCGAGTTGGCCTCTACTTCTCCGTGGGACCTTTATATATATCAATAACGTAATATAAACTAACCTAACCCAACCTGAAATCTCGGCGGTAATATTTGGCAACATTCCAGGCTTGTTGGCCTCTACGTCCCCGTGGGACCTTTATATACATGAATAACATAATATAACGTAACCTAACACAACCTAACCTCTCGGGGTACCATTTAACCACATTCCTTGATTTTCGGGCCCTACTTCTCGGTGGGAACACTGTATACGTCTATGACGTAATACAACCTAACCTAAGCCAACCTAACATCTCGGCGGTAATATTTGACAACATTCCTGGCGAGTTGGCCTCTACGTCTCCGTGGGACATTTATATACATCAATAAAGTAATATAACCTAACCTAAGCCAACCTATCATCTCGGCAGTATATTTAACCACATTCCTGGCTTGTTGGCCTCTACTTCTCCGTGGGACCTTTATATATATCAATAACGTCATATAACGTAACCTAACCCAGCCTATCATTTCGGCGGTAAAATTTGACAACATTTCTGGCGAGTTCGCCTCAACGTCTCCGTGGGACCTTTATATACATGAATAACGTAATATAACGTAACCTAACCCAACCTAACCTCTCAGGGTACCATTTAACCACATTCCTTGATTGTCGGGCCCTACTTCTCGGTGGGAACACTATATACGTCTATGACGTAATACAACCTAACCTAAGCCAACCTAACATCTCGGCGGTAATATTTGACAACATTCCTGGCGAGTTGGGCTCTACGTCTCCGTGGGACCTTTATATACATCAGTAACGTAATATAACCTAACCTAACCCAACCTAACATCTCGGGGGTAATATTTGAAAACATACCTGGCGAGTTGGCCTCTACTTCTCCGTGGGACCTTTATATATATATCAATAACGTAATATAACCTAACCTAACCCAACCTGAAATCTCGGCGGTAATATTTGTCAACATTCCAGGCTCGTTGGCCTCTACGTCTCCGTGGGACCTTTATATACTTCAATAACGTAATATAACCTAACCTAACCCAACCTAACATCTCGGCGGTAATATTTGAAAACATACCTGGCGAGTTGGCCTCTACTTCTCCGTGGGACCTTTATATATATCAATAACGTAATATAACCTAACCTATCCCAACCTGACATCTCGGCGGTAATATTTGACAGCATTCCTGGCGAGATGGCCTCCAGGTATCCTTTTGACCTTCATATACATCAATAACGTAATATAGCCTAACCTAACCCAACCTATCATCTCGGCGGTAATATTTGACCACATTCCTGTCCTGTTGGCCTTCAGGTCTCCGTTTGACCTTCATATACATCAATAACGTAATATAACCTAACCTAACCCAACCTAACATCTCGGCGGTAATATTTGACCACATTCCTGGCTTGTTGGCATCTACGTCTCCGTGGGACCTTTATATACATCAATAACGTAATATAACCTAACCTAATCCAACCTAACATCTCGGCGGTAATATTTGACCACATTCCTGGCTTGTTGGCCTCTACGTCTCCGTAGGACCTTTATATACTTCAATAACGTAATATAACCTAACCTAACCCAACCTAACATCTCGGCGGTAATATTTGAAAATATACCTGGCGAGATGGCCTCTACTTCTCCGTGGGACCTTTATATATATCAATAACGTAATATAACCTAACCTAACCCAACCTGACATCTCGGCGGTAATATTTGACAACATTCCTGGCCAGTTGGCCTCTACGTCTCCATGGGACATTTATATACATCAATAAAGTAATATAACCTAACCTAAGCCAACCTATCATCTCGGCGGTAATATTTAACCACATTCCTGGCTTGTTGGCCTCTACTTCTCCGTGGGACCTTTATATATATCAATAACGTCATATAACGTAACCTAACCCAACCTATCATTTCGGCGGTAAAATTTGACAACATTTCTGGCGAGTTCGCCTCAACGTCTCCGTGGGACCTTTATATACATGAATAACGTAATATGACGTAGCCTAACCCAACCTAACCTCTTGGGGTACCATTTAACCACATTCCTTGATTGTCGGGCCCTACTTCTCGGTGGGAACACTATATACGTCTATGACGTAATACAACCTAACCCTAGCCAACCTAACATCTCGGCGGTAATATTTGACAACATTTCTGGCGAGTTCGCCTCAACGTCTCCGTGGGACCTTTATATACATGAATAACGTAATATGACGTAACCTAACCCAACCTAACCTCTTGGGGTACCATTTAACCACATTCCTTGATTGTCGGGCCCTACTTCTCGGTGGGAACACTATATACGTCTATGACGTAATACAACCTAACATCTCGGCGGTAATATTTGACAACATTCCTGGCGAGTTGGCCTGTACGTCTCCGTGGGACCTTTATATACATCAGTAACGTAATATAACCTAACCTAAGCCAACCTATCATCTCGGCGGTAATATTTGACAACATTCCTGGCGAGTTGGACTCTACGTCTCCGTGGGACCTTTATATATATCAATAACGTAATATAACCTAACCTAAGCCAACCTATCATTTCAGCGGTAATATTTGACAACATTCCTGGCGAGTTGGCCTCTACGTCTCCGTGGGACCTTTATATATATCAATAACGTAATATAACCTAACCTAACCCAACCTAACATCTCGGCGGTAATATTTGACCACATTCCTGGCTTTTTGGCCTCTACGTCTCCGTGGGACCTTTATATACTTCAATAACGTAATATAACCTAACCTAACCCAACCTAACATCTCGGCGGTAATATTTGAAAACATACCTGGCGAGATGGCCTCTACTTCTCCGTGGGACCTTTATATATATCAATAACGTAATATAACCTAACCTAACCCAACCTGACATCTCGGCGGTAATATTTGGCAACATTCCAGGCTTGTTGGCCTCTACGTCCCCGTGGGACCTTTATATACATGAATAACATAATATAACGTAACCTAACCCAACCTAACCTCTCAGGGTACCATTTAACCACATTCCTTGATTTTCGGGCCCTACTTCTCGGTGGGAACACTGTATACGTCTATGACGTAATACAACCTAACCTAAGCCAACCTAACATCTCGGCGGTAATATTTGACAACATTCCTGGCGAGTTGGCCTCTACGTCTCCGTGGGACATTTATATACATCAATAAAGTAATATAACCTAACCTAAGCCAACCTATCATCTCGGCAGTATATTTAACCACATTCCTGGCTTGTTGGCCTCTACTTCTCCGTGGGACCTTTATATATATCAATAACGTCATATAACGTAACCTAACCCAGCCTATCATTTCGGCGGTAAAATTTGACAACATTTCTGGCGAGTTCGCCTCAACGTCTCCGTGGGACCTTTATATACATGAATAACGTAATATAACGTAACCTAACCCAACCTAACCTCTCAGGGTACCATTTAACCACATTCCTTGATTGTCGGGCCCTACTTCTCGGTGGGAACACTATATACGTCTATGACGTAATACGACCTAACCTAAGCCAACCTAACATCTCGGCGGTAATATTTGACAACATTCCTGGCGAGTTGGCCTCTACGTCTCCGTGGGACCTTTATATACATCAGTAACGTAATATAACCTAATCTAAGCCAACCTAACATCTCGACGGTAATATTTGACCACATTCCTGGCTTGTTGGCCTCTACGTCCCCGTGGGACCTTTATATACTTCAATAACGTAATATAACCTAACCTAACCCAACCTAACATCTCGGGGGTAATATTTGAAAACATACCTGGCGAGTTGGCCTCTACTTCTCCGTGGGACCTTTATATATATCAATAACGTAATATAACCTAACCTAACCCAACCTGAAATCTCGGCGGTAATATTTGGCAACATTCCAGGCTCGTTGGCCTCTACGTCTCCGTGGGACCTTTATATACTTCAATAACGTAATATAACCTAACCTAACCCAACCTAACATCTCGGCGGTAATATTTGAAAACATACCTGGCGAGTTGGCCTCTACTTCTCCGTGGGACCTTTATATATATCAATAACGTAATATAACCTAACCTATCCCAACCTGACATCTCGGCGGTAATATTTGACAGCATTCCTGGCGAGATGGCCTCCAGGTATCCTTTTGACCTTCATATACATCAATAACGTAATATAACCTAACCTAACCCAACCTAACATCTCGGCGGTAATATTTGACCACATTCCTGGCTTGTTGGCCTCTACGTCTCCGTGGGACCTTTATATACTTCACTAACGTAATATAACCTAACTTAACCCAACCTAACATCTCGGGGGTAATATTTGAAAACATACCTGGCGAGTTGGCCTCTACTTCTCCGTGGGACCTTTATATATATCAATAACGTAATATAACCTAACCTAACCCAACCTGAAATCTCGGCGGTAATATTTGGCAACATTCCAGGCTCGTTGGCCTCTACGTCCCCGTGGGACCTTTATATACATGAATAACGTAATATAACGTAACCTAACCTAACCTAACCTCTCGGGGTACCATTTAACCACATTCCTTGATTGTCGGGCCCTACTTCTCGGTGGGAACACTGTATACGTCTATGACGTAATACAACCTAACCTAACCCAACCTATAATCTCGGCGGTAATATTTGAAAACATACCTGGCGAGTTGGCCTCTACTTCTCCGTGGGACCTTTATATATATCAATAACGTAATATAACCTAACCTATCCCAACCTGACATCTCGGCGGTAATATTTGACAGCATTCCTGGCGAGATGGCCTCCAGGTATCCTTTTGACCTTCATATACATCAATAACGTAATATAGCCTAACCTAACCCAACCTATCATCTCGGCGGTAATATTTGACCACATTCCTGTCCTGTTGGCCTTCAGGTCTCCGTTTGACCTTCATATACATCAATAACGTAATATCACCTAACCTAACCCAACCTAACATCTCGGCGGTAATATTTGACCACATTCCTGGCTTGTTGGCATCTACGTCTCCGTGGGACCTTTATATACATCAATAACGTAATATAACCTAACCTAATCCAACCTAACATCTCGGCGGTAATATTTGACCACATTCCTGGCTTGTTGGCCTCTACGTCTCCGTAGGACCTTTATATACTTCAATAACGTAATATAACCTAACCTAACCCAACCTAACATCTCGGCGGTAATATTTGAAAACATACCTGGCGAGATGGCCTCTACTTCTCCGTGGGACCTTTATATATATCAATAACGTAATATAACCTAACCTAACCCAACCTGACATCTCGGCGGTAATATTTGGCAACATTCCAGGCTTGTTGGCCTCTACGTCCCCGTGGGACCTTTATATACATGAATAACATAATATAACGTAACCTAACCCAACCTAACCTCTCAGGGTACCATTTAACCACATTCCTTGATTTTCGGGCCCTACTTCTCGGTGGGAACACTGTATACGTCTATGACGTAATACAACCTAACCTAAGCCAACCTAACATCTCGGCGGTAATATTTGACAACATTCCTGGCGAGTTGGCCTCTACGTCTCCGTGGGACATTTATATACATCAATAAAGTAATATAACCTAACCTAAGCCAACCTATCATCTCGGCAGTATATTTAACCACATTCCTGGCTTGTTGGCCTCTACTTCTCCGTGGGACCTTTATATATATCAATAACGTCATATAACGTAACCTAACCCAGCCTATCATTTCGGCGGTAAAATTTGACAACATTTCTGGCGAGTTCGCCTCAACGTCTCCGTGGGACCTTTATATACATGAATAACGTAATATAACGTAACCTAACCCAACCTAACCTCTCAGGGTACCATTTAACCACATTCCTTGATTGTCGGGCCCTACTTCTCGGTGGGAACACTATATACGTCTATGACGTAATACGACCTAACCTAAGCCAACCTAACATCTCGGCGGTAATATTTGACAACATTCCTGGCGAGTTGGCCTCTACGTCTCCGTGGGACCTTTATATACATCAGTAACGTAATATAACCTAATCTAAGCCAACCTAACATCTCGACGGTAATATTTGACCACATTCCTGGCTTGTTGGCCTCTACGTCCCCGTGGGACCTTTATATACTTCAATAACGTAATATAACCTAACCTAACCCAACCTAACATCTCGGGGGTAATATTTGAAAACATACCTGGCGAGTTGGCCTCTACTTCTCCGTGGGACCTTTATATATATCAATAACGTAATATAACCTAACCTAACCCAACCTGAAATCTCGGCGGTAATATTTGGCAACATTCCAGGCTCGTTGGCCTCTACGTCTCCGTGGGACCTTTATATACTTCAATAACGTAATATAACCTAACCTAACCCAACCTAACATCTCGGCGGTAATATTTGAAAACATACCTGGCGAGTTGGCCTCTACTTCTCCGTGGGACCTTTATATATATCAATAACGTAATATAACCTAACCTATCCCAACCTGACATCTCGGCGGTAATATTTGACAGCATTCCTGGCGAGATGGCCTCCAGGTATCCTTTTGACCTTCATATACATCAATAACGTAATATTGCCTAACCTAACCCAACCTATCATCTCGGCGGTAATATTTGACCACATTCCTGTCCTGTTGGCCTTCAGGTCTCCGTTTGACCTTCATATACATCAATAACGTAATATAACCTAACCTAACCCAACCTAACATCTCGGCGGTAATATTTGACCACATTCCTGGCTTGTTGGCATCTACGTCTCCGTGGGACCTTTATATACATCAATAACGTAATATAACCTAACCTAATCCAACCTAACATCTCGGCGGTAATATTTGACCACATTCCTGGCTTGTTGGCCTCTACGTCTCCGTAGGACCTTTATATACTTCAATAACGTAATATAACCTAACCTAAGCCAACCTAACATCTCGGCGGTAATATTTGAAAACATACCTGGCTTGTTGGCCTCTACTTCTCCGTGGGACCTTTATATATATCAATAACGTAATATAACCTAACCTAACCCAACCTGACATCTCGGCGGTAATATTTGACAACATTCCTGGCGAGTTGGCCTCTACGTCTCCGTGGGACATTTATATACATCAATAAAGTAATATAACATAACCTAAGCCAACCTATCATCTCGGCGGTAATATTTAACCACATTCCTGGCTTGTTGGCCTCTACTTCTCCGTGGGACCTTTATATATATCAATAACGTAATATAACGTAACCTAACCCAACCTATCATTTCGGCGGTAAAATTTGACAACACTTCTGGCGAGTTCGCCTCAACGTCTCCGTGGGACCTTTATATACATGAATAACGTAATATAACGTAACCTAACCCAACCTAACCTCTCAGGGTACCATTTAACCACATTCCTTGATTGTCGGGCCCTACTTCTCGGTGGGAACACTATATACGTCTATGACGTAATACAACCTAACCTAAGCCAACCAAACATCTCCGCGGTAATATTTGACAACATTCCTGGCGAGTTGGCCTCTACGTCTCCGTCGGACCTTTATATACATCAGTAACGTAATATAACCTAATCTAAGCCAACCTAACATCTCGACGGTAATATTTGACCACATTCCTGGCTTGTTGGCCTCTACGTCTCCGTGGGACCTTTATATACTTCAATAACGTAATATAACCTAACCTAACCCAACCTAACATCTCGGGGGTAATATTTGAAAACATACCTGGCGAGTTGGCCTCTACTTCTCCGTGGGACCTTTATAAATATCAATAACGTAATATAACCTAACCTAACCGAACCTGAAATCTCGGCGGTAATATTTGGCAACATTCCAGGCTCGTTGGCCTCTACGTCTCCGTGGGACCTTTATATACTTCAATAACGTAATATATCCTAACCTAACCCAACCTGACATCTCGGCGGTAATATTTGAAAACATACCTGGCGAGTTGGCCGCTACTTCTCCGTGGGACCTTTATATATATCAATAACGTAATATAACCTAACCTATCCCAACCTGACATCTCGGCGGTAATATTTGACAGCATTCCTGGCGAGATGGCCTCCAGGTATCCTTTTGACCTTCATATACATCAATAACGTAATATAGCCTAACCTAACCCAACCTATCATCTCGGCGGTAATATTTGACTACATTCCTGTCCTGTTGGCCTTCAGGTCCCGTTTGACCTTCATATACATCAATAACGTAATATAACCTAACCTAACCCAACCTAACATCTCGGCGGTAATATTTGACCACATTCCTGGCTTGTTGGCATCTACGTCTCCGTGGGACCTTTATATACATCAATAACGTAATATAACCTAACCTAATCCAACCTAACATCTCGGCGGTAGTATTTGACCACATTCCTGGCTTGTTGGCCTCTACGTCTCCGTAGGACCTTTATATACTTCAATAACGTAATATAACCTAACCTAACCCAACCTAACATCTCGGCGGTAATATTTGAAAACATACCTGGCGAGATGGCCTCTACTTCTCCGTGGGACCTTTATATATATCAATAACGTAATATAACCTAACCTAACCCAACCTGACATCTCGGCGGTAATATTTGGCAACATTCCAGGCTTGTTGGCCTCTACGTCCCCGTGGGACCTTTATATACATGAATAACATAATATAACGTAACCTAACCCAACCTAACCTCTCGGGGTACCATTTAAACACATTCCTTGATTTTCGGGCCCTACTTCTCGGTGGGAACACTGTATACGTCTATGACGTAATACAACCTAACCTAAGCCAACCTAACATCTCGGCGGTAATATTTGACAACATTCCTGGCGAGTTGGCCTCTACGTCTCCGTGGGACATTTATATACATCAATAAAGTAATATAACCTAACCTAAGCCAACCTATCATCTCGGCAGTATATTTAACCACATTCCTGGCTTGTTGGCCTCTACTTCTACGTGGGACCTTTATATATATCAATAACGTCATATAACGTAACCTAACCCAGCCTATCATTTCGGCGGTAAAATTTGACAACATTTCTGGCGAGTTCGCCTCAACGTCTCCGTGGGACCTTTATATACATGAATAACGTAATATAACGTAACCTAACCCAACCTAACCTCTCAGGGTACCATTTAACCACATTCCTTGATTGTCGGGCCCTACTTCTCGGTGGGAACACTATATACGTCTATGACGTAATACAACCTAACCTAAGCCAACCTAACATCTCGGCGGTAATATTTGACAACATTTCTCGCGAGTTCGCCTCAACGTCTCCGTGGGACCTTTATATACATGAATAACGTAATATGACGTAACCTAACCCAACCTAACCTCTTGGGGTACCATTTAACCACATTCCTTGATTGTCGGGCCCTACTTCTCGGTGGGAACACTATATACGTCTATGACGTAATACAACCTAACATCTCGGCGGTAATATTTGACAACATTCCTGGCGAGTTGGCCTGTACGTCTCCGTGGGACCTTTATATACATCAGTAACGTAATATAACCTAACCTAAGCCAACCTATCATCTCGGCGGTAATATTTGACAACATTCCTGGCGAGTTGGACTCTACGTCTCCGTGGGACCTTTATATATATCAATAACGTAATATAACCTAACCTAACCCAACCTAACATCTCGGCGGTAATATTTAACAACATTCCTGGCGAGTTGGCTTCTCCGTCTCCGTGGGACCTTTATATACATCAATAACGTAATATAACCTAACCTAACCCAACCTAACATCTCGGCGGTAATATTTGGCAACATTCCCGGCTTGTTGGCCTCTACGTCTCCGTGGGACCTTTATATACATCAATAACGTGAATAACGTAACCTAACCCAACCTAACCTCTCGGGGTACCATTTAACCACATTCCTTGATTGTCGGGCCCTACTTCTCGGTGGGAACACTGTATACGTCTATGACGTAATACAACCTAACCTAAGCCAACCTAACATCTCGGCGGTAATATTTGACCACATTCCTGTCTTCTTGGTCTCTACGTCTCCGTGGGACCTTTATATACATCAATAACGTAATATAACCTAACCTAACCCAACCTAACATCTCGGCGGTAACATTTGACCACATTCGTGGCTTGTTGGCCTCTACGTCTCCGTGGGACCTTTATATACTTCAATAACGTAATATAACCTAACCTAACCCAACCTAACATCTCGGCGGTAATATTTGAAAACATACCTGGCGAGTTGGCCTCTACTTCTCCGTGGGACCTTTATATATATCAATAACGTAATATAATCTAACCTATCCCAACCTGACACCTCGGCGGTAATATTTGGCAACATTCCAGGCTTGTTCGCCTCAACGTCTCCGTGGGACCTTTATATACACGAATAACGTAATTGACGTAACCTAACCTAACCTAACCTCTCGGGGTACCATTTAACCACATTCCTTGATTGTCGGGCCGTACTTCTCGGTGGGAACACTGTATACGTCTATGACGTAATACAACCTAACCTAACCCAAACTATCATCTCGGCGGTAATATTTGACCACATTCCTGGCTTGTTGGCCTCTACGTCTCCGTGGGACCTTTATATACATCAATAACGTAATATAACCTAACCTAACCCAACCTTACATCTCGGCGGTAATATTTGACCACATTCCTGGCTTGTTGGCCTCTACGTCTCCGTAGGACCTTTATATACTTCAATAACGTAATATAACCTAACCTAACCCAATCTAACATCTCGGCGGTAATATTTGAAAACATACCTGGCGAGTTGGCCTCTACTTCTCCGTGGGACCTTTATATATATCAATAACGTAATATAACCTAACCTAACCCAACCTGACATCTCGGCGGTAATATTTGGCAACATTCCAGGCTTGTTGGCCTCTACGTCCCCGTGGGACATTTATATACATGAATAACATAATATAACGTATCCTAACCCAACCTATCATTTCGGCGGTAAAATTTGACCACATTCCTGTCTTGTTGGCCTCCAGGTCTCCGTTTGACCTTCATATACATCAATAACGTAATATAACCTAACCTAACCCAACCTAACATCTCGGCGGTAATATTTGACCACATTCCTGGCTTGTTGGCCTCTACGTCTCGGTGGGACCTTTATATACATCAATAACGTAATATAACCTAACCTAACCCAACCTAACATCTCGGCGGTAAGATTTGATCACATTCCTGGCTTGTTGGCCTCTACGTCTCCGTAGGACCTTTATATACTTCAATAACGTAATATAACCTAACCTAACCCAACCTAACATCTCGGCGGTAATATTTGAAAACATACCTGGCGAGTTGGCCTCTACGTCCCCGTGGGACATTTATATACATCAATAAAGTAATATAACCTAACCTAAGCCAACCTATCATCTCGGCGGTAATATTTAACCACATTCCTGGCTTGTTGGCCTCTACTTCTCCGTGGGACCTTTATATATATCAATAACGTCATATAACGTAACCTAACCCAACCTATCATTTCGGCGGTAAAATTTGACAAAATTTCTGGCGAGTTCGCCTCAACGTCTCCCTGGGACCTTTATATACATGAATAACGTAATATAACGTAACCTAACCCAACCTAACCTCTCAGGGTACCATTTAACCACATTCCTTGATTGTCGGGCCCTACTTCTCGGTGGGAACACTATATACGTCTATGACGTAATACAAACTAACCTAAGCCAACCTAACATCTCGGCGGTAATATTTGACAACATTCCTGGCGAGTTGGCCTCTACGTCTCCGTGGGACCTTTATATACATCAGTAACGTAATATAACCTAACCTAAGCCAACCTATCATTTCAGCCGTAATATTTGACAACATTCCTGGCGAGTTGGCCTCTACTTCTCCGTGGGACCTTTATATATATCAATAACGTAATATAACCTAACCTAACCCAACCTGACATCTCGGCGGTAATATTTGGCAACATTCCAGGCTTGTTGGCCTCTACGTCCCCGTGGGACCTTTATATACATGAATAACATAATATAACGTATCCTAACCCAACCTATCATTTCGGCGGTAAAATTTGACCACATTCCTGTCTTGTTGGCCTCCAGGTCTCCGTTTGACCTTCATATACATCAATAACGTAATATAACCTAACCTAACCCAACCTAACATCTCGGCGGTAATATTTGACCACATTCCTGGCTTGTTGGCCTCTACGTCTCCGTGGGACCTTTATATACATCAATAACGTAATATAACCTAACCTAACCCAACCTAACATCTCGGCGGTAAGATTTGATCACATTCCTGGCTTGTTGGCCTCTACGTCTCCGTAGGACCTTTATATACTTCAATAACGTAATATAACCTAACCTAACCCAACCTAACATCTCGGCGGTAATATTTGAAAACATACCTGGCGAGTTGGCCTCTACGTCCCCGTGGGACATTTATATACATCAATAAAGTAATATAACCTAACCTAAGCCAACCTATCATCTCGGCGGTAATATTTAACCACATTCCTGGCTTGTTGGCCTCTACTTCTCCGTGGGACCTTTATATATATCAATAACGTCATATAACGTAACCTAACCCAACCTATCATTTTGGCGGTAAAATTTGACAAAATTTCTGGCGAGTTCGCCTCAACGTCTCCCTGGGACCTTTATATACATGAATAACGTAATATAACGTAACCTAACCCAACCTAACCTCTCAGGGTACCATTTAACCACATTCCTTGATTGTCGGGCCCTACTTCTCGGTGGGAACACTATATACGTCTATGACGTAATACAAACTAACCTAAGCCAACCTAACATCTCGGCGGTAATATTTGACCACATTCCTGGCTTGTTGGCCTCTACGTCTCCGTGGGACCTTTATATACTTCAATAACGTAATATAACCTAACTTAACCCAACCTAACATCTCGGGGGTAATATTTGAAAACATACCTGGCGAGTTGGCCTCTACTTCTCCGTGGGACCTTTATATATATCAATAACGTAATATAACCTAACTTAACCCAACCTGAAATCTCGGCGGTAATATTTGGTAACATTCCAGGCTCGTTGGCCTCTACGTCCCCGTGGGACCTTTATATACATGAATAACGTAATATAACCTAACCTAACCCAACCTAACATCTCGGCGGTAATATTTGACCACATTCCTGGCTTGTTGGCCTCTACGTCTCCGTAGGACCTTTATATACTTCAATAACGTAATATAACCTAACCTAACCCAACCTAACATCTCGGCGGTAATATTTGAAAACATACCTGGCGAGTTGGCCTCTACTTCTCCGTGGGACCTTTATATATATCAATAACGTAATATAACCTAACCTAACCCAACCTGACATCTCGGCGGTAATATTTGGCAACATTCCAGGCTTGTTGGCCTCTACGTCCCCGTGGGACCTTTATATACATGAATAACATAATATAACGTAACCTAACCCAACCTAACCTCTCGGGGTACCATTTAACTACATTCCTTGATTTTCGGGCCCTACTTCTCGGTGGGAACACTGTATACGTCTATGACGTAATACAACCTAACCTAAGCCAACCTAACATCTCGGCGGTAATATTTGACAACATTCCTGGCGAGTTGGCCTCTACGTCTCCGTGGGACATTTATATACATCAATAACGTAATATAACCTAACCTAAGCCAACCTATCATTTCAGCCGTAATATTTGACAACATTCCTGGCGAGTTGGCCTCTAGGTCTCCGTTTGACCTTCATATTCATCAATAACGTAATATAACCTAACCTAACCCAACCTATCATCTCGGCGGTAATATTTGACCACATTCCTGGATTGCTGACCTCTAAGTCTCCGTGGGAACTTTATATACATCAATAACGTAATATAACCTAACCTAACCCAACCTAACATCTCGGCGGTAATATTTGACCACATTCCTGGCTTGTTGGCCTCTACGTCTCCGTGGGACCTTTATATACTTCAATAACGTAATATTACCTAACTTAACCCAACCTAACATCTCGGGGGTAATATTTGAAAACATACCTGGCGAGTTGGCCTCTACTTCTCCGTGGGACCTTTATATATATCAATAACGTAATATAACCTAACTTAACCCAACCTGAAATCTCGGCGGTAATATTTGGTAACATTCCAGGCTCGTTGGCCTCTACGTCCCCGTGGGACCTTTATATACATGAATAACGTAATATAACGTAACCTAACCCAACCTAACCTCTCGGGGTACCATTTAACCACATTCCTTGATTTTCGGGCCCTACTTCTCGGTGGGAACACTGTATACGTCTATGACGTAATACAACCTAACTTAAGCCAACCTAACATCTCGGCGGTAATATTTGACAACATTCCTGGCGAGTTGGCCTCTACGTCTCCGTGGGACCTTTATATATATCAATAACGTAATATAACCTAACCTAACCCAACCTAACATCTCGGCGGTAATATTTGACCACATTCCTGGCTTGTTGGCCTCTACGTCTCCGTGGGACCTTTATATACTTCACTAACGTAATATAACCTAACTTAACCCAACCTAACATCTCGGGGGTAATATTTGAAAACATACCTGGCGAGTTGGCCTCTACTTCTCCGTGGGACCTTTATATATATCAATAACGTAATATAACCTAACCTAACCCAACCTGAAATCTCGGCGGTAATATTTGGCAACATTCCAGGCTCGTTGGCCTCTACGTCCCCGTGGGACCTTTATATACATGAATAACGTAATATAACGTAACCTAACCTAACCTAACCTCTCGGGGTACCATTTAACCACATTCCTTGATTGTCGGGCCCTACTTCTCGGTGGGAACACTGTATACGTCTATGACGTAATACAACCTAACCTAACCCAACCTATAATCTCGGCGGTAATATTTGAAAACATACCTGGCGAGTTGGCCTCTACTTCTCCGTGGGACCTTTATATATATCAATAACGTAATATAACCTAACCTATCCCAACCTGACATCTCGGCGGTAATATTTGACAGCATTCCTGGCGAGATGGCCTCCAGGTATCCTTTTGACCTTCATATACATCAATAACGTAATATAGCCTAACCTAACCCAACCTATCATCTCGGCGGTAATATTTGACCACATTCCTGTCCTGTTGGCCTTCAGGTCTCCGTTTGACCTTCATATACATCAATAACGTAATATCACCTAACCTAACCCAACCTAACATCTCGGCGGTAATATTTGACCACATTCCTGGCTTGTTGGCATCTACGTCTCCGTGGGACCTTTATATACATCAATAACGTAATATAACCTAACCTAATCCAACCTAACATCTCGGCGGTAATATTTGACCACATTCCTGGCTTGTTGGCCTCTACGTCTCCGTAGGACCTTTATATACTTCAATAACGTAATATAACCTAACCTAACCCAACCTAACATCTCGGCGGTAATATTTGAAAACATACCTGGCGAGTTGGCCTCTACTTCTCCGTGGGACCTTTATATATATCAATAACGTAATATAACCTAACCTAACCCAACCTGACATCTCGGCGGTAATATTTGGCAACATTCCAGGCTTGTTGGCCTCTACGTCCCCGTGGGACCTTTATATACATGAATAACATAATATAACGTAACCTAACCCAACCTAACCTCTCAGGGTACCATTTAACCACATTCCTTGATTTTCGGGCCCTACTTCTCGGTGGGAACACTGTATACGTCTATGACGTAATACAACCTAACCTAAGCCAACCTAACATCTCGGCGGTAATATTTGACAACATTCCTGGCGAGTTGGCCTCTACGTCTCCGTGGGACATTTATATACATCAATAAAGTAATATAACCTAACCTAAGCCAACCTATCATCTCGGCAGTATATTTAACCACATTCCTGGCTTGTTGGCCTCTACTTCTCCGTGGGACCTTTATATATATCAATAACGTCATATAACGTAACCTAACCCAGCCTATCATTTCGGCGGTAAAATTTGACAACATTTCTGGCGAGTTCGCCTCAACGTCTCCGTGGGACCTTTATATACATGAATAACGTAATATAACGTAACCTAACCCAACCTAACCTCTCAGGGTACCATTTAACCACATTCCTTGATTGTCGGGCCCTACTTCTCGGTGGGAACACTATATACGTCTATGACGTAATACGACCTAACCTAAGCCAACCTAACATCTCGGCGGTAATATTTGACAACATTCCTGGCGAGTTGGCCTCTACGTCTCCGTGGGACCTTTATATACATCAGTAACGTAATATAACCTAATCTAAGCCAACCTAACATCTCGACGGTAATATTTGACCACATTCCTGGCTTGTTGGCCTCTACGTCCCCGTGGGACCTTTATATACTTCAATAACGTAATATAACCTAACCTAACCCAACCTAACATCTCGGGGGTAATATTTGAAAACATACCTGGCGAGTTGGCCTCTACTTCTCCGTGGGACCTTTATATATATCAATAACGTAATATAACCTAACCTAACCCAACCTGAAATCTCGGCGGTAATATTTGGCAACATTCCAGGCTCGTTGGCCTCTACGTCTCCGTGGGACCTTTATATACTTCAATAACGTAATATAACCTAACCTAACCCAACCTAACATCTCGGCGGTAATATTTGAAAACATACCTGGCGAGTTGGCCTCTACTTCTCCGTGGGACCTTTATATATATCAATAACGTAATATAACCTAACCTATCCCAACCTGACATCTCGGCGGTAATATTTGACAGCATTCCTGGCGAGATGGCCTCCAGGTATCCTTTTGACCTTCATATACATCAATAACGTAATATTGCCTAACCTAACCCAACCTATCATCTCGGCGGTAATATTTGACCACATTCCTGTCCTGTTGGCCTTCAGGTCTCCGTTTGACCTTCATATACATCAATAACGTAATATAACCTAACCTAACCCAACCTAACATCTCGGCGGTAATATTTGACCACATTCCTGGCTTGTTGGCATCTACGTCTCCGTGGGACCTTTATATACATCAATAACGTAATATAACCTAACCTAATCCAACCTAACATCTCGGCGGTAATATTTGACCACATTCCTGGCTTGTTGGCCTCTACGTCTCCGTAGGACCTTTATATACTTCAATAACGTAATATAACCTAACCTAAGCCAACCTAACATCTCGGCGGTAATATTTGAAAACATACCTGGCTTGTTGGCCTCTACTTCTCCGTGGGACCTTTATATATATCAATAACGTAATATAACCTAACCTAACCCAACCTGACATCTCGGCGGTAATATTTGACAACATTCCTGGCGAGTTGGCCTCTACGTCTCCGTGGGACATTTATATACATCAATAAAGTAATATAACATAACCTAAGCCAACCTATCATCTCGGCGGTAATATTTAACCACATTCCTGGCTTGTTGGCCTCTACTTCTCCGTGGGACCTTTATATATATCAATAACGTAATATAACGTAACCTAACCCAACCTATCATTTCGGCGGTAAAATTTGACAACACTTCTGGCGAGTTCGCCTCAACGTCTCCGTGGGACCTTTATATACATGAATAACGTAATATAACGTAACCTAACCCAACCTAACCTCTCAGGGTACCATTTAACCACATTCCTTGATTGTCGGGCCCTACTTCTCGGTGGGAACACTATATACGTCTATGACGTAATACAACCTAACCTAAGCCAACCAAACATCTCCGCGGTAATATTTGACAACATTCCTGGCGAGTTGGCCTCTACGTCTCCGTGGGACCTTTATATACATCAGTAACGTAATATAACCTAATCTAAGCCAACCTAACATCTCGACGGTAATATTTGACCACATTCCTGGCTTGTTGGCCTCTACGTCTCCGTGGGACCTTTATATACTTCAATAACGTAATATAACCTAACCTAACCCAACCTAACATCTCGGGGGTAATATTTGAAAACATACCTGGCGAGTTGGCCTCTACTTCTCCGTGGGACCTTTATAAATATCAATAACGTAATATAACCTAACCTAACCGAACCTGAAATCTCGGCGGTAATATTTGGCAACATTCCAGGCTCGTTGGCCTCTACGTCTCCGTGGGACCTTTATATACTTCAATAACGTAATATATCCTAACCTAACCCAACCTGACATCTCGGCGGTAATATTTGAAAACATACCTGGCGAGTTGGCCGCTACTTCTCCGTGGGACCTTTATATATATCAATAACGTAATATAACCTAACCTATCCCAACCTGACATCTCGGCGGTAATATTTGACAGCATTCCTGGCGAGATGGCCTCCAGGTATCCTTTTGACCTTCATATACATCAATAACGTAATATAGCCTAACCTAACCCAACCTATCATCTCGGCGGTAATATTTGACTACATTCCTGTCCTGTTGGCCTTCAGGTCCCGTTTGACCTTCATATACATCAATAACGTAATATAACCTAACCTAACCCAACCTAACATCTCGGCGGTAATATTTGACCACATTCCTGGCTTGTTGGCATCTACGTCTCCGTGGGACCTTTATATACATCAATAACGTAATATAACCTAACCTAATCCAACCTAACATCTCGGCGGTAGTATTTGACCACATTCCTGGCTTGTTGGCCTCTACGTCTCCGTAGGACCTTTATATACTTCAATAACGTAATATAACCTAACCTAACCCAACCTAACATCTCGGCGGTAATATTTGAAAACATACCTGGCGAGATGGCCTCTACTTCTCCGTGGGACCTTTATATATATCAATAACGTAATATAACCTAACCTAACCCAACCTGACATCTCGGCGGTAATATTTGGCAACATTCCAGGCTTGTTGGCCTCTACGTCCCCGTGGGACCTTTATATACATGAATAACATAATATAACGTAACCTAACCCAACCTAACCTCTCGGGGTACCATTTAAACACATTCCTTGATTTTCGGGCCCTACTTCTCGGTGGGAACACTGTATACGTCTATGACGTAATACAACCTAACCTAAGCCAACCTAACATCTCGGCGGTAATATTTGACAACATTCCTGGCGAGTTGGCCTCTACGTCTCCGTGGGACATTTATATACATCAATAAAGTAATATAACCTAACCTAAGCCAACCTATCATCTCGGCAGTATATTTAACCACATTCCTGGCTTGTTGGCCTCTACTTCTACGTGGGACCTTTATATATATCAATAACGTCATATAACGTAACCTAACCCAGCCTATCATTTCGGCGGTAAAATTTGACAACATTTCTGGCGAGTTCGCCTCAACGTCTCCGTGGGACCTTTATATACATGAATAACGTAATATAACGTAACCTAACCCAACCTAACCTCTCAGGGTACCATTTAACCACATTCCTTGATTGTCGGGCCCTACTTCTCGGTGGGAACACTATATACGTCTATGACGTAATACAACCTAACCTAAGCCAACCTAACATCTCGGCGGTAATATTTGACAACATTTCTCGCGAGTTCGCCTCAACGTCTCCGTGGGACCTTTATATACATGAATAACGTAATATGACGTAACCTAACCCAACCTAACCTCTTGGGGTACCATTTAACCACATTCCTTGATTGTCGGGCCCTACTTCTCGGTGGGAACACTATATACGTCTATGACGTAATACAACCTAACATCTCGGCGGTAATATTTGACAACATTCCTGGCGAGTTGGCCTGTACGTCTCCGTGGGACCTTTATATACATCAGTAACGTAATATAACCTAACCTAAGCCAACCTATCATCTCGGCGGTAATATTTGACAACATTCCTGGCGAGTTGGACTCTACGTCTCCGTGGGACCTTTATATATATCAATAACGTAATATAACCTAACCTAACCCAACCTAACATCTCGGCGGTAATATTTAACAACATTCCTGGCGAGTTGGCTTCTCCGTCTCCGTGGGACCTTTATATACATCAATAACGTAATATAACCTAACCTAACCCAACCTAACATCTCGGCGGTAATATTTGGCAACATTCCCGGCTTGTTGGCCTCTACGTCTCCGTGGGACCTTTATATACATCAATAACGTGAATAACGTAACCTAACCCAACCTAACCTCTCGGGGTACCATTTAACCACATTCCTTGATTGTCGGGCCCTACTTCTCTGTGGGAACACTGTATACGTCTATGACGTAATACAGCCTAACCTAAACCAACCTAATATCTCGGCGGTAATATTTGACAACATTCCTGGCGAGTTGGCCTCTACGTCTCCGTGGGACCTTTATATACATGAATAACGTAATATAACGTAACCTAACCCAACCTAACCTCTCAGGGTACCATTTAACCACATTCCTTGATTGTCGGGCCCTACTTCTCGGTGGGAACACTATATACGTCTATGACGTAATACAACCTAACCTAAGCCAACCTAACATCTCGGCGGTAATATTTGACAACATTTCTCGCGAGTTCGCCTCAACGTCTCCGTGGGACCTTTATATACATGAATAACGTAATATGACGTAACCTAACCCAACCTAACCTCTTGGGGTACCATTTAACCACATTCCTTGATTGTCGGGCCCTACTTCTCGGTGGGAACACTATATACGTCCATGACGTAATACAACCTAACATCTCGGCGGTAATATTTGACAACATTCCTGGCGAGTTGGCCTGTACGTCTCCGTGGGACCTTTATATACATCAGTAACGTAATATAACCTAACCTAAGCCAACCTATCATCTCGGCGGTAATATTTGACAACATTCCTGGCGAGTTGGACTCTACGTCTCCGTGGGACCTTTATATATATCAATAACGTAATATAACCTAACCTAACCCAACCTAACATCTCGGCGGTAATATTTAACAACATTCCTGGCGAGTTGGCTTCTCCGTCTCCGTGGGACCTTTATATACATCAATAACGTAATATAACCTAACCTAACCCAACCTAACATCTCGGCGGTAATATTTGGCAACATTCCCGGCTTGTTGGCCTCTACGTCTCCGTGGGACCTTTATATACATCAATAACGTGAATAACGTAACCTAACCCAACCTAACCTCTCGGGGTACCATTTAACCACATTCCTTGATTGTCGGGCCCTACTTCTCTGTGGGAACACTGTATACGTCTATGACGTAATACAGCCTAACCTAAACCAACCTAATATCTCGGCGGTAATATTTGACAACATTCCTGGCGAGTTGGCCTCTACGTCTCCGTGGGACCTTTATTTACGTCAATAACGGAATATAACCTAACCTAAACCAAACTAACATCTCGGCGGTAATATTTGACCACATTCCTGGCTTGTTGGCCTCTACGTCTCCGTGGGACCTTTATATACTTCAATAACGTAATATAACCTAACCTAACCCAACCTAACATCTCGGCGGTAAAATTTGACAACATTTCTGGCGAGTTCGCCTCAACGTCTCCGTGGGACCTTTATATACATGAATAACGTAATATGGCGTAACCTAACCCAACCTAACCTCTTGGGGTACCATTTAACCACAATCCTTGATTGTCGGGCCCTACTTCTCGGTGGGAACACTATATACGTCTATGACGTAATACAACCTAACATCTCGGCGGTAATATTTGACAACATTCCTGGCGAGTTGGCCTGTACGTCTCCGTGGGACCTTTATATACATCAGTAACGTAATATAACCTAACCTAAGCCAACCTATCATTTCAGCGGTAATATTTGACAACATTCCTGGCGAGTTGGCCTCTACGTCTCCGTGGGACCTTTATATATATCAATAACGTAATGTAACCTAACCTAACCCAACCTAACATCTCGGCGGTAATATTTGACCACATTCCTGGCTTGTTGGCCTCTACGTCTCCGTGGGACCTTTATATACTTCAATAACGTAATATAACCTAACCTAACCCAACCTAACATCTCGGCGGTAATATTTGAAAACATACCTGGCGAGTTGGCCTCTACTTCTCCGTGGGATCTTTATATATATCAATAGCGTAATATAACCTAACCTATCCCAACCTGACATCTCGGCGGTAATATTTGGCAACATTCCAGGCTTGTTGGCCTCTACGTCCCCGTGGGACATTTATATACATGAATAACATAATATAACGTAACCTAACCCAACCTAACCTCTCGGGGTACCATTTAACCACATTCCTTGATTTTCGGGCCCTACTTCTCGGTGGGAACACTGTATACGTCTATGACGTAATACAACCTAACCTAAGCCAACCTAACATCTCGGCGGTAATATTTGACCACATTCCTGTCTTGTTGGCCTCTACGTCTCCGTGGGACCTTTATATACATCAATAACGTAATATAACCTAACCTAACCCAACCTAACATCTCGGCGGTAACATTTGACCACATTCGTGGCTTGTTGGCCTCTACGTCTCCGTGGGACCTTTATATACTTCAATAACGTAATATAACCTAACCTAACCCAACCTAACATCTCGGCGGTAATATTTGAAAACATACGTGGCGAGTTGGCCTCTACTTCTCCGTGGGACCTTTATATATATCAATAACGTAATATAATCTAACCTATCCCAACCTGACACCTCGGCGGTAATATTTGGCAACATTCCAGGCTTGTTCGCCTCAACGTCTCCGTGGGACCTTTATATACACGAATAACGTAATTGACGTAACCTAACCTAACCTAACCTCTCGGGGTACCATTTAACCACATTCCTTGATTGTCGGGCCGTACTTCTCGGTGGGAACACTGTATACGTCTATGACGTAATACAACCTAACCTAACCCAAACTATCATCTCGGCGGTAATATTTGACCACATTCCTGGCTTGTTGGCCTCTACGTCTCCGTGGGACCTTTATATACATCAATAACGTAATATAACCTAACCTAACCCAACCTAACATCTCGGCGGTAATATTTGACCACATTCCTGGCTTGTTGGCCTCTACGTCTCCGTAGGACCTTTATATACTTCAATAACGTAATATAACCTAACCTAACCCAATCTAACATCTCGGCGGTAATATTTGAAAACATACCTGGCGAGTTGGCCTCTACTTCTCCGTGGGACCTTTATATATATCAATAACGTAATATAACCTAACCTAACCCAACCTGACATCTCGGCGGTAATATTTGGCAACATTCCAGGCTTGTTGGCCTCTACGTCCCCGTGGGACATTTATATACATGAATAACATAATATAACGTATCCTAACCCAACCTATCATTTCGGCGGTAAAATTTGACCACATTCCTGTCTTGTTGGCCTCCAGGTCTCCGTTTGACCTTCATATACATCAATAACGTAATATAACCTAACCTAACCCAACCTAACATCTCGGCGGTAATATTTGACCACATTCCTGGCTTGTTGGCCTCTACGTCTCCGTGGGACCTTTATATACATCAGTAACGTAATATAACCTAATCTAAGCCAACCTAACATCTCGACGGTAATATTTGACCACATTCCTGGCTTGTTGGCCTCTACGTCCCCGTGGGACCTTTATATACTTCAATAACGTAATATAACCTAACCTAACCCAACCTAACATCTCGGGGGTAATATTTGAAAACATACCTGGCGAGTTGGCCTCTACTTCACCGTGGGACCTTTATATATATATCAATAACGTAATATAACCTAACCTAACCCAACCTGAAATCTCGGCGGTAATATTTGGCAACATTCCAGGCTCGTTGGCCTCTACGTCTCCGTGGGACCTTTATATACTTCCATAACGTAATATAACCTAACCTAACCCAACCTAACATCTCGGCGGTAATATTTGAAAACATACCTGGCGAGTTGGCCTCTACTTCTCCGTGGGACCTTTATATATATCAATAACGTAATATAACCTAACCTATCCCAACCTGACATCTCGGCGGTAATATTTGACAGCATTCCTGGCGAGATGGCCTCCAGGTATCCTTTTGACCTTCATATACATCAATAACGTAATATTGCCTAACCTAACCCAACCTATCATCTCGGCGGTAATATTTGACCACATTCCTGTCCTGTTGGCCTTCAGGTCTCCGTTTGACCTTCATATACATCAATAACGTAATATAACCTAACCTAACCCAACCTAACATCTCGGCGGTAATATTTGACCACATTCCTGGCTTGTTGGCATCTACGTCTCCGTGGGACCTTTATATACATCAATAACGTAATATAACCTAATCTAATCCAACCTAACATCTCGGCGGTAATATTTGACCACATTCCTGGCTTGTTGGCCTCTACGTCTCCGTAGGACCTTTATATACTTCAATAACGTAATATAACCTAACCTAACCCAACCTAACATCTCGGCGGTAATATTTGCAAACATACCTGGCGAGATGGCCTCTACTTCTCCGTGGGACCTTTATATATATCAATAACGTAATATAACCTAACCTAACCCAACCTGACATCTCGGCGGTAATATTTGGCAACATTCCAGGCTTGTTGGCCTCTACGTCCCCGTGGGACCTTTATATACATGAATAACATAATATAACGTAACCTAACCCAACCTAACCTCTCGGGGTACCATTTAACCACATTCCTTGATTGTCGGGCCCTACTTCTCTGTGGGAACACTGTATACGTCTATGACGTAATACAGCCTAACCTAAACCAACCTAATATCCCGGCGGTAATATTTGACAACATTCCTGGCGAGTTGGCCTCTACGTCTCCGTGGGACCTTTATTTACGTCAATAACGGAATATAACCTAACCTAAACCAAACTAACATCTCGGCGGTAATATTTGACCACATTCCTGGCTTGTTGGCCTCTACGTCTCCGTGGGACCTTTATATACTTCAATAACGTAATATAACCTAACCTAACCCAACCTAACATCTCGGCGGTAAAATTTGACAACATTTCTGGCGAGTTCGCCTCAACGTCTCCGTGGGACCTTTATATACATGAATAACGTAATATGGCGTAACCTAACCCAACCTAACCTCTTGGGGTACCATTTAACCACAATCCTTGATTGTCGGGCCCTACTTCTCGGTGGGAACACTATATACGTCTATGACGTAATACAACCTAACATCTCGGCGGTAATATTTGACAACATTCCTGGCGAGTTGGCCTGTACGTCTCCGTGGGACCTTTATATACATCAGTAACGTAATATAACCTAACCTAAGCCAACCTATCATTTCAGCGGTAATATTTGACAACATTCCTGGCGAGTTGGCCTCTACGTCTCCGTGGGACCTTTATATATATCAATAACGTAATATAACCTAACCTAACCCAACCTAACATCTCGGCGGTAATATTTGACCACATTCCTGGCTTGTTGGCCTCTACGTCTCCGTGGGACCTTTATATACTTCAATAACGTAATATAACCTAACCTAACCCAACCTAACATCTCGGCGGTAATATTTGAAAACATACCTGGCGAGTTGGCCTCTACTTCTCCGTGGGATCTTTATATATATCAATAGCGTAATATAACCTAACCTATCCCAACCTGACATCTCGGCGGTAATATTTGGCAACATTCCAGGCTTGTTGGCCTCTACGTCCCCGTGGGACATTTATATACATGAATAACATAATATAACGTAACCTAACCCAACCTAACCTCTCGGGGTACCATTTAACCACATTCCTTGATTTTCGGGCCCTACTTCTCGGTGGGAACACTGTATACGTCTATGACGTAATACAACCTAACCTAAGCCAACCTAACATCTCGGCGGTAATATTTGACCACATTCCTGTCTTGTTGGCCTCTACGTCTCCGTGGGACCTTTATATACATCAATAACGTAATATAACCTAACCTAACCCAACCTAACATCTCGGCGGTAACATTTGACCACATTCGTGGCTTGTTGGCCTCTACGTCTCCGTGGGACCTTTATATACTTCAATAACATAATATAACGTAACCTAACCCAACCTAACCTCTCGGGGTACCATTTAACCACATTCCTTGATTTTCGGGCCCTACTTCTCGGTGGGAACACTGTATACGTCTATGACGTAATACAACCTAACCTAAGCCAACCTAACATCTCGGCGGTAATATTTGACAACATTCCTGGCGAGTTGGCCTCTACGTCTCCGTGGGACATTTATATACATCAATAAAGTAATATAACCTAACCTAAGCCAACCTATCATCTCGGCAGTATATTTAACCACATTCCTGGCTTGTTGGCCTCTACTTCTCCGTGGGACCTTTATATATATCAATAACGTCATATAACGTAACCTAACCCAGCCTATCATTTCGGCGGTAAAATTTGACAACATTTCTGGCGAGTTCGCCTCAACGTCTCCGTGGGACCTTTATATACATGAATAACGTAATATAACGTAACCTAACCCAACCTAACCTCTCAGGGTACCATTTAACCACATTCCTTGATTGTCGGGCCCTACTTCTCGGTGGGAACACTATATACGTCTATGACGTAATACAACCTAACCTAAGCCAACCTAACATCTCGGCGGTAATATTTGACAACATTTCTGGCGAGTTCGCCTCAACGTCTCCGTGGGACCTTTATATACATGAATAACGTAATATGACGTAACCTAACCCAACCTAACCTCTTGGGGTACCATTTAACCACATTCCTTGATTGTCGGGCCCTACTTCTCGGTGGGAACACTATATACGTCTATGACGTAATACAACCTAACATCTCGGCGGTAATATTTGACAACATTCCTGGCGAGTTGGCCTGTACGTCTCCGTGGGACCTTTATATACATCAGTAACGTAATATAACCTAACCTAAGCCAACCTATCATCTCGGCGGTAATATTTGACAACATTCCTGGCGAGTTGGACTCTACGTCTCCGTGGGACCTTTATATATATCAATAACGTAATATAACCTAACCTAACCCAACCTAACATCTCGGCGGTAATATTTAACAACATTCCTGGCGAGTTGGCTTCTCCGTCTCCGTGGGACCTTTATATACATCAATAACGTAATATAACCTAACCTAACCCAACCTAACATCTCGGCGGTAATATTTGGCAACATTCCCGGCTTGTTGGCCTCTACGTCTCTGTGGGACCTTTATATACATGAATAACGTAATATAACGTAACCTAACCCAACCTAACCTCTCAGGGTACCATTTAACCACATTCCTTGATTGTCGGGCCCTACTTCTCGGTGGGAACACTATATACGTCTATGACGTAATACAACCTAACCTAAGCCAACCTAACATCTCGGCGGTAATATTTGACAACATTTCTGGCGAGTTCGCCTCAACGTCTCCGTGGGACCTTTATATACATGAATAACGTAATATGACGTAACCTAACCCAACCTAACCTCTTGGGGTACCATTTAACCACATTCCTTGATTGTCGGGCCCTACTTCTCGGTGGGAACACTATATACGTCTATGACGTAATACAACCTAACATCTCGGCGGTAATATTTGACAACATTCCTGGCGAGTTGGCCTGTACGTCTCCGTGGGACCTTTATATACATCAGTAACGTAATATAACCTAACCTAAGCCAACCTATCATCTCGGCGGTAATATTTGACAACATTCCTGGCGAGTTGGACTCTACGTCTCCGTGGGACCTTTATATATATCAATAACGTAATATAACCTAACCTAACCCAACCTAACATCTCGGCGGTAATATTTAACAACATTCCTGGCGAGTTGGCTTCTCCGTCTCCGTGGGACCTTTATATACATCAATAACGTAATATAACCTAACCTAACCCAACCTAACATCTCGGCGGTAATATTTGGCAACATTCCCGGCTTGTTGGCCTCTACGTCTCCGTGGGACCTTTATATACATCAATAACGTGAATAACGTAACCTAACCCAACCTAACCTCTCGGGGTACCATTTAACCACATTCCTTGATTGTCGGGCCCTACTTCTCTGTGGGAACACTGTATACGTCTATGACGTAATACAGCCTAACCTAAACCAACCTAATATCTCGGCGGTAATATTTGACAACATTCCTGGCGAGTTGGCCTCTACGTCTCCGTGGGACCTTTATTTACGTCAATAACGGAATATAACCTAACCTAAACCAAACTAACATCTCGGCGGTAATATTTGACCACATTCCTGGCTTGTTGGCCTCTACGTCTCCGTGGGACCTTTATATACTTCAATAACGTAATATAACCTAACCTAACCCAACCTAACATCTCGGCGGTAAAATTTGACAACATTTCTGGCGAGTTCGCCTCAACGTCTCCGTGGGACCTTTATATACATGAATAACGTAATATGGCGTAACCTAACCCAACCTAACCTCTTGGGGTACCATTTAACCACAATCCTTGATTGTCGGGCCCTACTTCTCGGTGGGAACACTATATACGTCTATGACGTAATACAACCTAACATCTCGGCGGTAATATTTGACAACATTCCTGGCGAGTTGGCCTGTACGTCTCCGTGGGACCTTTATATACATCAGTAACGTAATATAACCTAACCTAAGCCAACCTATCATTTCAGCGGTAATATTTGACAACATTCCTGGCGAGTTGGCCTCTACGTCTCCGTGGGACCTTTATATATATCAATAACGTAATATAACCTAACCTAACCCAACCTAACATCTCGGCGGTAATATTTGACCACATTCCTGGCTTGTTGGCCTCTACGTCTCCGTGGGACCTTTATATACTTCAATAACGTAATATAACCTAACCTAACCCAACCTAACATCTCGGCGGTAATATTTGAAAACATACCTGGCGAGTTGGCCTCTACTTCTCCGTGGGATCTTTATATATATCAATAGCGTAATATAACCTAACCTATCCCAACCTGACATCTCGGCGGTAATATTTGGCAACATTCCAGGCTTGTTGGCCTCTACGTCCCCGTGGGACATTTATATACATGAATAACATAATATAACGTAACCTAACCCAACCTAACCTCTCGGGGTACCATTTAACCACATTCCTTGATTTTCGGGCCCTACTTCTCGGTGGGAACACTGTATACGTCTATGACGTAATACAACCTAACCTAAGCCAACCTAACATCTCGGCGGTAATATTTGACCACATTCCTGTCTTGTTGGCCTCTACGTCTCCGTGGGACCTTTATATACATCAATAACGTAATATAACCTAACCTAACCCAACCTAACATCTCGGCGGTAACATTTGACCACATTCGTGGCTTGTTGGCCTCTACGTCTCCGTGGGACCTTTATATACTTCAATAACATAATATAACGTAACCTAACCCAACCTAACCTGTCGGGGTACCATTTAACCACATTCCTTGATTTTCGGGCCCTACTTCTCGGTGGGAACACTGTATACGTCTATGACGTAATACAACCTAACCTAAGCCAACCTAACATCTCGGCGGTAATATTTGACAACATTCCTGGCGAGTTGGCCTCTACGTCTCCGTGGGACATTTATATACATCAATAAAGTAATATAACCTAACCTAAGCCAACCTATCATCTCGGCAGTATATTTAACCACATTCCTGGCTTGTTGGCCTCTACTTCTCCGTGGGACCTTTATATATATCAATAACGTCATATAACGTAACCTAACCCAGCCTATCATTTCGGCGGTAAAATTTGACAACATTTCTGGCGAGTTCGCCTCAACGTCTCCGTGGGACCTTTATATACATGAATAACGTAATATAACGTAACCTAACCCAACCTAACCTCTCAGGGTACCATTTAACCACATTCCTTGATTGTCGGGCCCTACTTCTCGGTGGGAACACTATATACGTCTATGACGTAATACAACCTAACCTAAGCCAACCTAACATCTCGGCGGTAATATTTGACAACATTTCTGGCGAGTTCGCCTCAACGTCTCCGTGGGACCTTTATATACATGAATAACGTAATATGACGTAACCTAACCCAACCTAACCTCTTGGGGTACCATTTAACCACATTCCTTGATTGTCGGGCCCTACTTCTCGGTGGGAACACTATATACGTCTATGACGTAATACAACCTAACATCTCGGCGGTAATATTTGACAACATTCCTGGCGAGTTGGCCTGTACGTCTCCGTGGGACCTTTATATACATCAGTAACGTAATATAACCTAACCTAAGCCAACCTATCATCTCGGCGGTAATATTTGACAACATTCCTGGCGAGTTGGACTCTACGTCTCCGTGGGACCTTTATATATATCAATAACGTAATATAACCTAACCTAACCCAACCTAACATCTCGGCGGTAATATTTAACAACATTCCTGGCGAGTTGGCTTCTCCGTCTCCGTGGGACCTTTATATACATCAATAACGTAATATAACCTAACCTAACCCAACCTAACATCTCGGCGGTAATATTTGGCAACATTCCCGGCTTGTTGGCCTCTACGTCTCCGTGGGACCTTTATATACATCAATAACGTGAATAACGTAACCTAACCCAACCTAACCTCTCGGGGTACCATTTAACCACATTCCTTGATTGTCGGGCCCTACTTCTCTGTGGGAACACTGTATACGTCTATGACGTAATACAGCCTAACCTAAACCAACCTAATATCTCGGCGGTAATATTTGACAACATTCCTGGCGAGTTGGCCTCTACGTCTCCGTGGGACCTTTATTTACGTCAATAACGGAATATAACCTAACCTAAACCAAACTAACATCTCGGCGGTAATATTTGACCACATTCCTGGCTTGTTGGCCTCTACGTCTCCGTGGGACCTTTATATACTTCAATAACGTAATATAACCTAACCTAACCCAACCTAACATCTCGGCGGTAAAATTTGACAACATTTCTGGCGAGTTCGCCTCAACGTCTCCGTGGGACCTTTATATACATGAATAACGTAATATGGCGTAACCTAACCCAACCTAACCTCTTGGGGTACCATTTAACCACAATCCTTGATTGTCGGGCCCTACTTCTCGGTGGGAACACTATATACGTCTATGACGTAATACAACCTAACATCTCGGCGGTAATATTTGACAACATTCCTGGCGAGTTGGCCTGTACGTCTCCGTGGGACCTTTATATACATCAGTAACGTAATATAACCTAACCTAAGCCAACCTATCATTTCAGCGGTAATATTTGACAACATTCCTGGCGAGTTGGCCTCTACGTCTCCGTGGGACCTTTATATATATCAATAACGTAATATAACCTAACCTAACCCAACCTAACATCTCGGCGGTAATATTTGACCACATTCCTGGCTTGTTGGCCTCTACGTCTCCGTGGGACCTTTATATACTTCAATAACGTAATATAACCTAACCTAACCCAACCTAACATCTCGGCGGTAATATTTGAAAACATACCTGGCGAGTTGGCCTCTACTTCTCCGTGGGATCTTTATATATATCAATAGCGTAATATAACCTAACCTATCCCAACCTGACATCTCGGCGGTAATATTTGGCAACATTCCAGGCTTGTTGGCCTCTACGTCCCCGTGGGACATTTATATACATGAATAACATAATATAACGTAACCTAACCCAACCTAACCTCTCGGGGTACCATTTAACCACATTCCTTGATTTTCGGGCCCTACTTCTCGGTGGGAACACTGTATACGTCTATGACGTAATACAACCTAACCTAAGCCAACCTAACATCTCGGCGGTAATATTTGACCACATTCCTGTCTTGTTGGCCTCTACGTCTCCGTGGGACCTTTATATACATCAATAACGTAATATAACCTAACCTAACCCAACCTAACATCTCGGCGGTAACATTTGACCACATTCGTGGCTTGTTGGCCTCTACGTCTCCGTGGGACCTTTATATACTTCAATAACGTAATATAACCTAACCTAACCCAACCTAACATCTCGGCGGTAATATTTGAAAACATACCTGGCGAGTTGGCCTCTACTTCTCCGTGGGACCTTTATATATATCAATAACGTAATATAATCTAACCTATCCCAACCTGACACCTCGGCGGTAATATTTGGCAACATTCCAGGCTTGTTCGCCTCAACGTCTCCGTGGGACCTTTATATACACGAATAACGTAATTGACGTAACCTAACCTAACCTAACCTCTCGGGGTACCATTTAACCACATTCCTTGATTGTCGGGCCGTACTTCTCGGTGGGAACACTGTATACGTCTATGACGTAATACAACCTAACCTAACCCAAACTATCATCTCGGCGGTAATATTTGACCACATTCCTGGCTTGTTGGCCTCTACGTCTCCGTGGGACCTTTATATACATCAATAACGTAATATAACCTAACCTAACCCAACCTAACATCTCGGCGGTAATATTTGACCACATTCCTGGCTTGTTGGCCTCTACGTCTCCGTAGGACCTTTATATACTTCAATAACGTAATATAACCTAACCTAACCCAACCTAACATCTCGGCGGTAATATTTGAAAATATACCTGGCGAGATGGCCTCTACTTCTCCGTGGGACCTTTATATATATCAATAACGTAATATAACCTAACCTAACCCAACCTGACATCTCGGCGGTAATATTTGACAACATTCCTGGCCAGTTGGCCTCTACGTCTCCATGGGACATTTATATACATCAATAAAGTAATATAACCTAACCTAAGCCAACCTATCATCTCGGCGGTAATATTTAACCACATTCCTGGCTTGTTGGCCTCTACTTCTCCGTGGGACCTTTATATATATCAATAACGTCATATAACGTAACCTAACCCAACCTATCATTTCGGCGGTAAAATTTGACAACATTTCTGGCGAGTTCGCCTCAACGTCTCCGTGGGACCTTTATATACATGAATAACGTAATATGACGTAGCCTAACCCAACCTAACCTCTTGGGGTACCATTTAACCACATTCCTTGATTGTCGGGCCCTACTTCTCGGTGGGAACACTATATACGTCTATGACGTAATACAACCTAACCCTAGCCAACCTAACATCTCGGCGGTAATATTTGACAACATTTCTGGCGAGTTCGCCTCAACGTCTCCGTGGGACCTTTATATACATGAATAACGTAATATGACGTAACCTAACCCAACCTAACCTCTTGGGGTACCATTTAACCACATTCCTTGATTGTCGGGCCCTACTTCTCGGTGGGAACACTATATACGTCTATGACGTAATACAACCTAACATCTCGGCGGTAATATTTGACAACATTCCTGGCGAGTTGGCCTGTACGTCTCCGTGGGACCTTTATATACATCAGTAACGTAATATAACCTAACCTAAGCCAACCTATCATCTCGGCGGTAATATTTGACAACATTCCTGGCGAGTTGGACTCTACGTCTCCGTGGGACCTTTATATATATCAATAACGTAATATAACCTAACCTAACCCAACCTAACATCTCGGCGGTAATATTTAACAACATTCCTGGCGAGTTGGCTTCTCCGTCTCCGTGGGACCTTTATATACATCAATAACGTAATATAACCTAACCTAACCCAACCTAACATCTCGGCGGTAATATTTGGCAACATTCCCGGCTTGTTGGCCTCTACGTCTCCGTGGGACCTTTATATACATCAATAACGTGAATAACGTAACCTAACCCAACCTAACCTCTCGGGGTACCATTTAACCACATTCCTTGATTGTCGGGCCCTACTTCTCTGTGGGAACACTGTATACGTCTATGACGTAATACAGCCTAACCTAAACCAACCTAATATCTCGGCGGTAATATTTGACAACATTCCTGGCGAGTTGGCCTCTACGTCTCCGTGGGACCTTTATTTACGTCAATAACGGAATATAACCTAACCTAAACCAAACTAACATCTCGGCGGTAATATTTGACCACATTCCTGGCTTGTTGGCCTCTACGTCTCCGTGGGACCTTTATATACTTCAATAACGTAATATAACCTAACCTAACCCAACCTAACATCTCGGCGGTAAAATTTGACAACATTTCTGGCGAGTTCGCCTCAACGTCTCCGTGGGACCTTTATATACATGAATAACGTAATATGGCGTAACCTAACCCAACCTAACCTCTTGGGGTACCATTTAACCACAATCCTTGATTGTCGGGCCCTACTTCTCGGTGGGAACACTATATACGTCTATGACGTAATACAACCTAACATCTCGGCGGTAATATTTGACAACATTCCTGGCGAGTTGGCCTGTACGTCTCCGTGGGACCTTTATATACATCAGTAACGTAATATAACCTAACCTAAGCCAACCTATCATTTCAGCGGTAATATTTGACAACATTCCTGGCGAGTTGGCCTCTACGTCTCCGTGGGACCTTTATATATATCAATAACGTAACATAACCTAACCTAACCCAACCTAACATCTCGGCGGTAATATTTGACCACATTCCTGGCTTGTTGGCCTCTACGTCTCCGTGGGACCTTTATATACTTCAATAACGTAATATAACCTAACCTAACCCAACCTAACATCTCGGCGGTAATATTTGAAAACATACCTGGCGAGTTGGCCTCTACTTCTCCGTGGGATCTTTATATATATCAATAACGTAATATAACCTAACCTATCCCAACCTGACATCTCGGCGGTAATATTTGGCAACATTCCAGGCTTGTTGGCCTCTACGTCCCCGTGGGACATTTATATACATGAATAACATAATATAACGTAACCTAACCCAACCTAACCTCTCGGGGTACCATTTAACCACATTCCTTGATTTTCGGGCCCTACTTCTCGGTGGGAACACTGTATACGTCTATGACGTGATACAACCTAACCTAAGCCAACCTAACATCTCGGCGGTAATATTTGACCACATTCCTGTCTTGTTGGCCTCTACGTCTCCGTGGGACCTTTATATACATCAATAACGTAATATAACCTAACCTAACCCAACCTAACATCTCGGCGGTAACATTTGACCACATTCGTGGCTTGTTGGCCTCTACGTCTCCGTGGGACCTTTATATACTTCAATAACGTAATATAACCTAACCTAACCCAACCTAACATCTCGGCGGTAATATTTGAAAACATACCTGGCGAGTTGGCCTCTACTTCTCCGTGGGACCTTTATATATATCAATAACGTAATATAATCTAACCTATCCCAACCTGACACCTCGGCGGTAATATTTGGCAACATTCCAGGCTTGTTCGCCTCAACGTCTCCGTGGGACCTTTATATACACGAATAACGTAATTGACGTAACCTAACCTAACCTAACCTCTCGGGGTACCATTTAACCACATTCCTTGATTGTCGGGCCGTACTTCTCGGTGGGAACACTGTATACGTCTATGACGTAATACAACCTAACCTAACCCAAACTATCATCTCGGCGGTAATATTTGACCACATTCCTGGCTTGTTGGCCTCTACGTCTCCGTGGGACCTTTATATACATCAATAACGTAATATAACCTAACCTAACCCAACCTAACATCTCGGCGGTAATATTTGACCACATTCCTGGCTTGTTGGCCTCTACGTCTCCGTAGGACCTTTATATACTTCAATAACGTAATATAACCTAACCTAACCCAATCTAACATCTCGGCGGTAATATTTGAAAACATACCTGGCGAGTTGGCCTCTACTTCTCCGTGGGACCTTTATATATATCAATAACGTAATATAACCTAACCTAACCCAACCTGACATCTCGGCGGTAATATTTGGCAACATTCCAGGCTTGTTGGCCTCTACGTCCCCGTGGGACATTTATATACATGAATAACATAATATAACGTATCCTAACCCAACCTATCATTTCGGCGGTAAAATTTGACCACATTCCTGTCTTGTTGGCCTCCAGGTCTCCGTTTGACCTTCATATACATCAATAACGTAATATAACCTAACCTAACCCAACCTAACATCTCGGCGGTAATATTTGACCACATTCCTGGCTTGTTGGCCTCTACGTCTCCGTGGGACCTTTATATACATCAATAACGTAATATAACCTAACCTAACCCAACCTAACATCTCGGCGGTAAGATTTGATCACATTCCTGGCTTGTTGGCCTCTACGTCTCCGTAGGACCTTTATATACTTCAATAACGTAATATAACCTAACCTAACCCAACCTAACATCTCGGCGGTAATATTTGAAAACATACCTGGCGAGTTGGTCTCTACGTCCCCGTGGGACATTTATATACATCAATAAAGTAATATAACCTAACCTAAGCCAACCTATCATCTCGGTGGTAATATTTAACCACATTCCTGGCTTGTTGGCCTCTACTTCTCCGTGGGACCTTTATATATATCAATAACGTCATATAACGTAACCTAACCCAACCTATCATTTTGGCGGTAAAATTTGACAAAATTTCTGGCGAGTTCGCCTCAACGTCTCCCTGGGACCTTTATATACATGAATAACGTAATATAACGTAACCTAACCCAACCTAACCTCTCAGGGTACCATTTAACCACATTCCTTGATTGTCGGGCCCTACTTCTCGGTGGGAACACTATATACGTCTATGACGTAATACAAACTAACCTAAGCCAACCTAACATCTCGGCGGTAATATTTGACAACATTCCTGGCGAGTTGGCCTCTACGTCTCCGTGGGACCTTTATATACATCAGTAACGTAATATAACCTAACCTAAGCCAACCTATCATTTCAGCCGTAATATTTGACAACATTCCTGGCTTGTTGGCCTCTACGTCTCCGTGGGACCTTTATATACTTCAATAACGTAATATAACCTAACCTAACCCAACCTAACATCTCGGGGGTAATATTTGAAATCATACCTGGCGAGTTGGCCTCTACTTCTCCGTGGGACCTTTATATATATCAATAACGTAATATAACCTAACCTAACCCAACCTGAAATCTCGGCGGTAATATTTGGCAACATTCCAGGCTCGTTGGCCTCTACGTACCCGTGGGACGTTTATATACATGAATAACGTAATATAACGTAACCTAACCTAACCTAACCTCTCGGGGTACCATTTAACCACATTCCTTGATTGTCGGGCCGTACTTCTCGGTGGGAACACTGTATACGTCTATGACGTAATACAACCTAACCTAACCCAAACTATCATCTCGGCGGTAATATTTTACCACATTCCTGGCTTGTTGGCCTCTACGTCTCCGTGGGACCTTTATATACATCAATAACGTAATATAACCTAACCTAACCCAACCTAACATCTCGGCGGTAATATTTGACCACATTCCAGGCTCGTTGGCCTCTACGTACCCGTGGGACCTTTATATACATGAATAACGTAATATAACGTAACCTAACCTAACCTAACCTCTCGGGGTACCATTTAACCACATTCCTTGATTGTCGGGCCGTACTTCTCGGTGGGAACACTGTATACGTCTATGACGTAATACAACCTAACCTAACCCAAACTATCATCTCGGCGGTAATATTTGACCACATTCCTGGCTTGTTGGCCTCTACGTCTCCGTGGGACCTTTATATACATCAATAACGTAATATAACCTAACCTAACCCAACCTAACATCTCGGCGGTAATATTTGACCACATTCCTGGCTTGTTGGCCTCTACGTCTCCGTAGGACCTTTATATACTTCAATAACGTAATATAACCTAACCTAACCCAACCTAACATCTCGGCGGTAATATTTGAAAACATACCTGGCGAGTTGGCCTCTACTTCTCCGTGGGACCTTTATATATATCAATAACGTAATATAACCTAACTTAACCCAACCTGAAATCTCGGCGGTAATATTTGGTAACATTCCAGGCTCGTTGGCCTCTACGTCCCCGTGGGATCTTTATATACATGAATAACGTAATATAACCTAACCTAACCCAACCTAACATCTCGGCGGTAATATTTGACCACATTCCTGGCTTGTTGGCCTCTACGTCTCCGTAGGACCTTTATATACTTCAATAACGTAATATAACCTAACCTAACCCAACCTAACATCTCGGCGGTAATATTTGAAAACATACCTGGCGAGTTGGCCTCTACTTCTCCGTGGGACCTTTATATATATCAATAACGTAATATAACCTAACCTAACCCAACCTGACATCTCGGCGGTAATATTTGGCAACATTCCAGGCTTGTTGGCCTCTACGTCCCCGTGGGACCTTTATATACATGAATAACATAATATAACGTAACCTAACCCAACCTAACCTCTCGGGGTACCATTTAACTACATTCCTTGATTTTCGGGCCCTACTTCTCGGTGGGAACACTGTATACGTCTATGACGTAATACAACCTAACCTAAGCCAACCTAACATCTCGGCGGTAATATTTGACAACATTCCTGGCGAGTTGGCCTCTACGTCTCCGTGGGACATTTATATACATCAATAACGTAATATAACCTAACCTAAGCCAACCTATCATTTCAGCCGTAATATTTGACAACATTCCTGGCGAGTTGGCCTCTAGGTCTCCGTTTGACCTTCATATTCATCAATAACGTAATATAGCCTAACCTAACCCAACCTATCATCTCGGCGGTAATATTTGACCACATTCCTGGATTGCTGACCTCTAAGTCTCCGTGGGAACTTTATATACATCAATAACGTAATATAACCTAACCTAACCCAACCTAACATCTCGGCGGTAATATTTGACCACATTCCTGGCTTGTTGGCCTCTACGTCTCCGTGGGACCTTTATATACTTCAATAACGTAATATTACCTAACTTAACCCAACCTAACATCTCGGGGGTAATATTTGAAAACATACCTGGCGAGTTGGCCTCTACTTCTCCGTGGGACCTTTATATATATCAATAACGTAATATAACCTAACTTAACCCAACCTGAAATCTCGGCGGTAATATTTGGTAACATTCCAGGCTCGTTGGCCTCTACGTCCCCGTGGGACCTTTATATACATGAATAACGTAATATAACGTAACCTAACCCAACCTAACCTCTCGGGGTACCATTTAACCACATTCCTTGATTTTCGGGCCCTACTTCTCGGTGGGAACACTGTATACGTCTATGACGTAATACAACCTAACTTAACCCAACCTAACATCTCGGCGGTAATATTTGACAACATTCCTGGCGAGTTGGCCTCTACGTCTCCGTGGGACCTTTATATATATCAATAACGTAATATAACCTAACCTAACCCAACCTAACATCTCGGCGGTAATATTTGACCACATTCCTGGCTTGTTGGCCTCTACGTCTCCGTGGGACCTTTATATACTTCACTAACGTAATATAACCTAACTTAACCCAACCTAACATCTCGGGGGTAATATTTGAAAACATACCTGGCGAGTTGGCCTCTACGTCTCCGTAGGACCTTTATATACTTCAATAACGTAATATAACCTAACCTAACCCAACCTAACATCTCGGCGGTAATATTTGAAAACATACCTGGCGAGATGGCCTCTACTTCTCCGTGGGACCTTTATATATATCAATAACGTAATATAACCTAACCTAACCCAACCTGACATCTCGGCGGTAATATTTGGCAACATTCCAGGCTTGTTGGCCTCTACGTCCCCGTGGGACCTTTATATACATGAATAACATAATATAACGTAACCTAACCCAACCTAACCTCTCAGGGTACCATTTAACCACATTCCTTGATTTTCGGGCCCTACTTCTCGGTGGGAACACTGTATACGTCTATGACGTAATACAACCTAACCTAAGCCAACCTAACATCTCGGCGGTAATATTTGACAACATTCCTGGCGAGTTGGCCTCTACGTCTCCGTGGGACATTTATATACATCAATAAAGTAATATAACCTAACCTAAGCCAACCTATCATCTCGGCAGTATATTTAACCACATTCCTGGCTTGTTGGCCTCTACTTCTCCGTGGGACCTTTATATATATCAATAACGTCATATAACGTAACCTAACCCAGCCTATCATTTCGGCGGTAAAATTTGACAACATTTCTGGCGAGTTCGCCTCAACGTCTCCGTGGGACCTTTATATACATGAATAACGTAATATAACGTAACCTAACCCAACCTAACCTCTCAGGGTACCATTTAACCACATTCCTTGATTGTCGGGCCCTACTTCTCGGTGGGAACACTATATACGTCTATGACGTAATACAACCTAACCTAAGCCAACCTAACATCTCGGCGGTAATATTTGACAACATTCCTGGCGAGTTGGCCTCTACGTCTCCGTGGGACCTTTATATACATCAGTAACGTAATATAACCTAATCTAAGCCAACCTAACATCTCGACGGTAATATTTGACCACATTCCTGGCTTGTTGGCCTCTACGTCCCCGTGGGACCTTTATATACTTCAATAACGTAATATAACCTAACCTAACCCAACCTAACATCTCGGGGGTAATATTTGAAAACATACCTGGCGAGTTGGCCTCTACTTCTCCGTGGGACCTTTATATATATCAATAACGTAATATAACCTAACCTAACCCAACCTGAAATCTCGGCGGTAATATTTGGCAACATTCCAGGCTCGTTGGCCTCTACGTCTCCGTGGGACCTTTATATACTTCAATAACGTAATATAACCTAACCTAACCCAACCTAACATCTCGGCGGTAATATTTGAAAACATACCTGGCGAGTTGGCCTCTACTTCTCCGTGGGACCTTTATATATATCAATAACGTAATATAACCTAACCTATCCCAACCTGACATCTCGGCGGTAATATTTGACAGCATTCCTGGCGAGATGGCCTCCAGGTATCCTTTTGACCTTCATATACATCAATAACGTAATATTGCCTAACCTAACCCAACCTATCATCTCGGCGGTAATATTTGACCACATTCCTGTCCTGTTGGCCTTCAGGTCTCCGTTTGACCTTCATATACATCAATAACGTAATATAACCTAACCTAACCCAACCTAACATCTCGGCGGTAATATTTGACCACATTCCTGGCTTGTTGGCATCTACGTCTCCGTGGGACCTTTATATACATCAATAACGTAATATAACCTAACCTAATCCAACCTAACATCTCGGCGGTAATATTTGACCACATTCCTGGCTTGTTGGCCTCTACGTCTCCGTAGGACCTTTATATACTTCAATAACGTAATATAGCCTAACGTAACCCAACCTATCATCTCGGCGGTAATATTTGACCACATTCCTGTCCTGTTGGCCTTCAGGTCTCCGTTTGACCTTCATATACATCAATAACGTAATATAACCTAACCTAACCCAACCTAACATCTCGGCGGTAATATTTGACCACATTCCTGGCTTGTTGGCATCTACGTCTCCGTGGGACCTTTATATACATCAATAACGTAATATAACCTAACCTAATCCAACCTAACATCTCGGCGGTAATATTTGACCACATTCCTGGCTTGTTGGCCTCTACGTCTCCGTAGGACCTTTATATACTTCAATAACGTAATATAACCTAACCTAACCCAACCTGACATCTCGGCGGTAATATTTGACAACGTTCCTGGCGAGTTGGCCTCTACGTCTCCGTGGGACATTTATATACATCAATAAAGTAATATAACCTAATCTAAGCCAACCTAACATCTCGGCGGTAATATTTGACAACATTCCTGGCGAGTTGGCCTCTACGTCTCCGTTGGACATTTATATACATCAATAACGTAATATAACCTAACCTAAGCCAACCTGAAATCTCGGCGGTAATATTTGGCAACATTCCAGGCTCGTTGGCCTCTACGTCCCCGTGGGACCTTTATATACATGAATAACGTAATATAACGTAACCTAACCTAACCTAACCTCTCGGGGTACCATTTAACCACATTCCTTGATTGTCGGGCCCTACTTCTCGGTGGGAACACTGTATACGTCTATGACGTAATACAACCTAACCTAACCCAACCTATAATCTCGGCGGTAATATTTGAAAACATACCTGGCGAGTTGGCCTCTACTTCTCCGTGGGACCTTTATATATATCAATAACGTAATATAACCTAACCTATCCCAACCTGACATCTCGGCGGTAATATTTGACAGCATTCCTGGCGAGATGGCCTCCAGGTATCCTTTTGACCTTCATATACATCAATAACGTAATATAGCCTAACCTAACCCAACCTATCATCTCGGCGGTAATATTTGACCACATTCCTGTCCTGTTGGCCTTCAGGTCTCCGTTTGACCTTCATATACATCAATAACGTAATATCACCTAACCTAACCCAACCTAACATCTCGGCGGTAATATTTGACCACATTCCTGGCTTGTTGGCATCTACGTCTCCGTGGGACCTTTATATACATCAATAACGTAATATAACCTAACCTAATCCAACCTAACATCTCGGCGGTAATATTTGACCACATTCCTGGCTTGTTGGCCTCTACGTCTCCGTAGGACCTTTATATACTTCAATAACGTAATATAACCTAACCTAACCCAACCTAACATCTCGGCGGTAATATTTGAAAACATACCTGGCGAGATGGCCTCTACTTCTCCGTGGGACCTTTATATATATCAATAACGTAATATAACCTAACCTAACCCAACCTGACATCTCGGCGGTAATATTTGGCAACATTCCAGGCTTGTTGGCCTCTACGTCCCCGTGGGACCTTTATATACATGAATAACATAATATAACGTAACCTAACCCAACCTAACCTCTCAGGGTACCATTTAACCACATTCCTTGATTTTCGGGCCCTACTTCTCGGTGGGAACACTGTATACGTCTATGACGTAATACAACCTAACCTAAGCCAACCTAACATCTCGGCGGTAATATTTGACAACATTCCTGGCGAGTTGGCCTCTACGTCTCCGTGGGACATTTATATACATCAATAAAGTAATATAACCTAACCTAAGCCAACCTATCATCTCGGCAGTATATTTAACCACATTCCTGGCTTGTTGGCCTCTACTTCTCCGTGGGACCTTTATATATATCAATAACGTCATATAACGTAACCTAACCCAGCCTATCATTTCGGCGGTAAAATTTGACAACATTTCTGGCGAGTTCGCCTCAACGTCTCCGTGGGACCTTTATATACATGAATAACGTAATATAACGTAACCTAACCCAACCTAACCTCTCAGGGTACCATTTAACCACATTCCTTGATTGTCGGGCCCTACTTCTCGGTGGGAACACTATATACGTCTATGACGTAATACAACCTAACCTAAGCCAACCTAACATCTCGGCGGTAATATTTGACAACATTCCTGGCGAGTTGGCCTCTACGTCTCCGTGGGACCTTTATATACATCAGTAACGTAATATAACCTAATCTAAGCCAACCTAACATCTCGACGGTAATATTTGACCACATTCCTGGCTTGTTGGCCTCTACGTCCCCGTGGGACCTTTATATACTTCAATAACGTAATATAACCTAACCTAACCCAACCTAACATCTCGGGGGTAATATTTGAAAACATACCTGGCGAGTTGGCCTCTACTTCTCCGTGGGACCTTTATATATATCAATAACGTAATATAACCTAACCTAACCCAACCTGAAATCTCGGCGGTAATATTTGGCAACATTCCAGGCTCGTTGGCCTCTACGTCTCCGTGGGACCTTTATATACTTCAATAACGTAATATAACCTAACCTAACCCAACCTAACATCTCGGCGGTAATATTTGAAAACATACCTGGCGAGTTGGCCTCTACTTCTCCGTGGGACCTTTATATATATCAATAACGTAATATAACCTAACCTATCCCAACCTGACATCTCGGCGGTAATATTTGACAGCATTCCTGGCGAGATGGCCTCCAGGTATCCTTTTGACCTTCATATACATCAATAACGTAATATTGCCTAACCTAACCCAACCTATCATCTTGGCGGTAATATTTGACCACATTCCTGTCCTGTTGGCCTTCAGGTCTCCGTTTGACCTTCATATACATCAATAACGTAATATAACCTAACCTAACCCAACCTAACATCTCGGCGGTAATATTTGACCACATTCCTGGCTTGTTGGCATCTACGTCTCCGTGGGACCTTTATATACATCAATAACGTAATATAACCTAACCTAATCCAACCTAACATCTCGGCGGTAATATTTGACCACATTCCTGGCTTGTTGGCCTCTACGTCTCCGTAGGACCTTTATATACTTCAATAACGTAATATAACCTAACCTAAGCCAACCTAACATCTCGGCGGTAATATTTGAAAACATACCTGGCTTGTTGGCCTCTACTTCTCCGTGGGACCTTTATATATATCAATAACGTAATATAACCTAACCTAACCCAACCTGACATCTCGGCGGTAATATTTGACAACATTCCTGGCGAGTTGGCCTCTACGTCTCCGTGGGACATTTATATACATCAATAAAGTAATATAACCTAACCTAAGCCAACCTATCATCTCGGCGGTAATATTTAACCACATTCCTGGCTTGTTGGCCTCTACTTCTCCGTGGGACCTTTATATATATCAATAACGTCATATAACGTAACCTAACCCAACCTATCATTTCGGCGGTAAAATTTGACAACATTTCTGGCGAGTTCGCCTCAACGTCTCCGTGGGACCTTTATATACATGAATAACGTAATATAACGTAACCTAACCCAACCTAACCTCTCAGGGTACCATTTAACCACATTCCTTGATTGTCGGGCCCTACTTCTCGGTGGGAACACTATATACGTCTCTGACGTAATACAACCTAACCTAAGCCAACCTAACATCTCGGCGGTAATATTTGACAACATTCCTGGCGAGTTGGCCTCTACGTCTCCGTGGGACCTTTATATACATCAGTAACGTAATATAACCTAATCTAAGCCAACCTAACATCTCGGCGGTAATATTTGACAACATTCCTGGCGAGTTGGCCTCTACGTCTCCGTTGGACATTTATATACATCAATAACGTAATATAACCTAACCTAAGCCAACCTATCACCTCGGCGGTAATATTTAACCACATTCCTGGCTTGTTGGCCTCTACTTCTCCGTGGGACCTTTATATATATCAATAACGAAATATAACGTAACCTAACCCAACCTATCATTTCGGCGGTAAAATTTGACAACATTTCTGGCGAGTTCGCCTCAACGTCTCCGTGGGACCTTTATATACATGAATAACGTAATATGACGTAACCTAACCCAACCTAACCTCTCGGGGTACCATTTAACCACATTCCTTGACTGTCGGGCCCTACCTCTCGGTGGGAACACTATATACGTCTATGACGTAATACAACCTAACCTAAGCCAACCTATCATCTCGGCGGTAATATTTAACCACATTCCTGGCTTGTTGGCCTCTACTTCTCCGTGGGACCTTTATATATATCAATAACGTAATATAACGTAACCTAACCCAACCTATCATTTCGGCGGTAAAATTTGACAACACTTCTGGCGAGTTCGCCTCAACGTCTCCGTGGGACCTTTATATACATGAATAACGTAATATAACGTAACCTAACCCAACCTAACCTCTCAGGGTACCATTTAACCACATTCCTTGATTGTCGGGCCCTACTTCTCGGTGGGAACACTATATACGTCTATGACGTAATACAACCTAACCTAAGCCAACCTAACATCTCGGCGGTAATATTTGACAACATTCCTGGCGAGTTGGCCTCTACGTCTCCGTGGGACCTTTATATACATCAGTAACGTAATATAACCTAATCTAAGCCAACCTAACATCTCGACGGTAATATTTGACCACATTCCTGGCTTGTTGGCCTCTACGTCCCCGTGGGACCTTTATATACTTCAATAACGTAATATAACCTAACCTAACCCAACCTAACATCTCGGGGGTAATATTTGAAAACATACCTGGCGAGTTGGCCTCTACTTCTCCGTGGGACCTTTATATATATCAATAACGTAATATAACCTAACCTAACCCAACCTGAAATCTCGGCGGTAATATTTGGCAACATTCCAGGCTCGTTGGCCTCTACGTCTCCGTGGGACCTTTATATACTTCAATAACGTAATATAACCTAACCTAACCCAACCTAACATCTCGGCGGTAATATTTGAAAACATACCTGGCGAGTTGGCCTCTACTTCTCCGTGGGACCTTTATATATATCAATAACGTAATATAACCTAACCTATCCCAACCTGACATCTCGGCGGTAATATTTGACAGCATTCCTGGCGAGATGGCCTCCAGGTATCCTTTTGACCTTCATATACATCAATAACGTAATATTGCCTAACCTAACCCAACCTATCATCTTGGCGGTAATATTTGACCACATTCCTGTCCTGTTGGCCTTCAGGTCTCCGTTTGACCTTCATATACATCAATAACGTAATATAACCTAACCTAACCCAACCTAACATCTCGGCGGTAATATTTGACCACATTCCTGGCTTGTTGGCATCTACGTCTCCGTGGGACCTTTATATACATCAATAACGTAATATAACCTAACCTAATCCAACCTAACATCTCGGCGGTAATATTTGACCACATTCCTGGCTTGTTGGCCTCTACGTCTCAGTAGGACCTTTATATACTTCAATAACGTAATATAACCTAACCTAAGCCAACCTAACATCTCGGCGGTAATATTTGAAAACATACCTGGCTTGTTGGCCTCTACTTCTCCGTGGGACCTTTATATATATCAATAACGTAATATAACCTAACCTAACCCAACCTGACATCTCGGCGGTAATATTTGACAACATTCCTGGCGAGTTGGCCTCTACGTCTCCGTGGGACATTTATATACATCAATAAAGTAATATAACCTAACCTAAGCCAACCTATCATCTCGGCGGTAATATTTAACCACATTCCTGGCTTGTTGGCCTCTACTTCTCCGTGGGACCTTTATATATATCAATAACGTCATATAACGTAACCTAACCCAACCTATCATTTCGGCGGTAAAATTTGACAACATTTCTGGCGAGTTCGCCTCAACGTCTCCGTGGGACCTTTATATACATGAATAACGTAATATAACGTAACCTAACCCAACCTAACCTCTCAGGGTACCATTTAACCACATTCCTTGATTGTCGGGCCCTACTTCTCGGTGGGAACACTATATACGTCTCTGACGTAATACAACCTAACCTAAGCCAACCTAACATCTCGGCGGTAATATTTGACAACATTCCTGGCGAGTTGGCCTCTACGTCTCCGTGGGACCTTTATATACATCAGTAACGTAATATAACCTAATCTAAGCCAACCTAACATCTCGGCGGTAATATTTGACAACATTCCTGGCGAGTTGGCCTCTACGTCTCCGTTGGACATTTATATACATCAATAACGTAATATAACCTAACCTAAGCCAACCTATCACCTCGGCGGTAATATTTAACCACATTCCTGGCTTGTTGGCCTCTACTTCTCCGTGGGACCTTTATATATATCAATAACGAAATATAACGTAACCTAACCCAACCTATCATTTCGGCGGTAAAATTTGACAACATTTCTGGCGAGTTCGCCTCAACGTCTCCGTGGGACCTTTATATACATGAATAACGTAATATGACGTAACCTAACCCAACCTAACCTCTCGGGGTACCATTTAACCACATTCCTTGACTGTCGGGCCCTACCTCTCGGTGGGAACACTATATACGTCTATGACGTAATACAACCTAACCTAAGCCAACCTATCATCTCGGCGGTAATATTTAACCACATTCCTGGCTTGTTGGCCTCTACTTCTCCGTGGGACCTTTATATATATCAATAACGTAATATAACGTAACCTAACCCAACCTATCATTTCGGCGGTAAAATTTGACAACACTTCTGGCGAGTTCGCCTCAACGTCTCCGTGGGACCTTTATATACATGAATAACGTAATATAACGTAACCTAACCCAACCTAACCTCTCAGGGTACCATTTAACCACATTCCTTGATTGTCGGGCCCTACTTCTCGGTGGGAACACTATATACGTCTATGACGTAATACAACCTAACCTAAGCCAACCAAACATCTCCGCGGTAATATTTGACAACATTCCTGGCGAGTTGGCCTCTACGTCTCCGTGGGACCTTTATATACATCAGTAACGTAATATAACCTAATCTAAGCCAACCTAACATCTCGACGGTAATATTTGACCACATTCCTGGCTTGTTGGCCTCTACGTCTCCGTGGGACCTTTATATACTTCAATAACGTAATATAACCTAACCTAACCCAACCTAACATCTCGGGGGTAATATTTGAAAACATACCTGGCGAGTTGGCCTCTACTTCTCCGTGGGACCTTTATAAATATCAATAACGTAATATAACCTAACCTAACCCAACCTGAAATCTCGGCGGTAATATTTGGCAACATTCCAGGCTCGTTGGCCTCTACGTCTCCGTGGGACCTTTATATACTTCAATAACGTAATATAACCTAACCTAACCCAACCTGACATCTCGGCGGTAATATTTGAAAACATACCTGGCGAGTTGGCCGCTACTTCTCCGTGGGACCTTTATATATATCAATAACGTAATATAACCTAACCTATCCCAACCTGACATCTCGGCGGTAATATTTGACAGCATTCCTGGCGAGATGGCCTCCAGGTATCCTTTTGACCTTCATATACATCAATAACGTAATATAGCCTAACCTAACCCAACCTATCATCTCGGCGGTAATATTTGACTACATTCCTGTCCTGTTGGCCTTCAGGTCCCGTTTGACCTTCATATACATCAATAACGTAATATAACCTAACCTAACCCAACCTAACATCTCGGCGGTAATATTTGACCACATTCCTGGCTCGTTGGCCTCTACGTCTCCGTGGGACCTTTATATACTTCAATAACGTAATATAACCTAACCTAACCCAACCTAACATCTCGGCGGTAATATTTGAAAACATACCTGGCGAGTTGGCCTCTACTTCTCCGTGGGACCTTTATATATATCAATAACGTAATATAACCTAACCTATCCCAACCTGACATCTCGGCGGTAATATTTGACAGCATTCCTGGCGAGATGGCCTCCAGGTATCCTTTTGACCTTCATATACATCAATAACGTAATATTGCCTAACCTAACCCAACCTATCATCTTGGCGGTAATATTTGACCACATTCCTGTCCTGTTGGCCTTCAGGTCTCCGTTTGACCTTCATATACATCAATAACGTAATATAACCTAACCTAACCCAACCTAACATCTCGGCGGTAATATTTGACCACATTCCTGGCTTGTTGGCATCTACGTCTCCGTGGGACCTTTATATACATCAATAACGTAATATAACCTAACCTAATCCAACCTAACATCTCGGCGGTAATATTTGACCACATTCCTGGCTTGTTGGCCTCTACGTCTCAGTAGGACCTTTATATACTTCAATAACGTAATATAACCTAACCTAAGCCAACCTAACATCTCGGCGGTAATATTTGAAAACATACCTGGCTTGTTGGCCTCTACTTCTCCGTGGGACCTTTATATATATCAATAACGTAATATAACCTAACCTAACCCAACCTGACATCTCGGCGGTAATATTTGACAACATTCCTGGCGAGTTGGCCTCTACGTCTCCGTGGGACATTTATATACATCAATAAAGTAATATAACCTAACCTAAGCCAACCTATCATCTCGGCGGTAATATTTAACCACATTCCTGGCTTGTTGGCCTCTACTTCTCCGTGGGACCTTTATATATATCAATAACGTCATATAACGTAACCTAACCCAACCTATCATTTCGGCGGTAAAATTTGACAACATTTCTGGCGAGTTCGCCTCAACGTCTCCGTGGGACCTTTATATACATGAATAACGTAATATAACGTAACCTAACCCAACCTAACCTCTCAGGGTACCATTTAACCACATTCCTTGATTGTCGGGCCCTACTTCTCGGTGGGAACACTATATACGTCTCTGACGTAATACAACCTAACCTAAGCCAACCTAACATCTCGGCGGTAATATTTGACAACATTCCTGGCGAGTTGGCCTCTACGTCTCCGTGGGACCTTTATATACATCAGTAACGTAATATAACCTAATCTAAGCCAACCTAACATCTCGGCGGTAATATTTGACAACATTCCTGGCGAGTTGGCCTCTACGTCTCCGTTGGACATTTATATACATCAATAACGTAATATAACCTAACCTAAGCCAACCTATCACCTCGGCGGTAATATTTAACCACATTCCTGGCTTGTTGGCCTCTACTTCTCCGTGGGACCTTTATATATATCAATAACGAAATATAACGTAACCTAACCCAACCTATCATTTCGGCGGTAAAATTTGACAACATTTCTGGCGAGTTCGCCTCAACGTCTCCGTGGGACCTTTATATACATGAATAACGTAATATGACGTAACCTAACCCAACCTAACCTCTCGGGGTACCATTTAACCACATTCCTTGACTGTCGGGCCCTACCTCTCGGTGGGAACACTATATACGTCTATGACGTAATACAACCTAACCTAAGCCAACCTATCATCTCGGCGGTAATATTTAACCACATTCCTGGCTTGTTGGCCTCTACTTCTCCGTGGGACCTTTATATATATCAATAACGTAATATAACGTAACCTAACCCAACCTATCATTTCGGCGGTAAAATTTGACAACACTTCTGGCGAGTTCGCCTCAACGTCTCCGTGGGACCTTTATATACATGAATAACGTAATATAACGTAACCTAACCCAACCTAACCTCTCAGGGTACCATTTAACCACATTCCTTGATTGTCGGGCCCTACTTCTCGGTGGGAACACTATATACGTCTATGACGTAATACAACCTAACCTAAGCCAACCAAACATCTCCGCGGTAATATTTGACAACATTCCTGGCGAGTTGGCCTCTACGTCTCCGTGGGACCTTTATATACATCAGTAACGTAATATAACCTAATCTAAGCCAACCTAACATCTCGACGGTAATATTTGACCACATTCCTGGCTTGTTGGCCTCTACGTCTCCGTGGGACCTTTATATACTTCAATAACGTAATATAACCTAACCTAACCCAACCTAACATCTCGGGGGTAATATTTGAAAACATACCTGGCGAGTTGGCCTCTACTTCTCCGTGGGACCTTTATAAATATCAATAACGTAATATAACCTAACCTAACCCAACCTGAAATCTCGGCGGTAATATTTGGCAACATTCCAGGCTCGTTGGCCTCTACGTCTCCGTGGGACCTTTATATACTTCAATAACGTAATATAACCTAACCTAACCCAACCTGACATCTCGGCGGTAATATTTGAAAACATACCTGGCGAGTTGGCCGCTACTTCTCCGTGGGACCTTTATATATATCAATAACGTAATATAACCTAACCTATCCCAACCTGACATCTCGGCGGTAATATTTGACAGCATTCCTGGCGAGATGGCCTCCAGGTATCCTTTTGACCTTCATATACATCAATAACGTAATATAGCCTAACCTAACCCAACCTATCATCTCGGCGGTAATATTTGACTACATTCCTGTCCTGTTGGCCTTCAGGTCCCGTTTGACCTTCATATACATCAATAACGTAATATAACCTAACCTAACCCAACCTAACATCTCGGCGGTAATATTTGACCACATTCCTGGCTTGTTGGCATCTACGTCTCCGTGGGACCTTTATATACATCAATAACGTAATATAACCTAACCTAATCCAACCTAACATCTCGGCGGTAGTATTTGACCACATTCCTGGCTTGTTGGCCTCTACGTCTCCGTAGGACCTTTATATACTTCAATAACGTAATATAACCTAACCTAACCCAACCTAACATCTCGGCGGTAATATTTGAAAACATACCTGGCGAGATGGCCTCTACTTCTCCGTGGGACCTTTATATATATCAATAACGTAATATAACCTAACCTAACCCAACCTGACATCTCGGCGGTAATATTTGGCAACATTCCAGGCTTGTTGGCCTCTACGTCCCCGTGGGACCTTTATATACATGAATAACATAATATAACGTAACCTAACCCAACCTAACCTCTCGGGGTACCATTTAAACACATTCCTTGATTTTCGGGCCCTACTTCTCGGTGGGAACACTGTATACGTCTATGACGTAATACAACCTAACCTAAGCCAACCTAACATCTCGGCGGTAATATTTGACAACATTCCTGGCGAGTTGGCCTCTACGTCTCCGTGGGACATTTATATACATCAATAAAGTAATATAACCTAACCTAAGCCAACCTATCATCTCGGCAGTATATTTAACCACATTCCTGGCTTGTTGGCCTCTACTTCTACGTGGGACCTTTATATATATCAATAACGTCATATAACGTAACCTAACCCAGCCTATCATTTCGGCGGTAAAATTTGACAACATTTCTGGCGAGTTCGCCTCAACGTCTCCGTGGGACCTTTATATACATGAATAACGTAATATAACGTAACCTAACCCAACCTAACCTCTCAGGGTACCATTTAACCACATTCCTTGATTGTCGGGCCCTACTTCTCGGTGGGAACACTATATACGTCTATGACGTAATACAACCTAACCTAAGCCAACCTAACATCTCGGCGGTAATATTTGACAACATTCCTGGCGAGTTGGCCTCTACGTCTCCGTGGGACCTTTATATACATCAGTAACGTAATATAACCTAATCTAAGCCAACCTAACATCTCGACGGTAATATTTGACCACATTCCTGGCTTGTTGGCCTCTACGTCCCCGTGGGACCTTTATATACTTCAATAACGTAATATAACCTAACCTAACCCAACCTAACATCTCGGGGGTAATATTTGAAAACATACCTGGCGAGTTGGCCTCTACTTCTCCGTGGGACCTTTATATATATCAATAACGTAATATAACCTAACCTAACCCAACCTGAAATCTCGGCGGTAATATTTGGCAACATTCCAGGCTCGTTGGCCTCTACGTCTCCGTGGGACCTTTATATACTTGAATAACGTAATATAACCTAACCTAACCCAACCTAACATCTCGGCGGTAATATTTGAAAACATACCTGGCGAGTTGGCCTCTACTTCTCCGTGGGACCTTTATATATATCAATAACGTAATATAACCTAACCTATCCCAACCTGACATCTCGGCGGTAATATTTGACAGCATTCCTGGCGAGATGGCCTCCAGGTATCCTTTTGACCTTCATATACATCAATAACGTAATATAGCCTAACCTAACCCAACCTATCATCTCGGCGGTAATATTTGACCACATTCCTGTCCTGTTGGCCTTCAGGTCTCCGTTTGACCTTCATATACATCAATAACGTAATATAACCTAACCTAACCCAACCTAACATCTCGGCGGTAATATTTGACCACATTCCTGGCTTGTTGGCATCTACGTCTCCGTGGGACCTTTATATACATCAATAACGTAATATAACCTAACCTAATCCAACCTAACATCTCGGCGGTAATATTTGACCACATTCCTGGCTTGTTGGCCTCTACGTCTCCGTAGGACCTTTATATACTTCAATAACGTAATATAACCTAACCTAACCCAACCTGACATCTCGGCGGTAATATTTGACAACGTTCCTGGCGAGTTGGCCTCTACGTCTCCGTGGGACATTTATATACATCAATAAAGTAATATAACCTAACCTAAGCCAACCTATCATCTCGGCGGTAATATTTAACCACATTCCTGGCTTGTTGGCCTCTACTTCTCCGTGGGACCTTTATATATATCAATAACGTCATATAACGTAACCTAACCCAACCTATCATTTCGGCGGTAAAATTTGACAACATTTCTGGCGAGTTCGCCTCAACGTCTCCGTGGGACCTTTATATACATGAATAACGTAATATAACGTAACCTAACCCAACCTAACCTCTCAGGGTACCATTTAACCACATTCCTTGATTGTCGGGCCCTACTTCTCGGTGGGAACACTATATACGTCTATGACGTAATACAACCTAACCTAAGCCAACCTAACATCTCGGCGGTAATATTTGACAACATTCCTGGCGAGTTGGCCTCTACGTCTCCGTGGGACCTTTATATACATCAGTAACGTAATATAACCTAATCTAAGCCAACCTAACATCTCGGCGGTAATATTTGACAACATTCCTGGCGAGTTGGCCTCTACGTCTCCGTTGGACATTTATATACATCAATAACGTAATATAACCTAACCTAAGCCAACCTATCATCTCGGCGGTAATATTTAACCACATTCCTGGCTTGTTGGCCTCTACTTCTCCGTGGGACCTTTATATATATCAATAACGAAATATAACGTAACCTAACCCAACCTATCATTTCGGCGGTAAAATTTGACAACATTTCTGGCGAGTTCGCCTCAACGTCTCCGTGGGACCTTTATATACATGAATAACGTAATATGACGTAACCTAACCCAACCTAACCTCTCGGGGTACCATTTAACCACATTCCTGGCTTGTTGGCCTCTACTTCTCCGTGGGACCTTTATATATATCAATAACGTAATATAACGTAACCTAACCCAACCTATCATTTCGGCGGTAAAATTTGACAACACTTCTGGCGAGTTCGCCTCAACGTCTCCGTGGGACCTTTATATACATGAATAACGTAATATAACGTAACCTAACCCAACCTAACCTCTCAGGGTACCATTTAACCACATTCCTTGATTGTCGGGCCCTACTTCTCGGTGGGAACACTATATACGTCTATGACGTAATACAACCTAACCTAAGCCAACCAAACATCTCGGCGGTAATATTTGACAACATTCCTGGCGAGTTGGCCTCTACGTCTCCGTGGGACCTTTATATACATCAGTAACGTAATATAACCTAATCTAAGCCAACCTAACATCTCGACGGTAATATTTGACCACATTCCTGGCTTGTTGGCCTCTACGTCTCCGTGGGACCTTTATATACTTCAATAACGTAATATAACCTAACCTAACCCAACCTGACATCTCGGCGGTAATATTTGAAAACATACCTGGCGAGTTGGCCTCTACTTCTCCGTGGGACCTTTATATATATCAATAAAGTAATATAACCTAACCTAAGCCAACCTATCATCTCGGCGGTAATATTTAACCACATTCCTGGCTTGTTGGCCTCTACTTCTCCGTGGGACCTTTATATATATCAATAACGTCATATAACGTAACCTAACCCAACCTATCATTTCGGCGGTAAAATTTGACAACATTTCTGGCGAGTTCGCCTCAACGTCTCCGTGGGACCTTTATATACATGAATAACGTAATATAACGTAACCTAACCCAACCTAACCTCTCAGGGTACCATTTAACCACATTCCTTGATTGTCGGGCCCTACTTCTCGGTGGGAACACTATATACGTCTATGACGTAATACAACCTAACCTAAGCCAAATCTAACATCTCGGCGGTAATATTTGACAACATTCCTGGCGAGTTGGCCTCTACGTCTCCGTGGGACCTTTATATACATCAGTAACGTAATATAACCTAATCTAAGCCAACCTAACATCTCGGCGGTAATATTTGACAACATTCCTGGCGAGTTGGCCTCTACGTCTCCGTTGGACATTTATATACATCAATAACGTAATATAACCTAACCTAAGCCAACCTATCATCTCGGCGGTAATATTTAACCACATTCCTGGCTTGTTGGCCTCTACTTCTCCGTGGGACCTTTATATATATCAATAACGAAATATAACGTAACCTAACCCAACCTATCATTTCGGCGGTAAAATTTGACAACATTTCTGGCGAGTTCGCCTCAACGTCTCCGTGGGACCTTTATATACATGAATAACGTAATATGACGTAACCTAACCCAACCTAACCTCTCGGGGTACCATTTAACCACATTCCTGGCTTGTTGGCCTCTACTTCTCCGTGGGACCTTTATATATATCAATAACGTAATATAACGTAACCTAACCCAACCTATCATTTCGGCGGTAAAATTTGACAACACTTCTGGCGAGTTCGCCTCAACGTCTCCGTGGGACCTTTATATACATGAATAACGTAATATAACGTAACCTAACCCAACCTAACCTCTCAGGGTACCATTTAACCACATTCCTTGATTGTCGGGCCCTACTTCTCGGTGGGAACACTATATACGTCTATGACGTAATACAACCTAACCTAAGCCAACCAAACATCTCGGCGGTAATATTTGACAACATTCCTGGCGAGTTGGCCTCTACGTCTCCGTGGGACCTTTATATACATCAGTAACGTAATATAACCTAATCTAAGCCAACCTAACATCTCGACGGTAATATTTGACCACATTCCTGGCTTGTTGGCCTCTACGTCTCCGTGGGACCTTTATATACTTCAATAACGTAATATAACCTAACCTAACCCAACCTGACATCTCGGCGGTAATATTTGAAAACATACCTGGCGAGTTGGCCTCTACTTCTCCGTGGGACCTTTATATATATCAATAACGTAATATAACCTAACCTATCCCAACCTGACATCTCGGCGGTAATATTTGACAGCATTCCTGGCGAGATGGCCTCCAGGTATCCTTTTGACCTTGATATACATCAATAACGTAATATAGCCTAACCTAACCCAACCTATCATCTCGGCGGTAATATTTGACTACATTCCTGTCCTGTTGGCCTTCAGGTCTCCGTTTGACCTTCATATACATCAATAACGTAATATAACCTAACCTAACCCAACCTAACATCTCGGCGGTAATATTTGACCACATTCCTGGCTTGTTGGCATCTACGTCTCCGTGGGACCTTTATATACATCAATAACGTAATATAACCTAACCTAATGCAACCTAACATCTCGGCGGTAGTATTTGACCACATTCCTGGCTTGTTGGCCTCTACGTCTCCGTAGGACCTTTATATACTTCAATAACGTAATATAACCTAACCTAACCCAACCTAACATCTCGGCGGTAATATTTGAAAACATACCTGGCGAGATGGCCTCTACTTCTCCGTGGGACCTTTATATATATCAATAACGTAATATAACCTAACCTAACCCAACCTGACATCTCGGCGGTAATATTTGGCAACATTCCAGGCTTGTTGGCCTCTACGTCCCCGTGGGACCTTTATATACATGAATAACATAATATAACGTAACCTAACCCAACCTAACCTCTCGGGGTACCATTTAACCACATTCCTTGATTTTCGGGCCCTACTTCTCGGTGGGAACACTGTATACGTCTATGACGTAATACAACCTAACCTAAGCCAACCTAACATCTCGGCGGTAATATTTGACAACATTCCTGGCGAGTTGGCTTCTACGTCTCCGTGGGACATTTATATACATCAATAAAGTAATATAACCTAACCTAAGCCAACCTATCATCTCGGCAGTATATTTAACCACATTCCTGGCTTGTTGGCCTCTACTTCTACGTGGGACCTTTATATATATCAATAACGTCATATAACGTAACCTAACCCAGCCTATCATTTCGGCGGTAAAATTTGACAACATTTCTGGCGAGTTCGCCTCAACGTCTCCGTGGGACCTTTATATACATGAATAACGTAATATAACGTAACCTAACCCAACCTAACCTCTCAGGGTACCATTTAACCACATTCCTTGATTGTCGGGCCCTACTTCTCGGTGGGAACACTATATACGTCTATGACGTAATACAACCTAACCTAAGCCAACCTAACATCTCGGCGGTAATATTTGACAACATTCCTGGCGAGTTGGCCTCTACGTCTCCGTGGGACCTTTATATACATCAGTAACGTAATATAACCTAATCTAAGCCAACCTAACATCTCGACGGTAATATTTGACCACATTCCTGGCTTGTTGGCCTCTACGTCCCCGTGGGACCTTTATATACTTCAATAACGTAATATAACCTAACCTAACCCAACCTAACATCTCGGGGGTAATATTTGAAAACATACCTGGCGAGTTGGCCTCTACTTCTCCGTGGGACCTTTATATATATCAATAACGTAATATAACCTAACCTAACCCAACCTGAAATCTCGGCGGTAATATTTGGCAACATTCCAGGCTCGTTGGCCTCTACGTCTCCGTGGGACCTTTATATACTTCAATAACGTAATATAACCTAACCTAACCCAACCTAACATCTCGGCGGTAATATTTGAAAACATACCTGGCGAGTTGGCCTCTACTTCTCCGTGGGACCTTTATATATATCAATAACGTAATATAACCTAACCTATCCCAACCTGACATCTCGGCGGTAATATTTGACAGCATTCCTGGCGAGATGGCCTCCAGGTATCCTTTTGACCTTCATATACATCAATAACGTAATATAGCCTAACCTAACCCAACCTATCATCTCGGCGGTAATATTTGACCACATTCCTGTCCTGTTGGCCTTCAGGTCTCCGTTTGACCTTCATATACATCAATAACGTAATATAACCTAACCTAACCCAACCTAACATCTCGGCGGTAATATTTGACCGCATTCCTGGCTTGTTGGCATCTACGTCTCCGTGGGACCTTTATATACATCAATAACGTAATATAACCTAACCTAATCCAACCTAACATCTCGGCGGTAATATTTAACCACATTCCTGGCTTGTTGGCCTCTACGTCTCCGTAGGACCTTTATATACTTCAATAACGTAATATAACCTAACCTAACCCAACCTGACATCTCGGCGGTAATATTTGACAACATTCCTGGCGAGTTGGCCTCTACGTCTCCGTGGGACATTTATATACATCAATAAAGTAATATAACCTAACCTAAGCCAACCTATCATCTCGGCGGTAATATTTAACCACATTCCTGGCTTGTTGGCCTCTACTTCTCCGTGGGACCTTTATATATATCAATAACGTCATATAACGTAACCTAACCCAACCTATCATTTCGGCGGTAAAATTTGACAACATTTCTGGCGAGTTCGCCTCAACGTCTCCGTGGGACCTTTATATACATGAATAACGTAATATAACGTAACCTAACCCAACCTAACCTCTCAGGGTACCATTTAACCACATTCCTTGATTGTCGGGCCCTACTTCTCGGTGGGAACACTATATACGTCTATGACGTAATACAACCTAACCTAAGCCAACCTAACATCTCGGCGGTAATATTTGACAACATTCCTGGCGAGTTGGCCTCTACGTCTCCGTGGGACCTTTATATACATCAGTAACGTAATATAACCTAATCTAAGCCAACCTAACATCTCGCCGGTAATATTTGACAACATTCCTGGCGAGTTGGCCTCTACGTCTCCGTTGGACATTTATATACATCAATAACGTAATATAACCTAACCTAAGCCAACCTATCATCTCGGCGGTAATATTTAACCACATTCCTGGCTTGTTGGCCTCTACTTCTCCGTGGGACCTTTATATATATCAATAACGAAATATAACGTAACCTAACCCAACCTATCATTTCGGCAGTAAAATTTGACAACATTTCTGGCGAGTTCGCCTCAACGTCTCCGTGGGACCTTTATATACATGAATAACGTAATATGACGTAACCTAACCCAACCTAACCTCTCGGGGTACCATTTAACCACATTCCTTGACTCTCGGGCCCTACTTCTCGGTGGGAACACTATATACGTCTATGACGTAATACAACCTAAGCTAAGCTAACCTAACATCTCGGCGGTAATATTTGACAACATTCCTGGCGAGTTGGCCTCTACGTCTCCGTGGGACCTTTATATACATCAGTAACGTAATATAACCTAACCTAAGCCAACCTATCATTTCAGCGGTAATATTTGACAACATTCCTGGCGAGTTGGCCTCTACGTCTCCGTGGGACCTTTATATATATCAATAACGTAATATAACCTAACCTAACCCAACCTAACATCTCGACGGTAATATTTGACCACATTCCTGGCTTGTTGGCCTCTACGTCTCCGTGGGACCTTTATATATATCAATAACGTAATATAACGTAACCTAACCCAACCTATCATTTCGGCGGTAAAATTTGACAACACTTCTGGCGAGTTCGCCTCAACGTCTCCGTGGGACCTTTATATACATGAATAACGTAATATAACGTAACCTAACCCAACCTAACCTCTCAGGGTACCATTTAACCACATTCCTTGATTGTTGGGCCCTACTTCTCGGTGGGAACACTATATACGTCTATGACGTAATACAACCTAACCTAAGCCAACCAAACATCTCGGCGGTAATATTTGACAACATTCCTGGCGAGTTGGCCTCTACGTCTCCGTGGGACCTTTATATACATCAGTAACGTAATATAACCTAATCTAAGCCAACCTAACATCTCGGCGGTAATATTTGAAAACATACCTGGCGAGATGGCCTCTACTTCTCCGTGGGACCTTTATATATATCAATAACGTAATATAACCTAACCTAACCCAACCTGACATCTCGGCGGTAATATTTGGCAACATTCCAGGCTTGTTGGCCTCTACGTCCCCGTGGGACCTTTATATACATGAATAACGTAATATAACGTAACCTAACCCAACCTAACCTCTCGGGGTACCATTTAACCACATTCCTTGATTTTCGGGCCCTACTTCTCGGTGGGAACACTGTATACGTCTATGACGTAATACAACCTAACCTAAGCCAACCTAACATCTCGGCGGTAATATTTGACAACATTCCTGGCGAGTTGGCCTCTACGTCTCCGTGGGACATTTATATACATCAATAAAGTAATATAACCTAACCTAAGCCAACCTATCATCTCGGCAGTATATTTAACCACATTCCTGGCTTGTTGGCCTCTACTTCTACGTGGGACCTTTATATATATCAATAACGTCATATAACGTAACCTAACCCAGCCTATCATTTCGGCGGTAAAATTTGACAACATTTCTGGCGATTTCGCCTCAACGTCTCCGTGGGACCTTTATATACATGAATAACGTAATATAACGTAACCTAACCCAACCTAACCTCTCAGGGTACCATTTAACCACATTCCTTGATTGTCGGGCCCTACTTCTCGGTGGGAACACTATATACGTCTATGACGTAATACAACCTAACCTAAGCCAACCTAACATCTCGGCGTTAATATTTGACATCATTCCTGGCGAGTTGGCCTCTACGTCTCCGTGGGACCTTTATATACATCAGTAACGTAATATAACCTAATCTAAGCCAACCTAACATCTCGACGGTAATATTTGAAAACATACCTGGCGAGTTGGCCTCTACTTCTCCGTGGGACCTTTATATACTTCACTAACGTAATATAACCTAACTTAACCCAACCTAACATCTCGGCGGTAATATTTGGCAACATTCCAGGCTCGTTGGCCTCTACGTCTCCGTGGGACCTTTATATACTTCAATAACGTAATATAACCTAACCTAACCCAACCTAACATCTCGGCGGTAATATTTGAAAACATACCTGGCGAGTTGGCCTCTACATCTCCGTGGGACCTTTATATATATCAATAACGTAATATAACCTAACCTATCCCAACCTGACATCTCGGCGGTAATATTTGACAGCATTCCTGGCGAGATGGCCTCCAGGTATCCTTTTGACCTTCATATACATCAATAACGTAATATAGCCTAACCTAACCCAACCTATCATCTCGGCGGTAATATTTGACCACATTCCTGTCCTGTTGGCCTTCAGGTCTCCGTTTGACCTTCATATACATCAATAACGTAATATAACCTAACCTAACCCAACCTAACATCTCGGCGGTAATATTTGACCACATTCCTGGCTTGTTGGCATCTACGTCTCCGTGGGACCTTTATATACATCAATAACGTAATATAACCTAACCTAATCCAACCTAACATCTCGGCGGTAATATTTGACCACATTCCTGGCTTGTTGGCCTCTACGTCTCCGTAGGACCTTTATATACTTCAATAACGTAATATAACCTAACCTAACCCAACCTGACATCTCGGCGGTAATATTTAACCACATTCCTGGCTTGTTGGCCTCTACTTCTCCGTGGGACCTTTATATATATCAATAACGAAATATAACGTAACCTAACCCAACCTATCATTTCGGCGGTAAAATTTGACAACATTTCTGGCGAGTTCGCCTCAACGTCTCCGTGGGACCTTTATATACATGAATAACGTAATATGACGTAACCTAACCCAACCTAACCTCTCGGGGTACCATTTAACCACATTCCTTGACTGTCGGGCCCTACTTCTCGGTGGGAACACTATATACGTCTATGACGTAATACAACCTAAGCTAAGCTAACCTAACATCTCGGCGGTAATATTTGACAACATTCCTGGCGAGTTGGCCTCTACGTCTCCGTGGGACCTTTATATACATCAGTAACGTAATATAACCTAACCTAAGCCAACCTATCATTTCAGCGGTAATATTTGACAACATTCCTGGCGAGTTGGCCTCTACGTCTCCGTGGGACCTTTATATATATCAATAACGTAATATAACCTAACCTAACCCAACCTAACATCTTGACGGTAATATTTGACCACATTCCTGGCTTGTTGGCCTCTACGTCTCCGTGGGACCTTTATATATATCAATAACGTAATATAACGTAACCTAACCCAACCTATCATTTCGGCGGTAAAATTTGACAACACTTCTGGCGAGTTCGCCTCAACGTCTCCGTGGGACCTTTATATACATGAATAACGTAATATAACGTAACCTAACCCAACCTAACCTCTCAGGGTACCATTTAACCACATTCCTTGATTGTTGGGCCCTACTTCTCGGTGGGAACACTATATACGTCTATGACGTAATACAACCTAACCTAAGCCAACCAAACATCTCGGCGGTAATATTTGACAACATTCCTGGCGAGTTGGCCTCTACGTCTCCGTGGGACCTTTATATACATCAGTAACGTAATATAACCTAATCTAAGCCAACCTAACATCTCGACGGTAATATTTGACCACATTCCTGGCTTGTTGGCCTCTACGTCTCCGTGGGACCTTTATATACTTCAATAACGTAATATAACCTAACCTAACCCAACCTAACATCTCGGGGGTAATATTTGAAAACATACCTGGCGAGTTGGCCTCTACTTCTCCGTGGGACCTTTATATATATCAATAACGTAATATAACCTAACCTAACCCAACCTATCATCTCGGCGGTAATATTTGGCCACATTCCTGTCCTGTTGGCCTTCAGGTCTCCGTTTGACCTTCATATACATCAATAACGTAATATAACCTAACCTAACCCAACCTAACATCTCGGCGGTAATATTTGACCACATTCCTGGCTTGTTGGCATCTACGTCTCCGTGGGACCTTTATATACATCAATAACGTAATATAACCTAACCTAATCCAACCTAACATCTCGGCGGTAATATTTGACCACATTCCTGGCTTGTTGGCCTCTACGTCTCCGTAAGACCTTTATATACTTCAATAACGTAATATAACCTAACCTAACCCAACCTAACATCTCGGCGGTAATATTTGAAAACATACCTGGCGAGATGGCCTCTACTTCTCCGTGGGACCTTTATATATATCAATAACGTAATATAACCTAACCTAACCCAACCTGACATCTCGGCGGTAATATTTGGCAACATTCCAGGCTTGTTGGCCTCTACGTCCCCGTGGGACCTTTATATACATGAATAACATAATATAACGTAACCTAACCCAACCTAACCTCTCGGGGTACCATTTAACCACATTCCTTGATTTTCGGGCCCTACTTCTCGGTGGGAACACTGTATACGCCTATGACGTAATACAACCTAACCTAAGCCAACCTAACATCTCGGCGGTAATATTTGACAACATTCCTGGCGAGTTGGCCTCTACGTCTCCGTGGGACATTTATATACATCAATAAAGTAATATAACTTAACCTAAGCCAACCTATCATCTCGGCGGTAATATTTAACCACATTCCTGGCTTGTTGGCCTCTACTTCTCCGTGGGACCTTTATATATATCAATAACGTCATATAACGTAACCTAACCCGACCTATCATTTCGGCGGTAAAATTTGACAACATTTCTGGCGAGTTCGCCTCAACGTCTCCGTGGGACCTTTATATACATGAATAACGTAATATGACGTAACCTAACCCAACCTAACCTCTCGGGGTACCATTTAACCACATTCCTTGACTGTCGGGCCCTACTTCTCGGTGGGAACACTATATACGTCTATGACGTAATACAACCTAAGCTAAGCTAACCTAACATCTCGGCGGTAATATTTGACAACATTCCTGGCGAGTTGGCCTCTACGTCTCCGTGGGACCTTTATATACATCAATAACGTAATATAACCTAACCTAATCCAACCTAACATCTCGGCGGTAATATTTGACCACATTCCTGGCTTGTTGGCCTCTACGTCTCCGTAAGACCTTTATATACTTCAATAACGTAATATAACCTAACCTAACCCAACCTAACATCTCGGCGGTAATATTTGAAAACATACCTGGCGAGATGGCCTCTACTTCTCCGTGGGACCTTTATATATATCAATAACGTAATATAACCTAACCTAACCCAACCTGACATCTCGGCGGTAATATTTGGCAACATTCCAGGCTTGTTGGCCTCTACGTCCCCGTGGGACCTTTATATACATGAATAACATAATATAACGTAACCTAACCCAACCTAACCTCTCGGGGTACCATTTAACCACATTCCTTGATTGTCGGGCCCTACTTCTCGGTGGGAACACTATATACGGCTATGACGTAATACAACCTAACCTAAGCCAACCTAACATCTCGGCGGTAATATTTGACAACATTCCTGGCGAGTTGGCCTCTAATTCTCCGTGGGACCTTTATATACATCAGTAACGTAATATAACCTAATCTAAGCCAACCTATCATTTCAGCCGTAATATTTGACAACATTCCTGGCGAGTTTGCCTCTAGGTCTCCGTTTGACCTTCATATACATCAATAACGTAATATAACCTAACCTAACCCAACCTATCATCTCGGCGGTAATATTTGACCACATTCCTGGCTTGCTGGCCTCTACGTCTCCGTGGGACCTTTATATACATCAATAACGTTATATAACCTAAGCTAACCCAACCTAACATCTCGGCGGTAATATTTGACCACATTCCTGGCTTGTTGGCCTCTACGTCCCCGTGGGACCTTTATATACATGAATAACGTAATATAACGTAACCTAACCCAACCTAACCTCTCGGGGTACCATTTAACCACATTCCTTGATTGTCGGGCCGTACTTCTCGGTGGGAACACTGTATACGTCTATGACGTAATACAACCTAACCTAACCCAAACTATCATCTCGACGGTAATATTTGACAACATTCCTGGCGAGTCGGCCTCTACGTCTCCATGGGACCTTTATATACATCAATAACGTAATATAGCCTAACCTAAGCCAACCTATCATCTCGGCGGTAATATTTGACAACATTCCTGGCGAGTTGGCCTCTAGGTCTCCGTTTGACCTTCATATACATCAATAATGTAATATAACCTAACCTACCCCAACCTATCATCTCGGCGGTAATATTTGACATCATTCCTGGGTAGTTGGCCTCTACGTCTCCGTGGGACCTTTATATACATCAATAACACAATATAATCTAGCCTAACCCAATCTAACATCTCGGCGGTAATATTTGACCACATTCCTGTCTTGTTGGCCTCCAGGTCTCCGTTTGACCTTCATATACATCAATAACGTAATATAACCTAACCTAACCCAACCTAACATCTCGGCGGTAATATTTGACCACATTCCTGGCTTGTTGGCCTCTACGTCTCCGTGGGACCTTTATATACATCAATAACGTAATATAACCTAACCTAACCCAACCTAACATCTCGGCGGTAATATTTGACCACTTTCCTGGCTTGTTGGCCTCTACGTCTCCGTAGGACCTTTATATACTTCAATAACGTAATATAACCTAACCTAACCCAACCTATCATCTCGGCGGTAATATTTGACCACATTCCTGGCTTGCTGGCCTCTACGTCTCCGTGGGACCTTTATATACATCAATAACGTAATATAACGTAACCTAACCTAACCTAACCTCTCGGGGTACCATTTAACCACATTCCTTGATTGTCGGGCCGTACTTCTCGGTGGGAACACTGTATACGTCTATGACGTAATACAACCTAACCTAAGCCAACCTAACATCTCGGCGGTAATATTTGACAACATTCCTGGGGAGTTGGCCTCTACGTCTCCGTGGGACCTTTATATACATCAATAACACAATATAATCTAGCCTAACCCAATCTAACATCTCGGCGGTAATATTTGACCACATTCCTGTCTTGTTGGCCTCCAGGTCTCCGTTTGACCTTCATATACATCAATAACGTAATACAACATAACTTAAGCCAACCTAACATCTCGGCGGTAATATTTGACAACATTCCTGGCGAGTTGGCCTCTACGTCTCCGTGGGACCTTTATATATATCAATAACGTAATATAACCTAACCTAACCCAACCTAACATCTCGGCGGTAATATTTGACCACATTCCTGGCTTGTTGGCCTCTACGTCTCCGTGGGACCTTTATATACTTCAATAACGTAATATAACCTAACCTAACCCAACCTAACATCTCGGGGGTCATATTTGAAAACATACCTGGCGAGTTGGCCTCTACTTCTCCGTGGGACCTTTATATATATCAATAACGTAATATAACCTAACCTAACCCAACCTGAAATCTCGGCGGTAATATTTGGCAACATTCCAGGCTCGTTGGCCTCTAAGTCCCCGTGGGACCTTTATATACATGAATAACGTAATATAACGTAACGTAACCTAACCTAACCTCTCGGGGTACCATTTAACCACATTCCTTGATTGTCGGGCCGTACTTCTCGGTGGGAACACTGTATACGTCTATGACGTAATACAACCTAACCTAACCCAAACTATCATCTCGGCGGTAATATTTGACAACATTCCTGGCGAGTTGGCCTCTACGTCTCCGTGGGACCTTTATATACATCAATAACGTAATATAACCTAACCTAACCCAACCTAACATCTCGGCGGTAATATTTGACCACATTCCTGGCTTGTTGGCCCCTACGTCTCCGTGGGACCTTTATATACATGAATAACGTAATATAACGTAACCTAACCCAACCTAACCTCTCAGGGTACCATTTAACCACATTCCTTGATTGTCGGGCCCTACTTCTCGGTGGGAACACTATATACGTCTATGACGTAATACAACCTAACCTAAGCCAACCTAACATCTCGGCGGTAATATTTGACAACATTCCTGGCGAGTTGGCCTCTACGTCTCCGTGGGACCTTTATATACATCAGTAACGTAATATAACCTAATCTAAGCCAACCTAACATCTCGACGGTAATATTTGACCACATTCCTGGCTTGTTGGCCTCTACGTCTCCGTGGGACCTTTATATACTTCAATAACGTAATATAACCTAACCTAACCCAAACTAACATCTCGGCGGTAATATTTGAAAACATACCTGGCGAGTTGGCCTCTACTTCTCCGTGGGACCTTTATATATATCAATAACGTAATATAACCTAACCTAACCCAACCTGATATCTCGGCGGTAATATTTGGCAACATTCCAGGCTTGTTGGCCTCTACGTCCCCGTGGGACCTTTATATACATGAATAACATAATATAACGTAACCTAACCCAACCTAACCTCTCGGGGTACCATTTAACCACATTCCTTGATTTTCGGGCCCTACTTCTCAGTGGGAACACTGTATACGTCTCTGACGTAATACAACCTAACCTAAGCCAACCTAACATCTCGGCGGTAATATTTGACAACATTCCTGGCGAGTTGGCCTCTACGTATCCGTGGGACCTTTATATACATCAATAACGTAATATAACCTAACCTAAGCCAACCTGTCATCTTGGCGGTAATATTTGACAACATTCCTGGCGAGTTGGCCTCAACGTCTCCGTGGGACCTTTATATACATGAATAACATAATATAACGTAACCTAACCCAACCTAACCTCTCGGGGTACCATTTAAACACATTCCTTGATTTTCGGGCCCTACTTCTCGGTGGGAAAACTGTATACGTCTATGACGTAATACAACCTAACCTAAGCCAACCTAACATCTCGGCGGTAATATTTGACAACATTCCTGGCGAGTTGGCCTCTACGTCTCCGTGGGACCTTTATATATATCAATAACGTAATATAACCTAACCTAACCCAACCTAACATCTCGGCGGTAATATTTGACCACATTCCTGGCTTGTTGGCCTCTACGTCTCCGTGGGACCTTTATATACTTCAATAACGTAATATAACCTAACCTAACCCAACCTAACATCTCGGGGGTAATATTTGAAAACATACCTGGCGAGTTGGCCTCTACTTCTCCGTGGGACCTTTATATATATCAATAACGTAATATAACCTAACCTAACCCAACCTGAAATCTCGGCGGTAATATTTGACAACATTCCTGGCGAGTTGGCCTCTAATTCTCCGTGGGACCTTTATATACATCAGTAACGTAATATAACCTAATCTAAGCCAACCTATCATTTCAGCCGTAATATTTGACAACATTCCTGGCGAGTTTGCCTCTAGGTCTCCGTTTGACCTTCATATACATCAATAACGTAATATAACCTAACCTAACCCAACCTATCATCTCGGCGGTAATATTTGACCACATTCCTGGCTTGCTGGCCTCTACGTCTCCGTGGGACCTTTATATACATCAATAACGTTACATAACCTAAGCTAACCCAACCTAACATCTCGGCGGTAAAATTTGACAACATTTCTGGCGAGTTCGCCTCAACGTCTCCGTGGGACCTTTATATACATGAATAACGTAATACAACGTAACCTAACCCAACCTAACCTCTCAGGGTACCATTTAACTACATTCCTTGATTGTCGGGCCCTACTTCTCGGTGGGAACACTATATACGTCTATGACGTAATACAACCTAACCTAAGCCAACCTAACATCTCGGCGGTAATATTTGACAACATTCCTGGCGAGTTGGCCTCTAATTCTCCGTGGGACCTTTATATACATCAGTAACGTAATATAACCTAATCTAAGCCAACCTATCATTTCAGCCGTAATATTTGACAACATTCCTGGCGAGTTTGCCTCTAGGTCTCCGTTTGACCTTCATATACATCAATAACGTAATATAACCTAACCTAACCCAACCTATCATCTCGGCGGTAATATTTGACCACATTCCTGGCTTGCTGGCCTCTACGTCTCCGTGGGACCTTTATATACATCAATAACGTTATATAACCTAAGCTAACCCAACCTAACATCTCGGCGGTAATATTTGACCACATTCCTGGCTTGTTGGCCTCTACGTCCCCGTGGGACCTTTATATACATGAATAACGTAATATAACGTAACCTAACCCAACCTAACCTCTCGGGGTACCATTTAACCACATTCCTTGATTGTCGGGCCGTACTTCTCGGTGGGAACACTGTATACGTCTATGACGTAATACAACCTAACCTAACCCAAACTATCATCTCGGCGGTAATATTTGACAACATTCCTGGCGAGTTGGCCTCTACGTCTCCGTGGGACCTTTATATACATCAATAACGTAATATAACCTAACCTAACCCAACCTAACATCTCGGCGGTAATATTTGACCACATTCCTGGCTTGTTGGCCCCTACGTCTCCGTGGGACCTTTATATACATGAATAACGTAATATAACGTAACCTAACCCAACCTAACCTCTCAGGGTACCATTTAACCACATTCCTTGATTGTCGGGCCCTACTTCTCGGTGGGAACACTATATACGTCTATGACGTAATACAACCTAACCTAAGCCAACCTAACATCTCGGCGGTAATATTTGACAACATTCCTGGCGAGTTGGCCTCTACGTCTCCGTGGGACCTTTGTATACATCAGTAACGTAATATAACCTAATCTAAGCCAACCTAACATCTCGACGGTAATATTTGACCACATTCCTGGCTTGTTGGCCTCTACGTCTCCGTGGGACCTTTATATACTTCAATAACGTAATATAACCTAACCTAACCCAACCTAACATCTCGGCGGTAATATTTGAAAACATACCTGGCGAGTTGGCCTCTACTTCTCCGTGGGACCTTTATATATATCAATAACGTAATATAACCTAACCTAACCCAACCTGATATCTCGGCGGTAATATTTGGCAACATTCCAGGCTTGTTGGCCTCTACGTCCCCGTGGGACCTTTATATACATGAATAACATAATATAACGTAACCTAACCCAACCTAACCTCTCGGGGTACCATTTAACCACATTCCTTGATTTTCGGGCCCTACTTCTCAGTGGGAACACTGTATACGTCTCTGACGTAATACAACCTAACCTAAGCCAACCTAACATCTCGGCGGTAATATTTGACAACATTCCTGGCGAGTTGGCCTCTACGTATCCGTGGGACCTTTATATACATCAATAACGTAATATAACCTAACCTAAGCCAACCTGTCATCTTGGCGGTAATATTTGACAACATTCCTGGCGAGTTGGCCTCAACGTCTCCGTGGGACCTTTATATACATGAATAACATAATATAACGTAACCTAACCCAACCTAACCTCTCGGGGTACCATTTAAACACATTCCTTGATTTTCGGGCCCTACTTCTCGGTGGGAAAACTGTATACGTCTATGACGTAATACAACCTAACCTAAGCCAACCTAACATCTCGGCGGTAATATTTGACAACATTCCTGGCGAGTTGGCCTCTACGTCTCCGTGGGACCTTTATATATATCAATAACGTAATATAACCTAACCTAACCCAACCTAACATCTCGGCGGTAATATTTGACCACATTCCTGGCTTGTTGGCCTCTACGTCTCCGTGGGACCTTTATATACTTCAATAACGTAATATAACCTAACCTAACCCAACCTAACATCTCGGGGGTAATATTTGAAAACATACCTGGCGAGTTGGCCTCTACTTCTCCGTGGGACCTTTATATATATCAATAACGTAATATAACCTAACCTAACCCAACCTAACATCTCGGCGGTAATATTTGACAACATTCCAGGCTCGTTGGCCTCTACGTCTCCGTGGGACCTTTATATACATCAATAACGTAATATAACCTAACCTAACCCAACCTAACATCTCGGCGGTAATATTTGACCACTTTCCTGGCTTGTTGGCCTCTACGTCTCCGTAGGACCTTTATATACTTCAATAACGTAATATAACCTAACCTAACCCAACCTATCATCTCGGCGGTAATATTTGACCACATTCCTGGCTTGCTGGCCTCTACGTCTCCGTGGGACCTTTATATACATCAATAACGTAATATAACGTAACCTAACCTAACCTAACATCTCGGGGTACCATTTAACCACATTCCTTGATTGTCGGGCCGTACTTCTCGGTGGGAACACTGTATACGTCTATGACGTAATACAACCTAACCTAAGCCAACCTAACATCTCGGCGGTAATATTTGACAACATTCCTGGGGAGTTGGCCTCTACGTCTCCGTGGGACCTTTACATACATCAATAACACAATATAATCTAGCCTAACCCAATCTAACATCTCGGCGGTAATATTTGACCACATTCCTGTCTTGTTGGCCTCCAGGTCTCCGTTTGACCTTCATATACATCAATAACGTAATACAACCTAACTTAAGCCAACCTAACATCTCGGCGGTAATATTTGACAACATTCCTGGCGAGTTGGCCTCTACGTCTCCGTGGGACCTTTATATATATCAATAACGTAATATAACCTAACCTAACCCAACCTAACATCTCGGCGGTAATATTTGACCACATTCCTGGCTTGTTGGCCTCTACGTCTCCGTGGGACCTTTATATACTTCAATAACGTAATATAACCTAACCTAACCCAACCTAACATCTCGGGGGTCATATTTGAAAACATACCTGGCGAGTTGGCCTCTACTTCTCCGTGGGACCTTTATATATATCAATAACGTAATATAACCTAACCTAACCCAACCTGAAATCTCGGCGGTAATATTTGGCAACATTCCAGGCTCGTTGGCCTCTAAGTCCCCGTGGGACCTTTATATACATGAATAACGTAATATAACGTAACGTAACCTAACCTAACCTCTCGGGGTACCATTTAACCACATTCCTTGATTGTCGGGCCGTACTTCTCGGTGGGAACACTGTATACGTCTATGACGTAATACAACCTAACCTAAACCAAACTATCGTCTCGGCGGTAATATTTGACAACATTCCTGGCGAGTTGGCCTCTACGTCTCCATGGGACCTTTATATACATCAATAACGTAATATAACCTAACCTAAGCCAACCTATCATCTCGGCGGTAATATTTGACAACATTCCTGGCGAGTTGGCCTCTAGGTCTCCGTTTGACCTTCATATACATCAATAACGTAATATAACCTAACCTAACCCAACCTATCATCTCGGCGGTAATATTTGACATCATTCCTGGGGAGTTGGCCTCTACGTCTCCGTGGGACCTTTATATACATCAATAACACAATATAATCTAGCCTAATCCAATCTAACATCTCGGCGGTAATATTTGACCACATTCCTGTCTTGTTGGCCTCTACGTCTCCGTGGGACCTTTATATACTTCAATAACGTAATATAACCTAACCTAACCCAACCTAACATCTCGGGGGTAATATTTGAAAACATACCTGGCGAGTTGGCCTCTACTTCTCCGTGGGACCTTTATAAATATCAATAACGTAATATAACCTAACCTAACCCAACCTGAAATCTCGGCGGTAATATTTGGCAACATTCCAGGCTCGTTGGCCTCTACGTCTCCGTGGGACCTTTATATACTTCAATAACGTAATATAACCTAACCTAACCCAACCTAACATCTCGGCGGTAATATTTGAAAACATACCTGGCGAGTTGGCCTCTACTTCTCCGTGGGACCTTTATATATATCAATAACGTAATGTAACCTAACCTATCCCAACCTGACATCTCGGCGGTAATATTTGACAGCATTCCTGGCGAGATGGCCTCCAGGTATCCTTTCGACCTTCATATACATCAATAACGTAATATAGCCTAACCTAACCCAACCTAACATCTCGGCGGTAATATTTGACCACATTCCTAGCTTGTTGGCCTCTACGACCCCGTGGGACCTTTATATACATGAATAACGTAATATAACGTAACCTAACCCAACCTAACCTCTCGGGGTACCATTTAACCACATTCCTTGATTGTCGGGCCGTACTTCTCGGTGGGAACACTGTATACGTCTATGACGTAATACAACCTAACCTAACCCAAACTATCATCTCGACGGTAATATTTGACAACATTCCTGGCGAGTCGGCCTCTACGTCTCCATGGGACTTTTATATACATCAATAACGTAATATAGCCTAACCTAAGCCAACCTATCATCTCGGCGGTAATATTTGACAACATTCCTGGCGAGTTGGCCTCTAGGTCTCCGTTTGACCTTCATATACATCAATAATGTAATATAACCTAACCTACCCCAACCTATCATCTCGGCGGTAATATTTGACATCATTCCTGGGGAGTTGGCCTCTACGTCTCCGTGGGACCTTTATATACATCAATAACACAATATAATCTAGCCTAACCCAATCTAACATCTCGGCGGTAATATTTGACCACATTCCTGTCTTGTTGGCCTCCAGGTCTCCGTTTGACCTTCATATACATCAATAACGTAATACAACCTAACTTAAGCCAACCTAACATCTCGGCGGTAATATTTGACAACATTCCTGGCGAGTTGGCCTCTACGTCTCTGTGGGACGTTTATATATATCAATAACGTAATATAACCTAACCTAACCCAACCTAACATCTCGGCGGTAATATTTGACCACATTCCTGGCTTGTTGGCCTCTACGTCTCCGTGGGACCTTTATATACTTCAATAACGTAATATAACCTAACCTAACCCAACCTAACATATCGGGGGTCATATTTGAAAACATACCTGGCGAGTTGGCCTCTACTTCTCCGTGGGACCTCTATATATATCAGTAACGTAATATAACCTAACCTAACCCAACCTGAAATCTCGGCGGTAATATTTGGCAACATTCCAGGCTCGTTGGCCTCTAAGTCCCCGTGGGACCTTTATATACATGAATAACGTAATATAACGTAACGTAACCTAACCTAACCTCTCGGGGTACCATTTAACCACATTCCTTGATTGTCGGGCCGTACTTCTCGGTGGGAACACTGTATACGTCTATGACGTAATACAACCTAACCTAACCCAACCTAACATCTCGGCGGTAATATTTGACCACATTCCTGGCTTGTTGGCCCCTACGTCTCCGTGGGACATTTATATACATCAATAACGTAATATAACCTAACCTAACCCAACCTAACATCTCGGCGGTAATATTTGACCACATTCCTGGCTTGTTGGCCTCTACGTCTCCGTAGGACCTTTATATACTTCAATAACGTAATATAACCTTTTTTTTTTTTTTTTTTTTTTTTTTTTTTTAACGTGGGGAAATCCTCATGGATACCTCGGAGTTCGGGGAAACTCCGAGGTTATGCCGGACTCTTACCGGCTAAAACCCCACGGTGGCCACCAACGACGCTACTGAGGGAGAGCCGGGATCTCTTACGAACGCGACCGGCTCCCCCTCAGCGTCTGGAGCCTCCCAGAAGAAGTCTGGGAGTCTCTCATCCCGGGAGGGAGAACGTAATATAACCTAACCTAACCCAACCTAACATCTCGGCGGTAATATTTGAAAACATACCTGGCGAGTTGGCCTCTACTTCTCCGTGGGACCTTTATATATATCAATAACGTAATATAACCTAACCTAACCCAACCTGATATCTCGGCGGTAATATTTGGCAACATTCCAGGCTTGTTGGCCTCTACGTCCCCGTGGGACCTTTATATACATGAATAACATAATATAACGTAACCTAACCCAACCTAACCTCTCGGGGTACCATTTAACCACATTCCTTGATTTTCGGGCCCTACTTCTCAGTGGGAACACTGTATACGTCTCTGACGTAATACAACCTAACCTAAGCCAACCTAACATCTCGGCGGTAATATTTGACAACATTCCTGGCGAGTTGGCCTCTACGTATCCGTGGGACCTTTATATACATCAATAACGTAATATAACCTAACCTAAGCCAACCTGTCATCTTGGCGGTAATATTTGACAACATTCCTGGCGAGTTGGCCTCAACGTCTCCGTGGGACCTTTATATACATGAATAACATAATATAACGTAACCTAACCCAACCTAACCTCTCGGGGTACCATTTAAACACATTCCTTGATTTTCGGGCCCTACTTCTCGGTGGGAAAACTGTATACGTCTATGACGTAATACAACCTAACCTAAGCCAACCTAACATCTCGGCGGTAATATTTGACAACATTCCTGGCGAGTTGGCCTATACGTCTCCGTGGGACATTTATATACATCAATAACGTAATATAACCTAACCTACGCCAACCTATCATCTCGGCGGTAATATTTAACCACATTCCTGGCTTGTTGGCCTCTACTTCTCCGTGGGACCTTTATATATATCAATAACGTAATATAACGTAACCTAACCCAACCTATCATTTCGGCGGTAAAATTTGAGAACATTTCTGGCGAGTTCGCCTCAACGTCTCCGTGGGACCTTTATATACATGAATAACGTAATATAACGTAACCTAACCTAACCTAACCTCTCGGGGTACCATTTAACCACATTCCTTGATTGTCGGGCCGTACTTCTCGGTGGGAACACTGTATACGTCTATGACGTAATACAACCTAACCTAAGCCAACCTAACATCTCGGCGGTAATATTCGACAACATTCCTGGGGAGTTGGCCTCTACGTCTCCGTGGGACCTTTATATACATCAATAACACAATATAATCTAGCCTAACCCAATCTAACATCTCGGCGGTAATATTTGACCACATTCCTGTCTTGTTGGCCTCCAGGTCTCCGTTTGACCTTCATATACATCAATAACGTAATATAACCTAACCTAACCCAACCTAACATCTCGGCGGTAATATTTGACCACATTCCTGGCTTGTTGGCCTCTACGTCTCCGTGGGACCTTTATATACATCAATAACATAATATAACCTAACCTAACCCAACCTAACATCTCGGCGGTAATATTTGACCACATTCCTGGCTTGTTGGCCTCTACGTCTCCGTAGGACCTTTATATACTTCATTAACGTAATATAACCTAACCTAACCCAACCTAACATCTCGGCGGTAATATTTGAAAACATACCTGGCGAGTTGGCCTCTACTTCTCCGTGGGACCTTTATATATATATCAATAACGTAATATAACCTAACCTAACCCAACCTGACATCTCGGCGGTAATATTTGGCAACATTCCAGGCTTGGTGGCCTCCACGTCCCCGTGGGACCTTTATATACATGAATAACATAATATAACGTAACCTAACCCAACCTAACCTCTCGGGGTACCATTTAACCACATTCCTTGATTTTCGGGCCCTACTTCTCGGTGGGAACACTGTATTCGTCTATGACGTAATACAACCTAACCTAAGCCAACCTAACATCTCGGCGGTAATATTTGACAACATTCCTGGCGAGTTGGCCTCTAGGTCTCCGTTTGACCTTCATATACATCAATAACGTAATATAACCTAACCTAACCCAACCTATCATCTCGGCGGTAATATTTGACCACATTCCTGGCTTGCTGGCCTCTACGTCTCCGTGGGACCTTTATATACATCAATAACGTAATATAACCTAACCTAACCCAACCTAACATCTCGGCGGTAATATTTGACCACATTCCTGGCTTGTTGGCCTCTACGTCGCCGTGGAACCTTTATATACATGAATAACGTAATATAACGTAACCAAACCAACCTAACCTCTCGGGGTACCATTTAACCACATTCCTTGATTGTCTGGCCCTACTTCTCGGTGGGAATACTGTATACGTCTATGACGTAATACAACCTAACTTAAGCCAACCTAACATCTCGGCGGTAATATTTGACAACATTCCTGGCGAGTTGGCCTCTACGTCTCCGTGGGACCTTTATATACTTCAATAACGTAATATAACCTAACCAAACCCAACCTAACATCTCGGGGGTCATATTTGAAAACATACCTGGCGAGTTGGCCTCTACTTCTCCGTGGGACCTTTATATATATCAATAACGTAATATAACCTAACCTAACCCAACCTGACATCTCGGCGGTAATATTTGGCAACATTCCAGGCTTGTTGGCCTCTACGTCCCCGTGGGACCTTTATATACATGAATAACATAATATAACGTAACCTAACCCAAACTAACCTCTCGGGGTACCATTTAACCACATTCCTTGATTTTCGGGCCCTACTTCTCAGTGGGAACACTGTATACGTCTATGACGTAATACAACCTAACCTAAGCCAACCTAACATCTCGGCGGTAATATTTGACAACATTCCACGCGAGTTGCCCTCTACGTATCCGTGGGACCTTTATATACATCAATAACGTAATATAACCTAACCTAAGCCAACCTGTCATCTTGGCGGTAATATTTGACAACATTCCTGGCGAGTTGGCCTCTAGGTCTCCGTTTGACCTTCATATACATCAATAACGTAATATAACCTAACCTAACCCAACCTAACATCTCGGCGGTAATATTTGACCACATTCCTGGCTTGTTGGCCTCTACGTCTCCGTGGGACCTTTATATACTTCAATAACGTAATATAACCTAACCTAACGAAACCTAACATCTCGGGGGTCATATTTGAAAACATACCTGGCGAGTTGGCCTCTACTTCTCCGTGGGACCTTTATATATATCAATAACGTAATATAACCTAACCTAACCCAACCTGAAATCTCGGCGGTAATATTTGGCAACATTCCAGGCTCGTTGGCCTCTACGTCCCCGTGGGACCTTTATATACATGAATAACGTAATATAACGTAACGTAACCTAACCTAACCTCTCGGGGTACCATTTAACCACATTCCTTGATTGTCGGGCCGTACTTCTCGGTGGGAACACTGTATACGTCTATGACGTAATACAACCTAACCTAACCCATACTATCATCTCGGCGGTAATATTTGACAACATTCCTGGCGAGTTGGCCTCTACGTCTCCATGGGACCTTTATATACATCAATAACGTAATATAACCTAACCTAAGCCAACCTATCATCTCGGCGGTAATATTTGACAACATTCCTGGCGAGTTGGCCTCTAGGTCTCCGTTTGACCTTGATATACATCAATAACGTAATATAACCTAACCTAACCCAACCTATCATCTCGGCGGTAATATTTGACATCATTCCTGGGGAGTTGGCCTCTACGTCTCCGTGGGACCTTTATATACATCAATAACGTAATATAACCTAACCTAACCCAACCTAACATCTCGGCGGTAATATTTGACCACATTCCTGGCTTGTTGGCCTCTACGTCGCCGTGGAACCTTTATATACATGAATAACGTAATATAACGTAACCAAACCAACCTAACCTCTCGGGGTACCATTTAACCACATTCCTTGATTGTCTGGCCCTACTTCTCGGTGGGAATACTGTATACGTCTATGACGTAATACAACCTAACTTAAGCCAACCTAACATCTCGGCGGTAATATTTGACAACATTCCTGGCGAGTTGGCCTCTACGTCTCCGTGGGACCTTTATATACTTCAATAACGTAATATAACCTAACCAAACCCAACCTAACATCTCGGGGGTCATATTTGAAAACATACCTGGCGAGTTGGCCTCTACTTCTCCGTGGGACCTTTATATATATCAATAACGTAATATAACCTAACCTAACCCAACCTGACATCTCGGCGGTAATATTTGGCAACATTCCAGGCTTGTTGGCCTCTACGTCCCCGTGGGACCTTTATATACATGAATAACATAATATAACGTAACCTAACCCAAACTAACCTCTCGGGGTACCATTTAACCACATTCCTTGATTTTCGGGCCCTACTTCTCAGTGGGAACACTGTATACGTCTATGACGTAATACAACCTAACCTAAGCCAACCTAACATCTCGGCGGTAATATTTGACAACATTCCACGCGAGTTGCCCTCTACGTATCCGTGGGACCTTTATATACATCAATAACGTAATATAACCTAACCTAAGCCAACCTGTCATCTTGGCGGTAATATTTGACAACATTCCTGGCGAGTTGGCCTCTAGGTCTCCGTTTGACCTTCATATACATCAATAACGTAATATAACCTAACCTAACCCAACCTAACATCTCGGCGGTAATATTTGACCACATTCCTGGCTTGTTGGCCTCTACGTCTCCGTGGGACCTTTATATACTTCAATAACGTAATATAACCTAACCTAACGAAACCTAACATCTCGGGGGTCATATTTGAAAACATACCTGGCGAGTTGGCCTCTACTTCTCCGTGGGACCTTTATATATATCAATAACGTAATATAACCTAACCTAACCCAACCTGAAATCTCGGCGGTAATATTTGGCAACATTCCAGGCTCGTTGGCCTCTACGTCCCCGTGGGACCTTTATATACATGAATAACGTAATATAACGTAACGTAACCTAACCTAACCTCTCGGGGTACCATTTAACCACATTCCTTGATTGTCGGGCCGTACTTCTCGGTGGGAACACTGTATACGTCTATGACGTAATACAACCTAACCTAACCCATACTATCATCTCGGCGGTAATATTTGACAACATTCCTGGCGAGTTGGCCTCTACGTCTCCATGGGACCTTTATATACATCAATAACGTAATATAACCTAACCTAAGCCAACCTATCATCTCGGCGGTAATATTTGACAACATTCCTGGCGAGTTGGCCTCTAGGTCTCCGTTTGACCTTGATATACATCAATAACGTAATATAACCTAACCTAACCCAACCTATCATCTCGGCGGTAATATTTGACATCATTCCTGGGGAGTTGGCCTCTACGTCTCCGTGGGACCTTTATATACATCAATAACACAATATAATCTAGCCTAACCCAATCTAACATCTCGGCGGTAATATTTGACCACATTCCTGTCTTGTTGGCCTCTACGTCTCCGTGGGACCTTTATATACATCAATAACGTGATATAAACTAACCTAACCCGACCTAACATCTCGGCGGTAATATTTGACAACATTCCTGGCGAGTTGGCCTATACGTCTCCGTGGGACATTTATATACATCAATAACGTAATATAACGTAACCTAACCCAACCTAACCTCTCAGGGTACCATTTAACCACATTCCTTGATTGTCGGGCCCTACTTCTCGGTGGGAACACTATATACGTCTATGACGTAATACAACCTAACCTAAGCCAACCAAACATCTCGGCGGTAATATTTGACAACATTCCTGGCGAGTTGGCCTCTACGTCTCCGTGGGACCTTTATATATATCAATAACGTAATATAACCTAACCTAACCCAACCTAACATCTCGGCGGTAATATTTGACCACATTCCTGGCTTGTTGGCCTCTACGTCTCCGTGGGACCTTTATATACTTCAATAACGTAATATAACCTAACCTAACCCAACCTAACCACTCGGGGTACCATTTAACCACATTCCTTGATTTTCGGGCCCTACTTCTCAGTGGGAACACTGTATACGTCTATGACGTAATACAACCTAACCTAAGCCAACCTAACATCTCGGCGGTAATATTTGACAACGTTCCTGGCGAGTTGCCCTCTACGTATCCGTGGGACCTTTATATACATCAATAACGTAATATAACCTAACCTAAGCCAACCTGTCATCTTGGCGGTAATATTTGACAACATTCCTGGCGAGTTGGCCTCTAGGTCTCCGTTTGACCTTCATATACATCAATAACGTAATATAACCTAACCTAACCCAACCTAACATCTCGGCGGTAATATTTGACCACATTCCTGGCTTGTTGGCCTCTACGTCTCCGTGGGACCTTTATATACTTCAATAACGTAATATAACCTAACCTAACCCAACCTAACATCTCGGGGGTCATATTTGAAAACATACCTGGCGAATTGGCCTCTACTTCTCCGTGGGACCTTTATATATATCAATAACATAATATAACCTAACCTAACCCAACCTATCATTTCGGCGGTAAAATTTGACAACATTTCTGGCGAATTCGCCTCAACGTCTCCGTGGGACCTTTATATACATGAATAACGTAATATAACGTAACCTAACCCAAACTAACCTCTCGGGGTACCATTTAACCACATTCCTTGATTTTCGGGCCCTACTTCTCAGTGGGAACACTGTATACGTGTATGACGTAATACAACCTAACCTAAGCCAACCTAACATCTCGGCGGTAATATTTGACAACATTCCTGGCGAGTTGCCCTCTACGTATCCGTGGGACCTTTATATACATCAATAACGTAATATAACCTAACCTAAGCCAACCTGTCATCTTGGCGGTAATATTTGACAACATTCCTGGCGAGTTGGCCTCTAGGTCTCCGTTTGACCTTCATATACATCAATAACGTAATATAACCTAACCTAACCCAACCTAACATCTCGGCGGTAATATTTGACCACATTCCTGGCTTGTTGGCCCCTACGTCTCCGTGGGACCTTTATATACTTCAATAACGTAATATAACCTAACCTAACCCAACCTAACATCTCGGGGGTCATATTTGAAAACATACCTGGCGAGTTGGCCTCTACTTCTCCGTGGGACCTTTATATATATCAATAACGTAATATAACCTAACCTAACCCAACCTGAAATCTCGGCGGTAATATTTGGCAACATTCCAGGCTCGTTGGCCTCTACGTCCCCGTGGGACCTTTATATACATGAATAACGTAATATAACGTAACGTAACCTAACCTAACCTCTCGGGGTACCATTTAACCACATTCCTTGATTGTCGGGCCGTACTTCTCGGTGGGAACACTGTATACGTCTATGACGTAATACAACCTAACCTAACCCAAACTATCATCTCGGCGGTAATATTTGACAACATTCCTGGCGAGTTGGCCTCTACGTCTCCATGGGACCTTTATATACATCAATAACGTAATATAACCTAACCTAAGCCAACCTATCATCTCGGCAGTAATATTTGACAACATTCCTGGCGAGTTGGCCTCTAGGTCTCCGTTTGACCTTCATATACATCAATAACGTAATATAACCTAACCTAACCCAACCTATCATCTCGGCGGTAATATTTGACATCATTCCTGGGGAGTTGGCCTCTACGTCTCCGTGGGACCTTTATATACATCAATAACACAATATAATCTAGCCTAACCCAATCTAACATCTCGTCGGTAATATTTGACCACATTCCTGTCTTGTTGGCCTCTACGTCTCCGTGGGACCTTTATATACTTCAATAACGTAATATAACCTAACCTAACCCAACCTAACATCTCGGCGGTAATATTTGAAAACATACCTGGCGAGTTGGCCTCTACTTCTCCGTGGGACCTTTATATATATCAATAACGTAATATAACCTAACCTAACCCAACCTGATATCTCGGCGGTAATATTTGGCAACATTCCAGGCTTGTTGGCCTCTACGTCCCCGTGGGACCTTTATATACATGAATAACATAATATAACGTAACCTAACCCAACCTAACCTCTCGGGGTACCATTTAACCACATTCCTTGATTTTCGGGCCCTACTTCTCAGTGGGAACACTGTAAACGTCTCTGACGTAATACAACCTAACCTAAGCCAACCTAACATCTCGGCGGTAATATTTGACAACATTCCTGGGGAGTTGGCCTCTACGTCTCCGTGGGACCTTTACATACATCAATAACACAATATAATCTAGCCTAACCCAATCTAACATCTCGGCGGTAATATTTGACCACATTCCTGTCTTGTTGGCCTCCAGGTCTCCGTTTGACCTTCATATACATCAATAACGTAATACAACCTAACTTAAGCCAACCTAACATCTCGGCTGTAATATTTGACAACATTCCTGGCGAGTTGGCCTCTACGTCTCCGTGGGACCTTTATATATATCAATAACGTAATATAACCTAACCTAACCCAACCTAACATCTCGGCGGTAATATTTGACCACATTCCTGGCTTGTTGGCCTCTACGTCTCCGTGGGACCTTTATATACTTCAATAACGTAATATAACCTAACCTAACCCAACCTAACATCTCGGGGGTCATATTTGAAAACATACCTGGCGAGTTGGCCTCTACTTCTCCGTGGGACCTTTATATATATCAATAACGTAATATAACCTAACCTAACCCAACCTGAAATCTCGGCGGTAATATTTGGCAACATTCCAGGCTCGTTGGCCTCTAAGTACCCGTGGGACCTTTATATACATGAATAACGTAATATAACGTAACGTAACCTAACCTAACCTCTCGGGGTACCATTTAACCACATTCCTTGATTGTCGGGCCGTACTTCTCGGTGGGAACACTGTATACGTCTATGACGTAATACAACCTAACCTAAACCAAACTATCGTCTCGGCGGTAATATTTGACAACATTCCTGGCGAGTTGGCCTCTACGTCTCCATGGGACCCTTATATACATCAATAACGTAATATAACCTAACCTAAGCCAACCTATCATCTCGGCGGTAATATTTGACAACATTCCTGGCGAGTTGGCCTCTAGGTCTCCGTTTGACCTTCATATACATCAATAACGTAATATAAGCTAACCTAACCCAACCTATCATCTCGGCGGTAATATTTGACATCATTCCTGGGGAGTTGGCCTCTACGTCTCCGTGGGACCTTTATATACATCAATAACACAATATAATCTAGCCTAATCCAATCTAACATCTCGGCGGTAATATTTGACCACATTCCTGTCTTGTTGGCCTCTACGTCTCCGTGGGACCTTTATATACTTCAATAACGTAATATAACCTAACCTAACCCAACCTAACATCTCGGGGGTAATATTTGAAAACATACCTGGCGAGTTGGCCTCTACTTCTCCGTGGGACCTTTATATATATCAATAACGTAATATAACCTAACCTAACCCAACCTGAAATCTCGGCGGTAATATTTGGCAACATTCCAGGCTCGTTGGCCTCTACGTCTCCGTGGGACCTTTATATACATCAATAACGTAATATAACCTAACCTAACCCAACCTAACATCTCGGCGGTAATATTTGACCACTTTCCTGGCTTGTTGGCCTCTACGTCTCCGTAGGACCTTTATATACTTCAATAACGTAATATAACCTAACCTAACCCAACCTATCATCTCGGCGGTAATATTTGAACACATTCCTGGCTTGCTGGCCTCTACGTCTCCGTGGGACCTTTATATACATCAATAACGTAATATAACGTAACCTAACCTAACCTAACATCTCGGGGTACCATTTAACCACATTCCTTGATTGTCGGGCCGTACTTCTCGGTGGGAACACTGTATACGTCTATGACGTAATACAACCTAACCTAAGCCAACCTAACATCTCGGCGGTAATATTTGACAACATTCCTGGGGAGTTGGCCTCTACGTCTCCGTGGGACCTTTACATACATCAATAACACAATATAATCTAGCCTAACCCAATCTAACATCTCGGCGGTAATATTTGACCACATTCCTGTCTTGTTGGCCTCCAGGTCTCCGTTTGACCTTCATATACATCAATAACGTAATACAACCTAACTTAAGCCAACCTAACATCTCGGCGGTAATATTTGACAACATTCCTGGCGAGTTGGCCTCTACGTCTCCGTGGGACCTTTATATATATCAATAACGTAATATAACCTAACCTAACCCAACCTAACATCTCGGCGGTAATATTTGACCACATTCCTGGCTTGTTGGCCTCTACGTCTCCGTGGGACCTTTATATACTTCAATAACGTAATATAACCTAACCTAACCCAACCTAACATCTCGGGGGTCATATTTGAAAACATACCTGGCGAGTTGGCCTCTACTTCTCCGTGGGACCTTTATATATATCAATAACGTAATATAACCTAACCTAACCCAGCCTGAAATCTCGGCGGTAATATTTGGCAACATTCCAGGCTCGTTGGCCTCTAAGTCCCCGTGGGACCTTTATATACATGAATAACGTAATATAACGTAACGTAACCTAACCTAACCTCTCGGGGTACCATTTAACCACATTCCTTGATTGTCGGGCCGTACTTCTCGGTGGGAACACTGTATACGTCTATGACGTAATACAACCTAACCTAAACCAAACTATCGTCTCGGCGGTAATATTTGACAACATTCCTGGCGAGTTGGCCTCTACGTCTCCATGGGACCTTTATATACATCAATAACGTAATATAACCTAACCTAAGCCAACCTATCATCTCGGCGGTAATATTTGACAACATTCCTGGCGAGTTGGCCTCTAGGTCTCCGTTTGACCTTCATATACATCAATAACGTAATATAACCTAACCTAACCCAACCTATCATCTCGGCGGTAATATTTGACATCATTCCTGGGGAGTTGGCCTCTACGTCTTCGTGGGACCTTTATATACATCAATAACGTAATATAACCTAACCTAACCCAACCTGACATCTCGGCGGTAATATTTGGCAACATTCCAGGCTTGTTGGCCTCTACGTCCCCGTGGGACCTTTATATACATGAATAACATAATATAACGTAACCTAACCCAAACTAACCTCTCGGGGTACCATTTAACCACATTCCTTGATTTTCGGGCCCTACTTCTCAGTGGGAACACTGTATACGTCTATGACGTAATACAACCTAACCTAAGCCAACCTAACATCTCGGCGGTAATATTTGACAACATTCCACGCGAGTTGCCCTCTACGTATCCGTGGGACCTTTATATACATCAATAACGTAATATAACCTAACCTAAGCCAACCTGTCATCTTGGCGGTAATATTTGACAACATTCCTGGCGAGTTGGCCTCTAGGTCTCCGTTTGACCTTCATATACATCAATAACGTAATATAACCTAACCTAACCCAACCTAACATCTCGGCGGTAATATTTGACCACATTCCTGGCTTGTTGGCCTCTACGTCTCCGTGGGACCTTTATATACTTCAATAACGTAATATAACCTAACCTAACGAAACCTAACATCTCGGGGGTCATATTTGAAAACATACCTGGCGAGTTGGCCTCTACTTCTCCGTGGGACCTTTATATATATCAATAACGTAATATAACCTAACCTAACCCAACCTGAAATCTCGGCGGTAATATTTGGCAACATTCCAGGCTCGTTGGCCTCTACGTCCCCGTGGGACCTTTATATACATGAATAACGTAATATAACGTAACGTAACCTAACCTAACCTCTCGGGGTACCATTTAACCACATTCCTTGATTGTCGGGCCGTACTTCTCGGTGGGAACACTGTATACGTCTATGACGTAATACAACCTAACCTAACCCATACTATCATCTCGGCGGTAATATTTGACAACATTCCTGGCGAGTTGGCCTCTACGTCTCCATGGGACCTTTATATACATCAATAACGTAATATAACCTAACCTAAGCCAACCTATCATCTCGGCGGTAATATTTGACAACATTCCTGGCGAGTTGGCCTCTAGGTCTCCGTTTGACCTTGATATACATCAATAACGTAATATAACCTAACCTAACCCAACCTATCATCTCGGCGGTAATATTTGACATCATTCCTGGGGAGTTGGCCTCTACGTCTCCGTGGGACCTTTATATACATCAATAACACAATATAATCTAGCCTAACCCAATCTAACATCTCGGCGGTAATATTTGACCACATTCCTGTCTTGTTGGCCTCTACGTCTCCGTGGGACCTTTATATACATCAATAACGTGATATAAACTAACCTAACCCGACCTAACATCTCGGCGGTAATATTTGACAACATTCCTGGCGAGTTGGCCTATACGTCTCCGTGGGACATTTATATACATCAATAACGTAATATAACGTAACCTAACCCAACCTAACCTCTCAGGGTACCATTTAACCACATTCCTTGATTGTCGGGCCCTACTTCTCGGTGGGAACACTATATACGTCTATGACGTAATACAACCTAACCTAAGCCAACCAAACATCTCGGCGGTAATATTTGACAACATTCCTGGCGAGTTGGCCTCTAGGTCTCCGTTTGACCTTCATATACATCAATAACGTAATATAACCTAACCTAACCCAACCTAACATCTCGGCGGTAATATTTGACCACATTCCTGGCTTGTTGGCCTCTACGTCTCCGTGGGACCTTTATATACTTCAATAACGTAATATAACCTAACCTAACCCAACCTAACATCTCGGGGGTCATATTTGAAAACATACCTGGCGAATTGGCCTCTACTTCTCCGTGGGACCTTTATATATATCAATAACATAATATAACCTAACCTAACCCAACCTATCATTTCGGCGGTAAAATTTGACAACATTTCTGGCGAATTCGCCTCAACGTCTCCGTGGGACCTTTATATACATGAATAACGTAATATAACGTAACCTAACCCAAACTAACCTCTCGGGGTACCATTTAACCACATTCCTTGATTTTCGGGCCCTACTTCTCAGTGGGAACACTGTATACGTGTATGACGTAATACAACCTAACCTAAGCCAACCTAACATCTCGGCGGTAATATTTGACAACATTCCTGGCGAGTTGCCCTCTACGTATCCGTGGGACCTTTATATACATCAATAACGTAATATAACCTAACCTAAGCCAACCTGTCATCTTGGCGGTAATATTTGACAACATTCCTGGCGAGTTGGCCTCTAGGTCTCCGTTTGACCTTCATATACATCAATAACGTAATATAACCTAACCTAACCCAACCTAACATCTCGGCGGTAATATTTGACCACATTCCTGGCTTGTTGGCCCCTACGTCTCCGTGGGACCTTTATATACTTCAATAACGTAATATAACCTAACCTAACCCAACCTAACATCTCGGGGGTCATATTTGAAAACATACCTGGCGAGTTGGCCTCTACTTCTCCGTGGGACCTTTATATATATCAATAACGTAATATAACCTAACCTAACCCAACCTGAAATCTCGGCGGTAATATTTGGCAACATTCCAGGCTCGTTGGCCTCTACGTCCCCGTGGGACCTTTATATACATGAATAACGTAATATAACGTAACGTAACCTAACCTAACCTCTCGGGGTACCATTTAACCACATTCCTTGATTGTCGGGCCGTACTTCTCGGTGGGAACACTGTATACGTCTATGACGTAATACAACCTAACCTAACCCAAACTATCATCTCGGCGGTAATATTTGACAACATTCCTGGCGAGTTGGCCTCTACGTCTCCATGGGACCTTTATATACATCAATAACGTAATATAACCTAACCTAAGCCAACCTATCATCTCGGCAGTAATATTTGACAACATTCCTGGCGAGTTGGCCTCTAGGTCTCCGTTTGACCTTCATATACATCAATAACGTAATATAACCTAACCTAACCCAACCTATCATCTCGGCGGTAATATTTGACATCATTCCTGGGGAGTTGGCCTCTACGTCTCCGTGGGACCTTTATATACATCAATAACACAATATAATCTAGCCTAACCCAATCTAACATCTCGGCGGTAATATTTGACCACATTCCTGTCTTGTTGGCCTCTACGTCTCCGTGGGACCTTTATATACATCAATAACGTGATATAAACTAACCTAACCCGACCTAACATCTCGGCGGTAATATTTGACAACATTCCTGGCGAGTTGGCCTATACGTCTCCGTGGGACATTTATATACATCAATAACGTAATATAACGTAACCTAACCCAACCTAACCTCTCAGGGTACCATTTAACCACATTCCTTGATTGTCGGGCCCTACTTCTCGGTGGGAACACTATATACGTCTATGACGTAATACAACCTAACCTAAGCCAACCAAACATCTCGGCGGTAATATTTGACAACATTCCTGGCGAGTTGGCCTCTACGTCTCCGTGGGACCTTTATATATATCAATAACGTAATATAACCTAACCTAACCCAACCTAACATCTCGGCGGTAATATTTGACCACATTCCTGGCTTGTTGGCCTCTACGTCTCCGTGGGACCTTTATATACTTCAATAACGTAATATAACCTAACCTAACCCAACCTAACCTCTCGGGGTACCATTTAACCACATTCCTTGATTTTCGGGCCCTACTTCTCAGTGGGAACACTGTATACGTCTATGACGTAATACAACCTAACCTAAGCCAACCTAACATCTCGGCGGTAATATTTGACAACATTCCTGGCGAGTTGCCCTCTACGTATCCGTGGGACCTTTATATACATCAATAACGTAATATAACCTAACCTAAGCCAACCTGTCATCTTGGCGGTAATATTTGACAACATTCCTGGCGAGTTGGCCTCTAGGTCTCCGTTTGACCTTCATATACATCAATAACGTAATATAACCTAACCTAACCCAACGTAACATCTCGGCGGTAATATTTGACCACATTCCTGGCTTGTTGGCCTCTACGTCTCCGTGGGACCTTTATATACTTCAATAACGTAATATAACCTAACCTAACCCAACCTAACATCTCGGGGGTCATATTTGAAAACATACCTGGCGAATTGGCCTCTACTTCTCCGTGGGACCTTTATATATATCAATAACATAATATAACCTAACCTAACCCAACCTATCATTTCGGCGGTAAAATTTGACAACATTTCTGGCGAATTCGCCTCAACGTCTCCGTGGGACCTTTATATACATGAATAACGTAATATAACGTAACCTAACCCAAACTAACCTCTCGGGGTACCATTTAACCACATTCCTTGATTTTCGGGCCCTACTTCTCAGTGGGAACACTGTATACGTGTATGACGTAATACAACCTAACCTAAGCCAACCTAACATCTCGGCGGTAATATTTGACAACATTCCTGGCGAGTTGCCCTCTACGTATCCGTGGGACCTTTATATACATCAATAACGTAATATAACCTAACCTAAGCCAACCTGTCATCTTGGCGGTAATATTTGACAACATTCCTGGCGAGTTGGCCTCTAGGTCTCCGTTTGACCTTCATATACATCAATAACGTAATATAACCTAACCTAACCCAACCTAACATCTCGGCGGTAATATTTGACCACATTCCTGGCTTGTTGGCCCCTACGTCTCCGTGGGACCTTTATATACTTCAATAACGTAATATAACCTAACCTAACCCAACCTAACATCTCGGGGGTCATATTTGAAAACATACCTGGCGAGTTGGCCTCTACTTCTCCGTGGGACCTTTATATATATCAATAACGTAATATAACCTAACCTAACCCAACCTGAAATCTCGGCGGTAATATTTGGCAACATTCCAGGCTCGTTGGCCTCTACGTCCCCGTGGGACCTTTATATACATGAATAACGTAATATAACGTAACGTAACCTAACCTAACCTCTCGGGGTACCATTTAACCACATTCCTTGATTGTCGGGCCGTACTTCTCGGTGGGAACACTGTATACGTCTATGACGTAATACAACCTAACCTAACCCAAACTATCATCTCGGCGGTAATATTTGACAACATTCCTGGCGAGTTGGCCTCTACGTCTCCATGGGACCTTTATATACATCAATAACGTAATATAACCTAACCTAAGCCAACCTATCATCTCGGCAGTAATATTTGACAACATTCCTGGCGAGTTGGCCTCTAGGTCTCCGTTTGACCTTCATATACATCAATAACGTAATATAACCTAACCTAACCCAACCTATCATCTCGGCGGTAATATTTGACATCATTCCTGGGGAGTTGGCCTCTACGTCTCCGTGGGACCTTTATATACATCAATAACACAATATAATCTAGCCTAACCCAATCTAACATCTCGGCGGTAATATTTGACCACATTCCTGTCTTGTTGGCCTCTACGTCTCCGTGGGACCTTTATATACATCAATAACGTGATATAAACTAACCTAACCCGACCTAACATCTCGGCGGTAATATTTGACAACATTCCTGGCGAGTTGGCCTATACGTCTCCGTGGGACATTTATATACATCAATAACGTAATATAACGTAACCTAACCCAACCTAACCTCTCAGGGTACCATTTAACCACATTCCTTGATTGTCGGGCCCTACTTCTCGGTGGGAACACTATATACGTCTATGACGTAATACAACCTAACCTAAGCCAACCAAACATCTCGGCGGTAATATTTGACAACATTCCTGGCGAGTTGGCCTCTACGTCTCCGTGGGACCTTTATATATATCAATAACGTAATATAACCTAACCTAACCCAACCTAACATCTCGGCGGTAATATTTGACCACATTCCTGGCTTGTTGGCCTCTACGTCTCCGTGGGACCTTTATATACTTCAATAACGTAATATAACCTAACCTAACCCAACCTAACCTCTCGGGGTACCATTTAACCACATTCCTTGATTTTCGGGCCCTACTTCTCAGTGGGAACACTGTATACGTCTATGACGTAATACAACCTAACCTAAGCCAACCTAACATCTCGGCGGTAATATTTGACAACATTCCTGGCGAGTTGCCCTCTACGTATCCGTGGGACCTTTATATACATCAATAACGTAATATAACCTAACCTAAGCCAACCTGTCATCTTGGCGGTAATATTTGACAACATTCCTGGCGAGTTGGCCTCTAGGTCTCCGTTTGACCTTCATATACATCAATAACGTAATATAACCTAACCTAACCCAACGTAACATCTCGGCGGTAATATTTGACCACATTCCTGGCTTGTTGGCCTCTACGTCTCCGTGGGACCTTTATATACTTCAATAACGTAATATAACCTAACCTAACCCAACCTAACATCTCGGGGGTCATATTTGAAAACATACCTGGCGAATTGGCCTCTACTTCTCCGTGGGACCTTTATATATATCAATAACATAATATAACCTAACCTAACCCAACCTATCATTTCGGCGGTAAAATTTGACAACATTTCTGGCGAATTCGCCTCAACGTCTCCGTGGGACCTTTATATACATGAATAACGTAATATAACGTAACCTAACCCAAACTAACCTCTCGGGGTACCATTTAACCACATTCCTTGATTTTCGGGCCCTACTTCTCAGTGGGAACACTGTATACGTGTATGACGTAATACAACCTAACCTAAGCCAACCTAACATCTCGGCGGTAATATTTGACAACATTCCTGGCGAGTTGCCCTCTACGTATCCGTGGGACCTTTATATACATCAATAACGTAATATAACCTAACCTAAGCCAACCTGTCATCTTGGCGGTAATATTTGACAACATTCCTGGCGAGTTGGCCTCTAGGTCTCCGTTTGACCTTCATATACATCAATAACGTAATATAACCTAACCTAACCCAACCTAACATCTCGGCGGTAATATTTGACCACATTCCTGGCTTGTTGGCCCCTACGTCTCCGTGGGACCTTTATATACTTCAATAACGTAATATAACCTAACCTAACCCAACCTAACATCTCGGGGGTCATATTTGAAAACATACCTGGCGAGTTGGCCTCTACTTCTCCGTGGGACCTTTATATATATCAATAACGTAATATAACCTAACCTAACCCAACCTGAAATCTCGGCGGTAATATTTGGCAACATTCCAGGCTCGTTGGCCTCTACGTCCCCGTGGGACCTTTATATACATGAATAACGTAATATAACGTAACGTAACCTAACCTAACCTCTCGGGGTACCATTTAACCACATTCCTTGATTGTCGGGCCGTACTTCTCGGTGGGAACACTGTATACGTCTATGACGTAATACAACCTAACCTAACCCAAACTATCATCTCGGCGGTAATATTTGACAACATTCCTGGCGAGTTGGCCTCTACGTCTCCATGGGACCTTTATATACATCAATAACGTAATATAACCTAACCTAAGCCAACCTATCATCTCGGCAGTAATATTTGACAACATTCCTGGCGAGTTGGCCTCTAGGTCTCCGTTTGACCTTCATATACATCAATAACGTAATATAACCTAACCTAACCCAACCTATCATCTCGGCGGTAATATTTGACATCATTCCTGGGGAGTTGGCCTCTACGTCTCCGTGGGACCTTTATATACATCAATAACACAATATAATCTAGCCTAACCCAATCTAACATCTCGTCGGTAATATTTGACCACATTCCTGTCTTGTTGGCCTCTACGTCTCCGTGGGACCTTTATATACTTCAATAACGTAATATAACCTAACCTAACCCAACCTAACATCTCGGCGGTAATATTTGAAAACATACCTGGCGAGTTGGCCTCTACTTCTCCGTGGGACCTTTATATATATCAATAACGTAATATAACCTAACCTAACCCAACCTGATATCTCGGCGGTAATATTTGGCAACATTCCAGGCTTGTTGGCCTCTACGTCCCCGTGGGACCTTTATATACATGAATAACATAATATAACGTAACCTAACCCAACCTAACCTCTCGGGGTACCATTTAACCACATTCCTTGATTTTCGGGCCCTACTTCTCAGTGGGAACACTGTATACGTCTCTGACGTAATACAACCTAACCTAAGCCAACCTAACATCTCGGCGGTAATATTTGACAACATTCCTGGCGAGTTGGCCTCTACGTATCCGTGGGACCTTTATATACATCAATAACGTAATATAACCTAACCTAAGCCAACCTGTCATCTTGGCGGTAATATTTGACAACATTCCTGGCGAGTTGGCCTCAACGTCTCCGTGGGACCTTTATATACATGAATAACATAATATAACGTAACCTAACCCAACCTAACCTCTCGGGGTACCATTTAAACACATTCCTTGATTTTCGGGCCCTACTTCTCGGTGGGATAACTGTATACGTCTATGACGTAATACAACCTAACCTAAGCCAACCTAACATCTCGGCGGTAATATTTGACAACATTCCTGGCGAGTTGGCCTCTACGTCTCCGTGGGACCTTTATATATATCAATAACGTAATATAACCTAACCTAACCCAACCTAACATCTCGGCGGTAATATTTGACCACATTCCTGGCTTGTTGGCCTCTACGTCTCCGTGGGACCTTTATATACTTCAATAACGTAATATAACCTAACCTAACCCAACCTAACATCTCGGGGGTCATATTTGAAAACATACCTGGCGAGTTGGCCTCTACTTCTCCGTGGGACCTTTATATATATCAATAACGTAATATAACCTAACCTAACCCAACCTGAAATCTCGGCGGTAATATTTGGCAACATTCCAGGCTCGTTGGCCTCTAAGTCCCCGTGGGACCTTTATATACATGAATAACGTAATATAACGTAACGTAACCTAACCTAACCTCTCGGGGTACCATTTAACCACATTCCTTGATTGTCGGGCCGTACTTCTCGGTGGGAACACTGTATACGTCTATGACGTAATACAACCTAACCTAAACCAAACTATCGTCTCGGCGGTAATATTTGACAACATTCCTGGCGAGTTGGCCTCTACGTCTCCATGGGACCTTTATATACATCAATAACGTAATATAACCTAACCTAAGCCAACCTATCATATCGGCGGTAATATTTGACAACATTCCTGGCGAGTTGGCCTCTAGGTCTCCGTTTGACCTTCATATACATCAATAACGTAATATAACCTAACCTAACCCAACCTATCATCTCGGCGGTAATATTTGACATCATTCCTGGGGAGTTGGCCTCTACGTCTCCGTGGGACCTTTATATACATCAATAACACAATATAATCTAGCCTAATCCAATCTAACATCTCGGCGGTAATATTTGACCACATTCCTGTCTTGTTGGCCTCTACGTCTCCGTGGGACCTTTATATACTTCAATAACGTAATATAACCTAACCTAACCCAACCTAACATCTCGGGGGTAATATTTGAAAACATACCTGGCGAGTTGGCCTCTACTTCTCCGTGGGACCTTTATATATATCAATAACGTAATATAACCTAACCTAACCCAACCTGAAATCTCGGCGGTAATATTTGGCAACATTCCAGGCTCGTTGGCCTCTACGTCTCCGTGGGACCTTTATATACATCAATAACGTAATATAACCTAACCTAACCCAACCTAACATCTCGGCGGTAATATTTGACCACTTTCCTGGCTTGTTGGCCTCTACGTCTCCGTAGGACCTTTATATACTTCAATAACGTAATATAACCTAACCTAACCCAACCTATCATCTCGGCGGTAATATTTGACCACATTCCTGGCTTGCTGGCCTCTACGTCTCCGTGGGACCTTTATATACATCAATAACGTAATATAACGTAACCTAACCTAACCTAACATCTCGGGGTACCATTTAACCACATTCCTTGATTGTCGGGCCGTACTTCTCGGTGGGAACACTGTATACGTCTATGACGTAATACAACCTAACCTAAGCCAACCTAACATCTCGGCGGTAATATTTGACAACATTCCTGGGGAGTTGGCCTCTACGTCTCCGTGGGACCTTTACATACATCAATAACACAATATAATCTAGCCTAACCCAATCTAACATCTCGGCGGTAATATTTGACCACATTCCTGTCTTGTTGGCCTCCAGGTCTCCGTTTGACCTTCATATACATCAATAACGTAATACAACCTAACTTAAGCCAACCTAACATCTCGGCGGTAATATTTGACAACATTCCTGGCGAGTTGGCCTCTACGTCTCCGTGGGACCTTTATATATATCAATAACGTAATATAACCTAACCTAACCCAACCTAACATCTCGGCGGTAATATTTGACCACATTCCTGGCTTGTTGGCCTCTACGTCTCCGTGGGACCTTTATATACTTCAATAACGTAATATAACCTAACCTAACCCAACCTAACATCTCGGGGGTCATATTTGAAAACATACCTGGCGAGTTGGCCTCTACTTCTCCGTGGGACCTTTATATATATCAATAACGTAATATAACCTAACCTAACCCAACCGGAAATCTCGGCGGTAATATTTGGCAACATTCCAGGCTCGTTGGCCTCTAAGTCCCCGTGGGACCTTTATATACATGAATAACGTAATATAACGTAACGTAACCTAACCTAACCTCTCGGGGTACCATTTAACCACATTCCTTGATTGTCGGGCCGTACTTCTCGGTGGGAACACTGTATACGTCTATGACGTAATACAACCTAACCTAAACCAAACTATCGTCTCGGCGGTAATATTTGACAACATTCCTGGCGAGTTGGCCTCTACGTCTCCATGGGACCTTTATATACATCAATAACGTAATATAACCTAACCTAAGCCAACCTATCATCTCGGCGGTAATATTTGACAACATTCCTGGCGAGTTGGCCTCTAGGTCTCCGTTTGACCTTCATATACATCAATAACGTAATATAACCTAACCTAACCCAACCTATCATCTCGGCGGTAATATTTGACATCATTCCTGGGGAGTTGGCCTCTACGTCTCCGTGGGACCTTTATATACATCAATAACACAATATAATCTAGCCTAATCCAATCTAACATCTCGGCGGTAATATTTGACCACATTCCTGTCTTGTTGGCCTCTACGTCTCCGTGGGACCTTTATATACTTCAATAACGTAATATAACCTAACCTAACCCAACCTAACATCTCGGCGGTAATATTTGAAAACATACCTGGCGAGTTGGCCTCTACTTCTCCGTGGGACCTTTATATATATCAATAACGTAATGTAACCTAACCTATCCCAACCTGACATCTCGGCGGTAATATTTGACAGCATTCCTGGCGAGATGGCCTCCAGGTATCCTTTCGACCTTCATATACATCAATAACGTAATATAGCCTAACCTAACCCAACCTAACATCTCGGCGGTAATATTTGACCACATTCCTAGCTTGTTGGCCTCTACGACCCCGTGGGACCTTTATATACATGAATAACGTAATATAACGTAACCTAACCCAACCTAACCTCTCGGGGTACCATTTAACCACATTCCTTGATTGTCGGGCCGTACTTCTCGGTGGGAACACTGTATACGTCTATGACGTAATACAACCTAACCTAACCCAAACTATCATCTCGACGGTAATATTTGACAACATTCCTGGCGAGTCGGCCGCTACGTCTCCATGGGACTTTTATATACATCAATAACGTAATATAGCCTAACCTAAGCCAACCTATCATCTCGGCGGTAATATTTGACAACATTCCTGGCGAGTTGGCCTCTAGGTCTCCGTTTGACCTTCATATACATCAATAATGTAATATAACCTAACCTACCCCAACCTATCATCTCGGCGGTAATATTTGACATCATTCCTGGGGAGTTGGCCTCTACGTCTCCGTGGGACCTTTATATACATCAATAACACAATATAATCTAGCCTAACCCAATCTAACATCTCGGCGGTAATATTTGACCACATTCCTGTCTTGTTGGCCTCCAGGTCTCCGTTTGACCTTCATATACATCAATAACGTAATACAACCTAACTTAAGCCAACCTAACATCTCGGCGGTAATATTTGACAACATTCCTGGCGAGTTGGCCTCTACGTCTCTGTGGGACGTTTATATATATCAATAACGTAATATAACCTAACCTAACCCAACCTAACATCTCGGCGGTAATATTTGACCACATTCCTGGCTTGTTGGCCTCTACGTCTCCGTGGGACCTTTATATACTTCAATAACGTAATATAACCTAACCTAACCCAACCTAACATATCGGGGGTCATATTTGAAAACATACCTGGCGAGTTGGCCTCTACTTCTCCGTGGGACCTCTATATATATCAGTAACGTAATATAACCTAACCTAACCCAACCTGAAATCTCGGCGGTAATATTTGGCAACATTCCAGGCTCGTTGGCCTCTAAGTCCCCGTGGGACCTTTATATACATGAGTAACGTAATATAACGTAACGTAACCTAACCTAACCTCTCGGGGTACCATTTAACCACATTCCTTGATTGTCGGGCCGTACTTCTCGGTGGGAACACTGTATACGTCTATGACGTAATACAACCTAACCTAACCCAACCTAACATCTCGACGGTAATATTTGACAACATTCCACGCGAGTTGCCCTCTACGTATCCGTGGGACCTTTATATACATCAATAACGTAATATAACCTAACCTAAGCCAACCTGTCATCTTGGCGGTAATATTTGACAACATTCCTGGCGAGTTGGCCTCTAGGTCTCCGTTTGACCTTCATATACATCAATAACGTAATATAACCTAACCTAACCCAACCTAACATCTCGGCGGAAATATTTGACCACATTCCTGGCTTGTTGGCCTCTACGTCTCCGTGGGACCTTTATATACTTCAATAACGTAATATAACCTAACCTAACGAAACCTAACATCTCGGGGGTCATATTTGAAAACATACCTGGCGAGTTGGCCTCTACTTCTCCGTGGGACCTTTATATATATCAATAACGTAATATAACCTAACCTAACCCAACCTGAAATCTCGGCGGTAATATTTGGCAACATTCCAGGCTCGTTGGCCTCTACGTCCCCGTGGGACCTTTATATACATGAATAACGTAATATAACGTAACGTAACCTAACCTAACCTCTCGGGGTACCATTTAACCACATTCCTTGATTGTCGGGCCGTACTTCTCGGTGGGAACACTGTATACGTCTATGACGTAATACAACCTAACCTAACCCAAACTATCATCTCGGCGGTAATATTTGACAACATTCCTGGCGAGTTGGCCTCTACGTCTCCATGGGACCTTTATATACATCAATAACGTAATATAACCTAACCTAAGCCAACCTATCATCTCGGCGGTAATATTTGACAACATTCCTGGCGAGTTGGCCTCTAGGTCTCCGTTTGACCTTGATATACATCAATAACGTAATATAACCTAACCTAACCCGAACTATCATCTCGGCGGTAATATTTGACATCATTCCTGGGGAGTTGGCCTCTACGTCTCCGTGGGACCTTTATATACATCAATAACACAATATAATCTAGCCTAACCCAATCTAACATCTCGGCGGTAATATTTGACCACATTCCTGTCTTGTTGGCCTCTACGTCTCCGTGGGACCTTTATATACATCAATAACGTGATATAAACTAACCTAACCCGACCTAACATCTCGGCGGTAATATTTGACAACATTCCTGGCGAGTTGGCCTATACGTCTCCGTGGGACATTTATATACATCAATAACGTAATATAACGTAACCTAACCCAACCTAACCTCTCAGGGTACCATTTAACCACATTCCTTGATTGTCGGGCCCTACTTCTCGGTGGGAACACTATATACGTCTATGACGTAATACAACCTAACCTAAGCCAACCAAACATCTCGGCGGTAATATTTGACAACATTCCTGGCGAGTTGGCCTCTACGTCTCCGTGGGACCTTTATATATATCAATAACGTAATATAACCTAACCTAACCCAACCTAACATCTCGGCGGTAATATTTGACCACATTCCTGGCTTGTTGGCCTCTACGTCTCCGTGGGACCTTTATATACTTCAATAACGTAATATAACCTAACCTAACCCAACCTAACCTCTCGGGGTACCATTTAACCACATTCCTTGATTTTCGGGCCCTACTTCTCAGTGGGAACACTGTATACGTCTATGACGTAATACAACCTAACCTAAGCCAACCTAACATCTCGGCGGTAATATTTGACAACATTCCTGGCGAGTTGCCCTCTACGTATCCGTGGGACCTTTATATACATCAATAACGTAATATAACCTAACCTAACCCAACCTAACATCTCGGCGGTAATATTTGACCACATTCCTGGCGCGTTGGCCTCTACGTCTCCGTGGGACCTTTATATACATCAATAACGTAATATAACCTAACCTAACCCAACCTAACATCTCGGCGGTAATATTTGACCACATTCCTGGCTTGTTGGCCTCTACGTCCCCGTGGAACCGTTATATACATGAATAACGTAATATAACGTAACCAAACCCAACCTAACCTCTCGGGGTACCATTTAACCACATTCCTTGATTGTCGGGCCCTACTTCTCGGTGGGAACACTATATACGTCTATGACGTAATACAACCTAACCTAAGCCAACCTAACATCTCGGCGGTAATATTTGACAACATTCCTGGCGAGTTGGCCTCTACGTCTCCGTGGGACCTTTATATACATCAGTAACGTAATATAACCTAACCTAAGCCAACCTATCGTTTCAGCGGTAATATTTGACAGCATTCCTGGCGAGTTGGCCTCTACGTCTCCGTGGGACCTTTATATACATCAATAACGTAATATAACCTAACCTAAGCCAACCTATCATCTCAGCGGTAATATTTGAGAACATTCCTGGCGAGTTGGCCTCTACGTCTCCGTGGGACCTTTATATACATCAATAACGTAATATAACCTAACCTAACCCAACCTAACATCTCGGCGGTAAAATTTGACAACATTTCTGGCGAATTCGCCTCAACGTCTCCGTGGGACCTTTATATACATGAATAACGTAATATAACGTAACCTAACCCAAACTCACCTCTCGGGGTACCATTTAACCACATTCCTTGATTGTCGGGCCCTACTTCTCGGTGGGAACACTGTATACGTCTATGACGTAATACAACCTAACCTAAGCCAACCTAACATCTCGGCGGTAATATTTGACAACATTCCTGGCGAGTTGGCCTCTACGTATCCGTGGGACCTTTATATACATCAATAGCGTAATATAACCTAACCTAAGCCAACCTGTCATCTTGGCGGTAATATTTGACAACATTCCTGGCGAGTTGGCCTCTAGGTCTCCGTTTGACCTTCATATACATCAATAACGTAATATAACCTAACCTAACCCAACCTATCATTTCGGCGGTAATATTTGACCACATTCCTGGCTTGTTGGCCTCTACGTATCCGTGGGACCGTTATATACATCAATAACGTAATATAACCTAACCTAACCCAACCTAACATCTCGGCGGTAATATTTGACCACATTCCTGGCTTGTTGGCCTCTACGTCCCCGTGGAACCGTTATATACATGAATAACGTAATATAACGTAACCAAACCCAACCTAACCTCTCGGGGTACCATTTAACCACATTCCTTGATTGTCGGGCCCTACTTCTCGGTGGGAACACTATATACGTCTATGACGTAATACAACCTAACCTAAGCCAACCTAACATCTCGGCGGTAATATTTGACAACATTCCTGGCGAGTTGGCCTCTACGTCTCCGTGGGACCTTTATATACATCAGTAACGTAATATAACCTAACCTAAGCCAACCTATCATTTCAGCGGTAATATTTGACAACATTCCTGGCGAGTTGGCCTCTACGTCTCCGTGGGACCTTTATATACATCAATAACGTAATATAACCTAACCTAAGCCAACCTATCATCTCAGCGGTAATATTTGAGAACATTCCTGGCGAGTTGGCATCTACGTCTCCGTGGGACCGTTATATACATCAATAACGTAATATAACCTAACCTAACCCAACCTATCATTTCGGTGGTAAAATTTGACAACATTTCTGGCGAGTTGGCCTCTACGTCTCCGTTGGACATTTATATACATCAATAACGTAATATAACCTAACCTAAGCCAACCTATCATCACGGCGGTAATATTTGACAACATTCCTGGCGAGTTGGCCTCTACGTCTCCGTGGGACCTTTATATACATAAATAACGTAATATAACCTAACCTGACCCAACCTAACATCTCGGCGGTAATATTTGACAACATTCCTGGCGAGTTGGCTTCTCCGTCTCCGTGGGACCTTTATATACATCAATAACGTAATATAACCTAGCCTAACCCAACCTAACATATCGACGGTAATATTTGGCAACATTCCCGGCTTGTTGGCCTCTACGTCTCCGTGGGACATTTATATACATCAATAACGTAATATAACGTAACCTAACCCAAACTCACCTCTCGGGGTACCATTTAACCACATTCCTTGATTGTCGGGCCCTACTTCTCGGTGGGAACACTGTATACGTCTATGACGTAATACAACCTAACCTAAGCCAACCTAACATCTCGGCGGTAATATTTGACAACATTCCTGGCGAGTTGGCCTCTACGTATCCGTGGGACCTTTATATACATCAATAGCGTAATATAACCTAACCTAAGCCAACCTGTCATCTTGGCGGTAATATTTGACAACATTCCTGGCGAGTTGGCCTCTAGGTCTCCGTTTGACCTTCATATACATCAATAACGTAATATAACCTAACCTAACCCAACCTATCATTTCGGCGGTAATATTTGCCAACATTCCTGGCTTGTTGGCCTCTACGTCTCCGTGGGTCCTTTATATACATCAATAACGTAATATAACCTAACCTAACTCAACCTAACATCTCGGCGGTAATATTTGACCACATTCCTGGCTTGTTGGCCTCTACGTCTCCGTGGGACCTTTATATACATCAATAACACAATATAATCTAGCCTAACCCAATCTAACATCTCGGCGGTAATATTTGACCACATTCCTGTCTTGTTGGCCTCTACGTCTCCGTGGGACCTTTATATACATCAATAACGTAATATAACCTAACCTAACCCAACCTAACATCTCGGCGGTAATATTTGACCACATTCCTGGCTTGTTGGCCTCTACGTCTCCGTGGGACCTTTATATACATCAATAACGTAATATAACCTAACCTAACCTAACCTAACATCTCGGCGGTAATATTTGACCACATTCCTGGCTTGTTGGCCTCTAGGTCTCCGTTTGACCTTCATATACATCAATAACGTAATATAACCTAACCTAACCCAACCTATCATCTCGGCGGTAATATTTGACATCATTCCTGGCGAGTTGGCCTCTACGTCTCCGTGGGTCCTTTATATACATCAATAACACAATATAAGCTAGCCTAACCCAATCTAACATCTCGGCCGTAATATTTGACCACATTCCTGGCGAGTTGGCCTCTACGTCTCCGTGGGACCTTTATATACATCAATAACGTAATATAACCTAACCTAACCCAACCTATCATTTCGGTGGTAAAATTTGACAACATTTCTGGCGAGTTGGGCTCTACGTCTCCGTTGGACATTTATATACATCAATAACGTAATATAACCTAACCTAAGCCAACCTATCATCACGGCGGTAATATTTGACAACATTCGTGGCGAGTTGGCCTCTACGTCTCCGTGGGACATTTATATACATGAATAACGTAATATAACGTAACCTAACCCAACCTAACCTCTCGGGGTACCATTTAACCACATTCCTTGATTGTCGGGCCCTACTTCTCGGTGGGAACCCTATATACGTCTATGACGTAATATAACCTAACCTAACCCAACCTAACATCTCGGCGGTAATATTTGACCACATTCCCGGCTTGTTGGCCTCTACGTCTCCGTGGGAACTTTATATACATCAATAACGTAATATAACCTAACCTAACCCAACCTAACATCTCGGCGGTAATATTTGACCACATTCCTGGCTTGTTGGCCTCTACGTCCCCGTGGGACCTTTATATACATGAATAACGTAATATAACGTAACCTAACATAACCTAACCTCTCGGGGTACCATTTAACCACATTCCTTGATTGTCGGGCCGTACTTCTCGGTGGGAACACTGTATACGTCTATGACGTAATACAACCTAACCTAACCCAAACTATCATCTCGGCGGTAATATTTGACAACATTCCTGGGGAGTTGGCCTCTACGTCTCCGTGGGACCTTTATATACATCAATAACACAATATAATCTAGCCTAACCCAATCTAACATCTCGGCGGTAATATTTGACCACATTCCTGTCTTGTTGGCCTCTACGTCTCCGTGGGACCTTTATATACATCAATAACGTAATATAACCTAACCTAACCCAACCTAACATCTCGGCGGTAATATTTGACCACATTCCTGGCTTGTTGGCCTCTACGTCTCCGTGGGACCTTTATATACATCAATAACGTAATATAACCTAACCTAACCCAACCTAACATCTCGGCGGTAATATTTGACCACATTCCTGGCTTGTTGGCCTCTACGTCTCCGTAGGACCTTTATATACTTCAATAACGTAATATAACCTAACCTAACCCAACCTAACATCTCGGTGGTAATATTTGAAAACATACCTGGCGAGTTGGCCTCTACTTCTCCGTGGGACCTTTATATATATCAATAACGTAATATAACCTAACCTAACCCAACCTGACATCGCGGCGGTAATATTTGGCAACATTCCAGGCTTGTTGGCCTCTACGTCCCCGTGGGACCTTTATATACATGAATAACATAATATAACGTAACCTAACCCAACCTAACCTTTCGGGGTACCATTTAACAACATTCCTTGATTTTCGGGCCCTACTTCTCGGTGGGAACACTGTATACGTCTATGACGTAATACAACCTAACCTAAGCCAACCTAACATCTCGGCGGTAATATTTGACAACATTCCTGGCGAGTTGGCCTCTACGTATCCGTGGGACCTTTATATACATCAATAACGTAATATAACCTAACCTAAGCCAACCTGTCATCTTGGCGGTAATATTTGACAACATTCCTGGCGAGTTGGCCTCTAGGTCTCCGTTTGACCTTCATATACATCACTAACGTAATATAACCTAACCTAACCCAACCTATCATCTCGGCGGTAATATTTGACCACATTCCTGGCTTGTTGGCCTCTACGTCTCCGTGGGACCTTTATATACATCAATAACGTAATATAACCTAACCTAAGCCAACCTGTCATCTTGGCGGTAATATTTGACAACATTCCTGGCGAGTTGGCCTCTAGGTCTCCGTTTGACCTTCATATACATCAATAACGTAATATAACCTAACCTAACCCAACCTATCATCTCGGCGGTAATATTTGACCACATTCCTGGCTTGTTGGCCTCTACGTCTCCGTGGGACCTTTATATACATCAATAACGTAATATAACCTAACCTAACCTAACCTAACATCTCGGCGGTAATATTTGACCACATTCCTGGCTTGTTGGCCTCTACGTCCCCGTGGAACCTTTATATACATGAATAACGTAATATAACGTAACCAAACCCAACCTATCATCTCGGCGGTAATATTTGACATCATTCCTGGCGAGTTGGCCTCTACGTCTCTGTGGGACCTTTATATACATCAATAACACAATATAAGCTAGCCTAACCCAATCTAACATCTCGGCCGTAATATTTGACCACATTCCTGGCGAGTTGGCCTCTACGTCTCCGTGGGACATTTATATACATCAATAACGTAATATAACCTAACCTAAGCCAACCTATCATCTCGGCGGTAACATTTAACCACATTCCTGGCTTGTTGGCCTCTACTTCTCCGTGGGACCTTTATATATATCAATAACGTAATATAACGTAACCTAACCCAACCTATCATTTCGGCGGTAAAATTTGACAACATTTCTGGCGAGTTCGCCTCAACGTCTCCGTGGGACCTTTATATACATGAATAACGTAATATAACGTAACCTAACCCAACCTAACCTCTCGGGGTACCATTTAACCACATTCCTTGATTGTCGGGCCCTACTTCTCGGTGGGAACTCTATATACGTCTATGACGTAATACAACCTAACCTAACCCAACCTAACATTTCGGCGGTAATATTTGACAACATTCCTGGCGAGTTGGCCTCTACGTCTCCGTGGGACATTTATATACATCAATAACGTAATATAACCTAACCTAAGCCAACCTGTCATCTTGGCGGTAATATTTGACAACATTCCTGGCGAGTTGGCCTCTAGGTCTCCGTTTGACCTTCATATACATCAATAACGTAATATAACCTAACCTAACCCAACCTATCATCTCGGCGGTAATATTTGACCACATTCCTGGCTTGTTGGCCTCTACGTCTCCGTGGGACCTTTATATACATCAATAACGTAATATAACCTAACCTAACCCAACCTAACATCTCGGCGGTAATATTTGACCACATTCCTGGCTTGTTGGCCTCTACGTCCCCGTGGAACCTTTATATACATGAATAACGTAATATAACGTAACCAAACCCAACCTAACTTCTCGGGGTACCATTTAACCACATTCCTTGATTGTCGGGCCCTACTTCTCGGTGGGAACACTGTATACGTCTATGACGTAATACAACCTAACCTAAGCCAACCTAACATCTCGGCGGTAATATTTGACAACATTCCTGGCGAGTTGGCCTCTACGTCCCCGTGGGACATTTATATACATCAATAACGTAATATAACCTAACCTAAGCCAACCTATCATCTCGGCGGTAATATTTAACGACATTCCTGGCTTGTTGGCCTCTACTTCTCCGTGGGACCTTTATATATATCAATAACGTAATATAACGTAACCTAACCCAACCTATCATTTCGGCGGTAAAATTTGACAACATTTCTGGCGAGTTCGCCTCAACGTCTCCGTGGGACCTTTATATACATGAATAACGTAATATAACGTAACCTAACCCAACCTAACCTCTCGGGGTACCATTTAACCACATTCCTTGATTGTTGGGCCCTACTTCTCGGTGGGAACTCTATATACGTCTATGACGTAATACAACCTAACCTAACCCAACCTAACATTTCGGCGGTAATATTTGACAACATTCCTGGCGAGTTGGCCTCTACGTCTCCGTGGGACCTTTATATACATCAATAACGTAATATAACCTAGCATAACCCAACCTAACATCTCGGCGGTAATATTTGGCAACATTCCCGGCTTGTTGGCCTCTACGTCTCCGTGGGACATTTATATACATCAATAACGTAATATAACGTAACCTAACCCAACCTAACCTCTCGGGGTACCATTTAACCACATTCCTTGATTGTCGGGCCCTACTTCTCGGTGGGAACACTGTATACGTCTATGACGTAATACAACCTAACCTAACCCAACCTATCATCTCGGCGGTAATATTTGACCACATTCCTGGCTTGTTGGCCTCTACGTCTCCGTGGGACCTTTATATACATCAATAACGTAATATAACCTAACCTAACTCAACCTAACATCTCGGCGGTAATATTTGACCACATTCCTGGCTTGTTGGCCTCTACGTCTCCGTGGGACCTTTATATACATCAATAACGTAATATAACGTAACCTAACCTAACCTAACCTCTCGGGGTACCATTTAACCACATTCCTTGATTGTCGGGCCGTACTTCTCGGTGGGAACACTGTATACGTCTATGACGTAATACAACCTAACCTAACCCAAACTATCATCTCGGCGGTAATATTTGACAACATTCCTGGGGAGTTGGCCTCTACGTCTCCGTGGGACCTTTATATACATCAATAACACAATATAATCTAGCCTAACCCAATCTAACATCTCGGCGGTAATATTTGACCACATTCCTGTCTTGTTGGCCTCTACGTCTCCGTGGGACCTTTATATACATCAATAACGTAATATAACCTAACCTAACCCAACCTAACATCTCGGCGGTAATATTTGACCACATTCCTGGCTTGTTGGCCTCTACGTCTCCGTGGGACCTTTATATACATCAATAACGTAATATAACCTAACCTAAGCCAACCTGTCATCTTGGCGGTAATATTTGACAACATTCCTGGCGAGTTGGCCTCTAGGTCTCCGTTTGACCTTCATATACATCAATAACGTAATATAACCTAACCTAACCCAACCTATCATCTCGGCGGTAATATTTGACCACATTCCTGGCTTGTTGGCCTCTACGTCTCCGTGGGACCTTTATATACATCAATAACGTAATATAACCTAACCTAACCTAACCTAACATCTCGGCGGTAATATTTGACCACATTCCTGGCTTGTTGGCCTCTACGTCCCCGTGGAAACTTTATATACATGAATAACGTAATATAACGTAACCAAACCCAACCTATCATCTCGGCGGTAATATTTGACATCATTCCTGGCGAGTTGGCCTCTACGTCTCCGTGGGACCTTTATATACATCAATAACACAATATAAGCTAGCCTAACCCAATCTAACATCTCGGCCGTAATATTTGACCACATTCCTGGCGAGTTGGCCTCTACGTCTCCGTGGGACCTTTATATACATCAATAACGTAATATAACCTAACCTAACCCAACCTATCATTTCGGTGGTAAAATTTGACAACATTTCTGGCGAGTTGGGCTCTACGTCTCCGTTGGACATTTATATACATCAATAACGTAATATAACCTAACCTAAGCCAACCTATCATCACGGCGGTAATATTTGACAACATTCGTGGCGAGTTGGCCTCTACGTCTCCGTGGGACCTTTATATACATCAATAACGTAATATAACCTAACCTAACCTAACATCTCGGCGGTAATATTTGACCACATTCCTGGCTTGTTGGCCTCTACGTCCCCGTGGAACCTTTATATACATGAATAACGTAATATAACGTAACCAAACCCAACCAATCATCTCGGCGGTAATATTTGACATCATTCCTGGCGAGTTGGCCTCTACGTCTCCGTGGGACCTTTATATACATCAATAGCGTAATATAACCTAACCTAAGCCAACCTGTCATCTAGGCGGTAATATTTGACAACATTCCTGGCGAGTTGGCCTCTAGGTCTCCGTTTGACCTTCATATACATCAATAACGTAATATAACCTAACCTAACCCAACCTATCATTTCGGCGGTAATATTTGACCACATTCCTGGCTTGTTGGCCTCTACGTCTCCGTGGGACATTTATATACATCAATACCGTAATATAACTTAACCTAAGCCAACCTATCATCTCGGCGGTAATATTTAACCACATTTCTGGCGAGTTCGCCTCAACGTCTCCGTGGGACCTTTACATACATGAATAACGTAATATAACGTAACCTAACCCAACCTAACCTCTCGGGGTACCATTTAACCACATTCCTTGATTGTCGGGCCCTACTTCTCGGTGGGAACACTGTATACGTCTATGACGTAATACAACGTAACCTAACCCAACCTATCATATCGGCGGTAATATTTGACCACACTCCTGGCTTGTTGGCCTCTACGTCTCCGTGGGTCCTTTATATACATCAATAACGTAATATAACCTAACCTAACTCAACCTAACATCTCGGCGGTAATATTTGACCACATTCCTGGCTTGTTGGCCTCTACGTCTCCGTGGAACCTTTATATACATCAATAACGTAATATAACGTAACCTAACCCAACCTATCATCTCGGCGGTAATATTTAACCACATTCCTGGCTTGTTGGCCCCTACTTCTCCGTGGAACCTTTATATATATCAATAACGTAATATAACGTAACCTAACCCAACCTATCATTTCGGCGGTAAAATTTGACAACATTTCTGGCGAGTTCGCCTCAACGTCTCCGTGGGACATTTATATACATGAATAACGTAATATAACGTAACCTAACCCAACCTAACCTCTCGGGGTACCATTTAACCACATTCCTTGATTGTCGGGCCCTACTTCTCGGTGGGAACCCTATATACGTCTATGACGTAATATAACCTAACCTAACCCAACCTAACATCTCGGCGGTAATATTTGACCACATTCCCGGCTTGTTGGCCTCTACGTCTCCGTGGGAACTTTATATACATCAATAACGTAATATAACCTAACCTAACCCAACCTAACATCTCGGCGGTAATATTTGACCACATTCCCGGCTTGTTGGCCTCTACGTCTCCGTGGGAACTTTATATACATCAATAACGTAATATAACCTAACCTAACCCAACCTAACATCTCGGCGGTAATATTTGACCACATTCCTGGCTTGTTGGCCTCTACGTCCCCGTGGGACCTTTATATACATGAATAACGTAATATAACGTAACCTAACATAACCTAACCTCTCGGGGTACCATTTAACCACATTCCTTGATTGTCGGGCCGTACTTCTCGGTGGGAACACTGTATACGTCTATGACGTAATACAACCTAACCTAACCCAAACTATCATCTCGGCGGTAATATTTGACAACATTCCTGGGGAGTTGGCCTCTACGTCTCCGTGGGACCTTTATATACATCAATAACACAATATAATCTAGCCTAACCCAATCTAACATCTCGGCGGTAATATTTGACCACATTCCTGCCTTGTTGGCCTCTACGTCTCCGTGGGACCTTTATATACATCAATAACGTAATATAACCTAACCTAACCCAACCTAACATCTCGGCGGTAATATTTGACCACATTCCTGGCTTGTTGGCCTCTACGTCTCCGTGGGACCTTTATATACATCAATAACGTAATATAACCTAACCTAACCCAACCTAACATCTCGGCGGTAATATTTGACCACATTCCTGGCTTGTTGGCCTCTACGTCTCCGTAGGACCTTTATATACTTCAATAACGTAATATAACCTAACCTAACCCAACCTAACATCTCGGCGGTAATATTTGAAAACATACCTGGCGAGTTGGCCTCTACTTCTCCGTGGGACCTTTATATATATCAATAACGTAATATAACCTAACCTAACCCAACCTGACATCGCGGCGGTAATATTTGGCAACATTCCAGGCTTGTTGGCCTCTACGTCCCCGTGGGACCTTTATATACATGAATAACATAATATAACGTAACCTAACCCAACCTAACCTTTCGGGGTACCATTTAACAACATTCCTTGATTTTCGGGCCCTACTTCTCGGTGGGAACACTGTATACGTCTATGACGTAATACAACCTAACCTAAGCCAACCTAACATCTCGGCGGCAATATTTGACAACATTCCTGGCGAGTTGGCCTCTACGTATCCGTGGGACCTTTATATACATCAATAACGTAATATAACCTAACCTAAGCCAACCTGTCATCTTGGCGGTAATATTTGACAACATTCCTGGCGAGTTGGCCTCTACGTCTCCGTGGGACATTTATATACATCAATAACACAATATAAGCTAGCCTAACCCAATCTAACATCTCGGCCGTAATATTTGACCACATTCCTGGCGAGTTGGCCTCTACGTCTCCGTGGGACATTTATATACATCAATAACGTAATATAACCTAACCTAAGCCAACCTATCATCTCGGCGGTAACATTTAACCACATTCCTGGCTTGTTGGCCTCTACTTCTCCGTGGGACCTTTATATATATCAATAACGTAATATAACGTAACCTAACCCAACCTATCATTTTGGCGGTAAAATTTGACAACATTTCTGGCGAACTCGCCTCAACGTCTCCGCGGGACCTTTATATACATGAATAACGTAATATAACGTAACCTAACCCAAACTAACCTCTCGGGGTACCAGTTAACCACATTCCTTGATTGTCGGGCCCTACTTCTCGGTGGGAACACTGTATACGTCTATGACGTAATACAACCTAACCTAAGCCAACCTAACATCTTGGCGGTAATATTTGACAACATTCCTGGCGAGTTGGCCTCTACGTATCCGTGGGACCTTTATATACATCAATAACGTAATATAACCTAACCTAAGCCAACCTGTCATCTTGGCGGTAATATTTGACAACATTCCTGGCGAGTTGGCCTCTAGGTCTCCGTTTGACCTTCATATACATCAATAACGTAATATAACCTAACCTAACCCAACCTATCATCTCGGCGGTAATATTTGACCACATTCCTGGCTTGTTGGCCTCTACGTCTCCGTGGGACCTTTATATACATCAATAACGTAATATAACCTAACCTAACCCAACCTAACATCTCGGCGGTAATATTTGACCACATTCCTGGCTTGTTGGCCTCTACGTCCCCGTGGAACCTTTATATACATGAATAACGTAATATAACGTAACCAAACCCAACCTAACTTCTCGGGGTACCATTTAACCACATTCCTTGATTGTCGGGCCCTACTTCTCGGTGGGAACACTGTATACGTCTATGACGTAATACAACCTAACCTAAGCCAACCTAACATCTCGGCGGTTATATTTGACAACATTCCTGGCGAGTTGGCCTCTACGTCCCCGTGGGACATTTATATACATCAATAACGTAATATAACCTAACCTAAGCCAACCTATCATCTCGGCGGTAATATTTAACGACATTCCTGGCTTGTTGGCCTCTACTTCTCCGTGGGACCTTTATATATATCAATAACGTAATATAACGTAACCTAACCCAACCTATCATTTCGGCGGTAAAATTTGACAACATTTCTGGCGAGTTCGCCTCAACGTCTCCGTGGGACCTTTATATACATGAATAACGTAATATAACGTAACCTAACCCAACCTAACCTCTCGGGGTACCATTTAACCACATTCCTTGATTGTCGGGCCCTACTTCTCGGTGGGAACTCTATATACGTCTATGACGTAATACAACCTAACCTAACCCAACCTAACATTTCGGCGGTAATATTTGACAACATTCCTGGCGAGTTGGCCTCTACGTCTCCGTGGGACCTTTATATACATCAATAACGTAATATAACCTAGCATAACCCAACCTAACATCTCGGCGGTAATATTTGGCAACATTCCCGGCTTGTTGGCCTCTACGTCTCCGTGGGACATTTATATACATCAATAACGTAATATAACGTAACCTAACCCAACATAACCTCTCGGGGTACCATTTAACCACATTCCTTGATTGTCGGGCCCTACTTCTCGGTGGGAACACTGTATACGTCTATGACGTAATACAACCTAACCTAACCCAACCTATCATCTCGGCGGTAATATTTGACCACATTCCTGGCTTGTTGGCCTCTACGTCTCCGTGGGACCTTTATATACATCAATAACGTAATATAACGTAACCTAACCCAACCTATCATCTCGGCGGTAATATTTAACCACATTCCTGGCTTGTTGGCCCCTACTTCTCCGTGGAACCTTTATATATATCAATAACGTAATATAACGTAACCTAACCCAACCTATCATTTCGGCGGTAAAATTTGACAACATTTCTGGCGAGTTCGCCTCAACGTCTCCGTGGGAACTTTATATACATGAATAACGTTATATAACGTAACCTAACCCAACCTAACCTCTCGGGGTACCATTTAACCACATTCCTTGATTGTCGGGCCCTACTTCTCGGTGGGAACCCTATATACGTCTATGACGTAATATAACCTAACCTAACCCAACCTAACATTTCGGCGGTAATATTTGACCACATTCCAGGCTTGTTGGCCTCTACGTCTCCGTGGGACCTTTATATACATCAATAACGTAATATAACCTAACCTAATTTAACCTAACATCTCGGCGGTAATATTTGAAAACATACCTGGCGAGTTGGCCTCTACTTCTCCGTGGAACCTTTATATATATCAATAACGTAATATAACCTAACCTAACCCAACCTAACATCTCGGCGGTAATATTTGGCAACATTCTAGGCTTGTTGGCCTCTACGTCTCCGTGGGACCTTTATATACATCAATAACGTAATATAACGTAACCTAACCCAACCTAACCTCTCGGGGTACCATTTAACCGCATTCCTTGATTGTCGGGCCCTACTTCTCGGTGGGAACACTGTATACGTCTATGACGTAATACAACCTAACCTAACCCAACCTATCATCTCGGCGGTAATATTTGACCACATTCCTGGCTTGTTGGCCTCTACGTCTCCGTGGGACCTTTATATACATCAATAACGTAATATAACGTAACCTAACCCAACCTATCATCTCGGCGGTAATATTTAACCACATTCCTGGCTTGTTGACCCCTACTTCTCCGTGGAACCTTTATATACATCAATACCGTAATATAACTTAACCTAAGCCAACCTATCATCTCGGCGGTAATATTTAACCACATTTCTGGCGAGTTCGCCTCAACGTCTCCGTGGGACCTTTACATACATGAATAACGTAATATAACGTAACCTAACCCAACCTAACCTCTCGGGGTACCATTTAACCACATTCCTTGATTGTCGGGCCCTACTTCTCGGTGGGAACACTGTATACGTCTATGACGTAATACAACGTAACCTAACCCAACCTATCATATCGGCGGTAATATTTGACCACACTCCTGGCTTGTTGGCCTCTACGTCTCCGTGGGTCCTTTATATACATCAATAACGTAATATAACCTAACCTAACTCAACCTAACATCTCGGCGGTAATATTTGACCACATTCCTGGCTTGTTGGCCTCTACGTCTCCGTGGAACCTTTATATACATCAATAACGTAATATAACGTAACCTAACCCAACCTATCATCTCGGCGGTAATATTTAACCACATTCCTGGCTTGTTGGCCCCTACTTCTCCGTGGAACCTTTATATATATCAATAACGTAATATAACGTAACCTAACCCAACCTATCATTTCGGCGGTAAAATTTGACAACATTTCTGGCGAGTTCGCCTCAACGTCTCCGTGGGACATTTATATACATGAATAACGTAATATAACGTAACCTAACCCAACCTAACCTCTCGGGGTACCATTTAACCACATTCCTTGATTGTCGGGCCCTACTTCTCGGTGGGAACCCTATATACGTCTATGACGTAATATAACCTAACCTAACCCAACCTAACATCTCGGCGGTAATATTTGACCACATTCCCGGCTTGTTGGCCTCTACGTCTCCGTGGGAACTTTATATACATCAATAACGTAATATAACCTAACCTAACCCAACCTAACATCTCGGCGGTAATATTTGACCACATTCCCGGCTTGTTGGCCTCTACGTCTCCGTGGGAACTTTATATACATCAATAACGTAATATAACCTAACCTAACCCAACCTAACATCTCGGCGGTAATATTTGACCACATTCCTGGCTTGTTGGCCTCTACGTCCCCGTGGGACCTTTATATACATGAATAACGTAATATAACGTAACCTAACATAACCTAACCTCTCGGGGTACCATTTAACCACATTCCTTGATTGTCGGGCCGTACTTCTCGGTGGGAACACTGTATACGTCTATGACGTAATACAACCTAACCTAACCCAAACTATCATCTCGGCGGTAATATTTGACAACATTCCTGGGGAGTTGGCCTCTACGTCTCCGTGGGACCTTTATATACATCAATAACACAATATAATCTAGCCTAACCCAATCTAACATCTCGGCGGTAATATTTGACCACATTCCTGCCTTGTTGGCCTCTACGTCTCCGTGGGACCTTTATATACATCAATAACGTAATATAACCTAACCTAACCCAACCTAACATCTCGGCGGTAATATTTGACCACATTCCTGGCTTGTTGGCCTCTACGTCTCCGTGGGACCTTTATATACATCAATAACGTAATATAACCTAACCTAACCCAACCTAACATCTCGGCGGTAATATTTGACCACATTCCTGGCTTGTTGGCCTCTACGTCTCCGTAGGACCTTTATATACTTCAATAACGTAATATAACCTAACCTAACCCAACCTAACATCTCGGCGGTAATATTTGAAAACATACATGGCGAGTTGGCCTCTACTTCTCCGTGGGACCTTTATATATATCAATAACGTAATATAACCTAACCTAACCCAACCTGACATCGCGGCGGTAATATTTGGCAACATTCCAGGCTTGTTGGCCTCTACGTCCCCGTGGGACCTTTATATACATGAATAACATAATATAACGTAACCTAACCCAACCTAACCTTTCGGGGTACCATTTAACAACATTCCTTGATTTTCGGGCCCTACTTCTCGGTGGGAACACTGTATACGTCTATGACGTAATACAACCTAACCTAAGCCAACCTAACATCTCGGCGGCAATATTTGACAACATTCCTGGCGAGTTGGCCTCTACGTATCCGTGGGACCTTTATATACATCAATAACGTAATATAACCTAACCTAAGCCAACCTGTCATCTTGGCGGTAATATTTGACAACATTCCTGGCGAGTTGGCCTCTAGGTCTCCGTTTGACCTTCATATACATCAATAACGTAATATAACCTAACCTAACCCAACCTATCATCTCGGCGGTAATATTTGACCACATTCCTGGCTTGTTGGCCTCTACGTCTCCGTGGGACCTTTATATACATCAATAACGTAATATAACCTAACCTAAGCCAACCTGTCATCTTGGCGGTAATATTTGACAACATTCCTGGCGAGTTGGCCTCTAGGTCTCCGTTTGACCTTCATATACATCAATAACGTAATATAACCTAACCTAACCCAACCTATCATCTCGGCGGTAATATTTGACCACATTCCTGGCTTGTTGGCCTCTACGTCTCCGTGGGACCTTTATATACATCAATAACGTAATATAACCTAACCTTACCTAACCTAACATCTCGGCGGTAATATTTGACCACATTCCTGGCTTGTTGGCCTCTACGTCCCCGTGGAACCTTTATATACATGAATAACGTAATATAACGTAACCAAACCCAACCTATGATCTCGGCGGTAATATTTGACATCATTCCTGGCGAGTTGGCCTCTACGTCTCCGTGGGACATTTATATACATCAATAACACAATATAAGCTAGCCTAACCCAATCTAACATCTCGGCCGTAATATTTGACCACATTCCTGGCGAGTTGGCCTCTACGTCTCCGTGGGACATTTATATACATCAATAACGTAATATAACCTAACCTAAGCCAACCTATCATCTCGGCGGTAACATTTAACCACATTCCTGGCTTGTTGGCCTCTACTTCTCCGTGGGACCTTTATATATATCAATAACGTAATATAACGTAACCTAACCCAACCTATCATTTTGGCGGTAAAATTTGACAACATTTCTGGCGAACTCGCCTCAACGTCTCCGCGGGACCTTTATATACATGAATAACGTAATATAACGTAACCTAACCCAAACTAACCTCTCGGGGTACCAGTTAACCACATTCCTTGATTGTCGGGCCCTACTTCTCGGTGGGAACACTGTATACGTCTATGACGTAATACAACCTAACCTAAGCCAACCTAACATCTTGGCGGTAATATTTGACAACATTCCTGGCGAGTTGGCCTCTACGTATCCGTGGGACCTTTATATACATCAATAACGTAATATAACCTAACCTAAGCCAACCTGTCATCTTGGCGGTAATATTTGACAACATTCCTGGCGAGTTGGCCTCTAGGTCTCCGTTTGACCTTCATATACATCAATAACGTAATATAACCTAACCTAACCCAACCTATCATCTCGGCGGTAATATTTGACCACATTCCTGGCTTGTTGGCCTCTACGTCTCCGTGGGACCTTTATATACATCAATAACGTAATATAACCTAACCTAACCCAACCTAACATCTCGGCGGTAATATTTGACCACATTCCTGGCTTGTTGGCCTCTACGTCCCCGTGGAACCTTTATATACATGAATAACGTAATATAACGTAACCAAACCCAACCTAACTTCTCGGGGTACCATTTAACCACATTCCTTGATTGTCGGGCCCTACTTCTCGGTGGGAACACTGTATACGTCTATGACGTAATACAACCTAACCTAAGCCAACCTAACATCTCGGCGGTTATATTTGACAACATTCCTGGCGAGTTGGCCTCTACGTCCCCGTGGGACATTTATATACATCAATAACGTAATATAACCTAACCTAAGCCAACCTATCATCTCGGCGGTAATATTTAACGACATTCCTGGCTTGTTGGCCTCTACTTCTCCGTGGGACCTTTATATATATCAATAACGTAATATAACGTAACCTAACCCAACATAACCTCTCGGGGTACCATTTAACCACATTCCTTGATTGTCGGGCCCTACTTCTCGGTGGGAACACTGTATACGTCTATGACGTAATACAACCTAACCTAACCCAACCTATCATCTCGGCGGTAATATTTGACCACATTCCTGGCTTGTTGGCCTCTACGTCTCCGTGGGACCTTTATATACATCAATAACGTAATATAACGTAACCTAACCCAACCTAACCTCTCGGGGTACCATTTAACCACATTCCTTGATTGTCGGGCCCTACTTCTCGGTGGGAACACTGTATACGTCTATGACGTAATACAACCTAACCTAACCCAACCTATCATCTCGGCGGTAATATTTGACCACATTCCTGGCTTGTTGGCCTCTACGTCTCCGTGGGACCTTTATATACATCAATAACGTAATATAACGTAACCTAACCCAACCTGTCATCTTGGCGGTAATATTTAACCACATTCCTGGCTTGTTGACCCCTACTTCTCCGTGGAACCTTTATATATATCAATAACGTAATATAACGTAACCTAACCCAACCTATCATTTCGGCGGTAAAATTTGACAACATTTCTGGCGAGTTCGCCTCAACGTCTCCGTGGGACCTTTATATACATGAATAACTTAATATAACGTAACCTAACCCAACCTAACCTCTCGGGGTACCATTTAACCACATTCCTTGATTGTCGGGCCCTACTTCTCGGTGGGAACCCTATATACGTCTATGACGTAATATACCCTAACCTAACCCAACCTAACATCTCGGCGGTAATATTTGACCACATTCCCGGCTTGTTGGCCTCTACGTCTCCGTGGGACCTTTATATACATCAATAACGTAATGTAACCAAACCTAACCCAACCTAACATCTCGGCGGTAATATTTGACCACATTCCTGGCTTGTTGGCTTCTACGTCTCCGTGGGACCTTTATATACTTCAATAACGTAATATAACCTAACCTAACTTAACCTAACATCTCGGCGGTAATATTTGAAAACATACCTGGCGAGTTGGCCTCTACTTCTCCGTGGGACCTTTATATATATCAATAACGTAATATAACCTAACCTAACCCAACCTAACATCTCGGCGGTAATATTTGGCAACATTCCAGGCTTGTTGGCCTCTACGTCTCCGTGGGACCTTTATATACATCAATAACGTAATATAACGTAACCTAACCCAACCTAACCTCTCGGGGTACCATTTAACCACATTCCTTGTTTGTCGGGCCCTACTTCTCGGTGGGAACACTGTATACGTCTATGACGTAATACAACCTAACCTAAACCAACCTAACATCTCGGCGGTTATATTTGACAACATTCCTGGCGTGTTGGCCTCTAGGTCTCCGTTTGACCTTCATATACATCAATAACGTAATATAACCTAACCTAACCCAACCTATCATCTCGGCGGTAATATCTGACCACATTCCTGGCTTGCTGGCCTCTACGTCTCCGTGGGACCTTTATATACATCAATAACGTAATGTAACCTAACCTAACCCAACCTAACATCTCGGCGGTAATATTTGACAACATTCCTGGCTTGTTGGCCTCTACGTCCCCGTGGAACCTTTATATACATGAATAACGTAATATAACGTAACCAAACCCAACCTAACTTCTCGGGGTACCATTTAACCACATTCCTTGATTGTCGGGCCCTACTTCTCGGTGGGAACACTGTATACGTCTATGACGTAATACAACCTAACCTAAGCCAACCTAACATCCCGGCGGTAATATTTGACAATATTCCTGCCGAGTTGGCCTCTACGTCTCCGTGGGACATTTATATATATCAATAACGTAATATAACCTAACCTAACCCAACCTAACATCTCGGCGGTAATATTTGACCACATTCCTGGCTTGTTGGCCTCTACGTCCCCGTGGGACCTTTATATACATGAATAACGTAATATAACGTAACCTAACATAACCTAACCTCTCGGGGTACCATTTTACCACATTCCTTGATTGTCGGGCCGTACTTCTCGGTGGGAACACTGTATACGTCTATGACGTAATACAACCTAACCTAACCCAAACTATCATCTCGGCGGTAATATTTGACAACATTCCTGGGGAGTTGGCCTCTACGTCTCCGTGGGACCTTTATATACATCAATAACACAATATAATCTAGCCTAACCCAATCTAACATCTCGGCGGTAATATTTGACCACATTCCTGTCTTGTTGGCCTCTACGTCTCCGTGGGACCTTTATATACATCAATAACGTAATATAACCTAACCTAACCCAACCTAACATCTCGGCGGTAATATTTGACCACATTCCTGGCTTGTTGGCCTCTACGTCTCCGTGGGACCTTTATATACATCAATAACGTAATATAACCTAACCTAACCCAACCTAACATCTCGGCGGTAATATTTGACCACATTCCTGGCTTGTTGGCCTCTACGTCTCCGTAGGACCTTTATATACTTCAATAACGTAATATAACCTAACCTAACCCAACCTAACATCTCGGCGGTAATATTTGAAAACATACCTGGCGAGTTGGCCTCTACTTCTCCGTGGGACCTTTATATATATCAATAACGTAATATAACCTAACCTAACCCAACCTGACATCGCGGCGGTAATATTTGGCAACATTCCAGGCTTGTTGGACTCTACGTCCCCGTGGGACCTTTATATACATGAATAACATAATATAACGTAACCTAACCCAACCTAACCTTTCGGGGTACCATTTAACAACATTCCTTGATTTTCGGGCCCTACTTCTCGGTGGGAACACTGTATACGTCTATGACGCAATACAACCTAACCTAAGCCAACCTAACATCTCGGCGGTAATATTTGACAACATTCCTGGCGAGTTGGCCTCTACGTATCCGTGGGACCTTTATATACATCAATAACGTAATATAACCTAACCTAAGCCAACCTGTCATCTTGGCGGTAATATTTGACAACATTCCTGGCGAGTTGGCCTCTAGGTCTCCGTTTGACCTTCATATACATCAATAACGTAATATAACCTAACCTAACCCAACCTATCATCTCGGCGGTAATATTTGACCACATTCCTGGCTTGTTGGCCTCTACGTCTCCGTGGGACCTTTATATACATCAATAACGTAATATAACCTAACCTAAGCCAACCTGTCATCTTGGCGGTAATATTTGACAACATTCCTGGCGAGTTGGCCTCTAGGTCTCCGTTTGACCTTCATATACATCAATAACGTAATATAACCTAACCTAACACAACCTATCATCTCGGCGGTAATATTTGACCACATTCCTGGCTTGTTGGCCTCTACGTCTCCGTGGGACCTTTATATACATCAATAACGTAATATAACCTAACCTAACCTAACCTAACATCTCGGCGGTAATATTTGACCACATTCCTGGCTTGTTGGCCTCTACGTCCCCGTGGAACCTTTATATACATGAATAACGTAATATAACGTAACCAAACCCAACCTATCATCTCGGCGGTAATATTTGACATCATTCCTGGCGAGTTGGCCTCTACGTCTCCGTGGGACCTTTATATACATCAATAACACAATATAAGCTAGCCTAACCCAATCTAACATCTCGGCCGTAATATTTGACCACATTCCTGGCGAGTTGGCCTCTACGTCTCCGTGGGACATTTATATACATCAATAACGTAATATAACCTAACCTAAGCCAACCTATCATCTCGGCGGTAACATTTAACCACATTCCTGGCTTGTTGGCCTCTACTTCTCCGTGGGACCTTTATATATATCAATAACGTAATATAACGTAACCTAACCCAACCTATCATTTTGGCGGTAAAATTTGACAACATTTCTGGCGAAATCGCCTCAACGTCTCCGCGGGACCTTTATATACATGAATAACGTAATATAACGTAACCTAACCCAAACTAACCTCTCGGGGTACCAGTTAACCACATTCCTTGATTGTCGGGCCCTACTTCTCGGTGGGAACACTGTATACGTCTATGACGTAATACAACCTAACCTAAGCCAACCTAACATCTTGGCGGTAATATTTGACAACATTCCTGGCGAGTTGGCCTCTACGTATCCGTGGGACCTTTATATACATCAATAACGTAATATAACCTAACCTAAGCCAACCTGTCATCTTGGCGGTAATATTTGACAACATTCCTGGCGAGTTGGCCTCTAGGTCTCCGTTTGACCTTCATATACATCAATAACGTAATATAACCTAACCTAACCCAACCTATCATCTCGGCGGTAATATTTGACCACATTCCTGGCTTGTTGGCCTCTACGTCTCCGTGGGACCTTTATATACATCAATAACGTAATATAACCTAACCTAACCTAACCTAACATCTCGGCGGTAATATTTGACCACATTCCTGGCTTGTTGGCCTCTACGTCCCCGTGGGACCTTTATATACATGAATAACGTAATATAACGTAACCTAACATAACCTAACCTCTCGGGGTACCATTTAACCACATTCCTTGATTGTCGGGCCGTACTTCTCGGTGGGAACACTGTATACGTCTATGACGTAATACAACCTAACCTAACCCAAACTATCATCTCGGCGGTAATATTTGACAACATTCCTGGGGAGTTGGCCTCTACGTCTCCGTGGGACCTTTATATACATCAATAACACAATATAATCTAGCCTAACCCAATCTAACATCTCGGCGGTAATATTTGACCACATTCCTGCCTTGTTGGCCTCTACGTCTCCGTGGGACCTTTATATACATCAATAACGTAATATAACCTAACCTAACCCAACCTAACATCTCGGCGGTAATATTTGACCACATTCCTGGCTTGTTGGCCTCTACGTCTCCGTAGGACCTTTATATACTTCAATAACGTAATATAACCTAACCTAACCCAACCTAACATCTCGGCGGTAATATTTGAAAACATACCTGGCGAGTTGGCCTCTACTTCTCCGTGGGACCTTTATATATATCAATAACGTAATATAACCTAACCTAACCCAACCTGACATCGCGGCGGTAATATTTGGCAACATTCCAGGCTTGTTGGCCTCTACGTCCCCGTGGGACCTTTATATACATGAATAACATAATATAACGTAACCTAACCCAACCTAACCTTTCGGGGTACCATTTAACAACATTCCTTGATTTTCGGGCCCTACTTCTCGGTGGGAACACTGTATACGTCTATGACGTAATACAACCTAACCTAAGCCAACCTAACATCTCGGCGGCAATATTTGACAACATTCCTGGCGAGTTGGCCTCTACGTATCCGTGGGACCTTTATATACATCAATAACGTAATATAACCTAACCTAAGCCAACCTGTCATCTTGGCGGTAATATTTGACAACATTCCTGGCGAGTTGGCCTCTAGGTCTCCGTTTGACCTTCATATACATCAATAACGTAATATAACCTAACCTAACCCAACCTATCATCTCGGCGGTAATATTTGACCACATTCCTGGCTTGTTGGCCTCTACGTCTCCGTGGGACCTTTATATACATCAATAACGTAATATAACCTAACCTAAGCCAACCTGTCATCTTGGCGGTAATATTTGACAACATTCCTGGCGAGTTGGCCTCTAGGTCTCCGTTTGACCTTCATATACATCAATAACGTAATATAACCTAACCTAACCCAACCTATCATCTCGGCGGTAATATTTGACCACATTCCTGGCTTGTTGGCCTCTACGTCCCCGTGGAACCTTTATATACATGAATAACGTAATATAACGTAACCAAACCCAACCTATGATCTCGGCGGTAATATTTGACATCATTCCTGGCGAGTTGGCCTCTACGTCTCCGTGGGACATTTATATACATCAATAACACAATATAAGCTAGCCTAACCCAATCTAACATCTCGGCCGTAATATTTGACCACATTCCTGGCGAGTTGGCCTCTACGTCTCCGTGGGACATTTATATACATCAATAACGTAATATAACCTAACCTAAGCCAACCTATCATCTCGGCGGTAACATTTAACCACATTCCTGGCTTGTTGGCCTCTACTTCTCCGTGGGACCTTTATATATATCAATAACGTAATATAACGTAACCTAACCCAACCTATCATTTTGGCGGTAAAATTTGACAACATTTCTGGCGAACTCGCCTCAACGTCTCCGCGGGACCTTTATATACATGAATAACGTAATATAACGTAACCTAACCCAAACTAACCTCTCGGGGTACCAGTTAACCACATTCCTTGATTGTCGGGCCCTACTTCTCGGTGGGAACACTGTATACGTCTATGACGTAATACAACCTAACCTAAGCCAACCTAACATCTTGGCGGTAATATTTGACAACATTCCTGGCGAGTTGGCCTCTACGTATCCGTGGGACCTTTATATACATCAATAACGTAATATAACCTAACCTAAGCCAACCTGTCATCTTGGCGGTAATATTTGACAACATTCCTGGCGAGTTGGCCTCTAGGTCTCCGTTTGACCTTCATATACATCAATAACGTAATATAACCTAACCTAACCCAACCTATCATCTCGGCGGTAATATTTGACCACATTCCTGGCTTGTTGGCCTCTACGTCTCCGTGGGACCTTTATATACATCAATAACGTAATATAACCTAACCTAACCCAACCTAACATCTCGGCGGTAATATTTGACCACATTCCTGGCTTGTTGGCCTCTACGTCCCCGTGGAACCTTTATATACATGAATAACGTAATATAACGTAACCAAACCCAACCTAACTTCTCGGGGTACCATTTAACCACATTCCTTGATTGTCGGGCCCTACTTCTCGGTGGGAACACTGTATACGTCTATGACGTAATACAACCTAACCTAAGCCAACCTAACATCTCGGCGGTTATATTTGACAACATTCCTGGCGAGTTGGCCTCTACGTCCCCGTGGGACATTTATATACATCAATAACGTAATATAACCTAACCTAAGCCAACCTATCATCTCGGCGGTAATATTTAACGACATTCCTGGCTTGTTGGCCTCTACTTCTCCGTGGGACCTTTATATATATCAATAACGTAATATAACGTAACCTAACCCAACATAACCTCTCGGGGTACCATTTAACCACATTCCTTGATTGTCGGGCCCTACTTCTCGGTGGGAACACTGTATACGTCTATGACGTAATACAACCTAACCTAACCCAACCTATCATCTCGGCGGTAATATTTGACCACATTCCTGGCTTGTTGGCCTCTACGTCTCCGTGGGACCTTTATATACATCAATAACGTAATATAACGTAACCTAACCCAACCTAACCTCTCGGGGTACCATTTAACCACATTCCTTGATTGTCGGGCCCTACTTCTCGGTGGGAACACTGTATACGTCTATGACGTAATACAACCTAACCTAACCCAACCTATCATCTCGGCGGTAATATTTGACCACATTCCTGGCTTGTTGGCCTCTACGTCTCCGTGGGACCTTTATATACATCAATAACGTAATATAACGTAACCTAACCCAACCTGTCATCTTGGCGGTAATATTTAACCACATTCCTGGCTTGTTGACCCCTACTTCTCCGTGGAACCTTTATATATATCAATAACGTAATATAACGTAACCTAACCCAACCTATCATTTCGGCGGTAAAATTTGACAACATTTCTGGCGAGTTCGCCTCAACGTCTCCGTGGGACCTTTATATACATGAATAACTTAATATAACGTAACCTAACCCAACCTAACCTCTCGGGGTACCATTTAACCACATTCCTTGATTGTCGGGCCCTACTTCTCGGTGGGAACCCTATATACGTCTATGACGTAATATACCCTAACCTAACCCAACCTAACATCTCGGCGGTAATATTTGACCACATTCCCGGCTTGTTGGCCTCTACGTCTCCGTGGGACCTTTATATACATCAATAACGTAATGTAACCTAACCTAACCCAACCTAACATCTCGGCGGTAATATTTGACCACATTCCTGGCTTGTTGGCTTCTACGTCTCCGTGGGACCTTTATATACTTCAATAACGTAATATAACCTAACCTAACTTAACCTAACATCTCGGCGGTAATATTTGAAAACATACCTGGCGAGTTGGCCTCTACTTCTCCGTGGGACCTTTATATATATCAATAACGTAATATAACCTAACCTAACCCAACCTAACATCTCGGCGGTAATATTTGGCAACATTCCAGGCTTGTTGGCCTCTACGTCTCCGTGGGACCTTTATATACATCAATAACGTAATATAACGTAACCTAACCCAACCTAACCTCTCGGGGTACCATTTAACCACATTCCTTGTTTGTCGGGCCCTACTTCTCGGTGGGAACACTGTATACGTCTATGACGTAATACAACCTAACCTAAACCAACCTAACATCTCGGCGGTTATATTTGACAACATTCCTGGCGTGTTGGCCTCTAGGTCTCCGTTTGACCTTCATATACATCAATAACGTAATATAACCTAACCTAACCCAACCTATCATCTCGGCGGTAATATCTGACCACATTCCTGGCTTGCTGGCCTCTACGTCTCCGTGGGACCTTTATATACATCAATAACGTAATGTAACCTAACCTAACCCAACCTAACATCTCGGCGGTAATATTTGACAACATTCCTGGCTTGTTGGCCTCTACGTCCCCGTGGAACCTTTATATACATGAATAACGTAATATAACGTAACCAAACCCAACCTAACTTCTCGGGGTACCATTTAACCACATTCCTTGATTGTCGGGCCCTACTTCTCGGTGGGAACACTGTATACGTCTATGACGTAATACAACCTAACCTAAGCCAACCTAACATCCCGGCGGTAATATTTGACAATATTCCTGCCGAGTTGGCCTCTACGTCTCCGTGGGACATTTATATATATCAATAACGTAATATAACCTAACCTAACCCAACCTAACATCTCGGCGGTAATATTTGACCACATTCCTGGCTTGTTGGCCTCTACGTCCCCGTGGGACCTTTATATACATGAATAACGTAATATAACGTAACCTAACATAACCTAACCTCTCGGGGTACCATTTTACCACATTCCTTGATTGTCGGGCCGTACTTCTCGGTGGGAACACTGTATACGTCTATGACGTAATACAACCTAACCTAACCCAAACTATCATCTCGGCGGTAATATTTGACAACATTCCTGGGGAGTTGGCCTCTACGTCTCCGTGGGACCTTTATATACATCAATAACACAATATAATCTAGCCTAACCCAATCTAACATCTCGGCGGTAATATTTGACCACATTCCTGTCTTGTTGGCCTCTACGTCTCCGTGGGACCTTTATATACATCAATAACGTAATATAACCTAACCTAACCCAACCTAACATCTCGGCGGTAATATTTGACCACATTCCTGGCTTGTTGGCCTCTACGTCTCCGTGGGACCTTTATATACATCAATAACGTAATATAACCTAACCTAACCCAACCTAACATCTCGGCGGTAATATTTGACCACATTCCTGGCTTGTTGGCCTCTACGTCTCCGTAGGACCTTTATATACTTCAATAACGTAATATAACCTAACCTAACCCAACCTAACATCTCGGCGGTAATATTTGAAAACATACCTGGCGAGTTGGCCTCTACTTCTCCGTGGGACCTTTATATATATCAATAACGTAATATAACCTAACCTAACCCAACCTGACATCGCGGCGGTAATATTTGGCAACATTCCAGGCTTGTTGGACTCTACGTCCCCGTGGGACCTTTATATACATGAATAACATAATATAACGTAACCTAACCCAACCTAACCTTTCGGGGTACCATTTAACAACATTCCTTGATTTTCGGGCCCTACTTCTCGGTGGGAACACTGTATACGTCTATGACGCAATACAACCTAACCTAAGCCAACCTAACATCTCGGCGGTAATATTTGACAACATTCCTGGCGAGTTGGCCTCTACGTATCCGTGGGACCTTTATATACATCAATAACGTAATATAACCTAACCTAAGCCAACCTGTCATCTTGGCGGTAATATTTGACAACATTCCTGGCGAGTTGGCCTCTAGGTCTCCGTTTGACCTTCATATACATCAATAACGTAATATAACCTAACCTAACCCAACCTATCATCTCGGCGGTAATATTTGACCACATTCCTGGCTTGTTGGCCTCTACGTCTCCGTGGGACCTTTATATACATCAATAACGTAATATAACCTAACCTAAGCCAACCTGTCATCTTGGCGGTAATATTTGACAACATTCCTGGCGAGTTGGCCTCTAGGTCTCCGTTTGACCTTCATATACATCAATAACGTAATATAACCTAACCTAACCCAACCTATCATCTCGGCGGTAATATTTGACCACATTCCTGGCTTGTTGGCCTCTACGTCTCCGTGGGACCTTTATATACATCAATAACGTAATATAACCTAACCTAACCTAACCTAACATCTCGGCGGTAATATTTGACCACATTCCTGGCTTGTTGGCCTCTACGTCCCCGTGGAACCTTTATATACATGAATAACGTAATATAACGTAACCAAACCCAACCTATCATCTCGGCGGTAATATTTGACATCATTCCTGGCGAGTTGGCCTCTACGTCTCCGTGGGACCTTTATATACATCAATAACACAATATAAGCTAGCCTAACCCAATCTAACATCTCGGCCGTAATATTTGACCACATTCCTGGCGAGTTGGCCTCTACGTCTCCGTGGGACATTTATATACATCAATAACGTAATATAACCTAACCTAAGCCAACCTATCATCTCGGCGGTAACATTTAACCACATTCCTGGCTTGTTGGCCTCTACTTCTCCGTGGGACCTTTATATATATCAATAACGTAATATAACGTAACCTAACCCAACCTATCATTTTGGCGGTAAAATTTGACAACATTTCTGGCGAAATCGCCTCAACGTCTCCGCGGGACCTTTATATACATGAATAACGTAATATAACGTAACCTAACCCAAACTAACCTCTCGGGGTACCAGTTAACCACATTCCTTGATTGTCGGGCCCTACTTCTCGGTGGGAACACTGTATACGTCTATGACGTAATACAACCTAACCTAAGCCAACCTAACATCTTGGCGGTAATATTTGACAACATTCCTGGCGAGTTGGCCTCTACGTATCCGTGGGACCTTTATATACATCAATAACGTAATATAACCTAACCTAAGCCAACCTGTCATCTTGGCGGTAATATTTGACAACATTCCTGGCGAGTTGGCCTCTAGGTCTCCGTTTGACCTTCATATACATCAATAACGTAATATAACCTAACCTAACCCAACCTATCATCTCGGCGGTAATATTTGACCACATTCCTGGCTTGTTGGCCTCTACGTCTCCGTGGGACCTTTATATACATCAATAACGTAATATAACCTAACCTAAGCCAACCTGTCATCTTGGCGGTAATATTTGACAACATTCCTTGCGAGTTGGCCTCTAGGTCTCCGTTTGACCTTCATATACATCAATAACGTAATATAACCTAACCTAACCCAACCTATCATCTCGGCGGTAATATTTGACCACATTCCTGGCTTGTTGGCCTCTACGTCTCCGTGGGACCTTTATATACATCAATAACGTAATATAACCTAACCTAACCTAACCTAACATCTCGGCGGTAATATTTGACCACATTCCTGGCTTGTTGGCCTCTACGTCCCCGTGGAACCTTTATATACATGAATAACGTAATATAACGTAACCAAACCCAACCTATCATCTCGGCGGTAATATTTGACATCATTCCTGGCGAGTTGGCCTCTACGTCTCCGTGGGACCTTTATATACATCAATAACACAATATAAGCTAGCCTAACCCAATCTAACATCTCGGCCGTAATATTTGACCACATTCCTGGCGAGTTGGCCTCTACGTCTCCGTGGGACATTTATATACATCAATAACGTAATATAACCTAACCTAAGCCAACCTATCATCTCGGCGGTAACATTTAACCACATTCCTGGCTTGTTGGCCTCTACTTCTCCGTGGGACCTTTATATATATCAATAACGTAATATAACGTAACCTAACCCAACCTATCATTTTGGCGGTAAAATTTGACAACATTTCTGGCGAAATCGCCTCAACGTCTCCGCGGGACCTTTATATACATGAATAACGTAATATAACGTAACCTAACCCAAACTAACCTCTCGGGGTACCAGTTAACCACATTCCTTGATTGTCGGGCCCTACTTCTCGGTGGGAACACTGTATACGTCTATGACGTAATACAACCTAACCTAAGCCAACCTAACATCTTGGCGGTAATATTTGACAACATTCCTGGCGAGTTGGCCTCTACGTATCCGTGGGACCTTCATATACATCAATAACGTAATATAACCTAACCTAACCCAACCTATCATCTCGGCGGTAATATTTGACCACATTCCTGGCTTGTTGGCCTCTACGTCTCCGTGGGACCTTTATATACATCAATAACGTAATATAACCTAACCTAACCTAACCTAACATCTCGGCGGTAATATTTGACCACATTCCTGGCTTGTTGGCCTCTACGTCCCCGTGGAACCTTTATATACATGAATAACGTAATATAACGTAACCAAACCCAACCTATCATCTCGGCGGTAATATTTGACATCATTCCTGGCGAGTTGGCCTCTACGTCTCCGTGGGACCTTTATATACATCAATAACACAATATAAGCTAGCCTAACCCAATCTAACATCTCGGCCGTAATATTTGACCACATTCCTGGCGAGTTGGCCTCTACGTCTCCGTGGGACATTTATATACATCAATAACGTAATATAACCTAACCTAAGCCAACCTATCATCTCGGCGGTAACATTTAACCACATTCCTGGCTTGTTGGCCTCTACTTCTCCGTGGGACCTTTATATATATCAATAACGTAATATAACGTAACCTAACCCAACCTATCATTTTGGCGGTAAAATTTGACAACATTTCTGGCGAAATCGCCTCAACGTCTCCGCGGGACCTTTATATACATGAATAACGTAATATAACGTAACCTAACCCAAACTAACCTCTCGGGGTACCAGTTAACCACATTCCTTGATTGTCGGGCCCTACTTCTCGGTGGGAACACTGTATACGTCTATGACGTAATACAACCTAACCTAAGCCAACCTAACATCTCGGCGGTAATATTTGACAACATTCCTGGCGAGTTGGCCTCTACGTCCCCGTGGGACATTTATATACATCAATAACGTAATATAACCTAACCTAAGCCAACCTATCATCTCGGCGGTAATATTTAACGACATTCCTGGCTTGTTGGCCTCTACTTCTCCGTGGGACCTTTATATATATCAATAACGTAATATAACGTAACCTAACCCAACCTATCATTTCGGCGGTAAAATTTAACCACATTCCTTGATTGTCGGGCCCTACTTCTCGGTGGGAACACTGTATACGTCTATGACGTAATACAACCTAACCTAACCCAACCTATCATCTCGGCGGTAATATTTGACCACATTCCTGGCTTGTTGGCCTCTACGTCTCCGTGGGACCTTTATATACATCAATAACGTAATATAACGTAACCTAACCCAACCTATCATCTCGGCGGTAATATTTAACCACATTCCTGGCTTGTTGGCCCCTACTTCTCCGTGGAACCTTTATATATATCAATAACGTAATATAACGTAACCTAACCCAACCTATCATTTCGGCGGTAAAATTTGACAACATTTCTGGCGAGTTCGCCTCAACGTCTCCGTGGGAACTTTATATACATGAATAACGTAATATAACGTAACCTAACCCAACCTAACCTCTCGGGGTACCATTTAACCACATTCCTTGATTGTCGGGCCCTACTTCTCGGTGGGAACACTGTATACGTCTATGACGTAATACAACCTAACCTAACCCAACCTATCATCTCGGCGGTAATATTTGACCACATTCCTGGCTTGTTGACCTCTACGCCCCCGTGGGACCTTTATATACATCAATAACGTAATATAACCTGACCTAACCCAACCTAACATCTCGGCGGTAATATTTGACAACATTCCTGGCGAGTTGGTCTCTACGTCTCCGTGGGACCTTTATATACATCAGTAACGTAATATAACCTAACCTAAGCCAACCTATCATTTCAGCGGTAATATTTGACAACATTCCTGGCGAGTTGGCCTCTACGTCTCCGTGGGACCTTTATATGCATCAATAACGTAATATAACCTAACCTAAGCCAACCTATCATCTCAGCGGTAATATTTGAGAACATTCCTGGCGAGTTGGCCTCTACGTCTCCGTGGGACATTTATATACATCAATAACGTAATATAACGTAACCTAACCCAACCTAACCTCTCGGGGTACCGTTTAACCACATTCCTTGATTGTCGGGCCCTACTTCTCGGTGGGAACACTGTATACGTCTATGACGTAATACAACCCTACCTAACCCAACCTATCATCTCGGCGGTAATATTTGACCACATTCCTGGCTTGTTGGCCTCTACGTCTCCGTGGGACCTTTATATACATCAATAACGTAATATAACCTAACCTAAGCCAACCTGTCATCTTGGCGGTAATATTTGACAACATTCCTGGCGAGTTGGCCTCTAGGTCTCCGTTTGACCTTCATATACATCAATAACGTAATATAACCTAACCTAACCCAACCTATCATCTCGGCGGTAATATTTGACCACATTCCTGGCTTGTTGGCCTCTACGTCTCCGTGGGACCTTTATATACATCAATAACGTAATATAACCTAACCTAACCTAACCTAACATCTCGGCGGTAATATTTGACCACATTCCTGGCTTGTTGGCCTCTACGTCCCCGTGGAACCTTTATATACATGAATAACGTAATATAACGTAACCAAACCCAACCTATCATCTCGGCGGTAATATTTGACATCATTCCTGGCGAGTTGGCCTCTACGTCTCCGTGGGACCTTTATATACATCAATAACACAATATAAGCTAGCCTAACCCAATCTAACATCTCGGCCGTAATATTTGACCACATTCCTGGCGAGTTGGCCTCTACGTCTCCGTGGGACATTTATATACATCAATAACGTAATATAACCTAACCTAAGCCAACCTATCATCTCGGCGGTAACATTTAACCACATTCCTGGCTTGTTGGCCTCTACTTCTCCGTGGGACCTTTATATATATCAATAACGTAATATAACGTAACCTAACCCAACCTATCATTTTGGCGGTAAAATTTGACAACATTTCTGGCGAAACCGCCTCAACGTCTCCGCGGGACCTTTATATACATGAATAACGTAATATAACGTAACCTAACCCAAACTAACCTCTCGGGGTACCAGTTAACCACATTCCTTGATTGTCGGGCCCTACTTCTCGGTGGGAACACTGTATACGTCTATGACGTAATACAACCTAACCTAAGCCAACCTAACATCTTGGCGGTAATATTTGACAACATTCCTGGCGAGTTGGCCTCTACGTATCCGTGGGACCTTTATATACATCAATAACGTAATATAACCTAACCTAAGCCAACCTGTCATCTTGGCGGTAATATTTGACAACATTCCTGGCGAGTTGGCCTCTAGGTCTCCGTTTGACCTTCATATACATCAATAACGTAATATAACCTAACCTAACCCAACCTATCATCTCGGCGGTAATATTTGACCACATTCCTGGCTTGTTGGCCTCTACGTCTCCGTGGGACCTTTATATACATCAATAACGTAATATAACCTAACCTAACCCAACCTAACATCTCGGCGGTAATATTTGACCACATTCCTGGCTTGTTGGCCTCTACGTCCCCGTGGAACCTTTATATACATGAATAACGTAATATAACGTAACCAAACCCAACCTAACTTCTCGGGGTACCATTTAACCACATTCCTTGATTGTCGGGCCCTACTTCTCGGTGGGAACACTGTATACGTCTATGACGTAATACAACCTAACCTAAGCCAACCTAACATCTCGGCGGTAATATTTGACAACATTCCTGGCGAGTTGGCCTCTACGTCCCCGTGGGACATTTATATACATCAATAACGTAATATAACCTAACCTAAGCCAACCTATCATCTCGGCGGTAATATTTAACGACATTCCTGGCTTGTTGGCCTCTACTTCTCCGTGGGACCTTTATATATATCAATAACGTAATATAACGTAACCTAACCCAACCTATCATTTCGGCGGTAAAATTTAACCACATTCCTTGATTGTCGGGCCCTACTTCTCGGTGGGAACACTGTATACGTCTATGACGTAATACAACCTAACCTAACCCAACCTATCATCTCGGCGGTAATATTTGACCACATTCCTGGCTTGTTGGCCTCTACGTCTCCGTGGGACCTTTATATACATCAATAACGTAATATAACGTAACCTAACCCAACCTATCATCTCGGCGGTAATATTTAACCACATTCCTGGCTTGTTGGCCCCTACTTCTCCGTGGAACCTTTATATATATCAATAACGTAATATAACGTAACCTAACCCAACCTATCATTTCGGCGGTAAAATTTGACAACATTTCTGGCGAGTTCGCCTCAACGTCTCCGTGGGAACTTTATATACATGAATAACGTAATATAACGTAACCTAACCCAACCTAACCTCTCGGGGTACCATTTAACCACATTCCTTGATTGTCGGGCCCTACTTCTCGGTGGGAACACTGTATACGTCTATGACGTAATACAACCTAACCTAACCCAACCTATCATCTCGGCGGTAATATTTGACCACATTCCTGGCTTGTTGACCTCTACGCCCCCGTGGGACCTTTATATACATCAATAACGTAATATAACCTGACCTAACCCAACCTAACATCTCGGCGGTAATATTTGACAACATTCCTGGCGAGTTGGTCTCTACGTCTCCGTGGGACCTTTATATACATCAGTAACGTAATATAACCTAACCTAAGCCAACCTATCATTTCAGCGGTAATATTTGACAACATTCCTGGCGAGTTGGCCTCTACGTCTCCGTGGGACCTTTATATGCATCAATAACGTAATATAACCTAACCTAAGCCAACCTATCATCTCAGCGGTAATATTTGAGAACATTCCTGGCGAGTTGGCCTCTACGTCTCCGTGGGACATTTATATACATCAATAACGTAATATAACGTAACCTAACCCAACCTAACCTCTCGGGGTACCGTTTAACCACATTCCTTGATTGTCGGGCCCTACTTCTCGGTGGGAACACTGTATACGTCTATGACGTAATACAACCCTACCTAACCCAACCTATCATCTCGGCGGTAATATTTGACCTCATTCCTGGCGTGTTGGCCTCTAGGTCTCCGTTTGACCTTCATATACATCAATAACGTAATATAACCTAACCTAACCCAACCTATCATCTCGGCGGTAATATCTGACCACATTCCTGGCTTGTTGACCTCTACGCCCCCGTGGGACCTTTATATACATCAATAACGTAATGTAACCTAACCTAACCCAACCTAACATCTCGGCGGTAATATTTGACAACATTCCTGGCTTGTTGGCCTCTACGTCCCCGTGGAACCTTTATATACATGAATAACGTAATATAACGTAAACAAACCCAACCTAACTTCTCGGGGTACCATTTAACCACATTCCTTGATTGTCGGGCCCTACTTCTCGGTGGGAACCCTATATACGTCTATGACGTAATATAACCTAACCTAACCCAACCTAACATTTCGGCGGTAATATTTGACCACATTCCAGGCTTGTTGGCCTCTACGTCTCCGTGGGACCTTTATATACATCAATAACGTAATATAACCTAACCTAACCCAACCTAACATCTCGGCGGTAATATTTGACCACATTCCTGGCTTGTTGGCCTCTACGTCTCCGTGGGACCTTTATATACTTCAATAACGTAATATAACCTAACCTAATTTAACCTAACATCTCGGCGGTAATATTTGAAAACATACCTGGCGAGTTGGCCTCTACTTCTCCGTGGGACCTTTATATATATCAATAACGTAATATAACCTAACCTAACCCAACCTAACATCTCGGCGGTAATATTTGGCAACATTCTAGGCTTGTTGGCCTCTACGTCTCCGTGGGACCTTTATATACATCAATAACGTAATATAACGTAAACAAACCCAACCTAACTTCTCGGGGTACCATTTAACCACATTCCTTGATTGTCGGGCCCTACTTCTCGGTGGGAACACTGTATACGTCTATGACGTAATACAACCTAACCTAAGCCAACCTAACATCCCGGCGGTAATATTTGACAATATTCCTGCCGAGTTGGCCTCTACGTCTCCGTGGGACATTTATATATATCAATAACGTAATATAACCTAACCTAAGCCAACCTATCATCTCGGCGGTAATATTTAACCACATTCCTGGCTTGTTGGCCTCTACGTCTCCGTGGGACCTTTATATACATCAATAACGTAATATAACGTAACCTAACCCAACCTATCATCTCGGCGGTAATATTTAACCACATTCCTGGCTTGTTGGCCCCTACTTCTCCGTGGAACCTTTATATATATCAATAACGTAATATAACGTAACCTAACCCAACCTATCATTTCGGCGGTAAAATTTGACAACATTTCTGGCGAGTTCGCCTCAACGTCTCCGTGGGACCTTTATATACATGAATAACGTAATATAACGTAACCTAACCCAACCTAACCTCTCGGGGTACCATTTAACCACATTCCTTGATTGTCGGGCCCTACTTCTCGGTGGGAACCCTATATACGTCTATGACGTAATATACCCTAACCTAACCCAACCTCACATCTCGGCGGTAATATTTGACCACATTCCCGGCTTGTTGGCCTCTACGTCTCCGTGGGACCTTTATATACATCAATAACGTAATATAACCTAACCTAACCCAACCTAACATCTCGGCGGTAATATTTGACCACATTCCTGGCTTTTTGGCCTCTACGTCTCCGTGGGACCTTTATATACTTCAATAACGTAATATAACCTAACCCAACTTAACCTAACATCTCGGCGGTAATATTTGAAAACATACCTGGCGAGTTGGCCTCTACTTCTCCGTGGGACCTTTATATATATCAATAACGTAATATAACCTAACCTAAACCAACCTAACATCTCGGCGGTAATATTTGGCAATATTCCAGGCTTGTTGGCCTCTACGTCTCCGTGTGACCTTTATATACATCAATAACGTAATATAACGTAACCTAACCCAACCTAACCTCTCGGGGTACCATTTAACCACATTGCTTGTTTGTCGGGCCCTACTTCTCGGTGGGAACACTGTATACGTCTATGACGTAGTACAACCTAACCTAAACCAACCTAACATCTCGGCGGTAATATTTGACAACATTCCTGGCGAGTTGGCCTCTAGGTCTCCGTTTGACCTTCATATTCATCAATAACGTAATATAACCTAACCTAACCCAACCTATCATCTCGGCGGTAATATTTGACCACATTCCTGGCTTGCTGGCCTCTACGTCTCCGTGGGACCTTTATATACATCAATAACGTAATATAACCTAACCTAACCCAACCTAACATCTCGGCGGTAATATTTGACCACATTCCTGGCTTGTTGGCCTCTACGTCCCCGTGGAACCTTTATATACATGAATAACGTAATATAACGTAACCAAACCCAACCTAACTTCTCGGGGTACCATTTAACCACATTCCTTGATTGTCGGGCCCTACTTCTCGGTGGGAACACTGTATACGTCTATGACGTAATACAACCTAACCTAAGCCAACCTAACATCTCGGCGGTAATATTTGACAATATTCCTGGCGAGTTGGCCCCTACGTCTCCGTGGGACATTTATATATATCAATAACGTAATATAACCTAACCTAAGCCAACCTATCATCTCGGCGGTAATATTTGACAACATTCCTGGCGAGTTGGCCTCTACGTCTCCGTGGGACCTTTATATACATAAATAACGTGATATAACCTAACCTGGCCCAACCTAACATCTCGGCGGTAATATTTGACAACATTCCTGGCGAGTTGGCTTCTCCGTCTCCGTGGGACCTTTATATACATCAATAACGTAATATAACCTAGCCTAACCCAACCTAACATCTCGGCGGTAATATTTGGCAACATTCCCGGCTTGTTGGCCTCTACGTCTCCGTGGGACATTTATATACATCAATAACGTAATATAACGTAACCTAACCCAACCTAACCTCTCGGGGTACCATTTAACCACATTCCTTGATTGTCGGGCCCTACTTCTCGGTGGGAACACTGTATACGTCTATGACGTAATACAACCTAACCTAACCCAACCTATCATCTCGGCGGTAATATTTGACCACATTCCTGGCTTGTTGGCCTCTACGTCTCCGTGGGACCTTTATATACATCAATAACGTAATATAACGTAACCTAACCCAACCTATCATCTCGGCGGTAATATTTAACCACATTCCTGGCTTGTTGGCCCCTTCTTCTCCGTGGAACCTTTATATATATCAATAACGTAATATAACGTAACCTAACCCAACCTATCATTTCGGCGGTAAAATTTGACAACATTTCTGGCGAGTTCGCCTCAACGTCTCCGTGGGAACTTTATATACATGAATAACGTTATATAACGTAACCTAACCCAACCTAACCTCTCGGGGTACCATTTAACCACATTCCTTGATTGTCGGGCCCTACTTCTCGATGGGAACCCTATATACGTCTATGACGTAATTTAACCTAACCTAACCCAACCTAACATTTCGGCGGTAATATTTGACCACATTCCAGGCTTGTTGGCCTCTACGTCTCCGTGGGACCTTTATATACATCAATAACGTAATATAACCTAACCTAACCCAACCTAACATCTCGGCGGTAATATTTGACCACATTCCTGGCTTGTTGGCCTCTACGTCTCCGTGGGACCTTTATATACTTCAATAACGTAATATAACCTAACCTAATTTAACCTAACATCTCGGCGGTAATATTTGAAAACATACCTGGCGAGTTGGCCTCTACTTCTCCGTGGGACCTTTATATATATCAATAACGTAATATAACCTAACCTAACCCAACCTAACATCTCGGCGGTAATATTTGGCAACATTCTAGGCTTGTTGGCCTCTACGTCTCTGTGGGACCTTTATATACATCAATAACGTAATATAACGTAACCTAACCCAACCTAACCTCTCGGGGTACCATTTAACCACATTCCTTGATTGTCGGGCCCTACTTCTCGGTGGGAACACTGTATACGTCTATGACGTAATACAACCTAACCTAACCCAACCTATCATCTCGGCGGTAATATTTGACAACATTTCTGGCGAGTTCGCATCAACGTCTCCGTGGGACCTTTATATACATGAATAACTTAATATAACGTAACCTAACCCAACCTAACCTCTCGGGGTACCATTTAACCACATTCCTTGATTGTCGGGCCCTACTTCTCGGTGGGAACCCTATATACGTCTATGACGTAATATACCCTAACCTAACCCAACCTAACATCTCGGCGGTAATATTTGACCACATTCCCGGCTTGTTGGCCTCTACGTCTCCGTGGGACCTTTATATACATCAATAACGTAATGTAACCTAACCTAACCCAACCTAACATCTCGGCGGTAATATTTGACCACATTCCTGGCTTGTTGGCTTCTACGTCTCCGTGGGACCTTTATATACTTCAATAACGTAATATAACCTAACCTAACTTAACCTAACATCTCGGCGGTAATATTTGAAAACATACCTGGCGAGTTGGCCTCTACTTCTCCGTGGGACCTTTATATATATCAATAACGTAATATAACCTAACCTAACCCAACCTAACATCTCGGCGGTAATGTTTGGCAACATTCCAGGCTTGTTGGCCTCTACGTCTCCGTGGGACCTTTATATACATCAATAACGTAATATAACGTAACCTAACCCAACCTAACCTCTCGGGGTACCATTTAACCACATTCCTTGTTTGTCGGGCCCTACTTCTCGGTGGGAACACTGTATACGTCTATGACGTAATACAACCTAACCTAAACCAACCTAACATCTCGGCGGTTATATTTGACAACATTCCTGGCGTGTTGGCCTCTAGGTCTCCGTTTGATCTTCATATACATCAATAACGTAATATAACCTAACCTAACCCAACCTATCATCTCGGCGGTAATATCTGACCACATTCCTGGCTTGCTGGCCTCTACGTCTCCGTGGGACCTTTATATACATCAATAACGTAATGTAACCTAACCTAACCCAACCTAACATCTCGGCGGTAATATTTGACAACATTCCTGGCTTGTTGGCCTCTACGTCCCCGTGGAACATTTATATACATGAATAACGTAATATAACGTAACCAAACCCAACCTAACTTCTCGGGGTACCATTTAACCACATTCCTTGATTGTCGGGCCCTACTTCTCGGTGGGAACACTGTATACGTCTATGACGTAATACAACCTAACCTAAGCCAGCCTAACATCCCGGCGGTAATATTTGACAATATTCCTGCCGAGTTGGCCTCTACGTCTCCGTGGGACATTTATATATATCAATAACGTAATATAACCTAACCTAAGCCAACCTATCATCTCGGCGGTAATATTTAACCACATTCCTGGCTTGTTGGCCTCTACGTCTCCGTGGGAACTTTATATACATCAATAACGTAATATAACCTAACCTAACCCAACCTAACATCTCGGCGGTAATATTTGACCACATTCCTGGCTTGTTGGCCTCTACGTCCCCGTGGGACCTTTATATACATGAATAACGTAATATAACGTAACCTAACATAACCTAACCTCTCGGGGTACCATTTTACCACATTCCTTGATTGTCGGGCCGTACTTCTCGGTGGGAACACTGTATACGTCTATGACGTAATACAACCTAACCTAACCCAAACTATCATCTCGGCGGTAATATTTGACAACATTCCTGGGGAGTTGGCCTCTACGTCTCCGTGGGACCTTTATATACATCAATAACACAATATAATCTAGCCTAACCCAATCTAACATCTCGGCGGTAATATTTGACCACATTCCTGTCTTGTTGGCCTCTACGTCTCCGTGGGACCTTTATATACATCAATAACGTAATATAACCTAACCTAACCCAACCTAACATCTCGGCGGTAATATTTGACCACATTCCTGGCTTGTTGGCCTCTACGTCTCCGTGGGACCTTTATATACATCAATAACGTAATATAACCTAACCTAACCCAACCTAACATCTCGGCGGTAATATTTGACCACATTCCTGGCTTGTTGGCCTCTACGTCTCCGTAGGACCTTTATATACTTCAATAACGTAATATAACCTAACCTAACCCAACCTAACATCTCGGCGGTAATATTTGAAAACATACCTGGCGAGTTGGCCTCTACTTCTCCGTGGGACCTTTATATATATCAATAACGTAATATAACCTAACCTAACCCAACCTGACATCGCGGCGGTAATATTTGGCAACATTCCAGGCTTGTTGGCCTCTACGTCCCCGTGGGACCTTTATATACATGAATAACATAATATAACGTAACCTAACCCAACCTAACCTTTCGGGGTACCATTTAACAACATTCCTTGATTTTCGGGCCCTACTTCTCGGTGGGAACACTGTATACGTCTATGACGCAATACAACCTAACCTAAGCCAACCTAACATCTCGGCGGTAATATTTGACAACATTCCTGGCGAGTTGGCCTCTACGTATCCGTGGGACCTTTATATACATCAATAACGTAATATAACCTAACCTAAGCCAACCTGTCATCTTGGCGGTAATATTTGACAACATTCCTGGCGAGTTGGCCTCTAGGTCTCCGTTTGACCTTCATATACATCAATAACGTAATATAACCTAACCTAACCCAACCTATCATCTCGGCGGTAATATTTGACCACATTCCTGGCTTGTTGGCCTCTACGTCTCCGTGGGACCTTTATATACATCAATAACGTAATATAACCTAACCTAAGCCAACCTGTCATCTTGGCGGTAATATTTGACAACATTCCTGGCGAGTTGGCCTCTAGGTCTCCGTTTGACCTTCATATACATCAATAACGTAATATAACCTAACCTAACCCAACCTATCATCTCGGCGGTAATATTTGACCACATTCCTGGCTTGTTGGCCTCTACGTCTCCGTGGGACCTTTATATACATCAATAACGTAATATAACCTAACCTAACCTAACCTAACATCTCGGCGGTAATATTTGACCACATTCCTGGCTTGTTGGCCTCTACGTCCCCGTGGAACCTTTATATACATGAATAACGTAATATAACGTAACCAAACCCAACCTAACTTCTCGGGGTACCATTTAACCACATTCCTTGATTGTCGGGCCCTACTTCTCGGTGGGAACACTGTATACGTCTATGACGTAATACAACCTAACCTAAGCCAACCTAACATCTCGGCGGTAATATTTGACAACATTCCTGGCGAGTTGGCCTCTACGTCCCCGTGGGACATTTATATACATCAATAACGTAATATAACCTAACCTAAGCCAACCTATCATCTCGGCGGTAATATTTAACGACATTCCTGGCTTGTTGGCCTCTACTTCTCCGTGGGACTTTTATATATATCAATAACGTAATATAACGTAACCTAACCCAACCTATCATTTCGGCGGTAAAATTTAACCACATTCCTTGATTGTCGGGCCCTACTTCTCGGTGGGAACACTGTATACGTCTATGACGTAATACAACCTAACCTAACCCAACCTATCATCTCGGCGGTAATATTTGACCACATTCCTGGCTTGCTGGCCTCTACGTCTCCGTAGGACCTTTATATACTTCAATAACGTAATATAACCTAACCTAACCCAACCTAACATCTCGGCGGTAATATTTGAAAACATACCTGGCGAGTTGGCCTCTACTTCTCCGTGGGACCTTTATATATATCAATAACGTAATATAACCTAACCTAACCCAACCTGACATCTCGGCGGTAATATTTGGCAACATTCCAGGCTTGTTGGCCTCTACGTCCCCGTGGAACCTTTATATACATGAATAACGTAATATAACGTAACCAAACCCAACCTAACTTCTCGGGGTACCATTTAACCACATTCCTTGATTGTCGGGCCCTACTTCTCGGTGGGAACACTATATACGTCTATGACGTAATACAACCTAACCTAAGCCAACCTAACATCTCGGCGGTAATATTTGACAACATTCCTGGCGAGTTGGTCTCTACGTCTCCGTGGGACCTTTATATACATCAGTAACGTAATATAACCTAACCTAAGCCAACCTATCATTTCAGCGGTAATATTTGACAACATTCCTGGCGAGTTGGCCTCTACGTCTCCGTGGGATCTTTATATGCATCAATAACGTAATATAACCTAACCTAAGCCAACCTATCATCTCAGCGGTAATATTTGAGAACATTCCTGGCGAGTTGGCCTCTACGTCTCCGTGGGACATTTATATACATCAATAACGTAATATAACGTAACCTAACCCAACCTAACCTCTCGGGGTACCGTTTAACCACATTCCTTGATTGTCGGGCCCTACTTCTCGGTGGGAACACTGTATACGTCTATGACGTAATACAACCCTACCTAACCCAACCTATCATCTCGGCGGTAATATTTGACCTCATTCCTGGCGTGTTGGCCTCTAGGTCTCCGTTTGACCTTCATATACATCAATAACGTAATATAACCTAACCTAACCCAACCTATCATCTCGGCGGTAATATCTGACCACATTCCTGGCTTGCTGGCCTCTACGTCTCCGTGGGACCTTTATATACATCAATAACGTAATGTAACCTAACCTAACCCAACCTAACATCTCGGCGGTAATATTTGACAACATTCCTGGCTTGTTGGCCTCTACGTCCCCGTGGAACCTTTATATACATGAATAACGTAATATAACGTAAACAAACCCAACCTAACTTCTCGGGGTACCATTTAACCACATTCCTTGATTGTCGGGCCCTACTTCTCGGTGGGAACCCTATATACGTCTATGACGTAATATAACCTAACCTAACCCAACCTAACATTTCGGCGGTAATATTTGACCACATTCCAGGCTTGTTGGCCTCTACGTCTCCGTGGGACCTTTATATACATCAATAACGTAATATAACCTAACCTAACCCAACCTAACATCTCGGCGGTAATATTTGACCACATTCCTGGCTTGTTGGCCTCTACGTCTCCGTGGGACCTTTATATACTTCAATAACGTAATATAACCTAACCTAATTTAACCTAACATCTCGGCGGTAATATTTGAAAACATACCTGGCGAGTTGGCCTCTACTTCTCCGTGGGACCTTTATATATATCAATAACGTAATATAACCTAACCTAACCCAACCTAACATCTCGGCGGTAATATTTGGCAACATTCTAGGCTTGTTGGCCTCTACGTCTCCGTGGGACCTTTATATACATCAATAACGTAATATAACGTAAACAAACCCAACCTAACTTCTCGGGGTACCATTTAACCACATTCCTTGATTGTCGGGCCCTACTTCTCGGTGGGAACACTGTATACGTCTATGACGTAATACAACCTAACCTAAGCCAACCTAACATCCCGGCGGTAATATTTGACAATATTCCTGCCGAGTTGGCCTCTACGTCTCCGTGGGACATTTATATATATCAATAACGTAATATAACCTAACCTAAGCCAACCTATCATCTCGGCGGTAATATTTAACCACATTCCTGGCTTGTTGGCCTCTACGTCTCCGTGGGACCTTTATATACATCAATAACGTAATATAACGTAACCTAACGCAACCTATCATCTCGGCGGTAATATTTAACCACATTCCTGGCTTGTTGGCCCCTACTTCTCCGTGGAACCTTTATATATATCAATAACGTAATATAACGTAACCTAACCCAACCTATCATTTCGGCGGTAAAATTTGACAACATTTCTGGCGAGTTCGCCTCAACGTCTCCGTGGGACCTTTATATACATGAATAACGTAATATAACGTAACCTAACCCAACCTAACCTCTCGGGGTACCATTTAACCACATTCCTTGATTGTCGGGCCCTACTTCTCGGTGGGAACCCTATATACGTCTATGACGTAATATACCCTAACCTAACCCAACCTCACATCTCGGCGGTAATATTTGACCACATTCCCGGCTTGTTGGCCTCTACGTCTCCGTGGGACCTTTATATACATCAATAACGTAATATAACCTAACCTAACCCAACCTAACATCTCGGCGGTAATATTTGACCACATTCCTGGCTTGTTGGCCTCTACGTCTCCGTGGGACCTTTATATACTTCAATAACGTAATATAACCTAACCTAACTTAACCTAACATCTCGGCGGTAATATTTGAAAACATACCTGGCGAGTTGGCGTCTACTTCTCCGTGGGACCTTTATATATATCAATAACGTAATATAACCTAACCTAAACCAACCTAACATCTCGGCGGTAATATTTGGCAATATTCCAGGCTTGTTGGCCTCTACGTCTCCGTGTGACCTTTATATACATCAATAACGTAATATAACGTAACCTAACCCAACCTAACCTCTCGGGGTACCATTTAACCACATTGCTTGTTTGTCGGGCCCTACTTCTCGGTGGGAACACTGTATACGTCTATGACGTAGTACAACCTAACCTAAACCAACCTAACATCTCGGCGGTAATATTTGACAACATTCCTGGCGAGTTGGCCTCTAGGTCTCCGTTTGACCTTCATATTCATCAATAACGTAATATAACCTAACCTAACCCAACCTATCATCTCGGCGGTAATATTTGACCACATTCCTGGCTTGCTGGCCTCTACGTCTCCGTGGGACCTTTATATACATCAATAACGTAATATAACCTAACCTAACCCAACCTAACATCTCGGCGGTAATATTTGACCACATTCCTGGCTTGTTGGCCTCTACGTCCCCGTGGAACCTTTATATACATGAATAACGTAATATAACGTAACCAAACCCAACCTAACTTCTCGGGGTACCATTTAACCACATTCCTTGATTGTCGGGCCCTACTTCTCGGTGGGAACACTGTATACGTCTATGACGTAATAGAACCTAACCTACGCCAACCTAACATCTCGGCGGTAATATTTGACAATATTCCTGGCGAGTTGGCCCCTACGTCTCCGTGGGACATTTATATATATCAATAACGTAATATAACCTAACCTAAGCCAACCTATCATCTCGGCGGTAATATTTGACAACATTCCTGGCGAGTTGGCCTCTACGTCTCCGTGGGACCTTTATATACATAAATAACGTGATATAACCTAACCTGGCCCAACCTAACATCTCGGCGGTAATATTTGACAACATTCCTGGCGAGTTGGCTTCTCCGTCTCCGTGGGACCTTTATATACATCAATAACGTAATATAACCTAGCCTAACCCAACCTAACATCTCGGCGGTAATATTTGGCAACATTCCCGGCTTGTTGGCCTCTACGTCTCCGTGGGACATTTATATACATCAATAACGTAATATAACGTAACCTAACCCAACCTAACCTCTCGGGGTACCATTTAACCACATTCCTTGATTGTCGGGCCCTACTTCTCGGTGGGAACACTGTATACGTCTATGACGTAATACAACCTAACCTAACCCAACCTATCATCTCGGCGGTAATATTTGACCACATTCCTGGCTTGTTGGCCTCTACGTCTTCGTGGGTCCTTTATATACATCAATAACGTAATATAACCTAACCTAACCCAACCTAACATCTCGGCGGTAATATTTGACCACATTCCTGGCTTGTTGGCTTCTACGTCTCCGTGGGACCTTTATATACTTCAATAACGTAATATAACCTAACCTAACTTAACCTAACATCTCGGCGGTAATATTTGAAAACATACCTGGCGAGTTGGCCTCTACTTCTCCGTGGGACCTTTATATATATCAATAACGTAATATAACCTAACCTAACCCAACCTAACATCTCGGCGGTAATATTTGGCAACATTCCAGGCTTGTTGGCCTCTACGTCTCCGTGGGACCTTTATATACATCAATAACGTAATATAACGTAACCTAACCCAACCTAACCTCTCGGGGTACCATTTAACCACATTCCTTGTTTGTCGGGCCCTACTTCTCGGTGGGAACACTGTATACGTCTATGACGTAATACAACCTAACCTAAACCAACCTAACATCTCGGCGGTAATATTTGACAACATTCCTGGCGAGTTGGCCTCTAGGTCTCCGTTTGACCTTCATATACATCAATAACGTAATATAACCTAACCTAACCCAACCTATCATCTCGGCGGTAATATCTGACCACATTCCTGGCTTGCTGGCCTCTACGTCTCCGTGGGACCTTTATATACATCAATAACGTAATACAACCTAACCTAACCCAACCTAACATCTCGGCGGTAATATTTGACCACATTCCTGGCTTGTTGGCCTCTACGTCCCCGTGGAACCTTTACATACATGAATAACGTAATATAACGTAACCAAACCCAACCTAACTTCTCGGGGTACCATTTAACCACATTCCTCGATTGTCGGGCCCTACTTCTCGGTGGGAATACTGTATACGTCTATGACGTAATACAACCTAACTTAAGCCAACCTAACATCTCGGCGGTAATATTTGACAACATTCCTGGCGAGTTGGCCTCTACGTATCCGTGGGACCTTTATATATATCAATAACGTAATATAACCTAACCTAACCCAACCTAACATCTCGGGGGTCATATTTGAAAACATACCTGGCGAGTTGGCCTCTACTTCTCCGTGGGACCTTTATATATATCAATAACGTAATATAACCTAACCTAACCCAACCTGAAATCTCGGCGGTAATATTTGGCAACATTCCAGGCTCGTCGGCCTCTACGTCCCCGTGGGACCTTTATATACATGAATAACGTAATATAACGTAACCTAACCTAACCTAACCTCTCGGGGTACCATTTAACCACATTCCTTGATTGTCGGGCCGTACTTCTCGGTGGGAACACTGTATACGTCTATGACGTAATACAACCTAACCTAACCCAAACTATCATCTCGGCGGTAATATTTGACAACATTCCTGGCGAGTTGGCCTCTACGTCTCCATGGGACCTTTATATACATCAATAACGTAATATAACCTAACCTAAGCCAACCTATCATCTCGGCGGTAATATTTGACATCATTCCTGGGGAGTTGGCCTCTACGTCTCCGTGGGACCTTTATATACATTAATAACACAATATAATCTAGCCTAACCCAATCTAACATCTCGGCGGTAATATTTGACCACATTCCTGTCTTGTTGGCCTCTACGCCTCCGTGGGAACTTTATATACATCAATAACGTAATATAACCTAACCTAACCCAACCTAACATCTCGACGGTAATATTTGACCACATTCCTGGCTTGTTGGCCTCTACGTCTCCGTGGGACCTTTATATACATCAATAACGTAATATAACCTAACCTAACCCAACCTAACATCTCGGCGGTAATATTTGACCACATTCCTGGCTTGTTGGCCTCTACGTCTCCGTAGGACCTTTATATACTTCAATAACGTAATATAACCTAACCTAACCCAACCTAACATCTCGGCGGTAATATTTGACCACATTCCTGGCTTGTTGGCCTCTACGTCTCCGTGGGACCTTTATATACATCAATAACGTAATATAACGTAACCTAACCCAACCTAACCTCTCGGGGTACCATTTAACCACATTCCTTGTTTGTCGGGCCCTACTTCTCGGTGGGAACACTGTATACGTCTATGACGTAATACAACCTAACCTAAACCAACCTAACATCTCGGCGGTAATATTTGACCACATTCCTGGCTTGTTGGCCTCTACGTCTTCGTGGGTCCTTTATATACATCAATAACGTAATATAACCTAACCTAACTCAACCTAACATCTCGGCGGTAATATTTGACCACATTCCTGGCTTGTTGGCCTCTACGTCTCCGTGGGACCTTTATATACATCAATAACGTAATATAACGTAACCTAACCCAACCTATCATCTCGGCGGTAATATTTGACCACATTCCTGGCTTGTTGGCCTCTACGTCTTCGTGGGTCCTTTATATACATCAATAACGTAATATAACCTAACCTAACTCAACCTAACATCTCGGCGGTAATATTTGACCACATTCCTGTCTTGTTGGCCTCTACGTCTCCGTGGGACCTTTATATACATCAATAACGTAATATAACGTAACCTAACCCAACCTATCATCTCGGCGGTAATATTTAACCACATTCCTGGCTTGTTGGCCCCTACTTCTCCGTGGAACCTTTATATATATCAATAACGTAATATAACGTAACCTAACCCAACCTATCATTTCGGCGGTAAAATTTGACAACATTTCTGGCGAGTTCGCCTCAACGTCTCCGTGGGACCTTTATATACGTGAATACCGTAATATAACGTAACCTAACCCAACCTAACCTCTAGGGTACCATTTAACCACATTCCTTGATTGTCGGGCCCTACTTCTCGGTGGGAACCCTATATACGTCTATGACGTAATATAACCTAACCTAAACCAACCTAACATCTCGGCGGTAATATTTGACCACATTCCCGGCTTGTTGGCCTCTACGTCTCCGTGGGACCTTTATATACATCAATAACGTAATATAACCTAACCTAACCCAACCTAACATCTCGGCGGTAATATTTGACCACATTCCTGGCTTGTTGGCTTCTACGTCTCCGTGGGACCTTTATATACTTCAATAACGTAATATAACCTAACCTAACTTAACCTAACATCTCGGCGGTAATATTTGAAAACATACCTGGCGAGTTGGCCTCTACTTCTCCGTGGGACCTTTATATATATCAATAACGTAATATAACCTAACCTAACCCAACCTAACATCTCGGCGGTAATATTTGGCAACATTCCAGGCTTGTTGGCCTCTACGTCTCCGTGGGACCTTTATATACATCAATAACGTAATATAACGTAACCTAACCCAACCTAACCTCTCGGGGTACCATTTAACCACATTCCTTGTTTGTCGGGCCCTACTTCTCGGTGGGAACACTGTATACGTCTATGACGTAATACAACCTAACCTAAACCAACCTAACATCTCGGCGGTAATATTTGACAACATTCCTGGCGAGTTGGCCTCTAGGTCTCCGTTTGACCTTCATATACATCAATAACGTAATATAACCTAACCTAACCCAACCTATCATCTCGGCGGTAATATCTGACCACATTCCTGGCTTGCTGGCCTCTACGTCTCCGTGGGACCTTTATATACATCAATAACGTAATACAACCTAACCTAACCCAACCTAACATCTCGGCGGTAATATTTGACCACATTCCTGGCTTGTTGGCCTCTACGTCCCCGTGGAACCTTTACATACATGAATAACGTAATATAACGTAACCAAACCCAACCTAACTTCTCGGGGTACCATTTAACCACATTCCTCGATTGTCGGGCCCTACTTCTCGGTGGGAATACTGTATACGTCTATGACGTAATACAACCTAACTTAAGCCAACCTAACATCTCGGCGGTAATATTTGACAACATTCCTGGCGAGTTGGCCTCTACGTATCCGTGGGACCTTTATATATATCAATAACGTAATATAACCTAACCTAACCCAACCTAACATCTCGGGGGTCATATTTGAAAACATACCTGGCGAGTTGGCCTCTACTTCTCCGTGGGACCTTTATATATATCAATAACGTAATATAACCTAACCTAACCCAACCTGAAATCTCGGCGGTAATATTTGGCAACATTCCAGGCTCGTCGGCCTCTACGTCCCCGTGGGACCTTTATATACATGAATAACGTAATATAACGTAACCTAACCTAACCTAACCTCTCGGGGTACCATTTAACCACATTCCTTGATTGTCGGGCCGTACTTCTCGGTGGGAACACTGTATACGTCTATGACGTAATACAACCTAACCTAACCCAAACTATCATCTCGGCGGTAATATTTGACAACATTCCTGGCGAGTTGGCCTCTACGTCTCCATGGGACCTTTATATACATCAATAACGTAATATAACCTAACCTAAGCCAACCTATCATCTCGGCGGTAATATTTGACATCATTCCTGGGGAGTTGGCCTCTACGTCTCCGTGGGACCTTTATATACATTAATAACACAATATAATCTAGCCTAACCCAATCTAACATCTCGGCGGTAATATTTGACCACATTCCTGTCTTGTTGGCCTCTACGCCTCCGTGGGAACTTTATATACATCAATAACGTAATATAACCTAACCTAACCCAACCTAACATCTCGACGGTAATATTTGACCACATTCCTGGCTTGTTGGCCTCTACGTCTCCGTGGGACCTTTATATACATCAATAACGTAATATAACCTAACCTAACCCAACCTAACATCTCGGCGGTAATATTTGACCACATTCCTGGCTTGTTGGCCTCTACGTCTCCGTAGGACCTTTATATACTTCAATAACGTAATATAACCTAACCTAACCCAACCTAACATCTCGGCGGTAATATTTGACCACATTCCTGGCTTGTTGGCCTCTACGTCTCCGTGGGACCTTTATATACATCAATAACGTAATATAACGTAACCTAACCCAACCTAACCTCTCGGGGTACCATTTAACCACATTCCTTGTTTGTCGGGCCCTACTTCTCGGTGGGAACACTGTATACGTCTATGACGTAATACAACCTAACCTAAACCAACCTAACATCTCGGCGGTAATATTTGACCACATTCCTGGCTTGTTGGCCTCTACGTCTTCGTGGGTCCTTTATATACATCAATAACGTAATATAACCTAACCTAACTCAACCTAACATCTCGGCGGTAATATTTGACCACATTCCTGGCTTGTTGGCCTCTACGTCTCCGTGGGACCTTTATATACATCAATAACGTAATATAACGTAACCTAACCCAACCTATCATCTCGGCGGTAATATTTGACCACATTCCTGGCTTGTTGGCCTCTACGTCTTCGTGGGTCCTTTATATACATCAATAACGTAATATAACCTAACCTAACTCAACCTAACATCTCGGCGGTAATATTTGACCACATTCCTGTCTTGTTGGCCTCTACGTCTCCGTGGGACCTTTATATACATCAATAACGTAATATAACGTAACCTAACCCAACCTATCATCTCGGCGGTAATATTTAACCACATTCCTGGCTTGTTGGCCCCTACTTCTCCGTGGAACCTTTATATATATCAATAACGTAATATAACGTAACCTAACCCAACCTATCATTTCGGCGGTAAAATTTGACAACATTTCTGGCGAGTTCGCCTCAACGTCTCCGTGGGACCTTTATATACGTGAATACCGTAATATAACGTAACCTAACCCAACCTAACCTCTAGGGTACCATTTAACCACATTCCTTGATTGTCGGGCCCTACTTCTCGGTGGGAACCCTATATACGTCTATGACGTAATATAACCTAACCTAAACCAACCTAACATCTCGGCGGTAATATTTGACCACATTCCCGGCTTGTTGGCCTCTACGTCTCCGTGGGACCTTTATATACATCAATAACGTAATATAACCTAACCTAACCCAACCTAACATCTCGGCGGTAATATTTGACCACATTCCTGGCTTGTTGGCTTCTACGTCTCCGTGGGACCTTTATATACTTCAATAACGTAATATAACCTAACCTAACTTAACCTAACATCTCGGCGGTAATATTTGAAAACATACCTGGCGAGTTGGCCTCTACTTCTCCGTGGGACCTTTATATATATCAATAACGTAATATAACCTAACCTAACCCAACCTAACATCTCGGCGGTAATATTTGGCAACATTCCAGGCTTGTTGGCCTCTACGTCTCCGTGGGACCTTTATATACATCAATAACGTAATATAACGTAACCTAACCCAACCTAACCTCTCGGGGTACCATTTAACCACATTCCTTGTTTGTCGGGCCCTACTTCTCGGTGGGAACACTGTATACGTCTATGACGTAATACAACCTAACCTAAACCAACCTAACATCTCGGCGGTAATATTTGACAACATTCCTGGCGAGTTGGCCTCTAGGTCTCCGTTTGACCTTCATATACATCAATAACGTAATATAACCTAACCTAACCCAACCTATCATCTCGGCGGTAATATCTGACCACATTCCTGGCTTGCTGGCCTCTACGTCTCCGTGGGACCTTTATATACATCAATAACGTAATACAACCTAACCTAACCCAACCTAACATCTCGGCGGTAATATTTGACCACATTCCTGGCTTGTTGGCCTCTACGTCCCCGTGGAACCTTTACATACATGAATAACGTAATATAACGTAACCAAACCCAACCTAACTTCTCGGGGTACCATTTAACCACATTCCTCGATTGTCGGGCCCTACTTCTCGGTGGGAATACTGTATACGTCTATGACGTAATACAACCTAACTTAAGCCAACCTAACATCTCGGCGGTAATATTTGACAACATTCCTGGCGAGTTGGCCTCTACGTATCCGTGGGACCTTTATATATATCAATAACGTAATATAACCTAACCTAACCCAACCTAACATCTCGGGGGTCATATTTGAAAACATACCTGGCGAGTTGGCCTCTACTTCTCCGTGGGACCTTTATATATATCAATAACGTAATATAACCTAACCTAACCCAACCTGAGATCTCGGCGGTAATATTTGGCAACATTCCAGGCTCGTTGGCCTCTACGTCCCCGTGGGACCTTTATATACATGAATAACGTAATATAACGTAACCTAACCTAACCTAACCTCTCGGGGTACCATTTAACCACATTCCTTGATTGTCGGGCCGTACTTCTCGGTGGGAACACTGTATACGTCTATGACGTAATACAACCTAACCTAACCCAAACTATCATCTCGGCGGTAATATTTGACAACATTCCTGGCGAGTTGGCCTCTACGTCTCCATGGGACCTTTATATACATCAATAACGTAATATAACCTAACCTAAGCCAACCTATCATCTCGGCGGTAATATTTGACATCATTCCTGGGGAGTTGGCCTCTACGTCTCCGTGGGACCTTTATATACATCAATAACACAATATAATCTAGCCTAACCCAATCTAACATCTCGGCGGTAATATTTGACCACATTCCTGGCTTGTTGGCCTCTACGTCTCCGTAGGACCTTTATATACTTCAATAACGTAATATAACCTAACCTAACCCAACCTAACATCTCGGCGGTAATATTTGACCACATTCCTGGCTTGTTGGCCTCTACGTCTCCGTGGGACCTTTATATACATCAATAACGTAATATAACGTAACCTAACCCAACCTAACCTCTCGGGGTACCATTTAACCACATTCCTTGTTTGTCGGGCCCTACTTCTCGGTGGGAACACTGTATACGTCTATGACGTAATACAACCTAACCTAAACCAACCTAACATCTCGGCGGTAATATTTGACAACATTCCTGGCGAGTTGGCCTCTAGGTCTCCGTTTGACCTTCATATACATCAATAACGTAATATAACCTAACCTAACCCAACCTATCATCTCGGCGGTAATATTTGACCACATTCCTGGCTTGCTGGCCTCTACGTCTCCGTGGGACCTTTATATACATCAATAACGTAATATAACCTAACCTAACCCAACCTAACATCTCGGCGGTAATATTTGACCACATTCCTGGCTTGTTGGCCTCTACGTCCCCGTGGAACCTTTATATACATGAATAACGTAATATAACGTAACCAAACCCAACCTAACTTCTCGGGGTACCATTTAACCACATTCCTTGATTGTCGGGCCCTACTTCTCAGTGGGAATACTGTATACGTCTATGACGTAATACAACCTAACTTAAGCCAACCTAACATCTCGGCGGTAATATTTGACAACATTCCTGGCGAGTTGGCCTCTACGTCTCCGTGGGACCTTTATATATATCAATAACGTAATATAGCCTAACCTAACCCAACCTGAAATCTCGGCGGTAATATTTGGCAACATTCCAGGCTCGTTGGCCTCTACGTCCCCGTGGGACCTTTATATACATCAATAACGTAATATAACCTAACCTAACCCAACCTAACATGTCGGCGGTAATATTTGACCACATGCCTGGCTTGTTGGCCTCTACGTCCCCGTGGAACCTTTATATACATGAATAACGTAATATAACGTAACCAAACCCAACCTAACTTCTCGGGGTATCATTTAACCACATTCCTTGATTGTCGGGCCCTACTTCTCGGTGGGAATACTGTATACGTCTATGACGTAATACAACCTAACTTAAGCCAACCTAACATCTCGGCGGTAATATTTGACAACATTCCTGGCGAGTTGGCCTCTACGTCTCCGTGGGACCTTTATATATATCAATAACGTAATATAACCTAACCTAACCCAACCTAACATCTCGGGGGTCATATTTGAAAACATACCTGGCGAGTTGGCCTCTACTTCTCCGTGGGACCTTTATATATATCAATAACGTAATATAACCTAACCTAACCCAACCTGAAATCTCGGCGGTAATATTTGGCAACATTCCAGGCTCGTTGGCCTCTACGTCCCCGTGGGACCTTTATATACATCAATAACACAATATAATCTAGCCTAACCCAATCTAACATCTCGGCGGTAATATTTGACCACATTCCTGTCTTGTTGGCCTCTACGTCTCCGTGGGACCTTTATATACATCAATAACGTAATATAACCTAACCTAACCCAACCTAACATCTCGGCGGTAATATTTGACAACATTCCTGGCGAGTTGGCCTCTAGGTCTCCGTTTGACCTTCATATACATCAATAACGTAATATAACCTAACCTAACCCAACCTATCATCTCGGCGGTAATATTTGACCACATTCCTGGCTTGCTGGCCTCTACGTCTCCGTGGGACCTTTATATACATCAATAACGTAATACAACCTAACCTAACCCAACCTAACATCTCGGCGGTAATATTTGACCACATTCCTGGCTTGTTGGCCTCTACGTCCCCGTGGAACCTTTACATACATGAATAACGTAATATAACGTAACCAAACCCAACCTAACTTCTCGGGGTACCATTTAACCACATTCCTCGATTGTCGGGCCCTACTTCTCGGTGGGAATACTGTATACGTCTATGACGTAATACAACCTAACTTAAGCCAACCTAACATCTCGGCGGTAATATTTGACAACATTCCTGGCGAGTTGGCCTCTACGTATCCGTGGGACCTTTATATATATCAATAACGTAATATAACCTAACCTAACCCAACCTAACATCTCGGGGGTCATATTTGAAAACATACCTGGCGAGTTGGCCTCTACTTCTCCGTGGGACCTTTATATATATCAATAACGTAATATAACCTAACCTAACCCAACCTGAGATCTCGGCGGTAATATTTGGCAACATTCCAGGCTCGTTGGCCTCTACGTCCCCGTGGGACCTTTATATACATGAATAACGTAATATAACGTAACCTAACCTAACCTAACCTCTCGGGGTACCATTTAACCACATTCCTTGATTGTCGGGCCGTACTTCTCGGTGGGAACACTGTATACGTCTATGACGTAATACAACCTAACCTAACCCAAACTATCATCTCGGCGGTAATATTTGACAACATTCCTGGCGAGTTGGCCTCTACGTCTCCATGGGACCTTTATATACATCAATAACGTAATATAACCTAACCTAAGCCAACCTATCATCTCGGCGGTAATATTTGACATCATTCCTGGGGAGTTGGCCTCTACGTCTCCGTGGGACCTTTATATACATCAATAACACAATATAATCTAGCCTAACCCAATCTAACATCTCGGCGGTAATATTTGACCACATTCCTGGCTTGTTGGCCTCTACGTCTCCGTAGGACCTTTATATACTTCAATAACGTAATATAACCTAACCTAACCCAACCTAACATCTCGGCGGTAATATTTGACCACATTCCTGGCTTGTTGGCCTCTACGTCTCCGTGGGACCTTTATATACATCAATAACGTAATATAACGTAACCTAACCCAACCTAACCTCTGGGGGTACCATTTAACCACATTCCTTGTTTGTCGGGCCCTACTTCTCGGTGGGAACACTGTATACGTCTATGACGTAATACAACCTAACCTAAACCAACCTAACATCTCGGCGGTAATATTTGACAACATTCCTGGCGAGTTGGCCTCTAGGTCTCCGTTTGACCTTCATATACATCAATAACGTAATATAACCTAACCTAACCCAACCTATCATCTCGGCGGTAATATTTGACCACATTCCTGGCTTGCTGGCCTCTACGTCTCCGTGGGACCTTTATATACATCAATAACGTAATATAACCTAACCTAACCCAACCTAACATCTCGGCGGTAATATTTGACCACATTCCTGGCTTGTTGGCCTCTACGTCCCCGTGGAACCTTTATATACATGAATAACGTAATATAACGTAACCAAACCCAACCTAACTTCTCGGGGTACCATTTAACCACATTCCTTGATTGTCGGGCCCTACTTCTCAGTGGGAATACTGTATACGTCTATGACGTAATACAACCTAACTTAAGCCAACCTAACATCTCGGCGGTAATATTTGACAACATTCCTGGCGAGTTGGCCTCTACGTCTCCGTGGGACCTTTATATATATCAATAACGTAATATAGCCTAACCTAACCCAACCTGAAATCTCGGCGGTAATATTTGGCAACATTCCAAGCTCGTTGGCCTCTACGTCCCCGTGGGACCTTTATATACATCAATAACGTAATATAACCTAACCTAACCCAACCTAACATGTCGGCGGTAATATTTGACCACATGCCTGGCTTGTTGGCCTCTACGTCCCCGTGGAACCTTTATATACATGAATAACGTAATATAACGTAACCAAACCCAACCTAACTTCTCGGGGTATCATTTAACCACATTCCTTGATTGTCGGGCCCTACTTCTCGGTGGGAATACTGTATACGTCTATGACGTAATACAACCTGACTTAAGCCAACCTAACATCTCGGCGGTAATATTTGACAACATTCCTGGCGAGTTGGCCTCTACGTCTCCGTGGGACCTTTATATATATCAATAACGTAATATAACCTAACCTAACCCAACCTAACATCTCGGGGGTCATATTTGAAAACATACCTGGCGAGTTGGCCTCTACTTCTCCGTGGGACCTTTATATATATCAATAACGTAATATAACCTAACCTAACCCAACCTGAAATCTCGGCGGTAATATTTGGCAACATTCCAGGCTCGTTGGCCTCTACGTCCCCGTGGGACCTTTATATACATCAATAACACAATATAATCTAGCCTAACCCAATCTAACATCTCGGCGGTAATATTTGACCACATTCCTGTCTTGTTGGCCTCTACGTCTCCGTGGGACCTTTATATACATCAATAACGTAATATAACCTAACCTAACCCAACCTAACATCTCGGCGGTAATATTTGACAACATTCCTGGCGAGTTGGCCTCTACGTCTCCATGGGACCTTTATATACATCAATAACGTAATATAACCTAACCTAAGCCAACCTATCATCTCGGCGGTAATATTTGACAACATTCCTGGCGAGTTGGCCTCTAGGTCTCCGTTTGACCTTCACATACATCAATAACGTAATATAATCTAACCTAACCCAACCTATCATCTCGGCGGTAATATTTGACATCATTCCTGGGGAGTTGGCCTCTACGTCTCCGTGGGACCTTTATATACATCAATAACACAATATAATCTAGCCTAAACCAACCTAACATCTCGGCGGTAATATTTGACAACATTCCTGGCGGGTTGGCCTCTAGGTCTCCGTTTGACCTTCATATACATCAATAACGTAATATAACCTAACCTAACCCAACCTATCATCTCGGCGGTAATATTTGACCACATTCCTGGCTTGCTGGCCTCTACGTTTCCGTGGGACCTTTATATACATCAGTAACGTAATATAACCTAACCTAAGCCAACCTAACATCTCGGCGGTAATATTTGACCACATTCCTGGCTTGTTGGCCTCTACGTCCCCGTGGAACCTTTATATACATGAATAACGTAATATAACGTAACCAAACCCAACCTAACTTCTCGGGGTACCATTTAACCACATTCCTTGATTGTCGGGCCCTACTTCTCGGTGGGAACACTGTATACGTCTATGACGTAATACAACCTAACCTAAGCCAACCTAACATCCCGGCGGTAATATTTGACAATATTCCTTCCGAGTTGGCCTCTACGTCTCCGTGGGACATTTATATATATCAATAACGTAATATAACCTAACCTAAGCCAACCTATCATCTCGGCGGTAATATTTGACCACATTCCTGTCTTGTTGGCCTCTACGTCTCCGTGGGACCTTTATATACATCAATAACGTAATATAACCTAACCTAACCCAACCTAACATCTCGGCGGTAATATTTGACCACATTCCTGGCTTGTTGGCCTCTACGTCTCCGTAGGACCTTTATATACTTCAATAACGTAATATAACCTAACCTAACCCAACCTAACATCTCGGCGGTAATATTTGACCACATTCCTGGCTTGTTGGCCTCTACGTCTCCGTGGGACCTTTATATACATCAATAACGTAATATAACGTAACCTAACCCAACCTAACCTCTCGGGGTACCATTTAACCACATTCCTTGTTTGTCGGGCCCTACTTCTCGGTGGGAACACTGTATACGTCTATGACGTAATACAACCTAACCTAAACCAACCTAACATCTCGGCGGTAATATTTGACAACATTCCTGGCGAGTTGGCCTCTAGGTCTCCGTTTGACCTTCATATACATCAATAACGTAATATAACCTAACCTAACCCAACCTATCATCTCGGCGGTAATATTTGACCACATTCCTGGCTTGCTGGCCTCTACGTCTCCGTGGGACCTTTATATACATCAATAACGTAATATAACCTAACCTAACCCAACCTAACATCTCGGCTGTAATATTTGACCACATTCCTGGCTTGTTGGCCTCTACTTCCCCGTGGAACCTTTATATACATGAATAACGTAATATAACGTAACCAAACCCAACCTAACTTCTCGGGGTACCATTTAACCACATTCCTTGATTGTCGGGCCCTACTTCTCAGTGGGAATACTGTATACGTCTATGACGTAATACAACCTAACTTAACCCAACCTGAAATCTCGGCGGTAATATTTGGCAACATTCCAGGCTCGTTGGCCTCTACGTCCCCGTGGGACCTTTATATACATGAATAACGTAATATAACGTAACCTAACCTAACCTAACCTCTCGGGGTACCATTTAACCACATTCCTTGATTGTCGGGCCGTACTTCTCGGTGGGAACACTGTATACGTCTATGACGTAATACAACCTAACCTAACCCAAACTATCATCTCGGCGGTAATATTTGACAACATTCCTGGCGAGTTGGCCTCTAGGTCTCCGTTTGACCTTCACATACATCAATAACGTAATATAACCAAACCTAACCCAACCTATCATCTCGGCGGTAATATTTGACATCATTCCTGGGGAGTTGGCCTCTACGTCTCCGTGGGACCTTTATATACATCAATAACACAATATAATCTAGCCTAACCCAATCTAACATCTCGGCGGTAATATTTGACCACATTCCTGTCTTGTTGGCCTCTACGTCTCCGTGGGACCTTTATATACATCAATAACGTAATATAACCTAACCTAACCCAACCTAACATCTCGGCGGTAATATTTGACCACATTCCTGGCTTGTTGGCCTCTACGTCTCCGTGGGACCTTTATATATATCAATAACGTAATATAACCTAACCTAACCCAACCTGACATCTCGGCGGTAATATTTGGCAACATTCCAGGCTTGTTGGCCTCTACGTCCCCGTGGGACCTTTATATACATGAATAACATAATATAACGTAACCTAACCCAACCTAACATCTCGGGGTACCATTTAACCACATTCCTTGATTTTCGGGCCTTACTTCTCGGTGGGAACACTGTATACGTCTATGACGTAATACAACCTAACCTAAGCCAACCTAACATCTCGGCGGTAATATTTGACAACATTCCTGGCGAGTTGGCCTCTACGTCTCCATGGGACCTTTATATACATCAATAACGTAATATAACCTAACCTAAGCCAACCTGTCATCTTGGCGGTAATATTTGACAACATTCCTGGCGAGTTGGCCTCTAGGTCTCCGTTTGACCTTCATATACATCAATAACGTAATATAACCTAACCTAACCCAGCCTATCATCTCGGCGGTATATTTGACCACATTCCTGGCTTGTTGGCCTCTACGTCTCCGTGGGACCTTTATATACATCAATAACGTAATAGAACCTAACCTAACCTAACCTAACATCTCGGCGGTAATATTTGACCACATTCCTGGCTTGTTGGCCTCTAGGTCTCCGTGGGTCCTTTATATACATCAATAACGTAATATAACCTAACCTAACCCAACCTAACATCTCGGCGGTAATATTTGACCACATTCCTGGCTTGTTGGCCTCTACGTCCCCGTGGAACCTTTATATACATGAATAACGTAATATAACGTAACCAAACCCAACCTAACTTCTCGGGGTACCATTTAACCACATTCCTTGATTGTCGGGCCCTACTTCTCAGTGGGAATACTGTATACGTCTATGACGTAATACAACCTAACTTAAGCCAACCTAACATCTCGGCGGTAATATTTGACAACATTCCTGGCGAGTTGGCCTCTACGTCTCCGTGAGACCTTTATATATATCAATAACGTAATATAACCCAACCTAACCCAACCTGAAATCTCGGCGGTAATATTTGGCAACATTCCAGGCTCGTTGGCCTCTACGTCCCCGTGGGACCTTTATATACATGAATAACGTAATATAACGTAACCTAACCTAACCTAACCTCTCGGGGTACCATTTAACCACATTCCTTGATTGTCGGGTCGTACTTCTCGGTGGGAACACTGTATACGTCTATGACGTAATACAACCTAACCTAACCCAAACTATCATCTCGGCGGTAATATTTGACAACATTCCTGGCGAGTTGGCCTCTACGTCTCCATGGGACCTTTATATACATCAATAACGTAATATAACCTAACCTAAGCCAACCTATCATCTCGGCGGTAATATTTGACAACATTCCTGGCGAGTTGGCCTCTAGGTCTCCGTTTGACCTTCACATACATCAATAACGTAATATAACCAAACCTAACCCAACCTATCATCTCGGCGGTAATATTTGACATCATTCCTGGGGAGTTGGCCTCTACGTCTCCGTGGGACCTTTATATACATCAATAACACAATATAATCTAGCCTAACCCAATCTAACATCTCGGCGGTAATATTTGACCACATTCCTGTCTTGTTGGCCTCTACGTCTCCGTGGGACCTTTATATACATCAATAACGTAATATAACCTAACCTAACCCAACCTAACATCTCGGCGGTAATATTTGACCACATTCCCGGCTTGTTGGCCTCTACGTCTCCGTGGGACCTTTATATATATCAATAACGTAATATAACCTAACCTAACCCAACCTGACATCTCGGCGGTAATATTTGGCAACATTCCAGGCTTGTTGGCCTCTACGTCCCCGTGGGGCCTTTATATACATGAATAACATAATATAACGTAACCTAACCCAACCTAACCTCTCGGGGTACCATTTAACCACATTCCTTGATTTTCGGGCCCTACTTCTCGGTGGGAACACTGTATACGTCTATGACGTAATACAACCTAACCTAAGCCAACCTAACATCTCGGCGGTAATATTTGACAACATTCCTGGCGAGTTGGCCTCTACGTATCCGTGGGACCTTTATATACATCAATAACGTAATATAACCTAACCTAAGCCAACCTGTCATCTTGGCGGTAATATTTGACAACATTCCTGGCGAGTTGGCCTCTAGGTCTCCGTTTGACCTTCATATACATCAATAACGTAATATAACCTAACCTAAGCCAACCTATCATCACGGCGGTAATATTTGACAACATTCCTGGCGAGTTGGCCTCTACGTCTCCGTGGGACCTTTATATACATCAATAACGTAATATAACCTAACCTAACCCAACCTATCATTTCGGTGGTAAAATTTGACAACATTTCTGGCGAGTTGGCCTCTACGTCTCCGTTGGACATTTATATACATCAATAACGTAATATAACCTAACCTAAGCCAACCTATCATCACGGCGGTAATATTTGACAACATTCCTGGCGAGTTGGCTTCTCCGTCTCCGTGGGACCTTTATATACATCAATAACGTAATATAACCTAACCTAACCCAACCTAACATCTCGGGGGTCATATTTGAAAACATACCTGGCGAGTTGGCCTCTACTTCTTCGTGGGACCTTTATATATATCAATAACGTAATATAACCTAACCTAACCCAACCTGAAATCTCGGCGGTAATATTTGGCAACATTCCAGGCTCGTTGGCCTCTACGTCCCCGTGGGACCTTTATATACATGAATAACGTAATATAACGTAACCTAACCTAACCTAACCTCTCGGGGTAACATTTAACCACATTCCTTGATTGTCGGGCCGTACTTCTCGGTGGGAACACTGTATACGTCTATGACGTAATACAACCTAACCTAACCCAAACTATCATCTCGGGGGTAATATTTGACAACATTCCTGGCGAGTTGGCCTCTACGTCTCCATGGGACCTTTATATACATCAATAACGTAATATAACCTAACCTAAGCCAACCTATCATCTCGGCGGTAATATTTGACAACATTCCTGGCGAGTTGGCCTCTAGGTCTCCGTTTGACCTTCACATACATCAATAACGTAATATAACCTAACCTAACCCAACCTAACATCTCGGCGGTAATATTTGACCACATTCCTGGCTTGTTGGCCTCTACGTCTCCGTGGGACCTTTATATATATCAATAACGTAATATAACCTAACCTAACGCAACCTGACATCTCGGCGGTAATATTTGGCAACATTCCAGGCTTGTTGGCCTCTACGTCCCCGTGGGACCTTTATATACATGAATAACATAATATAACGTAACCTAACCCAACCTAACCTCTCGGGGTACCATTTCACCACATTCCTTGATTTTCGGGCCCTACTTCTCGGTGGGAACACTGTATACGTCTATGACGTAATACAACCTAACCTAAGCCAACCTAACATCTCGGCGGTAATATTTGACCACATTCCTGGCGAGTTGGCCTCTACGTCTCCGTGGGACCTTTATATACATCAGTAACGTAATATAACCTAACCTAAGCCAACCTATCATTTCAGCGGTAATATTTGACAACATTCCTGGCGAGTTGGCCTCTACGTCTCCGTGGGACCTTTATATACATCAATAACGTAATATAACCTAACCTAAGCCAACCTATCATCTCAGCGGTAATATTTGAGAACATTCCTGGCGAGTTGGCCTCTACGTCTCCGTGGGACCTTTATATACATCAATAACGTAATATAACCTAACCTAACCCAACCTATCATTTCGGTGGTAAAATTTGACAACATTTCTGGCGAGTTGGCCTCTACGTCTCCGTTGGACATTTATATACATCAATAACGTAATATAACCTAACCTAAGCCAACCTATCATCACGGCGGTAATATTTGACAACATTCCTGGCGAGTTGGCTTCTCCGTCTCCGTGGGACCTTTATATACATCAATAACGTAATATAACGTAACCTAACCCAACCTAACATCTCGGGGGTCATATTTGAAAACATACCTGGCGAGTTGGCCTCTACTTCTCCGTGGGACCTTTATATATATCAATAACGTAATATAACCTAACCTAACCCAACCTGAAATCTCGGCGGTAATATTTGGCAACATTCCAGGCTCGTTGGCCTCTACGTCCCCGTGGGACCTTTATATACATGAATAACGTAATATAACGTAACCTAACCTAACCTAACCTCTCGGGGTACCATTTAACCACATTCCTTGATTGTCGGGCCGTACTTCTCGGTGGGAACACTGTATACGTCTATGACGTAATACAACCTAACCTAACCCAAACTATCATCTCGGCGGTAATATTTGACAACATTCCTGGCGAGTTGGCCTCTTCGTCTCCATGGGACCTTTATATACATCAATAACGTAATATAACCTAACCTAACCCAAACTAACATCTCGGCGGTAATATTTGACCACATTCCTGTCTTGTTGGCCTCTACGTCTCCGTGGGACCTTTATATACATCAATAACGTAATATAACCTAACCTAACCCAACCTAACATCTCGGCGGTAATATTTGACCACATTCCTGGCTTGTTGGCCTCTACGTCTCCGTGGGACCTTTATATACATCAATAACGTAATATAACCTAACCTAACCCAACCTAACATCTCGACGGTAATATTTGACCACATTCCTGGCTTGTTGGCCTCTGCGTCTCCGTAGGACCTTTATATACTTCAATAACGTAATATAACCTAACCTAACCCAACCTAACCTCTCGGCGGTAATATTTGAAAACATACCTGGCGAGTTGGCCTCTACTTCTCCGTGGGACCTTTATATATATCAATAACGTAATATAACCTAACCTAACCCAACCTGACATCTCGGCGGTAATATTTGGCAACATTCCAGGCTTGTTGGCCTCTACGTCCCCGTGGGACCTTTATATACATGAATAACATAATATAACGTAACCTAACCCAACCTAACCTCTCGGGGTACCATTTAACCACATTCCTTGATTTTCGGGCCCTACTTCTCGGTGGGAACACTGTATACGTCTATGACGTAATACAACCTAACCTAAGCCAACCTAACATCTCGGCGGTAATATTTGACAACATTCCTGGCGAGTTGGCCTCTAGGTCTCCGTTTGACCTTCATATACATCAATAACGTAATAGAACCTAACCTAACCTAACCTAACATCTCGGCGGTAATATTTGAAAACATACCTGGCGATTTGGGCTCTACTTCTCCGTGGGACCTTTATATATATCAATAACGTAATATAACTTAACCTAACCCAACCTAACATCTCGGCGGTAATATTTGGCAACATTCCAGGCTTGTTGGCCTCTACGTCTCCGTGGGACCTTTATATACATCAATAACGTAATATAACGTAACCTAACCCAACCTAACCTCTCGGGGTACCATTTAACCACATTCCTTGATTGTCGGGCCCTACTTCTCGCTGGGAACACTATATACCTCTATGACGTAATACAACCTAACCTAAGCCAACCTAACATCTCGGCGGTAATATTTGACAACATTCCTGGCGAGTTGGCCTCTACGTCTCCGTGGGACCTTTATATACATCAATAACGTAATATAACCTAACCTAACCCAACCTAACATCTCGGCGGTAATATTTGAAAACATACCTGGCGAGTTGGCCTCTACTTCTCCGTGGGACCTTTATATATATCAATAACGTAATATAACCTAACCTAACCCAACCTGACATCTCGGCGGTAATATTTGGCAACATTCCAGGCTCGTTGGCCTCTACGTCCCCGTGGGACCTTTATATACATGAATAACGTAATATAACGTAACCTAACCTAACCTAACCTCTCGGGGTAACATTTAACCACATTCCGTGATTGTCGGGCCGTACTTCTCGGTGGGAACACTGTATACGTCTATGACGTAATACAACCTAACCTAACCCAAACTATCATCTCGGCGGTAATATTTGACAACATTCCTGGCGAGTTGGCCTCTACGTCTCCATGGGACCTTTATATACATCAATAACGTAATATAACCTAACCTAACCCAACCTAACATCTCGGCGGTAATATTTGACCACATTCCTGTCTTGTTGGCCTCTACGTCTCCGTGGGACCTTTATATACATCAATAACGTAATATAACCTAACCTAACCCAACCTAACATCTCGGCGGTAATATTTGACCACATTCCTGGCTTGTTGGCCTCTACGTCTCCGTGGGACCTTTATATACATCAATAACGTAATATAACCTAACCTAACCCAACCTAACATCTCGGCGGTAATATTTGACCACATTCCTGGCTTGTTGGCCTCTACGTCTCCGTAGGACCTTTATATACTTCAATAACGTAATATAACCTAACCTAACCCAACCTAACATCTCGGCGGTAATATTTGAAAACATACCTGGCGAGTTGGCCTCTACGTCTCCGTGGGACCTTTATATATATCAATAACGTAATATAACCTAACCTAACCCAACCTGTCATCTTGGCGGTAATATTTGACAACATTCCTGGCGAGTTGGCCTCTAGGTCTCCGTTTGACCTTCATATACATCAATAACGTAACAGAATCTAACCTAACCTAACCTAACATCTCGGCGGTGATATTTGAAAACATACCTGGCGAGTTGGGCTCTACTTCTCCGTGGGACCTTTATATATATCAATAACGTAATATAACTTAACCTAACCCAACCTAACATCTCGGCGGTAATATTTGGCAACATTCCAGGCTTGTTGGCCTCTACGTCTCCGTGGGACTTTTATATACATCAATAACGTAATATAACGTAACCTAACCCAACCTAACCTCTCGGGGTACCATTTAACCACATTCCTTGATTGTCGGGCCCTACTTCTCGGTGGGAACACTATATACCTCTATGACGTAATACAACCTAACCTAAGCCAACCTAACTACTCGGCGGTAATATTTGACCACATTCCTGTCTTGTTGGCCTCTACGTCTCCGTGGGACCTTTATATACATCAATAACGTAATATAACCTAACCTAACCCAACCTAACATCTCGGCGGTAATATTTGACCACATTCCTGGCTTGTTGGCCTCTACGTCTCCGTGGGACCTTTATATACATCAATAACGTAATATAACCTAACCTAACCCAACCTAACATCTCGGCGGTAATATTTGACCACATTCCTGGCTTGTTGGCCTCTACGTCTCCGTAGGACCTTTATATACTTCAATAACGTAATATAACCTAACCTAACCCAACCTAACATCTCGGCGGTAATATTTGAAAACATACCTGGCGAGTTGGCCTCTACGTCTCCGTGGGACCTTTATATATATCAATAACGTAATATAACCTAACCTAACCCAACCTGACATCTCGGCGGTAATATTTGGCAACATTCCAGGCTTGTTGGCCTCTACGTCCCCGTGGGACCTTTATATACATGAATAACATAATATAACGTAACCTAACCCAACCTAACCTCTCGGGGTACCATTTAACCACATTCCTTGATTTTTGGGCCCTACTTCTCGGTGGGAACACTGTATACGTCTATGACGTAATACAACCTAACCTAAGCCAACCTAACATCTCGGCGGTAATATTTGACAACATTCCTGGCGAGTTGGCCTCTACGTATCCGTGGGACCTTTATATACATCAATAACGTAATATAACCTAACCTAAGCCAACCTGTCATCTTGGCGGTAATATTTGACAACATTCCTGGCGAGTTGGCCTCTAGGTCTCCGTTTGACCTTCATATACATCAATAACGTAACAGAACCTAACCTAACCTAACCTAACATCTCGGCGGTAATATTTGAAAACATACCTGGCGAGTTGGGCTCTACTTCTCCGTGGGACCTTTATATATATCAATAACGTAATATAACTTAACCTAACCCAACCTAACATCTCGGCGGTAATATTTGGCAACATTCCAGGCTTGTTGGCCTCTACGTCTCCGTGGGACCTTTATATACATCAATAACGTAATATAACGTAACCTAACCCAACCTAACCTCTCGGGGTACCATTTAACCACATTCCTTGATTGTCGGGCCCTACTTCTCGGTGGGAACACTATATACCTCTATGACGTAATACAACCTAACCTAAGCCAACCTAACTACTCGCCGGTAATATTTGACAACATTCCTGGCGAGTTGGCCTCTACGTCTCCGTGGGACCTTTATATACATCAATAACGTAATATAACCTAACCTAACCCAACCTAACATCTCGGCGGTAATATTTGACCACATTCCTGGCTTGTTGGCCTCTACGTCTCCGTGGGACCTTTATATACATCAATAACGTAATATAACCTAACCTAACCCAACCTAACATCTCGGCGGTAATATTTGACCACATTCCTGGCTTGTTGGCCTCTACGTCTCCGTAGGACCTTTATATACTTCAATAACGTAATATAACCTAACCTAACCCAACCTAACATCTCGGCGGTAATATTTGAAAACATACCTGGCGAGTTGGCCTCTACGTCTCCGTGGGACCTTTATATATATCAATAACGTAATATAACCTAACCTAACCCAACCTGACATCTCGGCGGTAATATTTGGCAACATTCCAGGCTTGTTGGCCTCTACGTCCCCGTGGGACCTTTATATACATGAATAACATAATATAACGTAACCTAACCCAACCTAACCTCTCGGGGTACCATTTAACCACATTCCTTGATTTTTGAGCCCTACTTCTCGGTGGGAACACTGTATACGTCTATTACGTAATACAACCTAACCTAAGCCAACCTAACATCTCGGCGGTAATATTTGACAACATTCCTGGCGAGTTGGCCTCTACGTATCCGTGGGACCTTTATATACATCAATAACGTAATATAACCTAACCTAAGCCAACCTGTCATCTTGGCGGTAATATTTGACAACATTCCTGGCGAGTTGGCCTCTAGGTCTCCGTTTGACCTTCATATACATCAATAACGTAATATAACCTAACCTAACCCAACCTATCATCTCGACGGTAATATTTGACCACATTCCTGGCTTGTTGGCCTCTACGTCTCCGTGGGACCTTTATATACATCAATAACGTAATATAACCTAACCTAACCCAACCTAACATCTCGGCGGTAATATTTGACCACATTCCTGGCTTGTTGGCCTCTACGTCCCCGTGGAACCTTTATATACATGAATAACGTAATATAACGTAACCAAACCCAACCTAACTTCTCGGGGTACCATTTAACCACATTCCTTGATTGTCGGGCCCTACTTCTCGGTGGGAACACTGTATACGTCTATGACGTAATACAACCTAACCTAAGCCAACCTAACATCTCGGCGGTAATATTTGACAACATTCCTGGCGAGTTGGCCTCTACGTCTCCATGGGACCTTTATATACATCAATAACGTAATATAACCTAACCTAACCCAACCTAACATCTCGGCGGTAATATTTGACCACATTCCAGTCTTGTTGGCCTCTACGTCTCCGTGGGACCTTTATATACATCAATAACGTAATATAACCTAACCTAACCCAACCTAACATCTCGGCGGTAATATTTGACCACATTCCTGGCTTGTTGGCCTCTACGTCTCCGTGGGACCTTTATATACATCAATAACGTAATATAACCTAACCTAAGCCAACCTATCATCTCGGCGGTAATATTTGACAACATTCCTGGCGAGTTGGCCTCTAGGTCTCCGTTTGACCTTCACATACATCAATAACGTAATATAACCAAACCTAACCCAACCTATCATCTCGGCGGTAATATTTGACATCATTCCTGGGGAGTTGGCCTCTACGTCTCCGTGGGACCTTTATATACATCAATAACACAATATAATCTAGCCTAACCCAATCTAACATTTCGGCGGTAATATTTGACCACATTCCTGTCTTGTTGGCCTCTACGTCTCCGTGGGACCTTTATATACATCAATAACGTAATATAACCTAACCTAACCCAACCTAACATCTCGGCGGTAATATTTGACCACATTCCTGGCTTGTTGGCCTCTACGTCTCCGTGGGACCTTTATATATATCAATAACGTAATATAACCTAACCTAACCCAACCTGACATCTCGGCGGTAATATTTGGCAACATTCCAGGCTTGTTGGCCTCTACGTCCCCGTGGGACATTTATATACATGAATAACATAATATAACGTAACCTAACCCAACCTAACCTCTCGGGGTACCATTTAACCACATTCCTTGATTTTTGGGCCCTACTTCTCGGTGGGAACACTGTATACGTCTATGACGTAATACAACCTAACCTAAGCCAACCTAACATCTCGGCGGTAATATTTGACAACATTCCTGGCGAGTTGGCCTCTACGTATCCGTGGGACCTTTATATACATCAATAACGTAATATAACCTAACCTAAGCCAACCTGTCATCTTGGCGGTAATATTTGACAACATTCCTGGCGAGTTGGCCTCTAGGTCTCCGTTTGACCTTCATATACATCAATAACGTAATATAACCTAACCTAACCCAACCTATCATCTCGACGGTAATATTTGACCACATTCCTGGCTTGTTGGCCTCTACGTCTCCGTGGGACCTTTATATACATCAATAACGTAATATAACCTAACCTAACCCAACCTAACATCTCGGCGGTAATATTTGACCACATTCCTGGCTTGTTGGCCTCTACGTCCCCGTGGAACCTTTATATACATGAATAACGTAATATAACGTAACCAAACCCAACCTAACTTCTCGGGGTACCATTTAACCACATTCCTTGATTGTCGGGCCCTACTTCTCGGTGGGAACACTGTATACGTCTATGACGTAATACAACCTAACCTAAGCCAACCTAACATCTCGGCGGTAATATTTGACAACATTCCTGGCGAGTTGGCCTCTACGTCTCCGTGCGACCTTTATATACATCAATAACGTAATATAACCTAACCTAACCCAACCTAACATCTCGGCGGTAATATTTGACCACATTCCTGGCTTGTTGGCCTCTACGTCTCCGTAGGACCTTTATATATATCAATAACGTAATATAACGTAACCTAACCCAACCTATCATTTCGGCGGTAATATTTGACAACATTCCTGGCGAGTTGGCCTCTACGTATCCGTGGGACCTTTATATACATCAATAACGTAATATAACCTAACCTAAGCCAACCTGTCATCTTGGCGGTAATATTTGACAACATTCCTGGCGAGTTGGCCTCTAGGTCTCCGTTTGACCTTCATATACATCAATAACGTAATATAACCTAACCTAACCCAACCTATCATCTCGGCGGTATATTTGACCACATTCCTGGCTTGTTGGCCTCTACGTCTCCGTGGGACCTTTATATACATCAATAACGTAATAGAACCTAACCTAATCTAACCTAACATCTCGGCGGTAATATTTGACCACATTCCTGGCTTGTTGGCCTCTAGGTCTCCGTGGGTCCTTTATATACATCAATAACGTAATATAACCTAACCTAACTCAACCTAACATCTCGGCGGTAATATTTGACCACATTCATGGCTTGTTGGCTTCTACGTCTCCGTGGGACCTTTATATACTTCAATAACGTAGTATAACCTAACCTAACTTAACCTAACATCTCGGCGGTAATATTTGAAAACATACCTGGCGAGTTGGCCTCTACTTCTCCGTGGGACCTTTATATATATCAATAACGTAATATAACTTAACCTAACCCAACCTAACATCTCGGCGGTAATATTTGGCAACATTCCAGGCTTGTTGGCCTCTACGTCTCCGTGGGACCTTTATATACATCAATAACGTAATATAACGTAACCTAACCCAACCTAACCTCTCGGGGTACCATTTAACCACATTCCTTGATTGTCGGGCCCTACTTCTCGGTGGGAACACTATATACGTCTATGACGTAATACAACCTAACCTAAGCCAACCTAACATCTCGGCGGTAATATTTGACAACATTCCTGGCGAGTTGGCCTCTACGTCTCCGTGGGACCTTTATATACATCAATAACGTAATATAACCTAACCTAACCCAACCTAACATCTCGGCGGTAATATTTGACCACATTCCTGGCTTGTTGGCCTCTACGTCTCCGTGGGACCTTTATATACATCAATAACGTAATATAACCTAACCTAACCCAACCTAACATCTCGGCGGTAATATTTGACCACATTCCTGGCTTGTTGGCCTCTACGTCTCCGTGGGACCTTTATATACATCAATAACGTAATATAACCTAACCTAACCCAACCTAACATCTCGGCGGTAATATTTGACCACATTCCTGGCTTGTTGGCCTCTACGTCTCCGTAGGACCTTTATATACTTCAATAACGTAATATAACCTAACCTAACCCAACCTAACATCTCGGCGGTAATATTTGAAAACATACCTGGCGAGTTGGCCTCTACTTCTCCGTGGGATCTTTATATATATCAATAACGTAATATAACCTAACCTAACGCAACCTGACATCTCGGCGGTAATATTTGGCAACATTCCAGGCTTGTTGGCCTCTACGTCCCCGTGGGACCTTTATATACATGAATAACATAATATAACGTAACCTAACCCAACCTAACCTCTCGGGGTACCATTTAACCACATTCCTTGATTGTCGGGCCGTACTTCTCGGTGGGAACACTGTATACGTCTATGACGTAATACAACCTAACCTAACCCAAACTATCATCTCGGCGGTAATATTTGACAACATTCCTGGCGAGTTGGCCTCTACGTCTCCGTGGGTCCTTTATATACATCAATAACGTAATATAACCTAACCTAACTCAACCTAACATCTCGGCGGTAATATTTGACCACATTCCTGGCTTGTTGGCTTCTACGTCTCCGTGGGACCTTTATATACTTCAATAACGTAATATAACCTAACCTAACTTAACCTAACATCTCGGCGGTAATATTTGAAAACATACCTGGCGAGTTGGCCTCTACTTCTCCGTGGGACCTTTATATATATCAATAACGTAATATAACTTAACCTAACCCAACCTAACATCTCGGCGGTAATATTTGGCAACATTCCAGGCTTGTTGGCCTCTACGTCTCCGTGGGACCTTTATATACATCAATAACGTAATATAACGTAACCTAACCCAACCTAACCTCTCGGGGTACCATTTAACCACATTCCTTGATTGTCGGGCCCTACTTCTCGGTGGGAACACTATATACGTCTATGACGTAATACAACCTAACCTAAGCCAACCTAACATCTCGGCGGTAATATTTGACAACATTCCTGGCGAGTTGGCCTCTACGTCTCCGTGGGACCTTTATATACATCAATAACGTAATATAACCTAACCTAACCCAACCTAACATCTCGGCGGTAATATTTGACAACATTCCTGGCGAGTTGGCCTCTGCGTCTCCGTGGGACCTTTATATACATCAATAACGTAATATAACCTAACCTAACCCAACCTAACATCTCGGCAGTAATATTTGACCACATTCCTGGCTTGTTGGCCTCTACGTCTCCGTGGGACCTTTACATACATCAATAACGTAATATAACCTAACCTAACCCAACCTAACATCTCGGCGGTAATATTTGACCACATTCCTGGCTTGTTGGCCTCTACGTCTCCGTGGGACCTTTATATACATCAATAACGTAATATAACCTAACCTAACCCAACCTAACATCTCGGCGGTAATATTTGACCACATTCCTGGCTTGTTGGCCTCTACGTCTCCGTGGGACCTTTATATATATCAATAACGTAATATAACCTAACCTAACCCAACCTGACATCTCGGCGGTAATATTTGGCAACATTCCAGGCTTGTTGGCCTCTACGTCCCCGTGGGACATTTATATACATGAATAACATAATATAACGTAACCTAACCCAACCTAACCTCTCGGGGTACCATTTAACCACATTCCTTGATTTTTGGGCCCTACTTCTCGGTGGGAACACTGTATACGTCTATGACGTAATACAACCTAACCTAAGCCAACCTAACATCTCGGCGGTAATATTTGACAACATTCCTGGCGAGTTGGCCTCTACGTATCCGTGGGACCTTTATATACATCAATAACGTAATATAACCTAACCTAAGCCAACCTGTCATCTTGGCGGTAATATTTGACAACATTCCTGGCGAGTTGGCCTCTAGGTCTCCGTTTGACCTTCATATACATCAATAACGTAATATAACCTAACCTAACCCAACCTATCATCTCGACGGTAATATTTGACCACATTCCTGGCTTGTTGGCCTCTAGGTCTCCGTGGGTCCTTTATATACATCAATAACGTAATATAACCTAACCTAACTCAACCTAACATCTCGGCGGTAATATTTGACCACATTCCTGGCTTGTTGGCTTCTACGTCTCCGTGGGACCTTTATATACTTCAATAACGTAATATAACCTAACCTAACTTAACCTAACATCTCGGCGGTAATATTTGAAAACATACCTGGCGAGTTGGCCTCTACTTCTCCGTGGGACCTTTATATATATCAATAACGTAATATAACTTAACCTAACCCAACCTAACATCTCGGCGGTAATATTTGGCAACATTCCAGGCTTGTTGGCCTCTACGTCTCCGTGGGACCTTTATATACATCAATAACGTAATATAACGTAACCTAACCCAACCTAACCTCTCGAGGTACCATTTAACCACATTCCTTGATTGTCGGGCCCTACTTCTCGGTGGGAACACTATATACGTCTATGACGTAATACAACCTAACCTAAGCCAACCTAACATCTCGGCGGTAATATTTGACAACATTCCTGGCGAGTTGGCCTCTACGTCTCCGTGGGACCTTTATATACATCAATAACGTAATATAACCTAACCTAACCCAACCTAACATCTCGGCGGTAATATTTGACCACATTCCTGGCTTGTTGGCCTCTACGTCTCCGTGGGACCTTTATATACATCAATAACGTAATATAACCTAACCTAACCCAACCTAACATCTCGGCGGTAATATTTGACCACATTCCTGGCTTGTTGGCCTCTACGTCTCCGTGGGACCTTTATATACATCAATAACGTAATATAACCTAACCTAACCCAACCTAACATCTCGGCGGTAATATTTGACCACATTCCTGGCTTGTTGGCCTCTACGTCTCCGTAGGACCTTTATATACTTCAATAACGTAATATAACCTAACCTAACCCAACCTAACATCTCGGCGGTAATATTTGAAAACATACCTGGCGAGTTGGCCTCTACGTCTCCGTGGGACCTTTATATACATCAATAACGTAATATAACCTAACCTAACCCAACCTAACATCTCGGCGGTAATATTTGACCACATTCCTGGCTTGTTGGCCTCTACGTCTCCGTAGGACCTTTATATACTTCAATAACGTAATATAACCTAACCTAACCCAACCTAACATCTCGGCGGTAATATTTGAAAACATACCTGGCGAGTTGGCCTCTACTTCTCCGTGGGACCTTTATATATATCAATAACGTAATATAACCTAACCTAACGCAACCTGACATCTCGGCGGTAATATTTGGCAACATTCCAGGCTTGTTGGCCTCTACGTCCCCGTGGGACCTTTATATACATGAATAACATAATATAACGTAACCTAACCCAACCTAACCTCTCGGGGTACCATTTAACCACATTCCTTGATTGTCGGGCCGTACTTCTCGGTGGGAACACTGTATACGTCTATGACGTAATACAACCTAACCTAACCCAAACTATCATCTCGGCGGTAATATTTGACAACATTCCTGGCGAGTTGGCCTCTACGTCTCCATGGGACCTTTATATACATCAAGAACGTAATATAACCTAACCTAACCCAACCTAACATCTCGGCGGTAATATTTGACCACATTCCTGGCTTGTTGGCCTCTACGTCTCCGTGGGACCTTTATATACATCAATAACGTAATATAACCTAACCTAACCCAACCTAACACCTCGGCGGTAATATTTGACCACATTCCTGGCTTGTTGGCCTCTACGTCTCCGTAGGACCTTTATATACTTCAATAACGTAATATAACCTAACCTAACCCAACCTAACATCTCGGCGGTAATATTTGAAAACATACCTGGCGAGTTGGCCTCTACTTCTCCGTGGGACCTTTATATATATCAATAACGTAATATAACCTAACCTAACGCAACCTGACATCTCGGCGGTAATATTTGGCAACATTCCAGGCTTGTTGGCCTCTACGTCCCCGTGGGACCTTTATATACACGAATAACATAATATAACGTAACCTAACCCAACCTAACCTCTCGGGGTACCATTTAACCACATTCCTTGATTTTCGGGCCCTACTTCCGGTGGGAACACTGTATACGTCTATGACGTAATACAACCTAACCTAAGCCAACCTAACATCTCGGCGGTAATATTTGACCACATTCCTGGCTTGTTGGCCTCTACGTCTCCGTGGGTCCTTTATATACATCAATAACGTAATATAACCTAACCTAACCCAACCTAACATCTCGGCGGTAATATTTGACCACATTCCTGGCTTGTTGGCCTCTACGTCTCCGTAGGACCTTTATATACTTCAATAACGTAATATAACCTAACCTAACCCAACCTAACATCTCGGCGGTAATATTTGAAAACATACCTGGCGAGTTGGCCTCTACTTCTCCGTGGGACCTTTATATATATCAATAACGTAATATTACCTAACCTAACGCAACCTGACATCTCGGCGGTAATATTTGGCAACATTCCAGGCTTGTTGGCCTCTACTTCCCCGTGGGACCTTTATATACATGAATAACATAATATAACGTAACCTAACCCAACCTAACCTCTCGGGGTACCATTTAACCACATTCCTTGATTGTCGGGCCGTACTTCTCGGTGGGAACACTGTATACGTCTATGACGTAATACAACCTAACCTAACCCAAACTATCATCTCGGCGGTAATATTTGACAACATTCCTGGCGAGTTGGCCTCTACGTCTCCATGGGACCTTTATATACATCAATAACGTAATATAACCTAACCTAACCCAACCTAACATCTCGGCGGTAATATTTGACAACATTCCTGGCGAGTTGGCCTCTACGTCTCCGTGGGACCTTTATATACATCAATAACGTAATATAACCTAACCTAACCCAACCTAACATCTCGGCGGTAATATTTGACCACATTCCTGGCTTGTTGGCCTCTACGTCTCCGTGGGACCTTTATATACATCAATAACGTAATATAACCTAACCTAACCCAACCTAACATCTCGGCGGTAATATTTGACCACATTCCTGGCTTGTTGGCCTCTACGTCTCCGTAGGACCTTTATATACTTCAATAACGTAATATAACCTAACCTAACCCAACCTAACATCTCGGCGGTAATATTTGAAAACATACCTGGCGAGTTGGCCTCTACTTCTCCGTGGGACCTTTATATATATCAATAACGTAATATAACCTAACCTAACGCAACCTGACATCTCGGCGGTAATATTTGGCAACATTCCAGGCTTGTTGGCCTCTACGTCCCCGTGGGACCTTTATATACATGAATAACATAATATAACGTAACCTAACCCAACCTAACCTCTCGGGGTACCATTTAACCACATTCCTTGATTTTCGGGCCCTACTTCCGGTGGGAACACTGTATACGTCTATGACGTAATACAACCTAACCTAAGCCAACCTAACATCTCGGCGGTAATATTTGACCACATTCCTGGCGAGTTGGCCTCTACGTCTCCGTGGGACCTTTATATACATCAGTAACGTAATATAACCTAACCTAAGCCAACCTATCATTTCAGCGGTAATATTTGACAACATTCCTGGCGAGTTGGCCTCTACGTCTCCGTGGGACCTTTATATACATGAATAACGTAATATAACGTAACCTAACCTAACCTAACCTCTCGGGGTAACATTTAACCACATTCCGTGATTGTCGGGCCGTACTTCTCGGTGGGAACACTGTATACGTCTATGACGTAATACAACCTAACCTAACCCAAACTATCATCTCGGCGGTAATATTTGACAACATTCCTGGCGAGTTGGCCTCTACGTCTCCATGGGACCTTTATATACATCAATAACGTAATATAACCTAACCTAACCCAACCTAACATCTCGGCGGTAATATTTGACCACATTCCTGTCTTGTTGGCCTCTACGTCTCCGTGGGACCTTTATATACATCAATAACGTAATATAACCTAACCTAACCCAACCTAACATCTCGGCGGTAATATTTGACCACATTCCTGGCTTGTTGGCCTCTACGTCTCCGTGGGACCTTTATATACATCAATAACGTAATATAACCTAACCTAACCCAACCTAACATCTCGGCGGTAATATTTGACCACATTCCTGGCTTGTTGGCCTCTACGTCTCCGTAGGACCTTTATATACTTCAATAACGTAATATAACCTAACCTAACCCAACCTAACATCTCGGCGGTAATATTTGAAAACATACCTGGCGAGTTGGCCTCTACGTCTCCGTGGGACCTTTATATATATCAATAACGTAATATAACCTAACCTAACCCAACCTGACATCTCGGCGGTAATATTTGGCAACATTCCAGGCTTGTTGGCCTCTACGTCCCCGTGGGACCTTTATATACATGAATAACATAATATAACGTAACCTAACCCAACCTAACCTCTCGGGGTACCATTTAACCACATTCCTTGATTTTTGGGCCCTACTTCTCGGTGGGAACACTGTATACGTCTATGACGTAATACAACCTAACCTAAGCCAACCTAACATCTCGGCGGTAATATTTGACAACATTCCTGGCGAGTTGGCCTCTACGTATCCGTGGGACCTTTATATACATCAATAACGTAATATAACCTAACCTAAGCCAACCTGTCATCTTGGCGGTAATATTTGACAACATTCCTGGCGAGTTGGCCTCTAGGTCTCCGTTTGACCTTCATATACATCAATAACGTAATATAACCTAACCTAACCCAACCTATCATCTCGACGGTAATATTTGACCACATTCCTGGCTTGTTGGCCTCTAGGTCTCCGTGGGTCCTTTATATACATCAATAACGTAATATAACCTAACCTAACTCAACCTAACATCTCGGCGGTAATATTTGACCACATTCCTGGCTTGTTGGCTTCTACGTCTCCGTGGGACCTTTATATACTTCAATAACGTAATATAACCTAACCTAACTTAACCTAACATCTCGGCGGTAATATTTGAAAACATACCTGGCGAGTTGGCCTCTACTTCTCCGTGGGACCTTTATATATATCAATAACGTAATATAACTTAACCTAACCCAACCTAACATCTCGGCGGTAATATTTGGCAACATTCCAGGCTTGTTGGCCTCTACGTCTCCGTGGGACCTTTATATACATCAATAACGTAATATAACGTAACCTAACCCAACCTAACCTCTCGAGGTACCATTTAACCACATTCCTTGATTGTCGGGCCCTACTTCTCGGTGGGAACACTATATACGTCTATGACGTAATACAACCTAACCTAAGCCAACCTAACATCTCGGCGGTAATATTTGACAACATTCCTGGCGAGTTGGCCTCTACGTCTCCGTGGGACCTTTATATACATCAATAACGTAATATAACCTAACCTAACCCAACCTAACATCTCGGCGGTAATATTTGACCACATTCCTGGCTTGTTGGCCTCTACGTCTCCGTGGGACCTTTATATACATCAATAACGTAATATAACCTAACCTAACCCAACCTAACATCTCGGCGGTAATATTTGACCACATTCCTGGCTTGTTGGCCTCTACGTCTCCGTGGGACCTTTATATACATCAATAACGTAATATAACCTAACCTAACCCAACCTAACATCTCGGCGGTAATATTTGACCACATTCCTGGCTTGTTGGCCTCTACGTCTCCGTAGGACCTTTATATACTTCAATAACGTAATATAACCTAACCTAACCCAACCTAACATCTCGGCGGTAATATTTGAAAACATACCTGGCGAGTTGGCCTCTACGTCTCCGTGGGACCTTTATATACATCAATAACGTAATATAACCTAACCTAACCCAACCTAACATCTCGGCGGTAATATTTGACCACATTCCTGGCTTGTTGGCCTCTACGTCTCCGTAGGACCTTTATATACTTCAATAACGTAATATAACCTAACCTAACCCAACCTAACATCTCGGCGGTAATATTTGAAAACATACCTGGCGAGTTGGCCTCTACTTCTCCGTGGGACCTTTATATATATCAATAACGTAATATAACCTAACCTAACGCAACCTGACATCTCGGCGGTAATATTTGGCAACATTCCAGGCTTGTTGGCCTCTACGTCCCCGTGGGACCTTTATATACATGAATAACATAATATAACGTAACCTAACCCAACCTAACCTCTCGGGGTACCATTTAACCACATTCCTTGATTGTCGGGCCGTACTTCTCGGTGGGAACACTGTATACGTCTATGACGTAATACAACCTAACCTAACCCAAACTATCATCTCGGCGGTAATATTTGACAACATTCCTGGCGAGTTGGCCTCTACGTCTCCATGGGACCTTTATATACATCAAGAACGTAATATAACCTAACCTAACCCAACCTAACATCTCGGCGGTAATATTTGACCACATTCCTGGCTTGTTGGCCTCTACGTCTCCGTGGGACCTTTATATACATCAATAACGTAATATAACCTAACCTAACCCAACCTAACACCTCGGCGGTAATATTTGACCACATTCCTGGCTTGTTGGCCTCTACGTCTCCGTAGGACCTTTATATACTTCAATAACGTAATATAACCTAACCTAACCCAACCTAACATCTCGGCGGTAATATTTGAAAACATACCTGGCGAGTTGGCCTCTACTTCTCCGTGGGACCTTTATATATATCAATAACGTAATATAAACTCTGAGATAGCGCGTTGACATCTCGGCGGTAATATTTGGCAACATTCCAGGCTTGTTGGCCTCTACGTCCCCGTGGGACCTTTATATACACGAATAACATAATATAACGTAACCTAACCCAACCTAACCTCTCGGGGTACCATTTAACCACATTCCTTGATTTTCGGGCCCTACTTCCGGTGGGAACACTGTATACGTCTATGACGTAATACAACCTAACCTAAGCCAACCTAACATCTCGGCGGTAATATTTGACCACATTCCTGGCTTGTTGGCCTCTACGTCTCCGTGGGTCCTTTATATACATCAATAACGTAATATAACCTAACCTAACCCAACCTAACATCTCGGCGGTAATATTTGACCACATTCCTGGCTTGTTGGCCTCTACGTCTCCGTAGGACCTTTATATACTTCAATAACGTAATATAACCTAACCTAACCCAACCTAACATCTCGGCGGTAATATTTGAAAACATACCTGGCGAGTTGGCCTCTACTTCTCCGTGGGACCTTTATATATATCAATAACGTAATATTACCTAACCTAACGCAACCTGACATCTCGGCGGTAATATTTGGCAACATTCCAGGCTTGTTGGCCTCTACTTCCCCGTGGGACCTTTATATACATGAATAACATAATATAACGTAACCTAACCCAACCTAACCTCTCGGGGTACCATTTAACCACATTCCTTGATTGTCGGGCCGTACTTCTCGGTGGGAACACTGTATACGTCTATGACGTAATACAACCTAACCTAACCCAAACTATCATCTCGGCGGTAATATTTGACAACATTCCTGGCGAGTTGGCCTCTACGTCTCCATGGGACCTTTATATACATCAATAACGTAATATAACCTAACCTAACCCAACCTAACATCTCGGCGGTAATATTTGACAACATTCCTGGCGAGTTGGCCTCTACGTCTCCGTGGGACCTTTATATACATCAATAACGTAATATAACCTAACCTAACCCAACCTAACATCTCGGCGGTAATATTTGACCACATTCCTGGCTTGTTGGCCTCTACGTCTCCGTGGGACCTTTATATACATCAATAACGTAATATAACCTAACCTAACCCAACCTAACATCTCGGCGGTAATATTTGACCACATTCCTGGCTTGTTGGCCTCTACGTCTCCGTAGGACCTTTATATACTTCAATAACGTAATATAACCTAACCTAACCCAACCTAACATCTCGGCGGTAATATTTGAAAACATACCTGGCGAGTTGGCCTCTACTTCTCCGTGGGACCTTTATATATATCAATAACGTAATATAACCTAACCTAACGCAACCTGACATCTCGGCGGTAATATTTGGCAACATTCCAGGCTTGTTGGCCTCTACGTCCCCGTGGGACCTTTATATACATGAATAACATAATATAACGTAACCTAACCCAACCTAACCTCTCGGGGTACCATTTAACCACATTCCTTGATTTTCGGGCCCTACTTCCGGTGGGAACACTGTATACGTCTATGACGTAATACAACCTAACCTAAGCCAACCTAACATCTCGGCGGTAATATTTGACCACATTCCTGGCGAGTTGGCCTCTACGTCTCCGTGGGACCTTTATATACATCAGTAACGTAATATAACCTAACCTAAGCCAACCTATCATTTCAGCGGTAATATTTGACAACATTCCTGGCGAGTTGGCCTCTACGTCTCCGTGGGACCTTTATATACATGAATAACGTAATATAACGTAACCTAACCTAACCTAACCTCTCGGGGTAACATTTAACCACATTCCGTGATTGTCGGGCCGTACTTCTCGGTGGGAACACTGTATACGTCTATGACGTAATACAACCTAACCTAACCCAAACTATCATCTCGGCGGTAATATTTGACAACATTCCTGGCGAGTTGGCCTCTACGTCTCCATGGGACCTTTATATACATCAATAACGTAATATAACCTAACCTAACCCAACCTAACATCTCGGCGGTAATATTTGACCACATTCCTGTCTTGTTGGCCTCTACGTCTCCGTGGGACCTTTATATACATCAATAACGTAATATAACCTAACCTAACCCAACCTAACATCTCGGCGGTAATATTTGACCACATTCCTGGCTTGTTGGCCTCTACGTCTCCGTGGGACCTTTATATACATCAATAACGTAATATAACCTAACCTAACCCAACCTAACATCTCGGCGGTAATATTTGACCACATTCCTGGCTTGTTGGCCTCTACGTCTCCGTAGGACCTTTATATACTTCAATAACGTAATATAACCTAACCTAACCCAACCTAACATCTCGGCGGTAATATTTGAAAACATACCTGGCGAGTTGGCCTCTACGTCTCCGTGGGACCTTTATATATATCAATAACGTAATATAACCTAACCTAACCCAACCTGACATCTCGGCGGTAATATTTGGCAACATTCCAGGCTTGTTGGCCTCTACGTCCCCGTGGGACCTTTATATACATGAATAACATAATATAACGTAACCTAACCCAACCTAACCTCTCGGGGTACCATTTAACCACATTCCTTGATTTTTGGGCCCTACTTCTCGGTGGGAACACTGTATACGTCTATGACGTAATACAACCTAACCTAAGCCAACCTAACATCTCGGCGGTAATATTTGACAACATTCCTGGCGAGTTGGCCTCTACGTATCCGTGGGACCTTTATATACATCAATAACGTAATATAACCTAACCTAAGCCAACCTGTCATCTTGGCGGTAATATTTGACAACATTCCTGGCGAGTTGGCCTCTAGGTCTCCGTTTGACCTTCATATACATCAATAACGTAATATAACCTAACCTAACCCAACCTATCATCTCGACGGTAATATTTGACCACATTCCTGGCTTGTTGGCCTCTACGTCTCCGTGGGACCTTTATATACATCAATAACGTAATATAACCTAACCTAACCCAACCTAACATCTCGGCGGTAATATTTGACCACATTCCTGGCTTGTTGGCCTCTACGTCCCCGTGGAACCTTTATATACATGAATAACGTAATATAACGTAACCAAACCCAACCTAACTTCTCGGGGTACCATTTAACCACATTCCTTGATTGTCGGGCCCTACTTCTCGGTGGGAACACTGTATACGTCTATGACGTAATACAACCTAACCTAAGCCAACCTAACATCTCGGCGGTAATATTTGACAACATTCCTGGCGAGTTGGCCTCTACGTCTCCATGGGACCTTTATATACATCAGTAACGTAATATAACCTAACCTAACCCAACCTAACATCTCGGCGGTAATATTTGACCACATTCCTGTCTTGTTGGCCTCTACGTCTCCGTGGGACCTTTATATACATCAATAACGTAATATAACCTAACCTAAGCCAACCTATCATCTCGGCGGTAATATTTGACAACATTCCTGGCGAGTTGGCCTCTAGGTCTCCGTTTGACCTTCACATACATCAATAACGTAATATAACCAAACCTAACCCAACCTATCATCTCGGCGGTAATATTTGACATCATTCCTGTCTTGTTGGCCTCTACGTCTCCGTGGGACCTTTATATACATCAATAACGTAATATAACCTAACCTAACCCAACCTAACATCTCGGCGGTAATATTTGACCACATTCCTGTCTTGTTGGCCTCTACGTCTCCGTGGGACCTTTATATACATCAATAACGTAATATAACCTAACCTAACCCAACCTAACATCTCGGCGGTAATATTTGACCACATTCCTGGCTTGTTGGCCTCTACGTCTCCGTGGGACCTTTATATATATCAATAACGTAATATAACCTAACCTAACCCAACCTGACATCTCGGCGGTAATATTTGGCAACATTCCAGGCTTTTGGCCTCTACGTCCCCGTGGGACATTTATATACATGAATAACATAATATAACGTAACCTAACCCAACCTAACCTCTCGGGTTACCATTTAACCACATTCCTTGATTTTTGGGCCCTACTTCTCGGTGGGAACACTGTATACGTCTATGACGTAATACAACCTAACCTAAGCCAACCTAACATCTCGGCGGTAATATTTGACAACATTCCTGGCGAGTTGGCCTCTACGTATCCGTGGGACCTTGATATACATCAATAACGTAATATAACCTAACCTAAGCCAACCTGTCATCTTGGCGGTAATATTTGACAACATTCCTGGCGAGTTGGCCTCTAGGTCTCCGTTTGACCTTCATATACATCAATAACGTAATATAACCTAACCTAACCCAACCTATCATCTCGACGGTAATATTTGACCACATTCCTGGCTTGTTGGCCTCTACGTCTCCGTGGGACCTTTATATACATCAATAACGTAATATAACCTAACCTAACCCAACCTAACATCTCGGCGGTAATATTTGACCACATTCCTGGCTTGTTGGCCTCTACGTCCCCGTGGAACCTTTATATACATGAATAACGTAATATAACGTAACCAAACCAAACCTAACTTCTCGGGGTACCATTTAACCACATTCCTTGATTGTCGGGCCCTACTTCTCGGTGGGAACACTGTATACGTCTATGACGTAATACAACCTAACCTAAGCCAACCTAACATCTCGGCGGTAATATTTGACAACATTCCTGGCGAGTTGGCCTCTACGTCTCCGTGGGACATTTATATACATCATTAACGTAATATAACCAAACCTAAGCCAACCTATCATCTCGGCGGTAATATTTAACCACATTCCTGGCTTGTTGGCCTCTACTTCTCCGTGGGACCTTTATATATATCAATAACGTAATATAACGTAACCTAACCCAACCTATCATTTCGGCGGTAATATTTGACAACATTCCTGGCGAGTTGGCCTCTACGTATCCGTGGGACCTTTATATACATCAATAACGTAATATAACCTAACCTAAGCCAACCTGTCATCTTGGCGGTAATATTTGACAACATTCCTGGCGAGTTGGCCTCTAGGTCTCCGTTTGACATTCATATACATCAATAACGTAATATAACCTAACCTAACCCAACCTATCATCTCGGCGGTATATTTGACCACATTCCTGGCTTGTTGGCCTCTACGTCTCCGTGGGACCTTTATATACATCAATAACGTAATAGAACCTAACCTAACCTAACCTAACATCTCGGCGGTAATATTTGACCACATTCCTGGCTTGTTGGCCTCTAGGTCTCCGTGGGTCCTTTATATACATCAATAACGTAATATAACGTAACCTAACCGAACCTAACCTCTCGGGGTACCATTTAACCACATTCCTTGATTGTCGGGCCCTACTTCTCGGTGGGAACACTATATACGTCTATGACGTAATACAACCTAACCTAAGCCAACCTAACATCTCGGCGGTAATATTTGACAACATTCCTGGCGAGTTGGCCTCTACGTCTCCGTGGGACCTTTATATACATCAATAACGTAATATAACCTAACCTAACCCAACCTAACATCTCGGCAGTAATATTTGACCACATTCCTGGCTTGTTGGCCTCTACGTCTCCGTGGGACCTTTACATACATCAATAACGTAATATAACCTAACCTAACCCAACCTAACATCTCGGCGGTAATATTTGACCACATTCCTGGCTTGTTGGCCTCTACGTCTCCGTGGGACCTTTATATACATCAATAACGTAATATAACCTAACCTAACCCAACCTGACATCTCGGCGGTAATATTTGACCACATTCCTGGCTTGTTGGCCTCTACGTCTGCGTAGGACCTTTATATACTTCAATAACGTAATATAACCTAACCTAACCCAACCTAACATCTCGGCGGTAATATTTTAAAACATACCTGGCGAGTTGGCCTCTACTTCTCCGTGGGACCTTTCTATATATCAATAACGTAATATAACCTAACCTAACGCAACCTGACATCTCGGCGGTAATATTTGGCAACATTCCAGGCTTGTTGGCCTCTACGTCCCCGTGGGACCTTTATATACATGAATAACATAATATAACGTAACCTAACCCAACCTAACCTCTCGGGGTACCATTTAACCACATTCCTTGATTGTCGGGCCCTACTTCTCGGTGGGAACACTGTATACGTCTATGATGTAATACAACCTAACCTAAGCCAACCTAACATCTCGGCGGTAATATTTGACAACATTCCTGGCGAGTTGGCCTCTACGTCTCCGTGGGACATTTATATACATCATTAACGTAATATAACTAAACCTAAGCCAACCTATCATCTCGGCGGTAATATTTAACCACATTCCTGGCTTGTTGGCCTCTACTTCTCCGTGGGACCTTTATATATATCAATAACGTAATATAACGTAACCTAACCCAACCTATCATTTCGGCGGTAATATTTGACAACATTCCTGGCGAGTTGGCCTCTACGTATCCGTGGGACCTTTATATACATCAATAACGTAATATAACCTAACCTAAGCCAACCTGTCATCTTGGCGGTAATATTTGACAACATTCCTGGCGAGTTGGCCTCTAGGTCTCCGTTTGACCTTCATATACATCAATAACGTAATATAACCTAACCTAACCCAACCTATCATCTCGGCGGTATATTTGACCACATTCCTGGCTTGTTGGCCTCTACGTCTCCGTGGGACCTTTATATACATCAATAACGTAATAGAACCTAACCTAACCTAACCTAACATCTCGGCGGTAATATTTGACCACATTCCTGGCTTGTTGGCCTCTAGGTCTCCGTGGGTCCTCTATATACATCAATAACGTAATATAACCTAACCTAACTCAACCTAACATCTCGGCGGTAATATTTGACCACATTCCTGGCTTGTTGGCTTCTACGTCTCCGTGGGACCTTTATATACTTCAATAACGTAATATAACCTAACCTAACTTAACCTAACATCTCGGCGGTAATATTTGAAAACATACCTGGCGAGTTGGCCTCTACTTCTCCGTGGGACCTTTATATATATCAATAACGTAATATAACTTAACCTAACCCAACCTAACATCTCGGCGGTAATATTTGGCAACATTCCAGGCTTGTTGGCCTCTACGTCTCCGTGGGACCTTTATATACATCAATAACGTAATATAACGTAACCTAACCCAACCTAACCTCTCGGGGTACCATTTAACCACATTCCTTGATTGTCGGGCCCTACTTCTCGGTGGGAACACTATATACGTCTATGACGTAATACAACCTAACCTAAGCCAACCTAACATCTCGGCGGTAATATTTGACAACATTCCTGGCGAGTTGGCCTCTGCGTCTCCGTGGGACCTTTATATACATCAATAACGTAATATAACCTAACCTAACCCAACCTAACATCTCGGCAGTAATATTTGACCACATTCCTGGCTTGTTGGCCTCTACGTCTCCGTGGGACCTTTACATACATCAATAACGTAATATAACCTAACCTAACCCAACCTAACATCTCGGCGGTAATATTTGACCACATTCCTGGCTTGTTGGCCTCTACGTCTCCGTGGGACCTTTATATACATCAATAACGTAATATAACCTAACCTAACCCAACCTGACATCTCGGCGGTAATATTTGACCACATTCCTGGCTTGTTGGCCTCTACGTCTGCGTAGGACCTTTATATACTTCAATAACGTAATATAACCTAACCTAACCCAACCTAACATCTCGGCGGTAATATTTGAAAACATACCTGGCGAGTTGGCCTCTACTTCTCCGTGGGACCTTTATATATATCAATAACGTAATATAACCTAACCTAACGCAACCTGACATCTCGGCGGTAATATTTGGCAACATTCCAGGATTTTTGGCCTCTACGTCCCCGTGGGACCTTTATATACATGAATAACATAATATAACGTAACCTAACCCAACCTAACCTCTCGGGGTACCATTTAACCACATTCCTTGATTGTCGGGCCGTACTTCTCGGTGGGAACACTGTATACGTCTATGACGTAATACAACCTAACCTAATCCAAACTATCATCTCGGCGGTAATATTTGACAACATTCCTGGCGAGTTGGCCTCTACGTCTCCATGGGACCTTTATATACAGCAATAACGTAATATAACCTAACCTAACCCAACCTAACATCTCGGCGGTAATATTTGACAACATTCCTGGCGAGTTGGCCTCTACGTCTCCGTGGGACCTTTATATACATCAATAACGTAATATAACCTAACCTAACCCAACCTATCATCTCGGCGGTAATATTTGACCACATTCCTGTCTTGTTGGCCTCTACGTCTCCGTGGGACCTTTATATACATCAATAACGTAATATAACCTAACCTAACCCAACCTAACATCTCGGCGGTAATATTTGACCACATTCCTGGCTTGTTGGCCTCTACGTCTCCGTGGGACCTTTATATATATCAATAACGTAATATAACCTAACCTAACCCAACCTGACATCTCGGCGGTAATATTTGGCAACATTCCAGGCTTGTTGGCCTCTACGTCCCCGTGGGACATTTATATACATGAATAACATAATATAACGTAACCTAACCCAACCTAACCTCTCGGGGTACCATTTAACCACATTCCTTGATTTTTGGGCCCTACTTCTCGGTGGGAACACTGTATACGTCTATGACGTAATACAACCTAACCTAAGCCAACCTATCATCTCGGCGGTAATATTTGACAACATTCCTGGCGAGTTGGCCTCTACGTATCCGTGGGACCTTTATATACATCAATAACGTAATATAACCTAACCTAAGCCAACCTGTCATCTTGGCGGTAATATTTGACAACATTCCTGGCGAGTTGGCCTCTAGGTCTCCGTTTGACCTTCATATACATCAATAACGTAATATAACCTAACCTAACCCAACCTATCATCTCGACGGTAATATTTGACCACATTCCTGGCTTGTTGGCCTCTACGTCTCCGTGGGACCTTTATATACATCAATAACGTAATATAACCTAACCTAACCCAACCTAACATCTCGGCGGTAATATTTGACCACATTCCTGGCTTGTTGGCCTCTACGTCCCCGTGGAACCTTTATATACATGAATAACGTAATATAACGTAACCAAACCCAACCTAACTTCTCGGCGTACCATTTAACCACATTCCTTGATTGTCGGGCCCTACTTCTCGGTGGGAACACTGTATACGTCTATGACGTAATACAACCTAACCTAAGCCAACCTAACATCTCGGCGGTAATATTTGACAACATTCCTGGCGAGTTGGCCTCTACGTCTCCGTGGGACATTTATATACATCAATAACGTAATATAACCAAACCTAAGCCAACCTATCATCTCGGCGGTAATATTTAACCACATTCCTGGCTTGTTGGCCTCTACTTCTCCGTGGGACCTTTATATATATCAATAACGTAATATAACGTAACCTAACCCAACCTATCATTTCGGCGGTAATATTTGACAACATTCCTGGCGAGTTGGCCTCTACGTATCCGTGGGACCTTTATATACATCAATAACGTAATATAACCTAACCTAAGCCAACCTGTCATCTTGGCGGTAATATTTGACAACATTCCTGGCGAGTTGGCCTCTAGGTCTCCGTTTGACCTTCATATACATCAATAACGTAATATAACCTAACCTAACCCAACCTATCATCTCGGCGGTATATTTGACCACATTCCTGGCTTGTTGGCCTCTACGTCTCCGTGGGACCTTTATATACATCAATAACGTAATAGAACCTAACCTCACCTAACCTAACATCTCGGCGGTAATATTTGACCACATTCCTGGCTTGTTGGCCTCTAGGTCTCCGTGGGTCCTTTATATACATCAATAACGTAATATAACCTAACCTAACTCAACCTAACATCTCGGCGGTAATATTTGACCACATTCCTGGCTTGTTGGCTTCTACGTCTCCGTGGGACCTTTATATACTTCAATAACGTAATATAACCTAACCTAACTTAACCTAACATCTCGGCGGTAATATTTGAAAACATACCTGGCGAGTTGGCCTCTACTTCTCCGTGGGACCTTTATATATATCAATAACGTAATATAACTTAACCTAACCCAACCTAACATCTCGGCGGTAATATTTGGCAACATTCCAGGCTTGTTGGCCTCTACGTCTCCGTGGGACCTTTATATACATCAATAACGTAATATAACGTAACCTAACCCAACCTAACCTCTCGGGGTACCATTTAACCACATTCCTTGATTGTCGGGCCCTACTTCTCGGTGGGAACACTATATACGTCTATGACGTAATACAACCTAACCTAAGCCAACCTAACATCTCGGCGGTAATATTTGACAACATTCCTGGCGAGTTGGCCTCTACGTCTCCGTGGGACCTTTATATACATCAATAACGTAATATAACCTAACCTAACCCAACCTAACATCTCGGCGGTAATATTTGACCACATTCCTGGCTTGTTGGCCTCTACGTCTCCGTAGGACCTTTATATACTTCAATAACGTAATATAACCTAACCTAACCCAACCTAACATCTCGGCGGTAATATTTGAAAACATACCTGGCGAGTTGGCCTCTACTTCTCCGTGGGACCTTTATATATATCAATAACGTAATATAACCTAACCTAACGCAACCTGACATCTCGGCGGTAATATTTGGCAACATTCCAGGCTTGTTGGCCTCTACGTCCCCGTGGGACCTTTATATACATGAATAACATAATATAACGTAACCTAACCCAACCTAACCTCTCGGGGTACCATTTAACCACATTCCTTGATTGTCGGGCCGTACTTCTCGGTGGGAACACTGTATACGTCTATGACGTAATACAACCTAACCTAACCCAAACTATCGTCTCGGCGGTAATATTTGACAACATTCCTGGCGAGTTGGCCTCTACGTCTCCATGGGACCTTTATATACATCAATAACGTAATATAACCTAACCTAACCCAACCTAACGTCTCGGCGGTAATATTTGACAACATTCCTGGCGAGTTGGCCTCTACGTCTCCGTGGGACCTTTATATACATCAATAACGTAATATAACCTAACCTAACCCAACCTAACATCTCGGCGGTAATATTTGACCACATTCCTGGCTTGTTGGCCTCTACGTCTCCGTGGGACCTTTATATACATCAATAACGTAATATAACCTAACCTAACCCAACCTAACATCTCGGCGGTAATATTTGACCACATTCCTGGCTTGTTGGCCTCTACGTCTCCGTAGGACCTTTATATACTTCAATAACGTAATATAACCTAACCTAACCCAACCTAACATCTCGGCGGTAATATTTGAAAACATACCTGGCGAGTTGGCCTCTACTTCTCCGTGGGACCTTTATATATATCAATAACGTAATATAACCTAACCTAACGCAACCTGACATCTCGGCGGTAATATTTGGCAACATTCCAGGCTTGTTGGCCTCTACGTCCCCGTGGGACCTTTATATACATGAATAACATAATATAACGTAACCTAACCCAACCTAACCTCTCGGGGTACCATTTAACCACATTCCTTGATTGTCGGGCCGTACTTCTCGGTGGGAACACTGTATACGTCTATGACGTAATACAACCTAACCTAACCCAAACTATCATCTCGGCGGTAATATTTGACAACATTCCTGGCGAGTTGGCCTCTACGTCTCCATGGGACCTTTATATACATCAATAACGTAATATAACCTAACCTAACCCAACCTAACGTCTCGGCGGTAATATTTGACAACATTCCTGGCGAGTTGGCCTCTACGTCTCCGTGGGACCTTTATATACATCAATAACGTAATATAACCTAACCTAACCCAACCTAACATCTCGGCGGTAATATTTGACCACATTCCTGGCTTGTTGGCCTCTACGTCTCCGTGGGACCTTTATATACATCAATAACGTAATATAACCTAACCTAACCCAACCTAACATCTCGGCGGTAATATTTGACCACATTCCTGGCTTGTTGGCCTCTACGTCTCCGTAGGACCTTTATATACTTCAATAACGTAATATAACCTAACCTAACCCAACCTAACATCTCGGCGGTAATATTTGAAAACATACCTGGCGAGTTGGCCTCTACTTCTCCGTGGGACCTTTATATATATCAATAACGTAATATAACCTAACCTAACGCAACCTGACATCTCGGCGGTAATATTTGGCAACATTCCAGGCTTGTTGGCCTCTACGTCCCCGTGGGACCTTTATATACATGAATAACATAATATAACGTAACCTAACCCAACCTAACCTCTCGGGGTACCATTTAACCACATTCCTTGATTTTCGGGCCCTACTTCCGGTGGGAACACTGTATACGTCTATGACGTAATACAACCTAACCTAAGCCAACCTAACATCTCGGCGGTAATATTTGACCACATTCCTGGCGAGTTGGCCTCTACGTCTCCGTGGGTCCTTTATATACATCAGTAACGTAATATAACCTAACCTAAGCCAACCTATCATTTCAGCGGTAATATTTGACAACATTCCTGGCGAGTTGGCCTCTACGTCTCCGTGGGACCTTTATATACATCAATAACGTAATATAACCTAACCTAAGCCAACCTATCATCTCAGCGGTAATATTTGAGAACATTCCTGGCGAGTTGGCCTCTACGTCTCCGTGGGACCTTTATATACATCAATAACGTAATATAACCTAACCTAACCCAACCTATCATTTCGGTGGTAAAATTTGACAACATTTCTGGCGAGTTGGCCTCTACGTCTCCGTTGGACATTTATATACATCAATAACGTAATATAACCTAACCTAAGCCAACCTATCATCACGGCGGTAATATTTGACAACATTCCTGGCGAGTTGGCTTCTCCGTCTCCGTGGGACCTTTATATACATCAATAACGTAATATAACCTAACCTAACCCAACCTAACATCTCGGGGGTCATATTTGAAAACATACCTGGCGAGTTGGCCTCTACTTCTCCGTGGGACCTTTATATATATCAATAACGTAATATAACCTAACCTAACCCAACCTGAAATCTCGGCGGTAATATTTGGCAACATTCCAGGCTCGTTGGCCTCTACGTCCCCGTGGGACCTTTATATACATGAATAACGTAATATAACGTAACCTAACCTAACCTAACCTCTCGGGGTACCATTTAACCACATTCCTTGATTGTCGGGCCGTACTTCTCGGTGGGAACACTGTATACGTCTATGACGTAATACAACCTAACCTAACCCAAACTATCATCTCGGCGGTAATATTTGACAACATTCCTGGCGAGTTGGCCTCTACGTCTCCATGGGACCTTTATATACATCAATAACGTAATATAACCTAACCTAACCCAACCTAACATCTCGGCGGTAATATTTGACCACATTCCTGTCTTGTTGGCCTCTACGTCTCCGTGGGACCTTTATATACATCAATAACGTAATATAACCTAACCTAACCCAACCTAACATCTCGGCGGTAATATTTGACCACATTCCTGGCTTGTTGGCCTCTACGTCTCCGTGGGACCTTTATATACATCAATAACGTAATATAACCTAACCTAAGCCAACCTATCATCTCGGCGGTAATATTTGACAACATTCCTGGCGAGTTGGCCTCTAGGTCTCCGTTTGACCTTCACATACATCAATAACGTAATATAACCAAACCTAACCCAACCTATCATCTCGGCGGTAATATTTGACATCATTCCTGGGGAGTTGGCCTCTACGTCTCCGTGGGACCTTTATATACATCAATAACACAATATAATCTAGGCTAACCCAACCTAACATCTCGGCGGTAATATTTGACCACATTCCTGGCTTGTTGGACTCTACGTCTCCGTGGGACCTTTATATATATCAATAACGTAATATAACCTAACCTAACCCAACCTGACATCTCGGCGGTAATATTTGGCAACATTCCAGGCTTGTTGGCCTCTACGTCCCCGTGGGACCTTTATATACATGAATAACATAATATAACGTAACCTAACCCAACCTAACCTCTCGGGGTACCATTTAACCACATTCCTTGATTTTCGGGCCCTACTTCTCGGTGGGAACACTGTATACGTCTATGACGTAATACAACCTAACCTAAGCCAACCTAACATCTCGGCGGTAATATTTGACAACATTCCTGGCGAGTTGGCCTCTACGTATCCGTGGGACCTTTATATACATCAATAACGTAATATAACCTAACCTAAGCCAACCTGTCATCTTGGCGGTAATATTTGACAACATTCCTGGCGAGTTGGCCTCTAGGTCTCCGTTTGACCTTCATATACATCAATAACGTAATATAACCTAACCTAACCCAACCTATCATCTCGGCGGTATATTTGACCACATTCCTGGCTTGTTGGCCTCTACGTCTCCGTGGGACCTTTATATACATCAATAACGTAATAGAACCTAACCTAACCTAACCTAACATCTCGGCGGTAATATTTGACCACATTCCTCGCTTGTTGGCCTCTAGGTCTCCGTGGGTCCTTTATATACATCAATAACGTAATATAACCTAACCTAACTCAACCTAACATCTCGGCGGTAATATTTGACCACATTCCTGGCTTGTTGGCTTCTACGTCTCCGTGGGACCTTTATATACTTCAATAACGTAATATAACCTAACCTAACTTAACCTAACATCTCGGCGGTAATATTTGAAAACATACCTGGCGAGTTGGCCTCTACTTCTCCGTGGGACCTTTATATATATCAATAACGTAATATAACTTAACCTAACCCAACCTAACATCTCGGCGGTAATATTTGGCAACATTCCAGGCTTGTTGGCCTCTACGTCTCCGTGGGACCTTTATATACATCAATAACGTAATATAACGTAACCTAACCCAACCTAACCTCTCGGGGTACCATTTGACCACATTCCTTGATTGTCGGGCCCTACTTCTCGGTGGGAACACTATATACGTCTATGACGTAATACAACCTAACCTAAGCCAACCTAACATCTCGGCGGTAATATTTGACAACATTCCTGGCGAGTTGGCCTCTACGTCTCCGTGGGACCTTTATATACATCAATAACGTAATATAACCTAACCTAACCCAACCTAACATCTCGGCGGTAATATTTGACCACATTCCTGGCTTGTTGGCCTCTACGTCTCCGTGGGACCTTTATATACATCAATAACGTAATATAACCTAACCTAAGCCAACCTATCATCTCAGCGGTAATATTTGAGAACATTCCTGGCGAGTTGGCCTCTACGTCTCCGTGGGACCTTTATATACATCAATAACGTAATATAACCTAACCTAACCCAACCTATCATTTCGGTGGTAAAATTTGACAACATTTCTGGCGAGTTGGCCTCTACGTCTCCGTTGGACATTTATATACATCAATAACGTAATATAACCTAACCTAAGCCAACCTTTCATCACGGCGGTAATATTTGACAACATTCCTGGCGAGTTGGCTTCTCCGTCTCCGTGGGACCTTTATATACATCAATAACGTAATATAACCTAACCTAACCCAACCTAACATCTCGGGGGTCATATTTGAAAACATACCTGGCGAGTTGGCCTCTACTTCTCCGTGGGACCTTTATATATATCAATAACGTAATATAACCTAACCTAACCCAACCTGAAATCTCGGCGGTAATATTTGGCAACATTCCAGGCTCGTTGGCCTCTACGTCCCCGTGGGACCTTTATATACATGAATAACGTAATATAACGTAACCTAACCTAACCTAACCTCTCGGGGTACCATTTAACCACATTCCTTGATTGTCGGGCCGTACTTCTCGGTGGGAACACTGTATACGTCTATGACGTAATACAACCTAACCTAACCCAAACTATCATCTCGGCGGTAATATTTGACAACATTCCTGGCGAGTTGGCCTCTACGTCTCCGTGGGACCTTTATATACATCAATAACGTAATATAACCTAACCTAACCCAACCTAACATCTCGGCGGTAATATTTGACCACATTCCTGGCTTGTTGGCCTCTACGTCTCCGTGGGACCTTTATATACATCAATAACGTAATATAACCTAACCTAAGCCAACCTATCATCTCAGCGGTAATATTTGAGAACATTCCTGGCGAGTTGGCCTCTACGTCTCCGTGGGACCTTTATATACATCAATAACGTAATATAACCTAACCTAACCCAACCTATCATTTCGGTGGTAAAATTTGACAACATTTCTGGCGAGTTGGCCTCTACGTCTCCGTTGGACATTTATATACATCAATAACGTAATATAACCTAACCTAAGCCAACCTATCATCACGGCGGTAATATTTGACAACATTCCTGGCGAGTTGGCTTCTCCGTCTCCGTGGGACCTTTATATACATCAATAACGTAATATAACCTAACCTAACCCAACCTAACATCTCGGGGGTCATATTTGAAAACATACCTGGCGAGTTGGCCTCTACTTCTCCGTGGGACCTTTATATATATCAATAACGTAATATAACCTAACCTAACCCAACCTGAAATCTCGGCGGTAATATTTGGCAACATTCCAGGCTCGTTGGCCTCTACGTCCCCGTGGGACCTTTATATACATGAATAACGTAATATAGCGTAACCTAACCTAACCTAACCTCTCGGGGTACCATTTAACCACATTCCTTGATTGTCGGGCCGTACTTCTCGGTGGGAACACTGTATACGTCTATGACGTAATACAACCTAACCTAACCCAAACTATCATCTCGGCGGTAATATTTGACAACATTCCTGGCGAGTTGGCCTCTACGTCTCCATGGGACCTTTATATACATCAATAACGTAATATAACCTAACCTAACCCAACCTAACATCTCGGCGGTAATATTTGACCACATTCCTGTCTTGTTGGCCTCTACGTCTCCGTGGGACCTTTATATACATCAATAACGTAATATAACCTAACCTAACCCAACCTAACATCTCGGCGGTAATATTTGACCACATTCCTGGCTTGTTGGCCTCTACGTCTCCGTGGGACCTTTATATACATCAATAACGTAATATAACCTAACCTAAGCCAACCTATCATCTCGGCGGTAATATTTGACAACATTCCTGGCGAGTTGGCCTCTAGGTCTCCGTTTGACCTTCACATACATCAATAACGTAATATAACCAAACCTAACCCAACCTATCATCTCGGCGGTAATATTTGACATCATTCCTGGGGAGTTGGCCTCTACGTCTCCGTGGGACCTTTATATACATCAATAACACAATATAATCTAGCCTAACCCAACCTAACATCTCGGCGGTAATATTTGACCACATTCCTGGCTTGTTGGCCTCTACGTCTCCGTGGGACCTTTATATATATCAATAACGTAATATAACCTAACCTAACCCAACCTGACATCTCGGCGGTAATATTTGGCAACATTCCAGGCTTGTTGGCCTCTACGTCCCCGTGGGACCTTTATATACATGAATAACATAATATAACGTAACCTAACCCAACCTAACCTCTCGGGGTACCATTTAACCACATTCCTTGATTTTCGGGCCCTACTTCTCGGTGGGAACACTGTATACGTCTATGACGTAATACAACCTAACCTAAGCCAACCTAACATCTCGGCGGTAATATTTGACAACATTCCTGGCGAGTTGGCCTCTACGTATCCGTGGGACCTTTATATACATCAATAACGTAATATAACCTAACCTAAGCCAACCTGTCATCTTGGCGGTAATATTTGACAACATTCCTGGCGAGTTGGCCTCTAGGTCTCCGTTTGACCTTCATATACATCAATAACGTAATATAACCTAACCTAACCCAACCTATCATCTCGGCGGTATATTTGAACACATTCCTGGCTTGTTGGCCTCTACGTCTCCGTGGGACCTTTATATACATCAATAACGTAATAGAACCTAACCTAACCTAACCTAACATCTCGGCGGTAATATTTGACCACATTCCTGGCTTGTTGGCCTCTAGGTCTCCGTGGGTCCTTTATATACATCAATAACGTAATATAACCTAACCTAACTTAACCTAACATCTCGGCGGTAATATTTGAAAACATACCTGGCGAGTTGGCCTCTACTTCTCCGTGGGACCTTTATATACATCAATAACGTAATATAACCTAACCTAACCCAACCTAACATCTCGGCGGTAATATTTGACCACATTCCTGTCTTGTTGGCCTCTACGTCTCCGTGGGACCTTTATATACATCAATAACGTAATATAACCTAACCTAACCCAACCTAACATCTCGGCGGTAATATTTGACCACATTCCTTGATTGTCGGGCCCTACTTCTCGGTGGGAAAACTGTATACGTCTATGACGTAATACAACCTAACCTAAGCCAACCTAACATCTCGGCGGTAATATTTGACAACATTCCTGGCGAGTTGGCCTCTACGTCTCCATGGGACCTTTATATACATCAATAACGTAATATAACCTAACCTAAGCCAACCTAACATCTCGGCGGTAATATTTGACCACATTCCTGTCTTGTTGGCCTCTACGTCTCCGTGGGAACTTTATATACATCAATAACGTAATATAACCTAACCTAACCCAACCTAACATCTCGGCGGTAATATTTGACCACATTCCTGGCTTGTTGGCCTCTACGTCTCCGTAGGACCTTTATATACTTCAATAACGTAATATAACCTAACCTAACCCAACCTAACCTCTCGGCGGTAATATTTGAAAACATACTTGGCGAGTTGGCCTCTACTTCTCCGTGGGACCTTTATATATATCAATAACGTAACATAACCTAACCTAACCCAACCTGACATCTCGGCGGTAATATTTGGCAACATTCCAGGCTTGTTGGCCTCTACGTCCCCGTGGGACCTTTATATACATGAATAACATAATATAACGTAACCTAACCCAACCTAACCTCTCGGGGTACCATTTAACCACATTCCTTGATTTTCGGGCCCTACTTCTCGGTGGGAACACTGTATACGTCTATGACGTAATACAACCTAACCTAAGCCAACCTAACATCTCGGCGGTAATATTTGACAACATTCCTGGCGAGTTGGCCTCTACTTCTCCGTGGGACCTTTATATATATCAATAACGTAATATAACGTAACCTAACCCAACCTATCATTTCGGCGGTAAAATTTGACAACATTTCTGGCGAATTCGCCTCAACGTCTCCGTGGGACCTTTATATGCATGAATAACGTAATATAACGTAACCTAACCCAAACTAACCTCTCGGGGTACCATTTAACCACATTCCTTGATTGTCGGGCCCTACTTCTCGGTGGGAAAACTGTATACGTCTATGACGTAATACAACCTAACCTAAGCCAACCTAACATCTCGGCGGTAATATTTGACAACATTCCTGGCGAGTTGGCCTCTACGTATCCGTGGGACCTTTATATACATCAATAACGTAATATAACCTAACCTAAGCCAACCTGTCATCTTGGCGGTAATATTTGACAACATTCCTGGCGAGTTGGCCTCTAGGTCTCCGTTTGACCTTCATATACATCAATAACGTAATATAACCTAACCTAACCCAACCTATCATCTCGACGGTAATATTTGACCACATTCCTGGCTTGTTGGCCTCTACGTCTCCGTGGGACCTTTATATACATCAATAACGTAATATAACCTAACCTAACCCAACCTAACATCTCGGCGGTAATATTTGACCACATTCCTGGCTTGTTGGCCTCTACGTCCCCGTGGAACCTTTATATACATGAATAACGTAATATAACGTAACCAAACCCAACCTAACCTCTCGGGGTACCATTTAACCACATTCCTTGATTTTCGGGCCCTACTTCTCGGTGGGAACACTGTATACGTCTATGACGTAATACAACCCAACCTAAGCCAACCTAACATCTCGGCGGTAATATTTGACAACATTCCTGGCGAGTTGGCCTCTACGTCTCCGTGGGACCTTTATATACATCAATAACGTAATATAACCTAACCTAAGCCAACCTATCATCTCAGCGGTAATATTTGAGAACATTCCTGGCGAGTTGGCCTCTACGTCTCCGTGGGACCTTTATATACATCAATAACGTAATATAACCTACACTAACCCAACCTAACATCTCGGCGGTAATATTTGAAAACATACCTGGCGAGTTGGCCTCTACTTCTCCGTGGGACCTTTATATATATCAATAACGTAATATAACCTAACCTAACCCAACCTGACATCTCGGCGGTAATATTTGGCAACATTCCAGGCTTGTTGGCCTCTACGTCCCCGTGGGACCTTTATATACATGAATAACATAATATAACGTAACCTAACCCAACCTAACCTCTCGGGGTACCATTTAACCACATTCCTTGATTTTCGGGCCCTACTTCTCGGTGGGAACACTGTATACGTCTATGACGTAATACAACCTAACCTAACCCAACCTAACATCTCGGCGGTAATATTTGACCACATTCCTGGCTTGTTGGCCTCTACGTCTCCGTGGGACCTTTATATACATCAATAACGTAATATAACCTAACCTAACCCAACCTAACATCTCGGCGGTAATATTTGACCACATTCCTGGCTTGTTGGCCTCTACGTCTCCGTGGGACCTTTATATACTTCAATAACGTAATATAACCTAACCTAACCCAACCTAACATCTCGGGGGTCATATTTGAAAACATACCTGGCGAGTTGGCCTCTACTTCTCCGTGGGACCTTTATATATATCAATAACGTAATATAACCTAACCTAACCCAACCTGAAATCTCGGCGGTAATATTTGGCAACATTCCAGGCTCGTTGGCCTCTACGTCCCCGTGGGACCTTTATATACATGAATAACGTAATATAACGTAACCTAACCTAGCCTAACCTCTCGGGGTACCATTTAACCACATTCCTTGATTGTCGGGCCGTACTTCTCGGTGGGAACACTGTATACGTCTATGACGTAATACAACCTAACCTAACCCAAACTATCATCTCGGCGGTAATATTTGACAACATTCCTGGCGAGTTGGCCTCTACGTCTCCATGGGACCTTTATATACATCAATAACGTAATATAACCTAACCTAACCCAACCTAACATCTCGGCGGTAATATTTGACCACATTCCTGTCTTGTTGGCCTCTACGTCTCCGTGGGACCTTTATATACATCAATAACGTAATATAACCTAACCTAACCCAACCTAACATCTCGGCGGTAATATTTGACCACATTCCTGGCTTGTTGGCCTCTACGTCTCCGTGGGACCTTTATATACATCAATAACGTAATATAACCTAACCTAACCCAACCTAACATCTCGGCGGTAATATTTGACCACATTCCTGGCTTGTTGGCCTCTACGTCTCCGTAGGACCTTTATATACTTCAATAACGTAATATAACCTAACCTAACCCAACCTAACCTCTCGGCGGTAATATTTGAAAACATACTTGGCGAGTTGGCCTCTACTTCTCCGTGGGACCTTTATATATATCAATAACGTAACATAACCTAACCTAACCCAACCTGACATCTCGGCGGTAATATTTGGCAACATTCCAGGCTTGTTGGCCTCTACGTCCCCGTGGGACCTTTATATACATGAATAACATAATATAACGTAACCTAACCCAACCTAACCTCTCGGGGTACCATTTAACCACATTCCTTGATTTTCGGGCCCTACTTCTCGGTGGGAACACTGTATACGTCTATGACGTAATACAACCTAACCTAAGCCAACCTAACATCTCGGCGGTAATATTTGACAACATTCCTGGCGAGTTGGCCTCTACTTCTCCGTGGGACCTTTATATATATCAATAACGTAATATAACGTAACCTAACCCAACCTATCATTTCGGCGGTAAAATTTGACAACATTTCTGGCGAATTCGCCTCAACGTCTCCGTGGGACCTTTATATGCATGAATAACGTAATATAACGTAACCTAACCCAAACTAACCTCTCGGGGTACCATTTAACCACATTCCTTGATTGTCGGGCCCTACTTCTCGGTGGGAAAACTGTATACGTCTATGACGTAATACAACCTAACCTAAGCCAACCTAACATCTCGGCGGTAATATTTGACAACATTCCTGGCGAGTTGGCCTCTACGTATCCGTGGGACCTTTATATACATCAATAACGTAATATAACCTAACCTAAGCCAACCTGTCATCTTGGCGGTAATATTTGACAACATTCCTGGCGAGTTGGCCTCTAGGTCTCCGTTTGACCTTCATATACATCAATAACGTAATATAACCTAACCTAACCCAACCTATCATCTCGACGGTAATATTTGACCACATTCCTGGCTTGTTGGCCTCTACGTCTCCGTGGGACCTTTATATACATCAATAACGTAATATAACCTAACCTAACCCAACCTAACATCTCGGCGGTAATATTTGACCACATTCCTGGCTTGTTGGCCTCTACGTCCCCGTGGAACCTTTATATACATGAATAACGTAATATAACGTAACCAAACCCAACCTAACCTCTCGGGGTACCATTTAACCACATTCCTTGATTTTCGGGCCCTACTTCTCGGTGGGAACACTGTATACGTCTATGACGTAATACAACCCAACCTAAGCCAACCTAACATCTCGGCGGTAATATTTGACAACATTCCTGGCGAGTTGGCCTCTACGTCTCCGTGGGACCTTTATATACATCAATAACGTAATATAACCTAACCTAAGCCAACCTATCATCTCAGCGGTAATATTTGAGAACATTCCTGGCGAGTTGGCCTCTACGTCTCCGTGGGACCTTTATATACATCAATAACGTAATATAACCTACACTAACCCAACCTAACATCTCGGCGGTAATATTTGAAAACATACCTGGCGAGTTGGCCTCTACTTCTCCGTGGGACCTTTATATATATCAATAACGTAATATAACCTAACCTAACCCAACCTGACATCTCGGCGGTAATATTTGGCAACATTCCAGGCTTGTTGGCCTCTACGTCCCCGTGGGACCTTTATATACATGAATAACATAATATAACGTAACCTAACCCAACCTAACCTCTCGGGGTACCATTTAACCACATTCCTTGATTTTCGGGCCCTACTTCTCGGTGGGAACACTGTATACGTCTATGACGTAATACAACCTAACCTAAGCCAACCTAACATCTCGGCGGTAATATTTGACCACATTCCTGGCGAGTTGGCCTCTACGTGTCCGTGGGACATTTATATACATCAATAACGTAATATAACCTAACCTAAGCCAACCTATCATCTCGGCGGTAACATTTAACCACATTCCTGGCTTGTTGGCCTCTACTTCTCCGTGGGACCTTTATATATATCAATAACGTAATATAACGTAACCTAACCCAACCTATCATTTCGGCGGTAAAATTTGACAACATTTCTGTCGAATTCGCTTCAACGTCTCCGTGGGACCTTTATATACATGAATAACGTAATATAACGTAACCTAACCCAACCTAACCTCTCGGGGTATCATTTAACCACATTCCTTGATTGTCGGGCCCGACTTCTCGGTGGGAACACTATATACGTCTATGACGTAATACAACCTAACCTAAGCCAACCTAACATCTCGGCGGTAATATTTGACAACATTCCTGGCGAGTTGGCCTCTACGTCTCCGTGGGACCTTTATATACATCAATAACGTAATATAACCTACACTAACCCAACCTAACATCTCGGCGGTAATATTTGAAAACATACCTGGCGAGTTGGCCTCTACTTCTCCGTGGGACCTTTATATATATCAATAACGTAATATAACCTAACCTAACCCAACCTGACATCTCGGCGGTAATATTTGGCAACATTCCAGGCTTGTTGGCCTCTACGTCCCCGTGGGACCTTTATATACATGAATAACATAATATAACGTAACCTAACCCAACCTAACCTCTCGGGGTACCATTTAACCACATTCCTTGATTTTCGGGCCCTACTTCTCGGTGGGAACACTGTATACGTCTATGACGTAATACAACCTAACCTAACCCAACCTAACATCTCGGCGGTAATATTTGACCACATTCCTGGCTTGTTGGCCTCTACGTCTCCGTGGGACCTTTATATACATCAATAACGTAATATAACCTAACCTAACCCAACCTAACATCTCGGCGGTAATATTTGACCACATTCCTGGCTTGTTGGCCTCTACGTCTCCGTGGGACCTTTATATACTTCAATAACGTAATATAACCTAACCTAACCCAACCTAACATCTCGGGGGTCATATTTGAAAACATACCTGGCGAGTTGGCCTCTACTTCTCCGTGGGACCTTTATATATATCAATAACGTAATATAACCTAACCTAACCCAACCTGAAATCTCGGCGGTAATATTTGGCAACATTCCAGGCTCGTTGGCCTCTACGTCCCCGTGGGACCTTTATATACATGAATAACGTAATATAACGTAACCTAACCTAGCCTAACCTCTCGGGGTACCATTTAACCACATTCCTTGATTGTCGGGCCGTACTTCTCGGTGGGAACACTGTATACGTCTATGACGTAATACAACCTAACCTAACCCAAACTATCATCTCGGCGGTAATATTTGACAACATTCCTGGCGAGTTGGCCTCTACGTCTCCATGGGACCTTTATATACATCAATAACGTAATATAACCTAACCTAACCCAACCTAACATCTCGGCGGTAATATTTGACCACATTCCTGTCTTGTTGGCCTCTACGTCTCCGTGGGACCTTTATATACATCAATAACGTAATATAACCTAACCTAACCCAACCTAACATCTCGGCGGTAATATTTGACCACATTCCTGGCTTGTTGGCCTCTACGTCTCCGTGGGACCTTTATATACATCAATAACGTAATATAACCTAACCTAACCCAACCTAACATCTCGGCGGTAATATTTGACCACATTCCTGGCTTGTTGGCCTCTACGTCTCCGTAGGACCTTTATATACTTCAATAACGTAATATAACCTAACCTAACCCAACCTAACCTCTCGGCGGTAATATTTGAAAACATACTTGGCGAGTTGGCCTCTACTTCTCCGTGGGACCTTTATATATATCAATAACGTAACATAACCTAACCTAACCCAACCTGACATCTCGGCGGTAATATTTGGCAACATTCCAGGCTTGTTGGCCTCTACGTCCCCGTGGGACCTTTATATACATGAATAACATAATATAACGTAACCTAACCCAACCTAACCTCTCGGGGTACCATTTAACCACATTCCTTGATTTTCGGGCCCTACTTCTCGGTGGGAACACTGTATACGTCTATGACGTAATACAACCTAACCTAAGCCAACCTAACATCTCGGCGGTAATATTTGACAACATTCCTGGCGAGTTGGCCTCTACTTCTCCGTGGGACCTTTATATATATCAATAACGTAATATAACGTAACCTAACCCAACCTATCATTTCGGCGGTAAAATTTGACAACATTTCTGGCGAATTCGCCTCAACGTCTCCGTGGGACCTTTATATGCATGAATAACGTAATATAACGTAACCTAACCCAAACTAACCTCTCGGGGTACCATTTAACCACATTCCTTGATTGTCGGGCCCTACTTCTCGGTGGGAAAACTGTATACGTCTATGACGTAATACAACCTAACCTAAGCCAACCTAACATCTCGGCGGTAATATTTGACAACATTCCTGGCGAGTTGGCCTCTACGTATCCGTGGGACCTTTATATACATCAATAACGTAATATAACCTAACCTAAGCCAACCTGTCATCTTGGCGGTAATATTTGACAACATTCCTGGCGAGTTGGCCTCTAGGTCTCCGTTTGACCTTCATATACATCAATAACGTAATATAACCTAACCTAACCCAACCTATCATCTCGACGGTAATATTTGACCACATTCCTGGCTTGTTGGCCTCTACGTCTCCGTGGGACCTTTATATACATCAATAACGTAATATAACCTAACCTAACCCAACCTAACATCTCGGCGGTAATATTTGACCACATTCCTGGCTTGTTGGCCTCTACGTCCCCGTGGAACCTTTATATACATGAATAACGTAATATAACGTAACCAAACCCAACCTAACCTCTCGGGGTACCATTTAACCACATTCCTTGATTTTCGGGCCCTACTTCTCGGTGGGAACACTGTATACGTCTATGACGTAATACAACCCAACCTAAGCCAACCTAACATCTCGGCGGTAATATTTGACAACATTCCTGGCGAGTTGGCCTCTACGTCTCCGTGGGACCTTTATATACATCAATAACGTAATATAACCTAACCTAAGCCAACCTATCATCTCAGCGGTAATATTTGAGAACATTCCTGGCGAGTTGGCCTCTACGTCTCCGTGGGACCTTTATATACATCAATAACGTAATATAACCTACACTAACCCAACCTAACATCTCGGCGGTAATATTTGAAAACATACCTGGCGAGTTGGCCTCTACTTCTCCGTGGGACCTTTATATATATTAATAACGTAATATAACCTAACCTAACCCAACCTGACATCTCGGCGGTAATATTTGGCAACATTCCAGGCTTGTTGGCCTCTACGTCCCCGTGGGACCTTTATATACATGAATAACATAATATAACGTAACCTAACCCAACCTAACCTCTCGGGGTACCATTTAACCACATTCCTTGATTTTCGGGCCCTACTTCTCGGTGGGAACACTGTATACGTCTATGACGTAATACAACCTAACCTAAGCCAACCTAACATCTCGGCGGTAATATTTGACCACATTCCTGGCGAGTTGGCCTCTACGTGTCCGTGGGACATTTATATACATCAATAACGTAATATAACCTAACCTAAGCCAACCTATCATCTCGGCGGTAACATTTAACCACATTCCTGGCTTGTTGGCCTCTACTTCTCCGTGGGACCTTTATATATATCAATAACGTAATATAACGTAACCTAACCCAACCTATCATTTCGGCGGTAAAATTTGACAACATTTCTGGCGAATTCGCTTCAACGTCTCCGTGGGACCTTTATATACATGAATAACGTAATATAACGTAACCTAACCCAACCTAACCTCTCGGGGTATCATTTAACCACATTCCTTGATTGTCGGGCCCTACTTCTCGGTGGGAACACTATATACGTCTATGACGTAATACAACCTAACCTAACCCAAACTATCATCTCGGCGGTAATATTTGACAACATTCCTGGCGATTTGGCCTCTACGTCTCCATGGGACCTTTATATACATCAATAACGTAATATAACCTAACCTAACCCAACCTAACATCTCGGCGGTAATATTTGACCACATTCCTGTCTTGTTGGCCTCTACGTCTCCGTGGGACCTTTATATACATCAATAACGTAATATAACCTAACCTAACCCAACCTAACATCTCGGCGGTAATATTTGACCACATTCCTGGCTTGTTGGCCTCTACGTCTCCGTGGGACCTTTATATACATCAATAACGTAATATAACCTAACCTAACCCAACCTAACATCTCGGCGGTAATATTTGACCACATTCCTGGCTTGTTGGCCTCTACGTCTCCGTAGGACCTTTATATACTTCAATAACGTAATATAACCTAACCTAACCCAACCTAACCTCTCGGCGGTAATATTTGAAAACATACTTGGCGAGTTGGCCTCTACTTCTCCGTGGGAGCTTTATATATATCAATAACGTAATATAACCTAACCTAACCCAACCTGACATCTCGGCGGTAATATTTGGCAACATTCCAGGCTTGTTGGCCTCTACGTCCCCGTGGGACCTTTATATACATGAATAACATAATATAACGTAACCTAACCCAACCTAACCTCTCGGGGTACCATTTAACCACATTCCTTGATTTTCGGGCCCTACTTCTCGGTGGGAACACTGTATACGTCTATGACGTAATACAACCTAACCTAAGCCAACCTAACATCTCGACGGTAATATTTGACAACATTCCTGGCGAGTTGGCCTCTACGTCTCCGTGGGACATTTATATACATCAATAACGTAATATAACCTAACCTAAGCCAACCTATCATCTCGGCGGTAACATTTAACCACATTCCTGGCTTGTTGGCCTCTACTTCTCCGTGGGACCTTTATATATATCAATAACGTAATATAACGTAACCTAACCCAACCTATCATTTCGGCGGTAAAATTTGACAACATTTCTGGCGAATTCGCCTCAACGTCTCCGTGGGACCTTTATATACATGAATAACGTAATATAACGTAACCTAACCCAAACTAACCTCTCGGGGTACCATTTAACCACATTCCTTGATTGTCGGGCCCTACTTCTCGGTGGGAAAACTGTATACGTCTATGACGTAATATAACCTAACCTAACCCAACCTAACATCTCGGCGGTAATATTTGACCACATTCCTGGCTTGTTGGCCTCTACGTCTCCGTGGGACCTTTATATACATCAATAACGTAATATAACCTAACCTAACCCAACCTAACATCTCGGCGGTAATATTTGACCACATTCCTGGCTTGTTGGCCTCTACGTCTCCGTAGGACCTTTATATACTTCAATAACGTAATATAACCTAACCTAACCCAACCTAACCTCTCGGCGGTAATATTTGAAAACATACTTGGCGAGTTGGCCTCTACTTCTCCGTGGGACCTTTATATATATCAATAACGTAACATAACCTAACCTAACCCAACCTGACATCTCGGCGGTAATATTTGGCAACATTCCAGGCTTGTTGGCCTCTACGTCCCCGTGGGACCTTTATATACATGAATAACATAATATAACGTAACCTAACCCAACCTAACCTCTCGGGGTACCATTTAACCACATTCCTTGATTTTCGGGCCCTACTTCTCGGTGGGAACACTGTATACGTCTATGACGTAATACAACCTAACCTAAGCCAACCTAACATCTCGGCGGTAATATTTGACAACATTCCTGGCGAGTTGGCCTCTACTTCTCCGTGGGACCTTTATATATATCAATAACGTAATATAACGTAACCTAACCCAACCTATCATTTCGGCGGTAAAATTTGACAACATTTCTGGCGAATTCGCCTCAACGTCTCCGTGGGACCTTTATATGCATGAATAACGTAATATAACGTAACCTAACCCAAACTAACCTCTCGGGGTACCATTTAACCACATTCCTTGATTGTCGGGCCCTACTTCTCGGTGGGAAAACTGTATACGTCTATGACGTAATACAACCTAACCTAAGCCAACCTAACATCTCGGCGGTAATATTTGACAACATTCCTGGCGAGTTGGCCTCTACGTATCCGTGGGACCTTTATATACATCAATAACGTAATATAACCTAACCTAAGCCAACCTGTCATCTTGGCGGTAATATTTGACAACATTCCTGGCGAGTTGGCCTCTAGGTCTCCGTTTGACCTTCATATACATCAATAACGTAATATAACCTAACCTAACCCAACCTATCATCTCGGCGGTAATATTTGACCACATTCCTGGCTTGTTGGCCTCTACGTCCCCGTGGAACCTTTATATACATGAATAACGTAATATAACGTAACCAAACCCAACCTAACCTCTCGGGGTACCATTTAACCACATTCCTTGATTTTCGGGCCCTACTTCTCGGTGGGAACACTGTATACGTCTATGACGTAATACAACCCAACCTAAGCCAACCTAACATCTCGGCGGTAATATTTGACAACATTCCTGGCGAGTTGGCCTCTACGTCTCCGTGGGACCTTTATATACATCAATAACGTAATATAACCTAACCTAAGCCAACCTATCATCTCAGCGGTAATATTTGAGAACATTCCTGGCGAGTTGGCCTCTACGTCTCCGTGGGACCTTTATATACATCAATAACGTAATATAACCTACACTATCCCAACCTAACATCTCGGCGGTAATATTTGAAAACATACCTGGCGAGTTGGCCTCTACTTCTCCGTGGGACCTTTATATATATCAATAACGTAATATAACCTAACCTAACCCAACCTGACATCTCGGCGGTAATATTTGGCAACATTCCAGGCTTGTTGGCCTCTACGTCCCCGTGGGACCTTTATATACATGAATAACATAATATAACGTAACCTAACCCAACCTAACCTCTCGGGGTACCATTTAACCACATTCCTTGATTTTCGGGCCCTACTTCTCGGTGGGAACACTGTATACGTCTATGACGTAATACAACCTAACCTAAGCCAACCTAACATCTCGGCGGTAATATTTGACCACATTCCTGGCGAGTTGGCCTCTACGTGTCCGTGGGACATTTATATACATCAATAACGTAATATAACCTAACCTAAGCCAACCTATCATCTCGGCGGTAACATTTAACCACATTCCTGGCTTGTTGGCCTCTACTTCTCCGTGGGACCTTTATATATATCAATAACGTAATATAACGTAACCTAACCCAACCTATCATTTCGGCGGTAAAATTTGACAACATTTCTGTCGAATTCGCTTCAACGTCTCCGTGGGACCTTTATATACATGAATAACGTAATATAACGTAACCTAACCCAACCTAACCTCTCGGGGTATCATTTAACCACATTCCTTGATTGTCGGGCCCGACTTCTCGGTGGGAACACTATATACGTCTATGACGTAATACAACCTAACCTAAGCCAACCTAACATCTCGGCGGTAATATTTGACAACATTCCTGGCGAGTTGGCCTCTACGTCCCCGTGGGACCTTTATATACATCAGTAACGTAATATAACCTAACCTAAGCTAACCTATCATTTCAGCGGTAATATTTGACAACATTCCTGGCGAGTTGGCCTCTGCGTCTCCGTGGGATCTTTATATACATTAATAACGTAATATAACCTAACCTAAGCCAACCTATCATCTCAGCGGTAATATTTGAGAATATTCCTGGCGAGTTGGCCTCTACGTCTCCGTGGGACGTTTATATACATCAATAACGTAATATAACCTAACCTAACCCAACCTATCATTTCGGTGGTAAAATTTGACAACATTTCTGGCGAGTTGGCCTCTACGTCTCCGTTGGACATTTATATACATCAATAACGTAATATAACCTGACCTAAGCCAACCTATCATCAAGGCGGTAATATTTGACAACATTCCTGGCGAGTTGGCCTCTACGTCTCCGTGGGACCTTTATATACATAAATAACGTAATATAACCTAACCTGACCCAACCTAACATCTCGGCGGTAATATTTGACAACATTCCTGGCGAGTTGGCTTCTCCATCTCCGTGGGACCTTTATATACATCAATAACGTAATATAACGTAGCCTAACCCAACCTAACATCTCGGCGGTAATATTTGGCAACATTCCCGGCTTGTTGGACTCTACGTCTCCGTGGGACATTTATATACATCAATAACGTAATATAACGTAACCTAACCCAACCTAACCTCTCGGGGTACCATTTAACCACATTCCTTGATTGTCGGGCCCTACTTCTCGGTGGGAACACTGTATACGTCTATGACGTAACACAACCTAACCTAAACCAACCTACCATCTCGGCGGTAATATTTGACAACATTCCTGACGAGTTGGCCTCTACGTCTCCGTGGGAACTTCATATACATCAATAATGTAATATAACCTAACCTAACCCAAACTAACATCTCGGCCGTAATATTTGACCACATTCCTGGCTTGTTGGCCTCTACGTCTCCGTGGGACCTTTATATACATCAATAGCGTTATATAACCTAACCTAACCCAACCTAACATCACGGCGGTAATATTTGGCAACATTCCCGGCTTGTTGGCCTCTACGTCTCCGTGGGACCTTTATATACATCAATGACGTAATATAACCTAACCTAACCCAACCTAACATCTCGGCGGTAATATTTGACCACATTCCTGGTTTGTTGGCCTCTACGTCTCCGTGGGACCTTTATATACATCAATAACGTAATATAACGTAACCTAACCCAACCTAACCTCTCGGGGTACCATTTAACCACATTCCTTGATTGTCGGGCCCTACTTCTCGGTGGGAACACTGTATACGTCTATGACGTAATACAACCTAACCTAAACCAACCTACCATCTCGGCGGTAATATTTGACAACATTCCTGACGAGTTGGCCTCTACGTATCCGTGGGATCTTCATATACATCAATAACGTAATATAACCTAACCTAACCCAACCTAACATCTCGGCGGTAATATTTGACAGCATTCCTGGCGAGTTGGCCTCCAGGTCTCCGTTTGACCTTCATATACATCAATAACGTAATATAGCCTAACCTAACCCAACCTATAATCTCGGCGGTAATATTTGACAACATTCCTGGCGAGTTGGCCTCTACGTCTCCGTGGGACCTTTATATACATCAATAACACAATATAAGCTAGCCTAATCCAATCTAACATCTCGGCCGTAATATTTGACCACATTCCTGGCTTGTTGGCCTCTACGTCTCCGTGGGACCTTTATATACATCCATAACACAATATAAACAAGCCGAACCCAATCTAACATCTCGGCGGTAATATTTGAAAACATACCTGGCGAGTTGGCCTCTACTTCTCCGTGGGATCTTTATATATATCAATAACGTAATATAACCTAACCTAACCCAGCCTGACATCTCGGCGGTAATATTTGGCAACATTCCAGGCTCGTTGGCATCTACGTCCCCGTGGGACCTTTATATACATGAATAACGTAATATAACGTAACCTAACCTAACCTAACCTGTCGGGGTACCATTTAACCACATTCCTTGATTTTCGGGCCCTACTTCTCGGTGGGAACACTGTATACGTCTATCACGTAATACAACCTCACCTAAACCAACCTACCATTTCGGCGGTAATATTTGACAACATTCCTGACGAGTTGGCCTCTACGTCTCCGTGGGAACTTCATATACATCAATAACGTAATATAACCTAACCTAACCCAACCTAACATCTCGGCGGTAATATTTGACAGCATTCTTGGCAAGTTGGCCTCCAGGTCTCCGTTTGACCTTCATATACATCAATCACGTAATATAGCCTAACCTAACCCAACCTATAATCTCGGCGGTAATATTTGACAACATTCCTGGCGAGTTGGCCTCTACGTATCCGTGGGACCTTTATATACATCAATAACGTAATATAACGTAACCTAACCCAACCTATCACCTCGGCGGTAATATTTGACATCATTCCTGGCGAGTTGGCCTCTACGTCTCCGTGGGACCTTTATATACATCAATAACACAATATAAGCTAGCCTAACCCAATCTAACATCTCGGCCGTAATATTTGACCACATTCCTGGCTTGTTGGCCTCTACGTCTCCGTGGGACCTTTATATACATCAATAACACAATATAAGCTAGCCTAACCCAATCTAACATCTCGGCGGTAATATTTGACCACATTCCTGGCTTGTTGGCCTCTACGTCTCCGTGGGACCTTTATATACATCAATAACGTAATATAACCTAACCTAACCCAACCTAACATCTCGGCGGTAATATTTGGCAACATTCCCGGCTTGTTGGCCTCTACGTCTCCGTGGGACCTTTATATACATCAATAACGTAATATAACCTAACCTAACCCAACCTAACATCTCGGCGGTAATATTTGACAACATTCCTGGCGAGTTGGATTCTCCGTCTCCGTGGGATCTTTATATACATCAATAACGTAATATAACCTAACCTAACCCAACCTAACATCTCGGCGGTAATATTTGGCAACATTCCCGGCTTGTTGGCCTCTACGTCTCCGTGGGACCTTTATATACATCAATAACGTAATATAACCTAATCTAACCCAACCTAACATCTCGGCGGTAATATTTGACAACATTCCTGGCGAGTTGGATTCTCCGTCTCCGTAGGATCTTTATATACATCAATAACGTAATATAACCTAACCTAACCCAACCTAACATCTCGGCGGTAATATTTGGCAACATTCCCGGCTTGTTGGCCTCTACGTCTCCGTGGGACCTTTATATACATCAATAACGTAATATAACCTAACCTAACCCAACCTAACATCTCGGCGGTAATATTTGACAACATTCCTGGCGAGTTGGATTCTCCGTCACCGTGGGATCTTTATATACATCAATAACGTAATATAACCTAACCTAACCCAACCTAACATCTCGGCGGTAATATTTGGCAACATTCCCGGCTTGTTGGCCTCTACGTCTCCGTGGGACCTTTATATACATCAATAACGTAATATAACCTAACCTAACCCAACCTAACATCTCGGCGGTAATATTTGGCAACATTCCCGGCTTGTTGGCCTCTACGTCTCCGTGGGACCTTTATATACATCAATAACGTAATATAACCTAACCTAACCCAACCTAACATCTCGGCGGTAATATTTGACAACATTCCTGGCGAGTTGGATTCTCCGTCTCCGTAGGATCTTTATATACATCAATAACGTAATATAACCCAACCTAACCCAACCTAACATCTCGGCGGTAATATTTGGCAACATTCCCGGCTTGTTGGCCTCTACGTCTCCGTGGGACCTTTATATACATCAATAACGTAATATAACCTAACCTAACCCAACCTAACATCTCGGCGGTAATATTTGACAACATTCCTGGCGAGTTGGATTCTCCGTCACCGTGGGATCTTTATATACATCAATAACGTAATATAACCTAACCTAACCCAACCTAACATCTCGGCGGTAATATTTGGCAACATTCCCGGCTTGTTGGCCTCTACGTCTCCGTGGGACCTTTATATACATCAATAACGTAATATAACGTAACCTAACCCAACCTAACCTCTCGGGGTACCATTTAACGACATTCCTTGATTGTCGGGCCCTACTTCTCGGTGGGAACACTGTATACGTCTATGACGTAACACAACCTAACCTAAACCAACCTACCATCTCGGCGGTAATATTTGACAACATTCCTGACGAGTTGGCCTCTACGTCTCCGTGGGAACTTCATATACATCAATAATGTAATATAACCTAACCTAACCCAAACTAACATCTCGGCGGTAATATTTGACAGCATTCCTGGCGATTTGGCCTCCAGGTCTCCGTTTGACCTTCATATACACCAATGACGTAGTATAACCTAACCTAACCCAACCTAACGTCTCGGCGGTAATATTTGACCACATTCCTGGCTTGTTGACCTCTACGTCTCCGTGGGACCTTTATATACATCAATAACGTAATATAACGTAACCTAGCCCAACCTATCATCTCGGCGGGTAATATTTGACATCATTCCTGGCGAGTTGGCTTCTCCGTCTCCGTGGGACCTTTATATACATCAATAACGTAATATAACCTAACCTAACCCAACCTAACATCTCGGCGGTAATATTTGGCAACATTCCTGACGAGTTGGCCTCTACGTATCCGTGGGATCTTCATATACATCAATAACGAATATAACCTAACCTAACCCAACCTAACATCTCGGCGGTAATATTTGACAGCATTCCTGGCGAGTTGGCCTCCAGGTCTCCGTTTGACCTTCATATACATCAATAACGTAATATAGCCTAACCTAACCCAACCTATAACCTCGGCGGTAATATTTGACAACATTCCTGGCGAGTTGGCCTCTACGTCTCCGTGGGACTTTTATATACATCAATAACACAATATAAGCTAGCCTAATCCAATCTAACATCTCGGCCGTAATATTTGACCACATTTCTGGCTTGTTGGCCTTTACGTCTCCGTGGGGCCTTTATATACATCCATAACACAATATAAGCAAGCCTAACCCAATCTAACATCTCGGCGGTAATATTTGAAAACATACCTGGCGAGTTGGCCTCTACTTCTCCGTGGGATCTTTATATATATCAATAACGTAATATAACCTAACCTAACCCAGCCTGACATCTCGGCGGTAATATTTGGCAACATTCCAGGCTCGTTGGCCTCTACGTCCCCGTGGGACCTTTATATACATGAATAACGTAATATAACGTAACCTAACCTAACCTAACCTGTCGGGGTACCATTTAACCACATTCCTTCATTTTCGGGCCCTACTTCTCGGTGGGAACACTGTATACGTCTATCACGTAATACAACCTCACCTAAACCAACCTACCATTTCGGCGGTAATATTTGACAACATTCCTGACGAGTTGGCCTCTACGTCTCCGTGGGAACTTCATATACATCAATAACGTAATATAACCTAACCTAACCCAACCTAACATCTCGGCGGTAATATTTGACAGCATTCTTGGCAAGTTGGCCTCCAGGTCTCCGTTTGACCTTCATATACATCAATCACGTAATATAGCCTAACCTAACCCAACCTATAATCTCGGCGGTAATATTTGACAACATTCCTGGCGAGTTGGCCTCTACGTATCCGTGGGACCTTTATATACATCAATAACGTAATATAACCTAACCTAACCCAACCTAACATCTCGGCGGTAATATTTGACAACATTCCTGGCGAGTTGGCTTCTCCGTCTCCGTGGGACCTTTATATACATCAATAACGTAATATAACCTAACCTAACCCAACCTAACATCTCGGCGGTAATATTTGGCAACATTCCCGGCTTGTTGGCCTCTACGTCTCCGTGGGACCTTTATATACATGAATAACGTAATATAACGTAACCTAACCTAACCTAACCTGTCGGGGTACCATTTAACCACATTCCTTGATTTTCGGGCCCTACTTCTCGGTGGGAACACTGTATACGTCTATCACGTAATACAACCTCACCTAAACCAACCTACCATTTCGGCGGTAATATTTGACAACATTCCTGACGAGTTGGCCTCTACGTCTCCGTGGGAACTTCATATACATCAATAACGTAATATAACCTAACCTAACCCAACCTAACATCTCGGCGGTAATATTTGACAGCATTCTTAGCAAGTTGGCCTCCAGGTCTCCGTTTGACCTTCATATACATCAATCACGTAATATAGCCTAACCTAACCCAACCTATAATCTCGGCGGTAATATTTGACAACATTCCTGGCGAGTTGGCCTCTACGTATCCGTGGGACCTTTATATACATCAATAACGTAATATAACCTAACCTAACCCAACCTAACATCTCGGCGGTAATATTTGACAACATTCCTGGCGAGTTGGCTTCTCCGTCTCCGTGGGACCTTTATATACATCAATAACGTAATATAACCTAACCTAACCCAACCTAACATCTCGGCGGTAATATTTGGCAACATTCCCGGCTTGTTGGCCTCTACGTCTCCGTGGGACCTTTATATACATCAATAACGTAATATAACGTAACCTAACCCAACCTATCACCTCGGCGGTAATATTTGACATCATTCCTGGCGAGTTGGCCTCTACGTCTCCGTGGGACCTTTATATACATCAATAACACAATATAAGCTAGCCTAACCCAATCTAACATCTCGGCCGTAATATTTGACCACATTCCTGGCTTGTTGGCCTCTACGTCTCCGTGGGACCTTTATATACATCAATAACACAATATAAGCTAGCCTAACCCAATCTAACATCTCGGCGGTAATATTTGACCACATTCCTGGCTTGTTGGCCTCTACGTCTCCGTGGGACCTTTATATACATCAATAACGTAATATCACCTAACCTAAGCCAACCTATCATATTGGCGGTAATATTTGACAACATTCCTGGCGAGTTGGCCTCTAGGTCTCCGTTTGACCTTCATATACATCAATAACGTAATATAACCTAACCTAACCCAACCTAACATCACGGCGGTAATATTTGACAACATTCCTGGCGAGTTGGCTTCTCCGTCTCCGTGGGACCTTTATATACATCAATAACGTAATATAACCTAACCTAACCCAACCTAACATCACGGCGGTAATATTTGGCAACATTCCCGGCTTGTTGGCCTCTACGTCTCCGTGGGACCTTTATATACATCAATAACGTAATATAACGTAACCTAACCCAACCTAACCTCTCTGGGTACCATTTAACCACATTCCTTGATTGTCGGGCCCTACTTCTCGGTAGGAACACTGTATACGTCTATGACGTAATACAACCTAACCTAAACCAACCTACCATCTCGGCGGTAATATTTGACAACATTCCTGGCGAGTTGGCCTCTACGTCTCCGTGGGACCTTTATTTACGTCAATAACGTAATATAACCTAACCTAACCCAATCTAACATCTCGGCGGTAATATTTGGCAACATTCCCGGCTTGTTGGCCTCTACGTCTCCGTGGGACCTTTATATACTTCAATAACGTAATATAACCTAACCTAACCCAACCTAACATCTCGGCGGTAATATTTGACAACATTCCTGGCGAGTTGGCTTCTCCGTCTCCGTGGGACGTTTATATACATCAATAACGTTATATAACCTTACCTAACCCAACCTAACATCACGGCGGTAATATTTGGCAACATTCCCGGCTTGTTGGCCTCTACGTCTCCGTGGGACCTTTATATACATCAATAACGTAATATAACCTAACCTAACCCAACCTAACATCTCGGCGGTAATATTTGACCACATTCCTGGCTTGTTGGCATCTACGTCTCCGTGGGACCTTTATATACATCAATAACGTAATATAACGTAACCTAACCCAACCTAACCTCTCGGGGTACCATTTAACTACATTCCTTGATTGTCGGGCCCTACTTCTCGGTGGGAACACTTTATACGTCTATGACGTAATACAACCTAACCTAAACCAACCTACCATCTCGGCGGTAATATTTGACAACATTCCTGACGAGTTGGCCTCTACGTATCCGTGGGAACTTCATATACATCAATAACGTAATATAACCAAACCTAACCCAACCTAACATCTCGGCGGTAATATTTGACAGCATTCCTGGCGAGTTGGCCTCCAGGTCTCCGTTTGACCTTCATATACATCAATAACGTAATATAGCCTAACCTAACCCAACCTATAATCTCGGCGGTAATATTTGACAACATTCCTGGCGAGTTGGCCTCTACGTCTCCGTGGGACCTTTATATACATCAATAACACAATATAAGCTAGCCTAATCCAATCTAACATCTCGGCCGTAATATTTGACCACATTCCTGGCTTGTTGGCCTCTACGTCTCCGTGGGACCTTTATATACATCAATAACACAATATAAGCTAGCCTAACCCAATCTAACATCTCGGCGGTAATATTTGACCACATTCCTGGCTTGTTGGCCTCTACGTCTCCGTGGGACCTTTATATACATCAATAACGCAATATAACCTAACCTAACCCAACCTAACATCTCGGGGGTAATATTTGAAAACATACCTGGCGAGTTGGCCTCCACTTCTCCGTGGGACCTTTATATATATCAATAACGTAATATAACCTAACCTAACCCAGCCTGACACCTCGGCGGTAATATTTGGCAACATTCCAGGCTCGTTCGCCTCTACGTCCCCGTGGGACCTTTATATACATGAATAACGTAATATAACGTAACCTAACCTAACCTAACCTGTCGGGGTACCATTTAACCACATTCCTTGATTTTCGGGCCCTACTTCTCGGTGGGAACACTGTATACGTCTATGACGTAATACAACCTAACCTAAACCAACCTACCATCTCGGCGGTAATATTTGACAACATTCCTGACGAGTTGGCCTCTACGTCTCCGTGGGAACTTCATATACATCAATAACGTAATATAACCTAACCTAACCCAAATTAACATCTCGGCGGTAATATTTGACAGCATTCTTGGCAAGTTGGCCTCCAGGTCTCCGTTTGACCTTCATATACATCAATCACGTAATATAGCCTAACCTAACCCAACCTATAATCTCGGCGGTAATATTTGACAACATTCCTGGCGAGTAGGCCTCTACGTCTCCGTGGGACCTTTATATACATCAATAACGTAATATAACCTAACCTAACCCTACCTAACATCTCGGCGGTAATATTTGACAACATTCCTGGCGAGTTGGCTTCTCCGTGTCCGTGGGACCTTTATATACATCAATAACGTAATATAACCTAACCTAACCCAACCTAACATCTCGGCGGTAATATTTGGCAACATTCCCGGCTTGTTGGCCTCTACGTCTCCGTGGGACCTTTATATACATCAATAACGTAATATAACGTAACCTAACCCAACCTATCACCTCGGCGGTAATATTTGACATCATTCCTGGCGAGTTGGCCTCTACGTCTCCGTGGGACCTTTATATACATCAATAACACAATATAAGCTAGCCTAACCCAATCTAACATCTCAGCCGTAATATTTGACCACATTCCTGGCTTGTTGGCCTCTACGTCTCCGTGAGACCTTTATATACATCAATAACACAATATAAGCTAGCCTAACCCAATCTAACATCTCGGCTGTAATATTTGACCACATTCCTGGCTTGTTGGCCTCTACGTCTCCGTGGGACCTTTATATACATCAATAACGTAATATCACCTAACCTAAGCCAACCTATCATCTTGGCTGTAATATTTGACAACATTCCTGGCGAGTTGGCCTCTAGGTCTCCGTTTGACCTTCATATACATCAATAACGTAATATAACCTAACCTAACCCAACCTATCATCTCGGCGGTAATATTTCACATCATTCCTGGCGAGTTGGCCTCTACGTCTCCGTGGGACCTTTATATACATCAATAACACAATATAAGCTAGCCTAACATAATCTAACACCTCGGCGGTAATATTTGACCACATTCCTGGCTTGTTGGCCTCTACGTCTCCGTGGGACCTTTATATACATCAATAACGTAATATAACCTAACCTAACCCAACCTAACATCTCGGCGGTAATATTTGACAACATTCCTGGCGAGTTGGCTTCTCCGTCTCCGTGGGACCTTTATATACATCAATAACGTAATATAACCTAACCTAACCCAACCTAACATTACGGCGGTAATATTTGACAACATTCCTGGCGAGTTGGCTTCTCCGTCTCCGTGGGACCTTTATATACATCAATAACGTAATATAACCTAACCTAACCCAACCTAACATCACGGCGGTAATATTTGGCAACATTCCCGGCTTGTTGGCCTCTACGTCTCCGTGGGACCTTTATATACATCAATAACGTAATATAACGTAACCTAACCCAACCTAACTCTCTCGGGGTACCATTTAACCACATTCCTTGATTGTCGGGCCCTACTTCTCGGTAGGAACACTGTATACGTCTATGACGTAATACAACCTAACCTAAACCAACCTACCATTTCAGCGGTAATATTTGACAACATTCCTGGCGAGTTGGCCTCTACGTCTCCGCGGGACCTTTATATACATGAATAACGTAATATACCGTAACCTAACCCAACCTATCATTTCGGCGGTAAAATTTGACAACATTTCTGGCGAGTTAGCCTCGACGTCTCCGTGGGACCTTTATATACATCAATAACGTAATATAACCTAACCTAAGCCAACCTATCATCTCGGCGGTAATATTTGATAACATTCCTGGCGAGTTGGCCTCTACGTCTCCGGCGGACCTTTATATACATCAATAACGTAATATAACGTAACCTAACCCAACCTATCATCTCGGCGGTAATATTTGACATCATTCCTGGCGAGTTGGCCTCTACGTCTCCGTGGGACCTTTATATACATCAATAACACAATATAAGCTAGCCTAACCCAATCTAACATCTCGGCCGTAATATTTGACCACATTCCTGGCTTGTTGGCCTCTACGTCTCCGTGGGACCTTTATATACATCAATAACACAATATAAGCTAGCCTAACCCAATCTAACATCTCGGCGGTAATATTTGACCACATTCCTGGCTTGTTGGCCTCTACGTCTCCGTGGGACCTTTATATACATCAATAACGTAATATCACCTAACCTAAGCCAACCTATCATATTGGCGGTAATATTTGACAACATTCCTGGCGAGTTGGCCTCTAGGTCTCCGTTTGACCTTCATATACATCAATAACGTAATATAACCTAACCTAACCCAACCTAACATCACGGCGGTAATATTTGACAACATTCCTGGCGAGTTGGCTTCTCCGTCTCCGTGGGACCTTTATATTCATCAATAACGTAATATAACCTAACCTAACCCAACCTAACATCACGGCGGTAATATTTGGCAACATTCCCGGCTTGTTGGCCTCTACGTCTCCGTGGGACCTTTATATACATCAATAACGTAATATAACGTAACCTAACCCAACCTAACCTCTCTGGGTACCATTTAACCACATTCCTTGATTGTCGGGCCCTACTTCTCGGTAGGAACACTGTATACGTCTATGACGTAATACAACCTAACCTAAACCAACCTACCATCTCGGCGGTAATATTTGACAACATTCCTGGCGAGTTGGCCTCTACGTCTCCGTGGGACCTTTATTTACGTCAATAACGTAATATAACCTAACCTAACCCAATCTAACATCTCGGCGGTAATATTTGGCAACATTCCCGGCTTGTTGGCCTCTACGTCTCCGTGGGACCTTTATATACTTCAATAACGTAATATAACCTAACCTAACCCAACCTAACATCTCGGCGGATATATTTGACAACATTCCTGGCGAGTTGGCTTCTCCGTCTCCGTGGGACGTTTATATACATCAATAACGTTATATAACCTCACCTAACCCAACCTAACATCACGGCGGTAATATTTGGCAACATTCCCGGCTTGTTGGCCTCCAGGTCTCCGTTTGACCTTCATATACATCAATAACGTAATATAGCCTAACCTAACCCAACCTATAATCTCGGCGGTAATATTTGACAACATTCCTGGCGAGTTGGCCTCTACGTCTCCGTGGGACCTTTATATACATCAATAACACAATATAAGCTAGCCTAATCCAATCTAACATCTCGGCGGTAATATTTGACCACATTCCTGGCTTGTTGGCCTCTACGTCTCCGTGGGACCTTTATATACATCAATAACGTAATATAACCTAACCTAACCCAACCTAACATCTCGGGGGTAATATTTGAAAACATACCTGGCGAGTTGGCCTCCACTTCTCCGTGGGACCTTTATATATATCAATAACGTAATATAACCTAACCTAACCCAGCCTGACACCTCGGCGGTAATATTTGACATCATTCCTGGCGAGTTGGCCTCTACGTCTCCGTGGGACCTTTATATACATCAATAACACAATATAAGCTAGCCTAACCCAATCTAACATCTCAGCCGTAATATTTGACCACATTCCTGGCTTGTTGGCCTCTACGTCTCCGTGAGACCTTTATATACATCAATAACACAATATAAGCTAGCCTAACCCAATCTAACATCTCGGCTGTAATATTTGACCACATTCCTGGCTTGTTGGCCTCTACGTCTCCGTGGGACCTTTATATACATCAATAACGTAATATCACCTAACCTAAGCCAACCTATCATCTTGGCTGTAATATTTGACAACATTCCTGGCGAGTTGGCCTCTAGGTCTCCGTTTGACCTTCATATACATCAATAACGTAATATAACCTAACCTAACCCAACCTATCATCTCGGCGGTAATATTTCACATCATTCCTGGCGAGTTGGCCTCTACGTCTCCGTGGGACCTTTATATACATCAATAACACAATATAAGCTAGCCTAACATAATCTAACACCTCGGCGGTAATATTTGACCACATTCCTGGCTTGTTGGCCTCTACGTCTCCGTGGGACCTTTATATACATCAATAACGTAATATAACCTAACCTAACCCAACCTAACATCTCGGCGGTAATATTTGACAACATTCCTGGCGAGTTGGCTTCTCCGTCTCCGTGGGACCTTTATATACATCAATAACGTAATATAACCTAACCTAACCCAACCTAACATTACGGCGGTAATATTTGACAACATTCCTGGCGAGTTGGCTTCTCCGTCTCCGTGGGACCTTTATATACATCAATAACGTAATATAACCTAACCTAACCCAACCTAACATCACGGCGGTAATATTTGGCAACATTCCCGGCTTGTTGGCCTCTACGTCTCCGTGGGACCTTTATATACATCAATAACGTAATATAACGTAACCTAACCCAACCTAACTCTCTCGGGGTACCATTTAACCACATTCCTTGATTGTCGGGCCCTACTTCTCGGTAGGAACACTGTATACGTCTATGACGTAATACAACCTAACCTAAACCAACCTACCATTTCAGCGGTAATATTTGACAACATTCCTGGCGAGTTGGCCTCTACGTCTCCGCGGGACCTTTATATACATGAATAACGTAATATACCGTAACCTAACCCAACCTATCATTTCGGCGGTAAAATTTGACAACATTTCTGGCGAGTTAGCCTCGACGTCTCCGTGGGACCTTTATATACATCAATAACGTAATATAACCTAACCTAAGCCAACCTATCATCTCGGCGGTAATATTTGATAACATTCCTGGCGAGTTGGCCTCTACGTCTCCGGCGGACCTTTATATACATCAATAACGTAATATAACGTAACCTAACCCAACCTATCATCTCGGCGGTAATATTTGACATCATTCCTGGCGAGTTGGCCTCTACGTCTCCGTGGGACCTTTATATACATCAATAACACAATATAAGCTAGCCTAACCCAATCTAACATCTCGGCCGTAATATTTGACCACATTCCTGGCTTGTTGGCCTCTACGTCTCCGTGGGACCTTTATATACATCAATAACACAATATAAGCTAGCCTAACCCAATCTAACATCTCGGCGGTAATATTTGACCACATTCCTGGCTTGTTGGCCTCTACGTCTCCGTGGGACCTTTATATACATCAATAACGTAATATCACCTAACCTAAGCCAACCTATCATATTGGCGGTAATATTTGACAACATTCCTGGCGAGTTGGCCTCTAGGTCTCCGTTTGACCTTCATATACATCAATAACGTAATATAACCTAACCTAACCCAACCTAACATCACGGCGGTAATATTTGACAACATTCCTGGCGAGTTGGCTTCTCCGTCTCCGTGGGACCTTTATATTCATCAATAACGTAATATAACCTAACCTAACCCAACCTAACATCACGGCGGTAATATTTGGCAACATTCCCGGCTTGTTGGCCTCTACGTCTCCGTGGGACCTTTATATACATCAATAACGTAATATAACGTAACCTAACCCAACCTAACCTCTCTGGGTACCATTTAACCACATTCCTTGATTGTCGGGCCCTACTTCTCGGTAGGAACACTGTATACGTCTATGACGTAATACAACCTAACCTAAACCAACCTACCATCTCGGCGGTAATATTTGACAACATTCCTGGCGAGTTGGCCTCTACGTCTCCGTGGGACCTTTATTTACGTCAATAACGTAATATAACCTAACCTAACCCAATCTAACATCTCGGCGGTAATATTTGGCAACATTCCCGGCTTGTTGGCCTCTACGTCTCCGTGGGACCTTTATATACTTCAATAACGTAATATAACCTAACCTAACCCAACCTAACATCTCGGCGGATATATTTGACAACATTCCTGGCGAGTTGGCTTCTCCGTCTCCGTGGGACGTTTATATACATCAATAACGTTATATAACCTCACCTAACCCAACCTAACATCACGGCGGTAATATTTGGCAACATTCCCGGCTTGTTGGCCTCCAGGTCTCCGTTTGACCTTCATATACATCAATAACGTAATATAGCCTAACCTAACCCAACCTATAATCTCGGCGGTAATATTTGACAACATTCCTGGCGAGTTGGCCTCTACGTCTCCGTGGGACCTTTATATACATCAATAACACAATATAAGCTAGCCTAATCCAATCTAACATCTCGGCGGTAATATTTGACCACATTCCTGGCTTGTTGGCCTCTACGTCTCCGTGGGACCTTTATATACATCAATAACGTAATATAACCTAACCTAACCCAACCTAACATCTCGGGGGTAATATTTGAAAACATACCTGGCGAGTTGGCCTCCACTTCTCCGTGGGACCTTTATATATATCAATAACGTAATATAACCTAACCTAACCCAGCCTGACACCTCGGCGGTAATATTTGGCAACATTCCAGGCTCGTTCGCCTCTACGTCCCCGTGGGACCTTTATATACATGAATAACGTAATATAACGTAACCTAACCTAACCTAACCTGTCGGGGTACCATTTAACCACATTCCTTGATTTTCGGGCCCTACTTCTCGGTGGGAACACTGTATACGTCTATGACGTAATACAACCTAACCTAAACCAACCTACCATCTCGGCGGTAATATTTGACAACATTCCTGACGAGTTGGCCTCTACGTCTCCGTGGGAACTTCATATACATCAATAACGTAATATAACCTAACCTAACCCAAACTAACATCTCGGCGGTAATATTTGACAGCATTCTTGGCAAGTTGGCCTCCAGGTCTCCGTTTGACCTTCATATACATCAATCACGTAATATAGCCTAACCTAACCCAACCTATAATCTCGGCGGTAATATTTGACAACATTCCTGGCGAGTTGGCCTCTACGTCTCCGTGGGACCTTTATATACATCAATAACGTAATATAACCTAACCTAACCCTACCTAACATCTCGGCGGTAATATTTGACAACATTCCTGGCGAGTTGGCTTCTCCGTCTCCGTGGGACCTTTATATACATCAATAACGTAATATAACCTAACCTAACCCAACCTAACATCTCGGCGGTAATATTTGGCAACATTCCCGGCTTGTTGGCCTCTACGTCTCCGTGGGACCTTTATATACATCAATAACGTAATATAACGTAACCTAACCCAACCTAACTCTCTCGGGGTACCATTTAACCACATTCCTTGATTGTCGGGCCCTACTTCTCGGTAGGAACACTGTATACGTCTATGACGTAATACAACCTAACCTAAACCAACCTACCATTTCAGCGGTAATATTTGACAACATTCCTGGCGAGTTGGCATCTACGTATCCGCGGGACCTTTATATACATGAATAACGTAATATACCGTAACCTAACCCAACCTATCATTTCGGCGGTAAAATTTGACAACATTTCTGGCGAGTTAGCCTCGACGTCTCCGTGGGACCTTTATATACATCAATAACGTAATATAACCTAACCTAAGCCAACCTATCATCTCGGCGGTAATATTTGATAACATTCCTGGCGAGTTGGCCTCTACGTCTCCGGCGGACCTTTATATACATCAATAACGTAATATAACGTAACCTAACCCAACCTATCATCTCGGCGGTAATATTTGACATCATTCCTGGCGAGTTGGCCTCTACGTCTCCGTGGGACCTTTATATACATCAATAACACAATATAAGCTAGCCTAACCCAATCTAACATCTCGGCCGTAATATTTGACCACATTCCTGGCTTGTTGGCCTCTACGTCTCCGTGGGACCTTTATATATATCAATAACGTAATATAACGTAACCTAACCCAACCTAACCTCTCTGGGTACCATTTAACCACATTCCTTGATTGTCGGGCCCTACTTCTCGGTAGGAACACTGTATACGTCTATGACGTAATACAACCTAACCTAAACCAACCTACCATCTCGGCGGTAATATTTGACAACATTCCTGGCGAGTTGGCCTCTACGTCTCCGTGGGACCTTTATTTACGTCAATAACGTAATATAACCTAACCTAACCCAATCTAACATCTCGGCGGTAATATTTGACCACATTCCTGGCTTGTTGGCCTCTACGTCTCCGTGGGACCTTTATATACATCAATAACGTAATATAACGTAACCTAACCCAACCTAACCTCTCGGGGTACCATTTAACCACATTCCTTGATTGTCGGGCCCTACTTCTCGGTGGGAACACTGTATACGTCTATGACGTAATACAACCTAACCTAAACCAACCTACCATCTCGGCGGTAATATTTGACAACATTCCTGACGAGTTGGCCTCTACGTATCCGTGGGATCTTCATATACATCAATAACGTAATATAACCTAACCTAACCCAACCTAACATCTCGGCGGTAATATTTGACAGCATTCCTGGCGAGTTGGCCTCCAGGTCTCCGTTTGACCTTCATATACATCAATAACGTAATATAGCCTAACCTAACCCAACCTATAATCTCGGCGGTAATGTTTGACAACATTCCTGGCGAGTTGGCCTCTACGTCTCCGTGGGACTTTTATATACATCAATAACACAATATAAGCTAGCCTAATCCAATCTAACATCTCGGCCGTAATATTTGACCACATTTCTGGCTTGTTGGCCTTTACGTCTCCGTGGGACCTTTATATACATCCATAACACAATATAAGCAAGCCTAACCCAATCTAACATCTCGGCGGTAATATTTGAAAACATACCTGGCGAGTTGGCCTCTACTTCTCCGTGGGATCTTTATATATATCAATAACGTAATATAACCTAACCTAACCCAGCCTGACATCTCGGCGGTAATATTTGGCAACATTCCAGGCTCGTTGGCCTCTACGTCCCCGTGGGACCTTTATATACATGAATAACGTAATATAACGTAACCTAACCTAACCTAACCTGTCGGGGTACCATTTAACCACATTCCTTGATTTTCGGGCCCTACTTCTCGGTGGGAACACTGTATACGTCTATCACGTAATACAACCTCACCTAAACCAACCTACCATTTCGACGGTAATATTTGACAACATTCCTGACGAGTTGGCCTCTACGTCTCCGTGGGAACTTCATATACATCAATAACGTAATATAACCTAACCTAACCCAACCTAACATCTCGGCGGTAATATTTGACAGCATTCTTGGCAAGTTGGCCTCCAGGTCTCCGTTTGACCTTCATATACATCAATCACGTAATATAGCCTAACCTAACCCAACCTATAATCTCGGCGGTAATATTTGACAACATTCCTGGCGAGTTGGCCTCTACGTATCCGTGGGACCTTTATATACATCAATAACGTAATATAACCTAACCTAACCCAACCTAACATCTCGGCGGTAATATTTGACAACATTCCTGGCGAGTTGGCTTCTCCGTCTCCGTGGGACCTTTATATACATCAATAACGTAATATAACCTAACCTAACCCAACCTAACATCTCGGCGGTAATATTTGGCAACATTCCCGGCTTGTTGGCCTCTACGTCTCCGTGGGACCTTTATATACATGAATAACGTAATATAACGTAACCTAACCTAACCTAACCTGTCGGGGTACCATTTAACCACATTCCTTGATTTTCGGGCCCTACTTCTCGGTGGGAACACTGTATACGTCTATCACGTAATACAACCTCACCTAAACCAACCTACCATTTCGGCGGTAATATTTGACAACATTCCTGACGAGTTGGCCTCTACGTCTCCGTGGGAACTTCATATACATCAATAACGTAATATAACCTAACCTAACCCAACCTAACATCTCGGCGGTAATATTTGACAGCATTCTTGGCAAGTTGGCCTCCAGGTCTCCGTTTGACCTTCATATACATCAATCACGTAATATAGCCTAACCTAACCCAACCTATAATCTCGGCGGTAATATTTGACAACATTCCTGGCGAGTTGGCCTCTACGTATCCGTGGGACCTTTATATACATCAATAACGTAATATAACCTAACCTAACCCAACCTAACATCTCGGCGGTAATATTTGACAACATTCCTGGCGAGTTGGCTTCTCCGTCTCCGTGGGACCTTTATATACATCAATAACGTAATATAACCTAACCTAAGCCAACCTATCATCTCGGCGGTAATATTTGATAACATTCCTGGCGAGTTGGCCTCTACGTCTCCGGCGGACCTTTATATACATCAATAACGTAATATAACGTAACCTAACCCAACCTATCATCTCGGCGGTAATATTTGACATCATTCCTGGCGAGTTGGCCTCTACGTCTCCGTGGGACCTTTATATACATCAATAACACAATATAAGCTAGCCTAACCCAATCTAACATCTCGGCCGTAATATTTGACCACATTCCTGGCTTGTTGGCCTCTACGTCTCCGTGGGACCTTTATATACATCAATAACACAATATAAGCTAGCCTAACCCAATCTAACATCTCGGCGGTAATATTTGACCACATTCCTGGCTTGTTGGCCTCTACGTCTCCGTGGGACCTTTATATACATCAATAACGTAATATCACCTAACCTAAGCCAACCTATCATATTGGCGGTAATATTTGACAACATTCCTGGCGAGTTGGCCTCTAGGTCTCCGTTTGACCTTCATATACATCAATAACGTAATATAACCTAACCTAACCCAACCTAACATCACGGCGGTAATATTTGACAACATTCCTGGCGAGTTGGCTTCTCCGTCTCCGTGGGATCTTTATATACATCAATAACGTAATATAACCTAACCTAACCCAACCTAACATCACGGCGGTAATATTTGGCAACATTTCCGGCTTGTTGGCCTCTACGTCTCCGTGGGACCTTTATATACATCAATAACGTAATATAACGTAACCTAACCCAACCTAACCTCTCTGGGTACCATTTAACCACATTCCTTGATTGTCGGGCCCTACTTCTCGGTAGGAACACTGTATACGTCTATGACGTAATACAACCTAACCTAAACCAACCTACCATCTCGGCGGTAATATTTGACAACATTCCTGACGAGTTGGCCTCTACGTCTCCGTGGGAACTTCATATACATCAATAACGTAATATAACCTAACCTAACCCAAATTAACATCTCGGCGGTAATATTTGACAGCATTCTTGGCAAGTTGGCCTCCAGGTCTCCGTTTGACCTTCATATACATCAATCACGTAATATAGCCTAACCTAACCCAACCTATAATCTCGGCGGTAATATTTGACAACATTCCTGGCGAGTAGGCCTCTACGTCTCCGTGGGACCTTTATATACATCAATAACGTAATATAACCTAACCTAACCCTACCTAACATCTCGGCGGTAATATTTGACAACATTCCTGGCGAGTTGGCTTCTCCGTGTCCGTGGGACCTTTATATACATCAATAACGTAATATAACCTAACCTAACCCAACCTAACATCTCGGCGGTAATATTTGGCAACATTCCCGGCTTGTTGGCCTCTACGTCTCCGTGGGACCTTTATATACATCAATAACGTAATATAACGTAACCTAACCCAACCTATCACCTCGGCGGTAATATTTGACATCATTCCTGGCGAGTTGGCCTCTACGTCTCCGTGGGACCTTTATATACATCAATAACACAATATAAGCTAGCCTAACCCAATCTAACATCTCAGCCGTAATATTTGACCACATTCCTGGCTTGTTGGCCTCTACGTCTCCGTGAGACCTTTATATACATCAATAACACAATATAAGCTAGCCTAACCCAATCTAACATCTCGGCTGTAATATTTGACCACATTCCTGGCTTGTTGGCCTCTACGTCTCCGTGGGACCTTTATATACATCAATAACGTAATATCACCTAACCTAAGCCAACCTATCATCTTGGCTGTAATATTTGACAACATTCCTGGCGAGTTGGCCTCTAGGTCTCCGTTTGACCTTCATATACATCAATAACGTAATATAACCTAACCTAACCCAACCTATCATCTCGGCGGTAATATTTCACATCATTCCTGGCGAGTTGGCCTCTACGTCTCCGTGGGACCTTTATATACATCAATAACACAATATAAGCTAGCCTAACATAATCTAACACCTCGGCGGTAATATTTGACCACATTCCTGGCTTGTTGGCCTCTACGTCTCCGTGGGACCTTTATATACATCAATAACGTAATATAACCTAACCTAACCCAACCTAACATCTCGGCGGTAATATTTGACAACATTCCTGGCGAGTTGGCTTCTCCGTCTCCGTGGGACCTTTATATACATCAATAACGTAATATAACCTAACCTAACCCAACCTAACATTACGGCGGTAATATTTGACAACATTCCTGGCGAGTTGGCTTCTCCGTCTCCGTGGGACCTTTATATACATCAATAACGTAATATAACCTAACCTAACCCAACCTAACATCACGGCGGTAATATTTGGCAACATTCCCGGCTTGTTGGCCTCTACGTCTCCGTGGGACCTTTATATACATCAATAACGTAATATAACGTAACCTAACCCAACCTAACTCTCTCGGGGTACCATTTAACCACATTCCTTGATTGTCGGGCCCTACTTCTCGGTAGGAACACTGTATACGTCTATGACGTAATACAACCTAACCTAAACCAACCTACCATTTCAGCGGTAATATTTGACAACATTCCTGGCGAGTTGGCCTCTACGTCTCCGCGGGACCTTTATATACATGAATAACGTAATATACCGTAACCTAACCCAACCTATCATTTCGGCGGTAAAATTTGACAACATTTCTGGCGAGTTAGCCTCGACGTCTCCGTGGGACCTTTATATACATCAATAACGTAATATAACCTAACCTAAGCCAACCTATCATCTCGGCGGTAATATTTGATAACATTCCTGGCGAGTTGGCCTCTACGTCTCCGGCGGACCTTTATATACATCAATAACGTAATATAACGTAACCTAACCCAACCTATCATCTCGGCGGTAATATTTGACATCATTCCTGGCGAGTTGGCCTCTACGTCTCCGTGGGACCTTTATATACATCAATAACACAATATAAGCTAGCCTAACCCAATCTAACATCTCGGCCGTAATATTTGACCACATTCCTGGCTTGTTGGCCTCTACGTCTCCGTGGGACCTTTATATACATCAATAACACAATATAAGCTAGCCTAACCCAATCTAACATCTCGGCGGTAATATTTGACCACATTCCTGGCTTGTTGGCCTCTACGTCTCCGTGGGACCTTTATATACATCAATAACGTAATATCACCTAACCTAAGCCAACCTATCATATTGGCGGTAATATTTGACAACATTCCTGGCGAGTTGGCCTCTAGGTCTCCGTTTGACCTTCATATACATCAATAACGTAATATAACCTAACCTAACCCAACCTAACATCACGGCGGTAATATTTGACAACATTCCTGGCGAGTTGGCTTCTCCGTCTCCGTGGGACCTTTATATTCATCAATAACGTAATATAACCTAACCTAACCCAACCTAACATCACGGCGGTAATATTTGGCAACATTCCCGGCTTGTTGGCCTCTACGTCTCCGTGGGACCTTTATATACATCAATAACGTAATATAACGTAACCTAACCCAACCTAACCTCTCTGGGTACCATTTAACCACATTCCTTGATTGTCGGGCCCTACTTCTCGGTAGGAACACTGTATACGTCTATGACGTAATACAACCTAACCTAAACCAACCTACCATCTCGGCGGTAATATTTGACAACATTCCTGGCGAGTTGGCCTCTACGTCTCCGTGGGACCTTTATTTACGTCAATAACGTAATATAACCTAACCTAACCCAATCTAACATCTCGGCGGTAATATTTGGCAACATTCCCGGCTTGTTGGCCTCTACGTCTCCGTGGGACCTTTATATACTTCAATAACGTAATATAACCTAACCTAACCCAACCTAACATCTCGGCGGATATATTTGACAACATTCCTGGCGAGTTGGCTTCTCCGTCTCCGTGGGACGTTTATATACATCAATAACGTTATATAACCTCACCTAACCCAACCTAACATCACGGCGGTAATATTTGGCAACATTCCCGGCTTGTTGGCCTCCAGGTCTCCGTTTGACCTTCATATACATCAATAACGTAATATAGCCTAACCTAACCCAACCTATAATCTCGGCGGTAATATTTGACAACATTCCTGGCGAGTTGGCCTCTACGTCTCCGTGGGACCTTTATATACATCAATAACACAATATAAGCTAGCCTAATCCAATCTAACATCTCGGCGGTAATATTTGACCACATTCCTGGCTTGTTGGCCTCTACGTCTCCGTGGGACCTTTATATACATCAATAACGTAATATAACCTAACCTAACCCAACCTAACATCTCGGGGGTAATATTTGAAAACATACCTGGCGAGTTGGCCTCCACTTCTCCGTGGGACCTTTATATATATCAATAACGTAATATAACCTAACCTAACCCAGCCTGACACCTCGGCGGTAATATTTGGCAACATTCCAGGCTCGTTCGCCTCTACGTCCCCGTGGGACCTTTATATACATGAATAACGTAATATAACGTAACCTAACCTAACCTAACCTGTCGGGGTACCATTTAACCACATTCCTTGATTTTCGGGCCCTACTTCTCGGTGGGAACACTGTATACGTCTATGACGTAATACAACCTAACCTAAACCAACCTACCATCTCGGCGGTAATATTTGACAACATTCCTGACGAGTTGGCCTCTACGTCTCCGTGGGAACTTCATATACATCAATAACGTAATATAACCTAACCTAACCCAAACTAACATCTCGGCGGTAATATTTGACAGCATTCTTGGCAAGTTGGCCTCCAGGTCTCCGTTTGACCTTCATATACATCAATCACGTAATATAGCCTAACCTAACCCAACCTATAATCTCGGCGGTAATATTTGACAACATTCCTGGCGAGTTGGCCTCTACGTCTCCGTGGGACCTTTATATACATCAATAACGTAATATAACCTAACCTAACCCTACCTAACATCTCGGCGGTAATATTTGACAACATTCCTGGCGAGTTGGCTTCTCCGTCTCCGTGGGACCTTTATATACATCAATAACGTAATATAACCTAACCTAACCCAACCTAACATCTCGGCGGTAATATTTGGCAACATTCCCGGCTTGTTGGCCTCTACGTCTCCGTGGGACCTTTATATACATCAATAACGTAATATAACGTAACCTAACCCAACCTATCACCTCGGCGGTAATATTTGACATCATTCCTGGCGAGTTGGCCTCTACGTCTCCGTGGGACCTTTATATACATCAATAACACAATATAAGCTAGCCTAACCCAATCTAACATCTCAGCCGTAATATTTGACCACATTCCTGGCTTGTTGGCCTCTACGTCTCCGTGAGACCTTTATATACATCAATAACACAATATAAGCTAGCCTAACCCAATCTAACATCTCGGCTGTAATATTTGACCACATTCCTGGCTTGTTGGCCTCTACGTCTCCGTGGGACCTTTATATACATCAATAACGTAATATCACCTAACCTAACCCAACCTAACATCTCGGCGGTAATATTTGACAACATTCCTGGCGAGTTGGCTTCTCCGTCTCCGTGGGACCTTTATATACATCAATAACGTAATATAACCTAACCTAACCCAACCTAACATCACGGCGGTAATATTTGACAACATTCCTGGCGAGTTGGCTTCTCCGTCTCCGTGGGACCTTTATATACATCAATAACGTAATATAACCTAACCTAACCCAACCTAACATCACGGCGGTAATATTTGGCAACATTCCCGGCTTGTTGGCCTCTACGTCTCCGTGGGACCTTTATATACATCAATAACGTAATATAACGTAACCTAACCCAACCTAACTCTCTCGGGGTACCATTTAACCACATTCCTTGATTGTCGGGCCCTACTTCTCGGTAGGAACACTGTATACGTCTATGACGTAATACAACCTAACCTAAACCAACCTACCATTTCAGCGGTAATATTTGACAACATTCCTGGCGAGTTGGCCTCTACGTATCCGCGGGACCTTTATATACATGAATAACGTAATATACCGTAACCTAACCCAACCTATCATTTCGGCGGTAAAATTTGACAACATTTCTGGCGAGTTAGCCTCGACGTCTCCGTGGGACCTTTATATACATCAATAACGTAATATAACCTAACCTAAGCCAACCTATCATCTCGGCGGTAATATTTGATAACATTCCTGGCGAGTTGGCCTCTACGTCTCCGGCGGACCTTTATATACATCAATAACGTAATATAACGTAACCTAACCCAACCTATCATCTCGGCGGTAATATTTGACATCATTCCTGGCGAGTTGGCCTCTACGTCTCCGTGGGACCTTTATATACATCAATAACACAATATAAGCTAGCCTAACCCAATCTAACATCTCGGCCGTAATATTTGACCACATTCCTGGCTTGTTGGCCTCTACGTCTCCGTGGGACCTTTATATATATCAATAACGTAATATAACGTAACCTAACCCAACCTAACCTCTCTGGGTACCATTTAACCACATTCCTTGATTGTCGGGCCCTACTTCTCGGTAGGAACACTGTATACGTCTATGACGTAATACAACCTAACCTAAACCAACCTACCATCTCGGCGGTAATATTTGACAACATTCCTGGCGAGTTGGCCTCTACGTCTCCGTGGGACCTTTATTTACGTCAATAACGTAATATAACCTAACCTAACCCAATCTAACATCTCGGCGGTAATATTTGACCACATTCCTGGCTTGTTGGCCTCTACGTCTCCGTGGGACCTTTATATACATCAATAACGTAATATAACGTAACCTAACCCAACCTAACCTCTCGGGGTACCATTTAACCACATTCCTTGATTGTCGGGCCCTACTTCTCGGTGGGAACACTGTATACGTCTATGACGTAATACAACCTAACCTAAACCAACCTACCATCTCGGCGGTAATATTTGACAACATTCCTGACGAGTTGGCCTCTACGTATCCGTGGGATCTTCATATACATCAATAACGTAATATAACCTAACCTAACCCAACCTAACATCTCGGCGGTAATATTTGACAGCATTCCTGGCGAGTTGGCCTCCAGGTCTCCGTTTGACCTTCATATACATCAATAACGTAATATAGCCTAACCTAACCCAACCTATAATCTCGGCGGTAATGTTTGACAACATTCCTGGCGAGTTGGCCTCTACGTCTCCGTGGGACCTTTATATACATCAATAACACAATATAAGCTAGCCTAACCCAATCTAACATCTCGGCCGTAATATTTGACCACATTCCTGGCTTGTTGGCCTCTACGTCTCCGTGGGACCTTTATATATATCAATAACGTAATATAACGTAACCTAACCCAACCTAACCTCTCTGGGTACCATTTAACCACATTCCTTGATTGTCGGGCCCTACTTCTCGGTAGGAACACTGTATACGTCTATGACGTAATACAACCTAACCTAAACCAACCTACCATCTCGGCGGTAATATTTGACAACATTCCTGGCGAGTTGGCCTCTACGTCTCCGTGGGACCTTTATTTACGTCAATAACGTAATATAACCTAACCTAACCCAATCTAACATCTCGGCGGTAATATTTGACCACATTCCTGGCTTGTTGGCCTCTACGTCTCCGTGGGACCTTTATATACATCAATAACGTAATATAACGTAACCTAACCCAACCTAACCTCTCGGGGTACCATTTAACCACATTCCTTGATTGTCGGGCCCTACTTCTCGGTGGGAACACTGTATACGTCTATGACGTAATACAACCTAACCTAAACCAACCTACCATCTCGGCGGTAATATTTGACAACATTCCTGACGAGTTGGCCTCTACGTATCCGTGGGATCTTCATATACATCAATAACGTAATATAACCTAACCTAACCCAACCTAACATCTCGGCGGTAATATTTGACAGCATTCCTGGCGAGTTGGCCTCCAGGTCTCCGTTTGACCTTCATATACATCAATAACGTAATATAGCCTAACCTAACCCAACCTATAATCTCGGCGGTAATGTTTGACAACATTCCTGGCGAGTTGGCCTCTACGTCTCCGTGGGACTTTTATATACATCAATAACACAATATAAGCTAGCCTAATCCAATCTAACATCTCGGCCGTAATATTTGACCACATTTCTGGCTTGTTGGCCTTTACGTCTCCGTGGGACCTTTATATACATCCATAACACAATATAAGCAAGCCTAACCCAATCTAACATCTCGGCGGTAATATTTGAAAACATACCTGGCGAGTTGGCCTCTACTTCTCCGTGGGATCTTTATATATATATCAATAACGTAATATAACCTAACCTAACCCAGCCTGACATCTCGGCGGTAATATTTGGCAACATTCCAGGCTCGTTGGCCTCTACGTCCCCGTGGGACCTTTATATACATGAATAACGTAATATAACGTAACCTAACCTAACCTAACCTGTCGGGGTACCATTTAACCACATTCCTTGATTTTCGGGCCCTACTTCTCGGTGGGAACACTGTATACGTCTATCACGTAATACAACCTCACCTAAACCAACCTACCATTTCGACGGTAATATTTGACAACATTCCTGACGAGTTGGCCTCTACGTCTCCGTGGGAACTTCATATACATCAATAACGTAATATAACCTAACCTAACCCAACCTAACATCTCGGCGGTAATATTTGACAGCATTCTTGGCAAGTTGGCCTCCAGGTCTCCGTTTGACCTTCATATACATCAATCACGTAATATAGCCTAACCTAACCCAACCTATAATCTCGGCGGTAATATTTGACAACATTCCTGGCGAGTTGGCCTCTACGTATCCGTGGGACCTTTATATACATCAATAACGTAATATAACCTAACCTAACCCAACCTAACATCTCGGCGGTAATATTTGACAACATTCCTGGCGAGTTGGCTTCTCCGTCTCCGTGGGACCTTTATATACATCAATAACGTAATATAACCTAACCTAACCCAACCTAACATCTCGGCGGTAATATTTGGCAACATTCCCGGCTTGTTGGCCTCTACGTCTCCGTGGGACCTTTATATACATGAATAACGTAATATAACGTAACCTAACCTAACCTAACCTGTCGGGGTACCATTTAACCACATTCCTTGATTTTCGGGCCCTACTTCTCGGTGGGAACACTGTATACGTCTATCACGTAATACAACCTCACCTAAACCAACCTACCATTTCGGCGGTAATATTTGACAACATTCCTGACGAGTTGGCCTCTACGTCTCCGTGGGAACTTCATATACATCAATAACGTAATATAACCTAACCTAACCCAACCTAACATCTCGGCGGTAATATTTGACAGCATTCTTGGCAAGTTGGCCTCCAGGTCTCCGTTTGACCTTCATATACATCAATCACGTAATATAGCCTAACCTAACCCAACCTATAATCTCGGCGGTAATATTTGACAACATTCCTGGCGAGTTGGCCTCTACGTATCCGTGGGACCTTTATATACATCAATAACGTAATATAACCTAACCTAACCCAACCTAACATCTCGGCGGTAATATTTGACAACATTCCTGGCGAGTTGGCTTCTCCGTCTCCGTGGGACCTTTATATACATCAATAACGTAATATAACCTAACCTAAGCCAACCTATCATCTCGGCGGTAATATTTGATAACATTCCTGGCGAGTTGGCCTCTACGTCTCCGGCGGACCTTTATATACATCAATAACGTAATATAACGTAACCTAACCCAACCTATCATCTCGGCGGTAATATTTGACATCATTCCTGGCGAGTTGGCCTCTACGTCTCCGTGGGACCTTTATATACATCAATAACACAATATAAGCTAGCCTAACCCAATCTAACATCTCGGCCGTAATATTTGACCACATTCCTGGCTTGTTGGCCTCTACGTCTCCGTGGGACCTTTATATACATCAATAACACAATATAAGCTAGCCTAACCCAATCTAACATCTCGGCGGTAATATTTGACCACATTCCTGGCTTGTTGGCCTCTACGTCTCCGTGGGACCTTTATATACATCAATAACGTAATATCACCTAACCTAAGCCAACCTATCATATTGGCGGTAATATTTGACAACATTCCTGGCGAGTTGGCCTCTAGGTCTCCGTTTGACCTTCATATACATCAATAACGTAATATAACCTAACCTAACCCAACCTAACATCACGGCGGTAATATTTGACAACATTCCTGGCGAGTTGGCTTCTCCGTCTCCGTGGGATCTTTATATACATCAATAACGTAATATAACCTAACCTAACCCAACCTAACATCACGGCGGTAATATTTGGCAACATTTCCGGCTTGTTGGCCTCTACGTCTCCGTGGGACCTTTATATACATCAATAACGTAATATAACGTAACCTAACCCAACCTAACCTCTCTGGGTACCATTTAACCACATTCCTTGATTGTCGGGCCCTACTTCTCGGTAGGAACACTGTATACGTCTATGACGTAATACAACCTAACCTAAACCAACCTACCATCTCGGCGGTAATATTTGACAACATTCCTGGCGAGTTGGCCTCTACGTCTCCGTGGGACCTTTATTTACGTCAATAACGTAATATAACCTAACCTAACCCAATCTAACATCTCGGCGGTAATATTTGGCAACATTCCCGGCTTGTTGGCCTCTACGTCTCCGTGGGACCTTTATATACTTCAATAACGTAATATAACCTAACCTAACCCAACCTAACATCTCGGCGGTAATATTTGACAACATTCCTGGCGAGTTGGCTTCTCCGTATCCGTGGGACGTTTATATACATCAATAACGTTATATAACCTCACCTAACCCAACGTAACATCACGGCGGTAATATTTGGCAACATTCCCGGCTTGTTGGCCTCTACGTCTCCGTGGGACCTTTATATACATCAATAACGTAATATAACCTAACCTAACCCAACCTAACATCTCGGCGGTAATATTTGACCACATTCCTGGCTTGTTGGCCTCTACGTCTCCGTGGGACCTTTATATACATCAATAACGTAATATAACGTAACCTAACCCAACCTAACCTCTCGGGGTACCATTTAACTACATTCCTTGATTGTCGGGCCCTACTTCTCGGTGGGAACACTTTATACGTCTATGACGTAATACAACCTAACCTAAACCAACCTACCATCTCGGCGGTAATATTTGACAACATTCCTGACGAGTTGGCCTCTACGTATCCGTGGGAACTTCATATACATCAATAACGTAATATAACCAAACCTAACCCAACCTAACATCTCGGCGGTAATATTTGACGGCATTCCTGGCGAGTTGGCCTCCAGGTCTCCGTTTGACCTTCATATACATCAATAACGTAATATAGCCTAACCTAACCCAACCTATAATCTCGGCGGTAATATTTGACAACATTCCTGGCGAGTTGGCCTCTACGTCTCCGTGGGACCTTTATATACATCAATAACACAATATAAGCTAGCCTAATCCAATCTAACATCTCGGCCGTAATATTTGACCACATTCCTGGCGAGTTGGCTTCTCCGTCTCCGTGGGACCTTTATATACATCAATAACGTAATATAACCTAACCTAACCCAACCTAACATCTCGGCGGTAATATTTGGCAACATTCCCGGCTTGTTGGCCTCTACGTCTCCGTGGGACCTTTATATACATCAATAACGTAATATAACGTAACCTAACCCAACCTATCACCTCGGCGGTAATATTTGACATCATTCCTGGCGAGTTGGCCTCTACGTCTCCGTGGGACCTTTATATACATCAATAACACAATATAAGCTAGCCTAACCCAATCTAACATCTCAGCCGTAATATTTGACCACATTCCTGGCTTGTTGGCCTCTACGTCTCCGTGAGACCTTTATATACATCAATAACACAATATAAGCTAGCCTAACCCAATCTAACATCTCGGCTGTAATATTTGACCACATTCCTGGCTTGTTGGCCTCTACGTCTCCGTGGGACCTTTATATACATCAATAACGTAATATCACCTAACCTAAGCCAACCTATCATCTCGGCGGTAATATTTCACATCATTCCTGGCGAGTTGGCCTCTACGTCTCCGTGGGACCTTTATATACATCAATAACACAATATAAGCTAGCCTAACATAATCTAACACCTCGGCGGTAATATTTGACCACATTCCTGGCTTGTTGGCCTCTACGTCTCCGTGGGACCTTTATATACATCAATAACGTAATATAACCTAACCTAACCCAACCTAACATCTCGGCGGTAATATTTGACAACATTCCTGGCGAGTTGGCTTCTCCGTCTCCGTGGGACCTTTATATACATCAATAACGTAATATAACCTAACCTAACCCAACCTAACTCTCTCGGGGTACCATTTAACCACATTCCTTGATTGTCGGGCCCTACTTCTCGGTAGGAACACTGTATACGTCTATGACGTAATACAACCTAACCTAAACCAACCTACCATTTCAGCGGTAATATTTGACAACATTCCTGGCGAGTTGGCCTCTACGTCTCCGCGGGACCTTTATATACATGAATAACGTAATATACCGTAACCTAACCCAACCTATCATTTCGGCGGTAAAATTTGACAACATTTCTGGCGAGTTAGCCTCGACGTCTCCGTGGGACCTTTATATACATCAATGACGTAATATAACCTAACCTAACCCAACCTAACATCTCGGCGGTAATATTTGACCACATTCCTGGCTTGTTGGCCTCTACGTCTCCGTGGGACCTTTATATACATCAATAACGTAATATAACGTAACCTAACCCAACCTAACCTCTCGGGGTACCATTTAACCACATTCCTTGATTGTCGGGCCCTACTTCTCGGTGGGAACACTGTATACGTCTATGACGTAATACAACCTAACCTAAACCAACCTACCATCTCGGCGGTAATATTTGACAACATTCCTGACGAGTTGGCCTCTACGTATCCGTGGGATCTTCATATACATCAATAACGTAATATAACCTAACCTAACCCAACCTAACATCTCGGCGGTAATATTTGACAGCATTCCTGGCGAGTTGGCCTCCAGGTCTCCGTTTGACCTTCATATACATCAATAACGTAATATAGCCTAACCTAACCCAACCTATAATCTCGGCGGTAATATTTGACCACATTCCTGGCTTGTTGGCCTCTACGTCTCCGTGGGACCTTTATATACATCAATAACGTAATATAACGTAACCTAACCCAACCTAACCTCTCGGGGTACCATTTAACCACATTCCTTGATTGTCGGGCCCTACTTCTCGGTGGGAACACTGTATACGTCTATGACGTAATACAACCTAACCTAAACCAACCTACCATCTCGGCGGTAATATTTGACAACATTCCTGACGAGTTGGCCTCTACGTATCCGTGGGATCTTCATATACATCAATAACGTAATATAACCTAACCTAACCCAACCTAACATCTCGGCGGTAATATTTGACAGCATTCCTGGCGAGTTGGCCTCCAGGTCTCCGTTTGACCTTCATATACATCAATAACGTAATATAGCCTAACCTAACCCAACCTATAATCTCGGCGGTAATATTTGACAACATTCCTGGCGAGTTGGCCTCTACGTCTCCGTGGGACCTTTATATACATCAATAACACAATATAAGCTAGCCTAATCCAATCTAACATCTCGGCCGTAATATTTGACCACATTCCTGGCTTGTTGGCCTCTACGTCTCCGTGGGACCTTTATATACATCAATAACACAATATAAGCAAGCCTAACCCAATCTAACATCTCGGCGGTAATATTTGACCACATTCCTGGCTTGTTGGCCTCTACGTCTCCGCGGGACCTTTATATACATCAATAACGTAATATAACCTAACCTAACCCAACCTAACATCTCGGGGGTAATATTTGAAAACATACCTGGCGAGTTGGCCTCTACTTCTCCGTGGGATCTTTATATATATCAATAACGTAATATAACCTAACCTAACCCAGCCTGACATCTCGGCGGTAATATTTGGCAACATTCCTGGCTCGTTGGCCTCTACGTCCCCGTGGGACCTTTATATACATGAATAACGTAATATAACGTAACCTAACCTAACCTAACCTGTCGGGGTACCATTTAACCACATTCCTTGATTGTCGGGCCCTACTTCTCGGTAGGAACACTGTATACGTCTATGACGTAATACAACCTAACCTAAACCAACCTACCATTTCAGCGGTAATATTTGACAACATTCCTGGCGAGTTGGCCTCTACGTCTCCGCGGGACCTTTATATACATGAATAACGTAATATACCGTAACCTAACCCAACCTATCATTTCGGCGGTAAAATTTGACAACATTTCTGGCGAGTTAGCCTCTACGTCTCCGTGGGACCTTTATATACATCAATGACGTAATATAACCTAACCTAACCCAACCTAACATCTCGGCGGTAATATTTGACCACATTCCTGTCTTGTTGGCCTCTACGTCTCCGTGGGACCTTTATATACATCAATAACGTAATATAACGTAACCTAACCCAACCTAACCTCTCGGGGTACCATTTAACCACATTCCTTGATTGTCAGGCCCTACTTCTCGGTGGGAACACTGTATACGTCTATGACGTAATACAACCTAACCTAAACCAACCTACCATCTCGGCGGTAATATTTGACAACATTCCTGACGAGTTGGCCTCTACGTATCCGTGGGATCTTCATATACATCAATAACGTAATATAACCTAACCTAAACCAACCTAACATCTCGGCGGTAATATTTGACAGCATTCCTGGCGAGTTGGCCTCCAGGTCTCCGTTTGACCTTCATATACATCAGTAACGTAATATAGCCTAACCTAACCCAACCTATAATCTCGGCGGTAATATTTGACAACATTCCTGGCGAGTTGGCCTCTACGTCTCCGTGGGACCTTTATATACATCAATAACACAATATAAGCTAGCCTAATCCAATCTAACATCTCGGCCGTAATATTTGACCACATTCCTGGCTTGTTGGCCTCTACGTCTCCGTGGGACCTTTATATACATCAATAACACAATATAAGCAAGCCTAACCCAATCTAACATCTCGGCGGTAATATTTGACCACATTCCTGGCTTGTTGGCCTCTACGTCTCCGTGGGACCTTTATATACATCAATAACCTTATATAACCTAACCTAACCCAACCTAACATCTCGGGGGTAATATTTGAAAACATACCTGGCGAGTTGGCCTCTACTTCTCCGTGGGATCTTTATATATATCAATAACGTAATATAACCTAACCTAACCCAGCCTGACATCTCGGCGGTAGTATTTGGCAACATTCCAGGCTCGTTGGCCTCTACGTCCCCGTGGGACCTTTATATACATGAATAACGTAATATAACGTAACCTAACCTAACCTAACCTGTCGGGGTACCATCTAACCACATTCCTTGATTTTCGGGCCCTACTTCTCGGTGGGAACACTGTATACGTCTATGACGTAATACAACCTAACCTAAACCAACCTACCATCTCGGCGGTAATATTTGACAACATTCCTGACGAGTTGGCCTCTACGTCTCCGTGGGAACTTCATATACATCAATAACGTAATATAACCTAACCTAACCCAACCTAACATCTCGGCGGTAATATTTGACAACATTCCTGGCGAGTTGGCTTCTCCGTCTCCGTGGGACCTTTATATACATCAATAACGTAATATAACCTAACCTAACCCAACCTAACATCTCGGTGGTAATATTTGGCAACATTCCCGGCTTGTTGGCCTCTACGTCTCCGTGGGACCTTTATATACATCAATAACGTAATATAACGTAACCTAACCCAACCTATCACCTCGGCGGTAATATTTGACATCATTCCTGGCGAGTTGGCCTCTACGTCTCCGTGGGACCTTTATATACATCAATAACACAATATAAGCTAGCCTAACCCAATCTAACATCTCAGCCGTAATATTTGACCACATTCCTGGCTTGTTGGCCTCTACGTCTCCGTGGGACCTTTATATACATCAATAACACAATATAAGCTAGCCTAACCCAATCTAACATCTCGGCGGTAATATTTGACCACATTCCTGGCTTGTTGGCCTCTACGTCTCCGTGGGACCTTTATATACATCAATAACGTAATATCACCTAACCTAAGCCAATCTATCATCTTGGCTGTAATATTTGACAACATTCCTGGCGAGTTGGCCTCTAGGTCTCCGTTTGACCTTCATATACATCAATAACGTAATATAACCTAACCTAACCCAACCTATCATCTCGGCGGTAATATTTCACATCATTCCTGGCGAGTTGGCCTCTACGTCTCCGTGGGACCTTTATATACATCAATAACACAATATAAGCTAGCCTAACATAATCTAACACCTCGGCGGTAATATTTGACCACATTCCTGGCTTGTTGGCCTCTACGTCTCCGTGGGACCTTTATATACATCAATAACGTAATATAACCTAACCTAACCCAACCTAACATCTCGGCGGTAATATTTGACAACATTCCTGGCGAGTTGGCTTCTCCGTCTCCGTGGGACCTTTATATACATCAATAACGTAATATAACCTAACCTAACCCAACCTAACATCACGGCGGTAATATTTGACAACATTCCTGGCGAGTTGGCTTCTCCGTCTCCGTGGGACCTTTATATACATCAATAACGTAATATAACCTAACCTAACCCAACCTAACATCACGGCGGTAATATTTGGCAACATTCCCGGCTTGTTGGCCTCTACGTCTCCGTGGGACCTTTATATACATCAATAACGTAATATAACGTAACCTAACCCAACCTAACTCTCTCGGGGTACCATTTAACCACATTCCTTGATTGTCGGGCCCTACTTCTCGGTAGGAACACTGTATACGTCTATGACGTAATACAACCTAACCTAAACCAACCTACCATTTCAGCGGTAATATTTGACAACATTCCTGGCGAGTTGGCCTCTACGTCTCCGCGGGACCTTTATATACATGAATAACGTAATATACCGTAACCTAACCCAACCTATCATTTCGGCGGTAAAATTTGACAACATTTCTGGCGAGTTAGCCTCGACGTCTCCGTGGGACCTTTATATACATCAATAACGTAATATAACCTAACCTAAGCCAACCTATCATCTCGGCGGTAATATTTGATAACATTCCTGGCGAGTTGGCCTCTACGTCTCCGGCGGACCTTTATATACATCAATAACGTAATATAACGTAACCTAACCCAACCTATCATCTCGGCGGTAATATTTGACATCATTCCTGGCGAGTTGGCCTCTACGTCTCCGTGGGACCTTTATATACATCAATAACACAATATAAGCTAGCCTAACCCAATCTAACATCTCGGCCGTAATATTTGACCACATTCCTGGCTTGTTGGCCTCTACGTCTCCGTGGGACCTTTATATATATCAATAACGTAATGTAACGTAACCTAACCCAACCTATCATTTCGGCGGTAAAATTTGACAACATTTCTGGCGAGTTGGCCTCTACGTCTCCGTTGGACCTTTATATACATCAATAACGTAATATAACCTAACCTAAGCCAACCTATCATCTCGGCGGTAATATTTGACAACATTCCTGGCGAGTTGGCTTCTCCGTTTCCGTGGGACCTTTATATACATCAATAACGTAATATAACCTAACCTAACCCAACCTAACATCACGGCGGTAATATTTGACAACATTCCTGGCGAGTTGGCTTCTCCGTCTCCGTGGGACCTTTATATACATCAATAACGTAATATAACCTAACCTAACCCAACCTAACATCACGGCGCTAATATTTGGCAACATTCCCGGCTTGTTGGCCTCTACGTCTCCGTGGGACCTTTATATACATCAATAACGTAATATAACGTAACCTAACCCAACCTAACTCTCTCGGGGTACCATTTAACCACATTCCTTGATTGTCGGGCCCTACTTCTCGGTGGGAACACTGTATACGTCTATGACGTAATACAACCTAACCTAAACCAACCTACCATCTCGGCGGTAATATTTGACAACATTCCTGACGAGTTGGCCTCTACGTATCCGAGGGATCTTTATATACATCAATAACGTAATATAACCTAACCTAACCCAACCTAACATCTCGGCGGTAATATTTGACAGCATTCCTGGCGAGTTGGCCTCCAGGTCTCCGTTTGACCTTCATATACATCAATAACGTAATATAGCCTAACCTAACCCAACCTATAATCTCGGCGGTAATATTTGACCACATTCCTGGCTTGTTGGCCTCTACGTCTCCGTGGGACCTTTATATACATCAATAACGTAATATAACGTAACCTAACCCAACCTAACCTCTCGGGGTACCATTTAACCACATTCCTTGATTGTCGGGCCCTACTTCTCGGTGGGAACACTGTATACGTCTATGACGTAATACAACCTAACCTAAACCAACCTACCATCTCGGCGGTAATATTTGACAACATTCCTGACGAGTTGGCCTCTACGTATCCGTGGGATCTTCATATACATCAATAACGTAATATAACCTAACCTAACCCAACCTAACATCTCGGCGGTAATATTTGACAGCATTCCTGGCGAGTTGGCCTCCAGGTCTCCGTTTGACCTTCATATACATCAATAACGTAATATAGCCTAACCTAACCCAACCTATAATCTCGGCGGTAATATTTGACAACATTCCTGGCGAGTTGGCCTCTACGTCTCCGTGGGACCTTTATATACATCAATAACACAATATAAGCTAGCCTAATCCAATCTAACATCTCGGCCGTAATATTTGACCACATTCCTGGCTTGTTGGCCTCTACGTCTCCGTGGGACCTTTATATACATCAATAACACAATATAAGCAAGCCTAACCCAATCTAACATCTCGGCGGTAATATTTGACCACATTCCTGGCTTGTTGGCCTCTACGTCTCCGTGGGACCTTTATATACATCAATAACGTAATATAACCTAACCTAACCCAACCTAACATCTCGGGGGTAATATTTGAAAACATACCTGGCGAGTTGCCCTCTACTTCTCCGTGGGATCTTTATATATATCAATAACGTAATATAACCTAACCTAACCCAGCCTGACATCTCGGCGGTAATATTTGGCAACATTCCAGGCTCGTTGGCCTCTACGTCCCCGTGGGACCTTTATATACATGAATAACGTAATATAACGTAACCTAACCTAACCTAACCTGTCGGGGTACCATTTAACCACATTCCTTGATTGTCGGGCCCTACTTCTCGGTAGGAACACTGTATACGTCTATGACGTAATACAACCTAACCTAAACCAACCTACCATTTCAGCGGTAATATTTGACAACATTCCTGGCGAGTTGGCCTCTACGTCTCCGCGGGACCTTTATATACATGAATAACGTAATATACCGTAACCTAACCCAACCTATCATTTCGGCGGTAAAATTTGACAACATTTCTGGCGAGTTAGCCTCTACGTCTCCGTGGGACCTTTATATACATCAATGACGTAATATAACCTAACCTAACCCAACCTAACATCTCGGCGGTAATATTTGACCACATTCCTGTCTTGTTGGCCTCTACGTCTCCGTGGGACCTTTATATACATCAATAACGTAATATAACGTAACCTAACCCAACCTAACCTCTCGGGGTACCATTTAACCACATTCCTTGATTGTCGGGCCCTACTTCTCGGTGGGAACACTGTATACGTCTATGACGTAATACAACCTAACCTAAACCAACCTACCATCTCGGCGGTAATATTTGACAACATTCCTGACGAGTTGGCCTCTACGTATCCGTGGGATCTTCATATACATCAATAACGTAATATAACCTAACCTAAACCAACCTAACATCTCGGCGGTAATATTTGACAGCATTCCTGGTGAGTTGGCCTCCAGGTCTCCGTTTGACCTTCATATACATCAATAACGTAATATAGCCTAACCTAACCCAACCTATAATCTCGGCGGTAATATTTGACAACATTCCTGGCGAGTTGGCCTCTACGTCTCCGTGGGACCTTTATATACATCAATAACACAATATAAGCTAGCCTAATCCAATCTAACATCTCGGCCGTAATATTTGACCACATTCCTGGCTTGTTGGCCTCTACGTCTCCGTGGGACCTTTATATACATCAATAACACAATATAAGCAAGCCTAACCCAATCTAACATCTCGGCGGTAATATTTGACCACATTCCTGGCTTGTTGGCCTCTACGTCTCCGTGGGACCTTTATATACATCAATAACCTTATATAACCTAACCTAACCCAACCTAACATCTCGGGGGTAATATTTGAAAACATACCTGGCGAGTTGGCCTCTACTTCTCCGTGGGATCTTTATATATATCAATAACGTAATATAACCTAACCTAACCCAGCCTGACATCTCGGCGGTAGTATTAGGCAACATTCCAGGCTCGTTGGCCTCTACGTCCCCGTGGGACCTTTATATACATGAATAACGTAATATAACGTAACCTAACCTAACCTAACCTGTCGGGGTACCATCTAACCACATTCCTTGATTTTCGGGCCCTACTTCTCGGTGGGAACACTGTATACGTCTATGACGTAATACAACCTAACCTAAACCAACCTACCATCTCGGCGGTAATATTTGACAACATTCCTGACGAGTTGGCCTCTACGTCTCCGTGGGAACTTCATATACATCAATAACGTAATATAACCTAACCTAACCCAACCTAACATCTCGGCGGTAATATTTGACAACATTCCTGGCGAGTTGGCTTCTCCGTCTCCGTGGGACCTTTATATACATCAATAACGTAATATAACCTAACCTAACCCAACCTAACATCTCGGCGGTAATATTTGGCAACATTCCCGGCTTGTTGGCCTCTACATCTCCGTGGGACCTTTATATACATCAATAACGTAATATAACGTAACCTAACCCAACCTATCACCTCGGCGGTAATATTTGACATCATTCCTGGCGAGTTGGCCTCTACGTCTCCGTGGGACCTTTATATACATCAATAACACAATATAAGCTAGCCTAACCCAATCTAACATCTCAGCCGTAATATTTGACCACATTCCTGGCTTGTTGGCCTCTACGTCTCCGTGGGACCTTTATATACATCAATAACACAATATAAGCTAGCCTAACCCAATCTAACATCTCGGCGGTAATATTTGACCACATTCCTGGCTTGTTGGCCTCTACGTCTCCGTGGGACCTTTATATACATCAATAACGTAATATCACCTAACCTAAGCCAACCTATCATCTTGGCTGTAATATTTGACAACATTCCTGGCGAGTTGGCCTCTAGGTCTCCGTTTGACCTTCATATACATCAATAACGTAATATAACCTAACCTAACCCAACCTATCATCTCGGCGGTAATATTTCACATCATTCCTGGCGAGTTGGCCTCTACGTCTCCGTGGGACCTTTATATACATCAATAACACAATATAAGCTAGCCTAACATAATCTAACACCTCGGCGGTAATATTTGACCACATTCCTGGCTTGTTGGCCTCTACGTCTCCGTGGGACCTTTATATACATCAATAACGTAATATAACCTAACCTAACCCAACCTAACATCTCGGCGGTAATATTTGACAACATTCCTGGCGAGTTGGCTTCTCCGTCTCCGTGGGACCTTTATATACATCAATAACGTAATATAACGTAACCTAACCCAACCTATCATCTCGGCGGTAATATTTGACATCATTCCTGGCGAGTTGGCCTCTACGTCTCCGTGGGACCTTTATATACATCAATAACACAATATAAGCTAGCCTAACCCAATCCAACATCTCGGCCGTAATATTTGACCACATTCCTGGCTTGTTGGCCTCTACGTCTCCGTGGGACCTTTATATATATCAATAACGTAATATAACGTAACCTAACCGAACCTATCATTTCGGCGGTAAAATTTGACAACATTTCTGGCGAGTTGGCCTCTACGTCTCCGTGGGACCTTTATATACATCAATAACGTAATATAACCTAACCTAAGCCAACCTATCATCTCAGCGGTAGTATTTGAGAACATTCCTGGCGAGTTGGCCTCGACGTCTCCGTGAGACCTTTATATACATCAATAACGTAATATAACTTAACCTAACCCAACCTATCATTTCGGCGGTAATATTTGACAACATTCCTGGCGAGTTGGATTCTCCGTCTCCGTGGGATCTTTATATACATCAATAACGTAATATAACCTAACCTAACCCAACCTAACATCTCGGCGGTAATATTTGACAACATTCCTGGCGAGTTGGCTTCTCCGTCTCCGTGGGACCTTTATATACATCAATAACGTAATATAACCTAACCTAACCCAACCTAACATCACGGCGGTAATATTTGACAACATTTCTGGCGAGTTGGCTTCTCCGTCTCCGTGGGACCTTTATATACATCAATAACGTAATATAACCTAACCTAACCCAACCTAACATCACGGCGGTAATATTTGGCAACATTCCCGGCTTGTTGGCCTCTACGTCTCCGTGGGACCTTTATATACATCAATAACGTAATATAACGTAACCTAACCCAACCTAACTCTCTCGGGGTACCATTTAACCACATTCCTTGATTGTCGGGCCCTACTTCTCGGTAGGAACACTGTATACGTCTATGACGTAATACAACCTAACCTAAACCAACCTACCATTTCAGCGGTAATATTTGACAACATTCCTGTCGAGTTGGCCTCTACGTCTCCGCGGGACCTTTATATACATGAATAACATAATATACCGTAACCTAACCCAACCTATCATTTCGGCGGTAAAATTTGACAACATTTCTGGCGAGTTAGCCTCGACGTCTCCGTGGGACCTTTATATACATCAATAACGTAATATAACCTAACCTAAGCCAACCTATCATCTCGGCGGTAATATTTGATAACATTCCTGGCGAGTTGGCCTCTACGTCTCCGGCGGACCTTTATATACATCAATAACGTAATATAACGTAACCTAACCCAACCTATCATCTCGGCGGTAATATTTGACATCATTCCTGGCGAGTTGGCCTCTACGTCTCCGTGGGACCTTTATATACATCAATAACACAATATAAGCTAGCCTAACCCAATCTAACATCTCGGCCGTAATATTTGACCACATTCCTGGCTTGTTGGCCTCTACGTCTCCGTGGGACCTTTATATATATCAATAACGTAATATAACGTAACCTAACCCAACCTATCATTTCGGCGGTAAAATTTGACAACATTTCTGGCGAGTTGGCCTCTACGTCTCCGTGGGACCTTTATATACATCAATAACGTAATATAACCTAACCTAAGCCAACCTATCATCTCGGCGGTAATATTTGACAACATTCCTGGCGAGTTGGCCTCTACGTCTCCGTGGGACCTTTATATATATCAATAACGTAATATAACCTAACCTAACCCAACCTAACATCTCGGCGGTAATATTTGACAGCATTCCTGGCGAGTTGGCCTCCAGGTCTCCGTTTGACCTTCATATACATCAATAACGTAATATAGCCTAACCTAACCCAACCTATAATCTCGGCGGTAATATTTGACCACATTCCTGGCTTGTTGGCCTCTACGTCTCCGTGGGACCTTTATATACATCAATAACACAATATAAGCAAGCCTAACCCAATCTAACATCTCGGCGGTAATATTTGACCACATTCCTGGCTTGTTGGCCTCTACGTCTCCGTGGGACCTTTATATACATCAATAACGTAATATAACCTAACCTAACCCAACCTAACATCTCGGGGGTAATATTTGAAAACATACCTGGCGAGTTGCCCTCTACTTCTCCGTGGGATCTTTATATATATCAATAACGTAATATAACCTAACCTAACCCAGCCTGACATCTCGGCGGTAATATTTGGCAACATTCCAGGCTCGTTGGCCTCTACGTCCCCGTGGGACCTTTATATACATGAATAACGTAATATAACGTAACCTAACCTAACCTAACCTGTCGGGGTACCATTTAACCACATTCCTTGATTGTCGGGCCCTACTTCTCGGTAGGAACACTGTATACGTCTATGACGTAATACAACCTAACCTAAACCAACCTACCATTTCAGCGGTAATATTTGACAACATTCCTGGCGAGTTGGCCTCTACGTCTCCGCGGGACCTTTATATACATGAATAACGTAATATACCGTAACCTAACCCAACCTATCATTTCGGCGGTAAAATTTGACAACATTTCTGGCGAGTTAGCCTCTACGTCTCCGTGGGACCTTTATATACATCAATGACGTAATATAACCTAACCTAACCCAACCTAACATCTCGGCGGTAATATTTGACCACATTCCTGTCTTGTTGGCCTCTACGTCTCCGTGGGACCTTTATATACATCAATAACGTAATATAACGTAACCTAACCCAACCTAACCTCTCGGGGTACCATTTAACCACATTCCTTGATTGTCGGGCCCTACTTCTCGGTGGGAACACTGTATACGTCTATGACGTAATACAACCTAACCTAAACCAACCTACCATCTCGGCGGTAATATTTGACAACATTCCTGACGAGTTGGCCTCTACGTATCCGTGGGATCTTCATATACATCAATAACGTAATATAACCTAACCTAAACCAACCTAACATCTCGGCGGTAATATTTGACAGCATTCCTGGCGAGTTGGCCTCCAGGTCTCCGTTTGACCTTCATATACATCAATAACGTAATATAGCCTAACCTAACCCAACCTATAATCTCGGCGGTAATATTTGACAACATTCCTGGCGAGTTGGCCTCTACGTCTCCGTGGGACCTTTATATACATCAATAACACAATATAAGCTAGCCTAATCCAATCTAACATCTCGGCCGTAATATTTGACCACATTCCTGGCTTGTTGGCCTCTACGTCTCCGTGGGACCTTTATATACATCAATAACACAATATAAGCAAGCCTAACCCAATCTAACATCTCGGCGGTAATATTTGACCACATTCCTGGCTTGTTGGCCTCTACGTCTCCGTGGGACCTTTATATACATCAATAACCTTATATAACCTAACCTAACCCAACCTAACATCTCGGGGGTAATATTTGAAAACATACCTGGCGAGTTGGCCTCTACTTCTCCGTGGGATCTTTATATATATCAATAACGTAATATAACCTAACCTAACCCAGCCTGACATCTCGGCGGTAGTATTTGGCAACATTCCAGGCTCGTTGGCCTCTACGTCCCCGTGGGACCTTTATATACATGAATAACGTAATATAACGTAACCTAACCTAACCTAACCTGTCGGGGTACCATCTAACCACATTCCTTGATTTTCGGGCCCTACTTCTCGGTGGGAACACTGTATACGTCTATGACGTAATACAACCTAACCTAAACCAACCTACCATCTCGGCGGTAATATTTGACAACATTCCTGACGAGTTGGCCTCTACGTCTCCGTGGGAACTTCATATACATCAATAACGTAATATAACCTAACCTAACCCAACCTAACATCTCGGCGGTAATATTTGACAACATTCCTGGCGAGTTGGCTTCTCCGTCTCCGTGGGACCTTTATATACATCAATAACGTAATATAACCTAACCTAACCCAACCTAACATCTCGGCGGTAATATTTGGCAACATTCCCGGCTTGTTGGCCTCTACGTCTCCGTGGGACCTTTATATACATCAATAACGTAATATAACGTAACCTAACCCAACCTATCACCTCGGCGGTAATATTTGACATCATTCCTGGCGAGTTGGCCTCTACGTCTCCGTGGGACCTTTATATACATCAATAACACAATATAAGCTAGCCTAACCCAATCTAACATCTCAGCCGTAATATTTGACCACATTCCTGGCTTGTTGGCCTCTACGTCTCCGTGGGACCTTTATATACATCAATAACACAATATAAGCTAGCCTAACCCAATCTAACATCTCGGCGGTAATATTTGACCACATTCCTGGCTTGTTGGCCTCTACGTCTCCGTGGGACCTTTATATACATCAATAACGTAATATCACCTAACCTAAGCCAACCTATCATCTTGGCTGTAATATTTGACAACATTCCTGGCGAGTTGGCCTCTAGGTCTCCGTTTGACCTTCATATACATCAATAACGTAATATAACCTAACCTAACCCAACCTATCATCTCGGCGGTAATATTTCACATCATTCCTGGCGAGTTGGCCTCTACGTCTCCGTGGGACCTTTATATACATCAATAACACAATATAAGCTAGCCTAACATAATCTAACACCTCGGCGGTAATATTTGACCACATTCCTGGCTTGTTGGCCTCTACGTCTCCGTGGGACCTTTATATACATCAATAACGTAATATAACCTAACCTAACCCAACCTAACATCTCGGCGGTAATATTTGACAACATTCCTGGCGAGTTGGCTTCTCCGTCTCCGTGGGACCTTTATATACATCAATAACGTAATATAACGTAACCTAACCCAACCTATCATCTCGGCGGTAATATTTGACATCATTCCTGGCGAGTTGGCCTCTACGTCTCCGTGGGACCTTTATATACATCAATAACACAATATAAGCTAGCCTAACCCAATCCAACATCTCGGCCGTAATATTTGACCACATTCCTGGCTTGTTGGCCTCTACGTCTCCGTGGGACCTTTATATATATCAATAACGTAATATAACGTAACCTAACCGAACCTATCATTTCGGCGGTAAAATTTGACAACATTTCTGGCGAGTTGGCCTCTACGTCTCCGTGGGACCTTTATATACATCAATAACGTAATATAACCTAACCTAAGCCAACCTATCATCTCAGCGGTAATATTTGAGAACATTCCTGGCGAGTTGGCCTCGACGTCTCCGTGAGACCTTTATATACATCAATAACGTAATATAACTTAACCTAACCCAACCTATCATTTCGGCGGTAATATTTGACAACATTCCTGGCGAGTTGGATTCTCCGTCTCCGTGGGATCTTTATATACATCAATAACGTAATATAACCTAACCTAACCCAACCTAACATCTCGGCGGTAATATTTGACAACATTCCTGGCGAGTTGGCTTCTCCGTCTCCGTGGGACCTTTATATACATCAATAACGTAATATAACCTAACCTAACCCAACCTAACATCACGGCGGTAATATTTGACAACATTTCTGGCGAGTTGGCTTCTCCGTCTCCGTGGGACCTTTATATACATCAATAACGTAATATAACCTAACCTAACCCAACCTAACATCACGGCGGTAATATTTGGCAACATTCCCGGCTTGTTGGCCTCTACGTCTCCGTGGGACCTTTATATACATCAATAACGTAATATAACGTAACCTAACCCAACCTAACTCTCTCGGGGTACCATTTAACCACATTCCTTGATTGTCGGGCCCTACTTCTCGGTAGGAACACTGTATACGTCTATGACGTAATACAACCTAACCTAAACCAACCTACCATTTCAGCGGTAATATTTGACAACATTCCTGTCGAGTTGGCCTCTACGTCTCCGCGGGACCTTTATATACATGAATAACATAATATACCGTAACCTAACCCAACCTATCATTTCGGCGGTAAAATTTGACAACATTTCTGGCGAGTTAGCCTCGACGTCTCCGTGGGACCTTTATATACATCAATAACGTAATATAACCTAACCTAAGCCAACCTATCATCTCGGCGGTAATATTTGATAACATTCCTGGCGAGTTGGCCTCTACGTCTCCGGCGGACCTTTATATACATCAATAACGTAATATAACGTAACCTAACCCAACCTATCGTCTCGGCGGTAATATTTGACATCATTCCTGGCGAGTTGGCCTCTACGTCTCCGTGGGACCTTTATATACATCAATAACACAATATAAGCTAGCCTAACCCAATCTAACATCTCGGCCGTAATATTTGACCACATTCCTGGCTTGTTGGCCTCTACGTCTCCGTGGGACCTTTATATATATCAATAACGTAATATAACGTAACCTAACCCAACCTATCATTTCGGCGGTAAAATTTGACAACATTTCTGGCGAGTTGGCCTCTACGTCTCCGTGGGACCTTTATATACATCAATAACGTAATATAACCTAACCTAAGCCAACCTATCATCTCAGCGGTAATATTTGAGAACATTCCTGGCGAGTTGGCCTCGACGTCTCCGTGAGACCTTTATATACATCAATAACGTAATATAACTTAACCTAACCCAACCTATCATTTCGGCGGTAAAATTTGACAACATTTCTGGCGAGTTGGCCTCTACGTCTCCGTTGGACCTTTATATACATCAATAACGTAATATAACCTAACCTAAGCCAACCTATCATCTCGGCGGTAATATTTGACAACATTCCTGGCGAGTTGGCCTCTACGTCTCCGTGGGACCTTTATATATATCAATAACGTAATATAACCTAACCTAACCCAACCTAACATCTCGGCGGTAATATTTGACAACATTCCTGGCGAGTTGGATTCTCCGTCTCCGTGGGATCTTTATATACATCAATAACGTAATATAACCTAACCTAACCCAACCTAACATCTCGGCGGTAATATTTGACAACATTCCTGGCGAGTTGGCTTCTCCGTCTCCGTGGGACCTTTATATACATCAATAACGTAATATAACCTAACCTAACCCAACCTAACATCACGGCGGTAATATTTGACAACATTTCTGGCGAGTTGGCTTCTCCGTCTCCGTGGGACCTTTATATACATCAATAACGTAATATAACCTAACCTAACCCAACCTAACATCACGGCGGTAATATTTGGCAACATTCCCGGCTTGTTGGCCTCTACGTCTCCGTGGGACCTTTATATACATCAATAACGTAATATAACGTAACCTAACCCAACCTAACTCTCTCGGGGTACCATTTAACCACATTCCTTGATTGTCGGGCCCTACTTCTCGGTAGGAACACTGTATACGTCTATGACGTAATACAACCTAACCTAAACCAACCTACCATTTCAGCGGTAATATTTGACAACATTCCTGTCGAGTTGGCCTCTACGTCTCCGCGGGACCTTTATATACATGAATAACATAATATACCGTAACCTAACCCAACCTATCATTTCGGCGGTAAAATTTGACAACATTTCTGGCGAGTTAGCCTCGACGTCTCCGTGGGACCTTTATATACATCAATAACGTAATATAACCTAACCTAAGCCAACCTATCATCTCGGCGGTAATATTTGATAACATTCCTGGCGAGTTGGCCTCTACGTCTCCGGCGGACCTTTATATACATCAATAACGTAATATAACGTAACCTAACCCAACCTATCATCTCGGCGGTAATATTTGACATCATTCCTGGCGAGTTGGCCTCTACGTCTCCGTGGGACCTTTATATACATCAATAACACAATATAAGCTAGCCTAACCCAATCTAACATCTCGGCCGTAATATTTGACCACATTCCTGGCTTGTTGGCCTCTACGTCTCCGTGGGACCTTTATATATATCAATAACGTAATATAACGTAACCTAACCCAACCTATCATTTCGGCGGTAAAATTTGACAACATTTCTGGCGAGTTGGCCTCTACGTCTCCGTGGGACCTTTATATACATCAATAACGTAATATAACCTAACCTAAGCCAACCTATCATCTCAGCGGTAATATTTGAGAACATTCCTGGCGAGTTGGCCTCGACGTCTCCGTGAGACCTTTATATACATCAATAACGTAATATAACTTAACCTAACCCAACCTATCATTTCGGCGGTAAAATTTGACAACATTTCTGGCGAGTTGGCCTCTACGTCTCCGTTGGACCTTTATATACATCAATAACGTAATATAACCTAACCTAAGCCAACCTATCATCTCGGCGGTAATATTTGACAACATTCCTGGCGAGTTGGCCTCTACGTCTCCGTGGGACCTTTATATATATCAATAACGTAATATAACCTAACCTAACCCAACCTAACATCTCGGCGGTAATATTTGACAGCATTCCTGGCGAGTTGGCCTCCAGGTCTCCGTTTGACCTTCATATACATCAATAACGTAATATAGCCTAACCTAACCCAACCTATAATCTCGGCGGTAATATTTGACCACATTCCTGGCTTGTTGGCCTCTACGTCTCCGTGGGACCTTTATATACATCAATAACACAATATAAGCAAGCCTAACCCAATCTAACATCTCGGCGGTAATATTTGACCACATTCCTGGCTTGTTGGCCTCTACGTCTCCGTGGGACCTTTATATACATCAATAACGTAATATAACCTAACCTAACCCAACCTAACATCTCGGGGGTAATATTTGAAAACATACCTGGCGAGTTGCCCTCTACTTCTCCGTGGGATCTTTATATATATCAATAACGTAATATAACCTAACCTAACCCAGCCTGACATCTCGGCGGTAATATTTGGCAACATTCCAGGCTCGTTGGCCTCTACGTCCCCGTGGGACCTTTATATACATGAATAACGTAATATAACGTAACCTAACCTAACCTAACCTGTCGGGGTACCATTTAACCACATTCCTTGATTGTCGGGCCCTACTTCTCGGTAGGAACACTGTATACGTCTATGACGTAATACAACCTAACCTAAACCAACCTACCATTTCAGCGGTAATATTTGACAACATTCCTGGCGAGTTGGCCTCTACGTCTCCGCGGGACCTTTATATACATGAATAACGTAATATACCGTAACCTAACCCAACCTATCATTTCGGCGGTAAAATTTGACAACATTTCTGGCGAGTTAGCCTCTACGTCTCCGTGGGACCTTTATATACATCAATGACGTAATATAACCTAACCTAACCCAACCTAACATCTCGGCGGTAATATTTGACCACATTCCTGTCTTGTTGGCCTCTACGTCTCCGTGGGACCTTTATATACATCAATAACGTAATATAACGTAACCTAACCCAACCTAACCTCTCGGGGTACCATTTAACCACATTCCTTGATTGTCGGGCCCTACTTCTCGGTGGGAACACTGTATACGTCTATGACGTAATACAACCTAACCTAAACCAACCTACCATCTCGGCGGTAATATTTGACAACATTCCTGACGAGTTGGCCTCTACGTATCCGTGGGATCTTCATATACATCAATAACGTAATATAACCTAACCTAAACCAACCTAACATCTCGGCGGTAATATTTGACAGCATTCCTGGCGAGTTGGCCTCCAGGTCTCCGTTTGACCTTCATATACATCAATAACGTAATATAGCCTAACCTAACCCAACCTATAATCTCGGCGGTAATATTTGACAACATTCCTGGCGAGTTGGCCTCTACGTCTCCGTGGGACCTTTATATACATCAATAACACAATATAAGCTAGCCTAATCCAATCTAACATCTCGGCCGTAATATTTGACCACATTCCTGGCTTGTTGGCCTCTACGTCTCCGTGGGACCTTTATATACATCAATAACACAATATAAGCAAGCCTAACCCAATCTAACATCTCGGCGGTAATATTTGACCACATTCCTGGCTTGTTGGCCTCTACGTCTCCGTGGGACCTTTATATACATCAATAACCTTATATAACCTAACCTAACCCAACCTAACATCTCGGGGGTAATATTTGAAAACATACCTGGCGAGTTGGCCTCTACTTCTCCGTGGGATCTTTATATATATCAATAACGTAATATAACCTAACCTAACCCAGCCTGACATCTCGGCGGTAGTATTTGGCAACATTCCAGGCTCGTTGGCCTCTACGTCCCCGTGGGACCTTTATATACATGAATAACGTAATATAACGTAACCTAACCTAACCTAACCTGTCGGGGTACCATCTAACCACATTCCTTGATTTTCGGGCCCTACTTCTCGGTGGGAACACTGTATACGTCTATGACGTAATACAACCTAACCTAAACCAACCTACCATCTCGGCGGTAATATTTGACAACATTCCTGACGAGTTGGCCTCTACGTCTCCGTGGGAACTTCATATACATCAATAACGTAATATAACCTAACCTAACCCAACCTAACATCTCGGCGGTAATATTTGACAACATTCCTGGCGAGTTGGCTCCTCCGTCTCCGTGGGACCTTTATATACATCAATAACGTAATATAACCTAACCTAACCCAACCTAACATCTCGGCGGTAATATTTGGCAACATTCCCGGCTTGTTGGCCTCTACGTCTCCGTGGGACCTTTATATACATCAATAACGTAATATAACGTAACCTAACCCAACCTATCACCTCGGCGGTAATATTTGACATCATTCCTGGCGAGTTGGCCTCTACGTCTCCGTGGGACCTTTATATACATCAATAACACAATATAAGCTAGCCTAACCCAATCTAACATCTCAGCCGTAATATTTGACCACATTCCTGGCTTGTTGGCCTCTACGTCTCCGTGGGACCTTTATATACATCAATAACACAATATAAGCTAGCCTAACCCAATCTAACATCTCGGCGGTAATATTTGACCACATTCCTGGCTTGTTGGCCTCTACGTCTCCGTGGGACCTTTATATACATCAATAACGTAATATCACCTAACCTAAGCCAACCTATCATCTTGGCTGTAATATTTGACAACATTCCTGGCGAGTTGGCCTCTAGGTCTCCGTTTGACCTTCATATACATCAATAACGTAATATAACCTAACCTAACCCAACCTATCATCTCGGCGGTAATATTTCACATCATTCCTGGCGAGTTGGCCTCTACGTCTCCGTGGGACCTTTATATACATCAATAACACAATATAAGCTAGCCTAACATAATCTAACACCTCGGCGGTAATATTTGACCACATTCCTGGCTTGTTGGCCTCTACGTCTCCGTGGGACCTTTATATACATCAATAACGTAATATAACCTAACCTAACCCAACCTAACATCTCGGCGGTAATATTTGACAACATTCCTGGCGAGTTGGCTTCTCCGTCTCCGTGGGACCTTTATATACATCAATAACGTAATATAACGTAACCTAACCCAACCTATCATCTCGGCGGTAATATTTGACATCATTCCTGGCGAGTTGGCCTCTACGTCTCCGTGGGACCTTTATATACATCAATAACACAATATAAGCTAGCCTAACCCAATCCAACATCTCGGCCGTAATATTTGACCACATTCCTGGCTTGTTGGCCTCTACGTCTCCGTGGGACCTTTATATATATCAATAACGTAATATAACGTAACCTAACCGAACCTATCATTTCGGCGGTAAAATTTGACAACATTTCTGGCGAGTTGGCCTCTACGTCTCCGTGGGACCTTTATATACATCAATAACGTAATATAACCTAACCTAAGCCAACCTATCATCTCAGCGGTAATATTTGAGAACATTCCTGGCGAGTTGGCCTCGACGTCTCCGTGAGACCTTTATATACATCAATAACGTAATATAACTTAACCTAACCCAACCTATCATTTCGGCGGTAATATTTGACAACATTCCTGGCGAGTTGGATTCTCCGTCTCCGTGGGATCTTTATATACATCAATAACGTAATATAACCTAACCTAACCCAACCTAACATCTCGGCGGTAATATTTGACAACATTCCTGGCGAGTTGGCTTCTCCGTCTCCGTGGGACCTTTATATACATCAATAACGTAATATAACCTAACCTAACCCAACCTAACATCACGGCGGTAATATTTGACAACATTTCTGGCGAGTTGGCTTCTCCGTCTCCGTGGGACCTTTATATACATCAATAACGTAATATAACCTAACCTAACCCAACCTAACATCACGGCGGTAATATTTGGCAACATTCCCGGCTTGTTGGCCTCTACGTCTCCGTGGGACCTTTATATACATCAATAACGTAATATAACGTAACCTAACCCAACCTAACTCTCTCGGGGTACCATTTAACCACATTCCTTGATTGTCGGGCCCTACTTCTCGGTAGGAACACTGTATACGTCTATGACGTAATACAACCTAACCTAAACCAACCTACCATTTCAGCGGTAATATTTGACAACATTCCTGTCGAGTTGGCCTCTACGTCTCCGCGGGACCTTTATATACATGAATAACATAATATACCGTAACCTAACCCAACCTATCATTTCGGCGGTAAAATTTGACAACATTTCTGGCGAGTTAGCCTCGACGTCTCCGTGGGACCTTTATATACATCAATAACGTAATATAACCTAACCTAAGCCAACCTATCATCTCGGCGGTAATATTTGATAACATTCCTGGCGAGTTGGCCTCTACGTCTCCGGCGGACCTTTATATACATCAATAACGTAATATAACGTAACCTAACCCAACCTATCATCTCGGCGGTAATATTTGACATCATTCCTGGCGAGTTGGCCTCTACGTCTCCGTGGGACCTTTATATACATCAATAACACAATATAAGCTAGCCTAACCCAATCTAACATCTCGGCCGTAATATTTGACCACATTCCTGGCTTGTTGGCCTCTACGTCTCCGTGGGACCTTTATATATATCAATAACGTAATATAACGTAACCTAACCCAACCTATCATTTCGGCGGTAAAATTTGACAACATTTCTGGCGAGTTGGCCTCTACGTCTCCGTGGGACCTTTATATACATCAATAACGTAATATAACCTAACCTAAGCCAACCTATCATCTCAGCGGTAATATTTGAGAACATTCCTGGCGAGTTGGCCTCGACGTCTCCGTGAGACCTTTATATACATCAATAACGTAATATAACTTAACCTAACCCAACCTATCATTTCGGCGGTAAAATTTGACAACATTTCTGGCGAGTTGGCCTCTACGTCTCCGTTGGACCTTTATATACATCAATAACGTAATATAACCTAACCTAAGCCAACCTATCATCTCGGCGGTAATATTTGACAACATTCCTGGCGAGTTGGCCTCTACGTCTCCGTGGGACCTTTATATATATCAATAACGTAATATAACCTAACCTAACCCAACCTAACATCTCGGCGGTAATATTTGACAACATTCCTGGCGAGTTGGATTCTCCGTCTCCATGGGATCTTTATATACATCAATAACGTAATATAACCTAACCTAACCCAACCTAACATCTCGGCGGTAACATTTGGCAACATTCCCGGCTTGTTGGCCTCTACGTCTCCGTGGGACCTTTATATACATCAATAACGTAATATAACCTAACCTAACCCAACCTAACATCTCGGGGGTAATATTTGACAACATTCCTGGCGAGTTGGATTCTCCGTCTCCGTGGGATCTTTATATGCATCAATAACGTAATATAACCTAACCTAACCCAACCTAACATCTCGGCGGTAATATTTGGCAACATTCCCGGCTTGTTGGCCTCTACGTCTCCGTGGGACCTTTATATACATCAATAACGTAATATAACCTAACCTAACCCAACCTAACATCTCGGCGGTAATATTTGACCACATTCCTGGCTTGTTGGCCTCTACGTCTCCGTGGGACCTTTATATACATCAATAACGTAATATAACGTAACCTAACCCAACCTAACCTCTCGGGGTACCATTTAACCACATTCCTTGATTGTCGGGCCCTACTTCTCGGTGGGAACACTGTATACGCCTATGACGTAATACAACCTAACCTAAACCAACCTACCATCTCGGCGGTAATATTTGACAACATTCCTGACGAGTTGGCCTCTACGTATCCGTGGGATCTTCATATACATCAATAACGTAATATAACCTAACCTAACCCAACCTAACATCTCGGCGGTAATATTTGACAGCATTCCTGGCGAGTTGGCCTCCAGGTCTCGGTTTGACCTTCATATACATCAATAACGTAATATAGCCTAACCTAACCCAACCTATAATCTCGGCGGTAATATTTGACAACATTCCTGGCGAGTTGGCCTCTACGTCTCCGTGGGACCTTTATATACATCAATAACACAATATAAGCTAGCCTAATCCAATCTAACATCTCGGCCGTAATATTTGACCACATTCCTGGCTTGTTGGCCTCTACGTCTCCGTGGGACCTTTATATACATCAATAACGTAATATAACCTAACCTAACCCAACCTAACATCTCGGGGGTAATATTTGAAAACATACCTGGCGAGTTGGCCTCTACTTCTCCGTGGGATCTTTATATATATCAATAACGTAATATAACCTAACCTAACCCAGCCTGACATCTCGGCGGTAATATTTGGCAACATTCCAGGCTCGTTGGCCTCTACGTCCCTGTGGGACCTTTATATACATGAATAACGTAATATAACGTAACCTAACCTAACCTATCCTGTCGGGGTACCATCTAACCACATTCCTTGATTTTCGGGCCCTACTTCTCGGTGGGAACACTGTATACGTCTATGACGTAATACAACCTAACCTAAACCAACCTACCATCTCGGCGGTAATATTTGACAACATTCCTGACGAGTTGGCCTCTACGTCTCCGTGGGAACTTCATATACATCAATAACGTAATATAACCTAACCTAACCCAACCTAACATCTCGGCGGTAATATTTGACAACATTCCTGGCGAGTTGGCTTCTCCGTCTCCGTGGGACCTTTATATACATCAATAACGTAATATAACCTAACCTAACCCAACCTAACATCTCGGCGGTAATATTTGACAACATTCCTGGCGAGTTGGATTCTCCGTCTCCGTGGGATCTTTATATACATCAATAACGTAATATAACCTAACCTAACCCAACCTAACATCTCGGCGGTAACATTTGGCAACATTCCCGGCTTGTTGGCCTCTACGTCTCCGTGGGACCTTTATATACATCAATAACGTAATATAACCTAACCTAACCCAACCTAACATCTCGGCGGTAATATTTGACAACATTCCTGGCGAGTTGGATTCTCCGTCTCCGTGGGATCTTTATATGCATCAATAACGTAATATAACCTAACCTAACCCAACCTAACATCTCGGCGGTAACATTTGGCAACATTCCCGGCTTGTTGGCCTCTACGTCTCCGTGGGACCTTTATATACATCAATAACGTAATATAACCTAACCTAACCCAACCTAACATCTCGGCGGTAATATTTGACCACATTCCTGGCTTGTTGGCCTCTACGTCTCCGTGGGACCTTTATATACATCAATAACGTAACATAACGTAACCTAACCCAACCTAACCTCTCGGGGTACCATTTAACCACATTCCTTGATTGTCGGGCCCTACTTCTCGGTGGGAGCACTGTATACGCCTATGACGTAATACAACCTAACCTAAACCAACCTACCATCTCGGCGGTAATATTTGACAACATTCCTGACGAGTTGGCCTCTACGTATCCGTGGGATCTTCATATACATCAATAACGTAATATAACCTAACCTAACCCAACCTAACATCTCGGCGGTAATATTTGACAGCATTCCTGGCGAGTTGGCCTCCAGGTCTCGGTTTGACCTTCATATACATCAATAACGTAATATAGCCTAACCTAACCCAACCTATAATCTCGGCGGTAATATTTGACAACATTCCTGGCGAGTTGGCCTCTACGTCTCCGTGGGACCTTTATATACATCAATAACACAATATAAGCTAGCCTAATCCAATCTAACATCTCGGCCGTAATATTTGACCACATTCCTGGCTTGTTGGCCTCTACGTCTCCGTGGGACCTTTATATACATCAATAACACAATATAAGCAAGCCTAACCCAATCTAACATCTCGGCGGTAATATTTGACCACATTCCTGGCTTGTTGGCCTCTACGTCTCCGTGGGACCTTTATATACATCAATAACGTAATATAACCTAACCTAACCCAACCTAACATCTCGGGGGTAATATTTGAAAACATACCTGGCGAGTTGGCCTCTACTTCTCCGTGGGATCTTTATATATATCAATAACGTAATATAACCTAACCTAACCCAGCCTGACATCTCGGCGGTAATATTTGGCAACATTCCAGGCTCGTTGGCCTCTACGTCCCCGTGGGACCTTTATATACATGAATAACGTAATATAACGTAACCTAACCTAACCTAACCTGTCGGGGTACCATCTAACCACATTCCTTGATTTTCGGGCCCTACTTCTCGGTGGGAACACTGTATACGTCTATGACGTAATACAACCTAACCTAAACCAACCTACCATCTCGGCGGTATTATTTGACAACATTCCTGACGAGTTGGACTCTACGTCTCCGTGGGAACTTCATATACATCAATAACGTAATATAACCTAACCTAACCCAACCTAACATCTCGGCGGTAATATTTGGCAACATTCCCGGCTTGTTGGCCTCTACGTCTCCGTGGGACCTTTATATACATCAATAACGTAATATAACGTAACCTAACCCAACCTATCACCTCGGCGGTAATATTTGACATCATTCCTGGCGAGTTGGCCTCTACGTCTCCGTGGGACCTTTATATACATCAATAACACAATATAAGCTAGCCTAACCCAATCTAACATCTCAGCCGTAATATTTGACCACATTCCTGGCTTGTTGGCCTCTACGTCTCCGTGGGACCTTTATATACATCAATAACACAATATAAGCTAGCCTAACCCAATCTAACATCTCGGCGGTAATATTTGACCACATTCCTGGCTTGTTGGCCTCTACGTCTCCGTGGGACCTTTATATACATCAATAACGTAATATCACCTAACCTAAGCCAACCTATCATCTTGGCTGTAATATTTGACCACATTCCTGGCTTGTTGGCCTCTACGTCTCCGTGGGACCTTTATATATATCAATAACGTAATATAACGTAACCTAACCCAACCTATCATTTCGGCGGTAAAATTTGACAACATTTCTGGCGAGTTGGCCTCTACGTCTCCGTGGGAACTTTATATACATCAATAACGTAATATAACCTAACCTAAGCCAACCTATCATCTCAGCGGTAATATTTGAGAACATTCCTGGCGAGTTGGCCTCGACGTCTCCGTGAGACCTTTATATACATCAATAACGTAATATAACTTAACCTAACCCAACCTATCATTTCGGCGGTAAAATTTGACAACATTTCTGGCGAGTTGGCCTCTACGTCTCCGTTGGACCTTTATATACATCAATAACGTAATATAACCTAACCTAAGCCAACCTATCATCTCGGCGGTAATATTTGACAACATTCCTGGCGAGTTGGCCTCTACGTCTCCGTGGGACCTTTATATATATCAATAACGTAATATAACCTAACCTAACCCAACCTAACATCTCGGCGGTAATATTTGACAACATTCCTGGCGAGTTGGATTCTCCGTCTCCGTGGGATCTTTATATACATCAATAACGTAATATAACCTAACCTAACCCAACCTAACATCTCGGCGGTAACATTTGGCAACATTCCCGGCTTGTTGGCCTCTACGTCTCCGTGGGACCTTTATATACATCAATAACGTAATATAACCTAACCTAACCCAACCTAACATCTCGGCGGTAATATTTGACAACATTCCTGGCGAGTTGGATTCTCCGTCTCCGTGGGATCTTTATATGCATCAATAACGTAATATAACCTAACCTAACCCAACCTAACATCTCGGCGGTAATATTTGGCAACATTCCCGGCTTGTTGGCCTCTACGTCTCCGTGGGACCTTTATATACATCAATAACGTAATATAACCTAACCTAACCCAACCTAACATCTCGGCGGTAATATTTGACCACATTCCTGGCTTGTTGGCCTCTACGTCTCCGTGGGACCTTTATATACATCAATAACGTAATATAACGTAACCTAACCCAACCTAACCTCTCGGGGTACCATTTAACCACATTCCTTGATTGTCGGGCCCTACTTCTCGGTGGGAACACTGTATACGCCTATGACGTAATACAACCTAACCTAAACCAACCTACCATCTCGGCGGTAATATTTGACAACATTCCTGACGAGTTGGCCTCTACGTATCCGTGGGATCTTCATATACATCAATAACGTAATATAACCTAACCTAACCCAACCTAACATCTCGGCGGTAATATTTGACAGCATTCCTGGCGAGTTGGCCTCCAGGTCTCGGTTTGACCTTCATATACATCAATAACGTAATATAGCCTAACCTAACCCAACCTATAATCTCGGCGGTAATATTTGACAACATTCCTGGCGAGTTGGCCTCTACGTCTCCGTGGGACCTTTATATACATCAATAACACAATATAAGCTAGCCTAATCCAATCTAACATCTCGGCCGTAATATTTGACCACATTCCTGGCTTGTTGGCCTCTACGTCTCCGTGGGACCTTTATATACATCAATAACGTAATATAACCTAACCTAACCCAACCTAACATCTCGGGGGTAATATTTGAAAACATACCTGGCGAGTTGGCCTCTACTTCTCCGTGGGATCTTTATATATATCAATAACGTAATATAACCTAACCTAACCCAGCCTGACATCTCGGCGGTAATATTTGGCAACATTCCAGGCTCGTTGGCCTCTACGTCCCCGTGGGACCTTTATATACATGAATAACGTAATATAACGTAACCTAACCTAACCTAACCTGTCGGGGTACCATCTAACCACATTCCTTGATTTTCGGGCCCTACTTCTCGGTGGGAACACTGTATACGTCTATGACGTAATACAACCTAACCTAAACCAACCTACCATCTCGGCGGTAATATTTGACAACATTCCTGACGAGTTGGCCTCTACGTCTCCGTGGGAACTTCATATACATCAATAACGTAATATAACCTAACCTAACCCAACCTAACATCTCGGCGGTAATATTTGACAACATTCCTGGCGAGTTGGCTTCTCCGTCTCCGTGGGACCTTTATATACATCAATAACGTAATATAACCTAACCTAACCCAACCTAACATCTCGGCGGTAATATTTGACAACATTCCTGGCGAGTTGGATTCTCCGTCTCCGTGGGATCTTTATATACATCAATAACGTAATATAACCTAACCTAACCCAACCTAACATCTCGGCGGTAACATTTGGCAACATTCCCGGCTTGTTGGCCTCTACGTCTCCGTGGGACCTTTATATACATCAATAACGTAATATAACCTAACCTAACCCAACCTAACATCTCGGCGGTAATATTTGACAACATTCCTGGCGAGTTGGATTCTCCGTCTCCGTGGGATCTTTATATGCATCAATAACGTAATATAACCTAACCTAACCCAACCTAACATCTCGGCGGTAACATTTGGCAACATTCCCGGCTTGTTGGCCTCTACGTCTCCGTGGGACCTTTATATACATCAATAACGTAATATAACCTAACCTAACCCAACCTAACATCTCGGCGGTAATATTTGACCACATTCCTGGCTTGTTGGCCTCTACGTCTCCGTGGGACCTTTATATACATCAATAACGTAACATAACGTAACCTAACCCAACCTAACCTCTCGGGGTACCATTTAACCACATTCCTTGATTGTCGGGCCCTACTTCTCGGTGGGAACACTGTATACGCCTATGACGTAATACAACCTAACCTAAACCAACCTACCATCTCGGCGGTAATATTTGACAACATTCCTGACGAGTTGGCCTCTACGTATCCGTGGGATCTTCATATACATCAATAACGTAATATAACCTAACCTAACCCAACCTAACATCTCGGCGGTAATATTTGACAGCATTCCTGGCGAGTTGGCCTCCAGGTCTCGGTTTGACCTTCATATACATCAATAACGTAATATAGCCTAACCTAACCCAACCTATAATCTCGGCGGTAATATTTGACAACATTCCTGGCGAGTTGGCCTCTACGTCTCCGTGGGACCTTTATATACATCAATAACACAATATAAGCTAGCCTAATCCAATCTAACATCTCGGCCGTAATATTTGACCACATTCCTGGCTTGTTGGCCTCTACGTCTCCGTGGGACCTTTATATACATCAATAACACAATATAAGCAAGCCTAACCCAATCTAACATCTCGGCGGTAATATTTGACCACATTCCTGGCTTGTTGGCCTCTACGTCTCCGTGGGACCTTTATATACATCAATAACGTAATATAACCTAACCTAACCCAACCTAACATCTCGGGGGTAATATTTGAAAACATACCTGGCGAGTTGGCCTCTACTTCTCCGTGGGATCTTTATATATATCAATAACGTAATATAACCTAACCTAACCCAGCCTGACATCTCGGCGGTAATATTTGGCAACATTCCAGGCTCGTTGGCCTCTACGTCCCCGTGGGACCTTTATATACATGAATAACGTAATATAACGTAACCTAACCTAACCTAACCTGTCGGGGTACCATCTAACCGCATTCCTTGATTTTCGGGCCCTACTTCTCGGTGGGAACACTGTATACGTCTATGACGTAATACAACCTAACCTAAACCAACCTACCATCTCGGCGGTATTATTTGACAACATTCCTGACGAGTTGGCCTCTACGTCTCCGTGGGAACTTCATATACATCAATAACGTAATATAACCTAACCTAACCCAACCTAACATCTCGGCGGTAATATTTGGCAACATTCCCGGCTTGTTGGCCTCTACGTCTCCGTGGGACCTTTATATACATCAATAACGTAATATAACGTAACCTAACCCAACCTATCACCTCGGCGGTAATATTTGACATCATTCCTGGCGAGTTGGCCTCTACGTCTCCGTGGGACCTTTATATACATCAATAACACAATATAAGCTAGCCTAACCCAATCTAACATCTCAGCCGTAATATTTGACCACATTCCTGGCTTGTTGGCCTCTACGTCTCCGTGGGACCTTTATATACATCAATAACACAATATAAGCTAGCCTAACCCAATCTAACATCTCGGCGGTAATATTTGACCACATTCCTGGCTTGTTGGCCTCTACGTCTCCGTGGGACCTTTATATACATCAATATCGTAATATCACCTAACCTAAGCCAACCTATCATCTTGGCTGTAATATTTGACAACATTCCTGGCGAGTTGGCCTCTAGGTCTCCGTTTGACCTTCATATACATCAATAACGTAATATAACCTAACCTAACCCAACCTATCATCTCGGCGGTAATATTTCACATCATTCCTGGCGAGTTGGCCTCTACGTCTCCGTGGGACCTTTATATACATCAATAACACAATATAAGCTAGCCTAACATAATCTAACACCTCGGCGGTAATATTTGACCACATTCCTGGCTTGTTGGCCTCTACGTCTCCGTGGGACCTTTATATACATCAATAACGTAATATAACCTAACCTAACCCAACCTAACATCTCGGCGGTAATATTTGACAACATTCCTGGCGAGTTGGCTTCTCCGTCTCCGTGGGACCTTTATATACATCAATAACGTAATATAACGTAACCTAACCCAACCTATCATCTCGGCGGTAATATTTGACATCATTCCTGGCGAGTTGGCCTCTACGTCTCCGTGGGACCTTTATATACATCAATAACACAATATAAGCTAGCCTAACCCAATCCAACATCTCGGCCGTAATATTTGACCACATTCCTGGCTTGTTGGCCTCTACGTCTCCGTGGGACCTTTATATATATCAATAACGTAATATAACGTAACCTAACCCAACCTATCATTTCGGCGGTAAAATTTGACAACATTTCTGGCGAGTTGGCCTCTACGTCTCCGTGGGACCTTTATATACATCAATAACGTAATATAACCTAACCTAAGCCAACCTATCATCTCAGCGGTAATATTTGAGAACATTCCTGGCGAGTTGGCCTCGACGTCTCCGTGAGACCTTTATATACATCAATAACGTAATATAACTTAACCTAACCCAACCTATCATTTCGGCGGTAATATTTGACAACATTCCTGGCGAGTTGGATTCTCCGTCTCCGTGGGATCTTTATATACATCAATAACGTAATATAACCTAACCTAACCCAACCTAACATCTCGGCGGTAATATTTGACAACATTCCTGGCGAGTTGGCTTCTCCGTCTCCGTGGGACCTTTATATACATCAATAACGTAATATAACCTAACCTAACCCAACCTAACATCACGGCGGTAATATTTGACAACATTTCTGGCGAGTTGGCTTCTCCGTCTCCGTGGGACCTTTATATACATCAATAACGTAATATAACCTAACCTAACCCAACCTAACATCACGGCGGTAATATTTGGCAACATTCCCGGCTTGTTGGCCTCTACGTCTCCGTGGGACCTTTATATACATCAATAACGTAATATAACGTAACCTAACCCAACCTAACTCTCTCGGGGTACCATTTAACCACATTCCTTGATTGTCGGGCCCTACTTCTCGGTAGGAACACTGTATACGTCTATGACGTAATACAACCTAACCTAAACCAACCTACCATTTCAGCGGTAATATTTGACAACATTCCTGTCGAGTTGGCCTCTACGTCTCCGCGGGACCTTTATATACATGAATAACGTAATATACCGTAACCTAACCCAACCTATCATTTCGGCGGTAAAATTTGACAACATTTCTGGCGAGTTAGCCTCGACGTCTCCGTGGGACCTTTATATACATCAATAACGTAATATAACCTAACCTAAGCCAACCTATCATCTCGGCGGTAATATTTGATAACATTCCTGGCGAGTTGGCCTCTACGTCTCCGGCGGACCTTTATATACATCAATAACGTAATATAACGTAACCTAACCCAACCTATCATTTCGGCGGTAATATTTGACATCATTCCTGGCGAGTTGGCCTCTACGTCTCCGTGGGACCTTTATATACATCAATAACACAATATAACCTAACCTAAGGCAACCTATCATCTCGGCGGTAATATTTGACAACATTCCTGGCGAGTTGGCCTCTACGTCTCCGTGGGACCTTTATATATATCAATAACGTAATATAACCTAACCTAACCCAACCTAACATCTCGGCGGTAATATTTGACAACATTCCTGGCGAGTTGGATTCTCCGTCTCCGTGGGATCTTTATATACATCAATAACGTAATATAACCTAACCTAACCCAACCTAACATCTCGGCGGTAACATTTGGCAACATTCGCGGCTTGTTGGCCTCTACGTCTCCGTGGGACCTTTATATACATCAATAACGTAATATAACCTAACCTAACCCAACCTAACATCTCGGCGGTAATATTTGACAACATTCCTGGCGAGTTGGATTCTCCGTCTCCGTGGGATCTTTATATGCATCAATAACGTAATATAACCTAACCTAACCCAACCTAACATCTCGGCGGTAATATTTGGCAACATTCCCGGCTTGTTGGCCTCTACGTCTCCGTGGGACCTTTATATACATCAATAACGTAATATAACCTAACCTAACCCAACCTAACATCTCGGCGGTAATATTTGACCACATTCCTGGCTTGTTGGCCTCTACGTCTCCGTGGGACCTTTATATACATCAATAACGTAATATAACGTAACCTAACCCAACCTAACCTCTCGGGGTACCATTTAACCACATTCCTTGATTGTCGGGCCCTACTTCTCGGTGGGAACACTGTATACGCCTATGACGTAATACAACCTAACCTAAACCAACCTACCATCTCGGCGGTAATATTTGACAACATTCCTGACGAGTTGGCCTCTACGTATCCGTGGGATCTTCATATACATCAATAACGTAATATAACCTAACCTAACCCAACCTAACATCTCGGCGGTAATATTTGACAGCATTCCTGGCGAGTTGGCCTCCAGGTCTCGGTTTGACCTTCATATACATCAATAACGTAATATAGCCTAACCTAACCCAACCTATAATCTCGGCGGTAATATTTGACAACATTCCTGGCGAGTTGGCCTCTACGTCTCCGTGGGACCTTTATATACATCAATAACACAATATAAGCTAGCCTAATCCAATCTAACATCTCGGCCGTAATATTTGACCACATTCCTGGCTTGTTGGCCTCTACGTCTCCGTGGGACCTTTATATACATCAATAACACAATATAAGCAAGCCTAACCCAATCTAACATCTCGGCGGTAATATTTGACCACATTCCTGGCTTGTTGGCCTCTACGTCTCCGTGGGACCTTTATATACATCAATAACGTAATATAACCTAACCTAACCCAACCTAACATCTCGGGGGTAATATTTGAAAACATACCTGGCGAGTTGGCCTCTACTTCTCCGTGGAATCTTTATATATATCAATAACGTAATATAACCTAACCTAACCCAGCCTGACATCTCGGCGGTAATATTTGGCAACATTCCAGGCTCGTTGGCCTCTACGTCCCCGTGGGACCTTTATATACATGAATAACGTAATATAACGTAACCTAACCTAACCTAACCTGTCGGGGTACCATTTAACCACATTCCTTGATTTTCGGGCCCTACTTCTCGGTGGGAACACTGTATACGTCTATGACGTAATACAACCTAACCTAAACCAACCTACCATCTCGGCGGTAATATTTGACAACATTCCTGACGAGTTGGCCTCTACGTCTCCGTGGGAACTTCATATACATCAATAACGTAACATAACCTAACCTAACCCAACCTAACATCTCGGCGGTAATATTTGACAGCATTCTTGGCAAGTTGGCCTCCAGGTCTCCGTTTGACCTTCATATACATCAATCACGTAATATAGCCTAACCTAACCCAACCTATAATCTCGGCGGTAATATTTGACAACATTCCTGGCGAGTTGGCCTCTACGTCTCCGTGGGACCTTTATATACATCAATAACACAATATAAGCTAGCCTAATCCAATCTAACATCTCGGCCGTGATATTTGACCACATTCCTGGCTTGTTGGCCTCTACGTCTCCGTGGGACCTTTATATACATCAATAACACAATATAAGCAAGCCTAACCCAATCTAACAACTCGGCGGTAATATTTGACCACATTCCTGGCTTGTTGGCCTCTACGTCTCCGTGGGACCTTTATATACATCAATGACGTAATATAACCTAACCTAACCCAACCTAACATCTCGGCGGTAATATTTGACCACATTCCTGGCTTGTTGGCCTCTACTTCTCCGTGGGATCTTTATATATATCAATAACGTAATATAACCTAACCTAACCCAGCCTGACATCTCGGCGGTAATATTTGGCAACATTCCAGGCTCGTTGGCCTCTACGTCCCCGTGGGACCTTTATATACATGAATAACGTAATATAACGTAACCTAACCTAACCTAACCTGTCGGGGTACCATTTAACCACATTCCTTGATTTTCGGGCCCTACTTCTCGGTGGGAACACTGTATACGTCTATGACGTAATACAACCTAACCTAAACCAACCTACCATCTCGGCGGTAATATTTGACAACATTCCTGACGAGTTGGCCTCTACGTCTCCGTGGGAACTTCATATACATCAATAACGTAACATAACCTAACCTAACCCAACCTAACATCTCGGCGGTAATATTTGACAGCATTCTTGGCAAGTTGGCCTCCAGGTCTCCGTTTGACCTTCATATACATCAATCACGTAATATAGCCTAACCTAACCCAACCTATAATCTCGGCGGTAATATTTGACAACATTCCTGGCGAGTTGGCCTCTACGTCTCCGTGGGACCTTTATATACATCAATAACACAATATAAGCTAGCCTAATCCAATCTAACATCTCGGCCGTAATATTTGACCACATTCCTGGCTTGTTGGCCTCTACGTCTCCGTGGGACCTTTATATACATCAATAACACAATATAAGCAAGCCTAACCCAATCTAACATCTCGGCGGTAATATTTGACCACATTCCTGGCTTGTTGGCCTCTACGTCTCCGTGGGACCTTTATATACATCAATAACGTAATATAACCTAACCTAACCCAACCTAACATCTCGGGGGTAATATTTGAAAACATACCTGGCGAGTTGGCCTCTACTTCTCCGTGGGATCTTTATATATATCAATAACGTAATATAACCTAACCTAACCCAGCCTGACATCTCGGCGGTAATATTTGACAACATTCCTGGCGAGTTGGCCTCTACGTCTCCGTGGGACCTTTATATACATCAATAACGTAATATAACCTAACCTAACCCAACCTAACATCTCGGCGGTAATATTTGACAACATTCCTGGCGAGTTGGCTTCTCCGTCTCCGTGGGACCTTTATATACATCAATAACGTAATATAACCTAACATAACCCAACCTAACATCTCGGCGGTAATATTTGGCAACATTCCCGGCTTGTTGGCCTCTACGTCTCCGTGGGACCTTTATATACATCAATAACGTAATATAACGTAACCTAACCCAACCTATCACCTCGGCGGTAATATTTGACATCATTCCTGGCGAGTTGGCCTCTACGTCTCCGTGGGACCTTTATATACATCAATAACACAATATAAGCTAGCCTAACCCAATCTAACATCTCTGCCGTAATATTTGACCACATTCCTGGCTTGTTGGCCTCTACGTCTCCGTGGGACCTTTATATACATCAATAACACAATATAAGCTAGCCTAACCCAATCTAACATCTCGGCGGTAATATTTGACCACATTCCTGGCTTGTTGGCCTCTACGTCTCCGTGGGACCTTTATATACATCAATAACGTAATATCACCTAACCTAAGCCAACCTATCATCTTGGCTGTAATATTTGACAACATTCCTGGCGAGTTGGCCTCTAGGTCTCCGTTTGACCTTCATATACATCAATAACGTAATATAACCTAACCTAACCCAACCTATCATCTCGGCGGTAATATTTCACATCATTCCTGGCGAGTTGGCCTCTACGTCTCCGTGGGACCTTTATATACATCAATAACACAATATAAGCTAGCCTAACATAATCTAACACCTCGGCGGTAATATTTCACCACATTCCTGGCTTGTTGGCCTCTACGTCTCCGTGGGACCTTTATATACATCAATAACGTAATATAACCTAACCTAACCCAACCTAACATCTCGGCGGTAATATTTGACAACATTCCTGGCGAGTTGGCTTCTCCGTCTCCGTGGGACCTTTATATACATCAATAACGTAATATAACGTAACCTAACCCAACCTATCATCTCGGCGGTAATATTTGACATCATTCCTGGCGAGTTGGCCTCTACGTCTCCGTGGGACCTTTATATACATCAATAACACAATATAAGCTAGCCTAACCCAATCCAACATCTCGGCCGTAATATTTGACCACATTCCTGGCTTGTTGGCCTCTACGTCTCCGTGGGACCTTTATATATATCAATAACGTAATATAACGTAACCTAACCGAACCTATCATTTCGGCGGTAAAATTTGACAACATTTCTGGCGAGTTGGCCTCTACGTCTCCGTGGGACCTTTATATACATCAATAACGTAATATAACCTAACCTAAGCCAACCTATCATCTCAGCGGTAATATTTGAGAACATTCCTGGCGAGTTGGCCTCGACGTCTCCGTGAGACCTTTATATACATCAATAACGTAATATAACTTAACCTAACCCAACCTATCATTTCGGCGGTAATATTTGACAACATTCCTGGCGAGTTGGATTCTCCGTCTCCGTGGGATCTTTATATACATCAATAACGTAATATAACCTAACCTAACCCAACCTAACATCTCGGAGGTAATATTTGACAGCATTCCTGGCGAGTTGGCCTCCAGGTCTCCGTTTGACCTTCATATACATCAATAACGTAATATAGCCTAACCTAACCCAACCTATAATCTCGGCGGTAATATTTGACAACATTCCTGGCGAGTTGGCCTCTACGTCTCCGTGGGACCTTTATATACATCAATAACACAATATAAGCAAGCCTAACCCAATCTAACATCTAGGCGGTAATATTTGACCACATTCCTGGCTTGTTGGCCTCTACGTCTCCGTGGGACCTTTATATACATCAATAACGTAATATAACCTAACCTAACCCAACCTAACCTGTCGGGGTACCATTTAACCACATTCCTTGATTTTCGGGCCCTACTTCTCGGTGGGAACACTGTATACGTCTATGACGTAATACAACCTAACCTAAACCAACCTACCATCTCGGCGGTAATATTTGACAACATTCCTGACGAGTTGGCCTCTACGTCTCCGTGGGAACTTCATATACATCAATAACGTAACATAACCTAACCTAACCCAACCTAACATCTCGGCGGTAATATTTGACAGCATTCTTGGCAAGTTGGCCTCCAGGTCTCCGTTTGACCTTCATATACATCAATCACGTAATATAGCCTAACCTAACCCAACCTATAATCTCGGCGGTAATATTTGACAACATTCCTGGCGAGTTGGCCTCTACGTCTCCGTGGGACCTTTATATACATCAATAACACAATATAAGCTAGCCTAATCCAATCTAACATCTCGGCCGTGATATTTGACCACATTCCTGGCTTGTTGGCCTCTACGTCTCCGTGGGACCTTTATATACATCAATAACACAATATAAGCAAGCCTAACCCAACCTAACATCTCGGCGGTAATATTTGACCACATTCCTGGCTTGTTGGCCTCTACTTCTCCGTGGGATCTTTATATATATCAATAACGTAATATAACCTAACCTAACCCAGCCTGACATCTCGGCGGTAATATTTGGCAACATTCCAGGCTCGTTGGCCTCTACGTCCCCGTGGGACCTTTATATACATGAATAACGTAATATAACGTAACCTAACCTAACCTAACCTGTCGGGGTACCATTTAACCACATTCCTTGATTTTCGGGCCCTAATTCTCGGTGGGAACACTGTATACGTCTATGACGTAATACAACCTAACCTAAACCAACCTACCATCTCGGCGGTAATATTTGACAACATTCCTGACGAGTTGGCCTCTACGTCTCCGTGGGAACTTCATATACATCAATAACGTAACATAACCTAACCTAACCCAACCTAACATCTCGGCGGTAATATTTGACAGCATTCTTGGCAAGTTGGCCTCCAGGTCTCCGTTTGACCTTCATATACATCAATCACGTAATATAGCCTAACCTAACCCAACCTATAATCTCGGCGGTAATATTTGACAACATTCCTGGCGAGTTGGCCTCTACGTCTCCGTGGGACCTTTATATACATCAATAACATATTATAAGCTAGCCTAATCCAATCTAACATCTCGGCCGTAATATTTGACCACATTCCTGGCTTGTTGGCCTCTACGTCTCCGTGGGACCTTTATATACATCAATAACACAATATAAGCAAGCCTAACCCAATCTAACATCTCGGCGGTAATATTTGACCACATTCCTGGCTTGTTGGCCTCTACGTCTCCGTGGGACCTTTATATACATCAATAACGTAATATAACCTAACCTAACCCAACCTAACATCTCGGGGGTAATATTTGAAAACATACCTGGCGAGTTGGCCTCTACTTCTCCGTGGGATCTTTATATATATCAATAACGTAATATAACCTAACCTAACCCAGCCTGACATCTCGGCGGTAATATTTGACAACATTCCTGGCGAGTTGGCCTCTACGTCTCCGTGGGACCTTTATATACATCAATAACGTAATATAACCTAACCTAACCCAACCTAACATCTCGGCGGTAATATTTGACAACATTCCTGGCGAGTTGGCTTCTCCGTCTCCGTGGGACCTTTATATACATCAATAACGTAATATAACCTAACATAACCCAACCTAACATCTCGGCGGTAATATTTGGCAACATTCCCGGCTTGTTGGCCTCTACGTCTCCGTGGGACCTTTATATACATCAATAACGTAATATAACGTAACCTAACCCAACCTATCACCTCGGCGGTAATATTTGACATCATTCCTGGCGAGTTGGCCTCTACGTCTCCGTGGGACCTTTATATACATCAATAACACAATATAAGCTAGCCTAACCCAATCTAACATCTCTGCCGTAATATTTGACCACATTCCTGGCTTGTTGGCCTCTACGTCTCCGTGGGACCTTTATATACATCAATAACACAATATAAGCTAGCCTAACCCAATCTAACATCTCGGCGGTAATATTTGACCACATTCCTGGCTTGTTGGCCTCTACGTCTCCGTGGGACCTTTATATACATCAATAACGTAATATCACCTAACCTAAGCCAACCTATCATCTTGGCTGTAATATTTGACAACATTCCTGGCGAGTTGGCCTCTAGGTCTCCGTTTGACCTTCATATACATCAATAACGTAATATAACCTAACCTAACCCAACCTATCATCTCGGCGGTAATATTTCACATCATTCCTGGCGAGTTGGCCTCTACGTCTCCGTGGGACCTTTATATACATCAATAACACAATATAAGCTAGCCTAACATAATCTAACACCTCGGCGGTAATATTTCACCACATTCCTGGCTTGTTGGCCTCTACGTCTCCGTGGGACCTTTATATACATCAATAACGTAATATAACCTAACCTAACCCAACCTAACATCTCGGCGGTAATATTTGACAACATTCCTGGCGAGTTGGCTTCTCCGTCTCCGTGGGACCTTTATATACATCAATAACGTAATATAACGTAACCTAACCCAACCTATCATCTCGGCGGTAATATTTGACATCATTCCTGGCGAGTTGGCCTCTACGTCTCCGTGGGACCTTTATATACATCAATAACACAATATAAGCTAGCCTAACCCAATCCAACATCTCGGCCGTAATATTTGACCACATTCCTGGCTTGTTGGCCTCTACGTCTCCGTGGGACCTTTATATATATCAATAACGTAATATAACGTAACCTAACCGAACCTATCATTTCGGCGGTAAAATTTGACAACATTTCTGGCGAGTTGGCCTCTACGTCTCCGTGGGACCTTTATATACATCAATAACGTAATATAACCTAACCTAAGCCAACCTATCATCTCAGCGGTAATATTTGAGAACATTCCTGGCGAGTTGGCCTCGACGTCTCCGTGAGACCTTTATATACATCAATAACGTAATATAACTTAACCTAACCCAACCTATCATTTCGGCGGTAATATTTGACAACATTCCTGGCGAGTTGGATTCTCCGTCTCCGTGGGATCTTTATATACATCAATAACGTAATATAACCTAACCTAACCCAACCTAACATCTCGGCGGTAATATTTGACAACATTCCTGGCGAGTTGGCTTCTCCGTCTCCGTGGGACCTTTATATACATCAATAACGTAATATAACCTAACCTAACCCAACCTAACATCACGGCGGTAATATTTGACAACATTTCTGGCGAGTTGGCTTCTCCGTCTCCGTGAGACCTTTATATACATCAATAACGTAATATAACCTAACCTAACCCAACCTAACATCACGGCGGTAATATTTGGCAACATTCCCGGCTTGTTGGCCTCTACGTCTCCGTGGGACCTTTATATACATCAATAACGTAATATAACGTAACCTAACCCAACCTAACTCTCTCGGGGTACCATTTAACCACATTCCTTGATTGTCGGGCCCTACTTCTCGGTGGGAACACTGTATACGCCTATGACGTAATACAACCTAACCTAAACCAACCTACCATCTCGGCGGTAATATTTGACAACATTCCTGGCGAGTTGGCCTCTACGTCTCCGCGGGACCTTTATATACATGAATAACGTAATATACCGTAACCTAACCCAACCTATCATTTCGGCGGTAAAATTTGACAACATTTCTGGCGAGTTAGCCTCTACGTCTCCGTGGGACCTTTATATACATCAATGACGTAATATAACCTAACCTAACCCAACCTAACATCTCGGCGGTAATATTTGACCACATTCCTGGCTTGTTGGCCTCTACGTCTCCGTGGGACCTTTATATACATCAATAACGTAATATAACGTAACCTAACCCAACCTAACCTCTCGGGGTACCATTTAACCACATTCCTTGATTGTCGGGCCCTACTTCTCGGTGGGAACACTGTATACGTCTATGACGTAATACAACCTAACCTAAAGCAACCTACCATCTCGGCGGTAATATTTGACAACATTCCTGACGAGTTGGCCTCTACGTATCCGTGGGATCTTCATATACATCAATAACGTAATATAACCTAACCTAACCCAACCTAACATCTCGGCGGTAATATTTGACAGCATTCCTGGCGAGTTGGCCTCCAGGTCTCCGTTTGACCTTCATATACATCAATAACGTAATATAGCCTAACCTAACCCAACCTATAATCTCGGCGGTAATATTTGACAACATTCCTGGCGAGTTGGCCTCTACGTCTCCGTGGGACCTTTATATACATCAATAACACAATATAAGCAAGCCTAACCCAATCTAACATCTAGGCGGTAATATTTGACCACATTCCTGGCTTGTTGGCCTCTACGTCTCCGTGGGACCTTTATATACATCAATAACGTAATATAACCTAACCTAACCCAACCTAACCTGTCGGGGTACCATTTAACCACATTCCTTGATTTTCGGGCCCTACTTCTCGGTGGGAACACTGTATACGTCTATGACGTAATACAACCTAACCTAAACCAACCTACCATCTCGGCGGTAATATTTGACAACATTCCTGACGAGTTGGCCTCTACGTCTCCGTGGGAACTTCATATACATCAATAACGTAACATAACCTAACCTAACCCAACCTAACATCTCGGCGGTAATATTTGACAGCATTCTTGGCAAGTTGGCCTCCAGGTCTCCGTTTGACCTTCATATACATCAATCACGTAATATAGCCTAACCTAACCCAACCTATAATCTCGGCGGTAATATTTGACAACATTCCTGGCGAGTTGGCCTCTACGTCTCCGTGGGACCTTTATATACATCAATAACACAATATAAGCTAGCCTAATCCAATCTAACATCTCGGCCGTGATATTTGACCACATTCCTGGCTTGTTGGCCTCTACGTCTCCGTGGGACCTTTATATACATCAATAACACAATATAAGCAAGCCTAACCCAATCTAACATCTCGGCGGTAATATTTGACCACATTCCTGGCTTGTTGGCCTCTACGTCTCCGTGGGACCTTTATATACATCAATGACGTAATATAACCTAACCTAACCCAACCTAACATCTCGGCGGTAATATTTGACCACATTCCTGGCTTGTTGGCCTCTACTTCTCCGTGGGATCTTTATATATATCAATAACGTAATATAACCTAACCTAACCCAGCCTGACATCTCGGCGGTAATATTTGGCAACATTCCAGGCTCGTTGGCCTCTACGTCCCCGTGGGACCTTTATATACATGAATAACGTAATATAACGTAACCTAACCTAACCTAACCTGTCGGGGTACCATTTAACCACATTCCTTGATTTTCGGGCCCTAATTCTCGGTGGGAACACTGTATACGTCTATGACGTAATACAACCTAACCTAAACCAACCTACCATCTCGGCGGTAATATTTGACAACATTCCTGACGAGTTGGCCTCTACGTCTCCGTGGGAACTTCATATACATCAATAACGTAACATAACCTAACCTAACCCAACCTAACATCTCGGCGGTAATATTTGACAGCATTCTTGGCAAGTTGGCCTCCAGGTCTCCGTTTGACCTTCATATACATCAATCACGTAATATAGCCTAACCTAACCCAACCTATAATCTCGGCGGTAATATTTGACAACATTCCTGGCGAGTTGGCCTCTACGTCTCCGTGGGACCTTTATATACATCAATAACACAATATAAGCTAGCCTAATCCAATCTAACATCTCGGCCGTAATATTTGACCACATTCCTGGCTTGTTGGCCTCTACGTCTCCGTGGGACCTTTATATACATCAATAACACAATATAAGCAAGCCTAACCCAATCTAACATCTCGGCGGTAATATTTGACCACATTCCTGGCTTGTTGGCCTCTACGTCTCCGTGGGACCTTTATATACATCAATAACGTAATATAACCTAACCTAACCCAACCTAACATCTCGGGGGTAATATTTGAAAACATACCTGGCGAGTTGGCCTCTACTTCTCCGTGGGATCTTTATATATATCAATAACGTAATATAACCTAACCTAACCCAGCCTGACATCTCGGCGGTAATATTTGGCAACATTCCAGGCTCGTTGGCCTCTACGTCCCCGTGGGACCTTTATATACATGAATAACGTAATATAACGTAACCTAACCTAACCTAACCTGTCGGGGTACCATTTAACCACATTCCTTGATTTTCGGGCCCTACTTCTCGGTGGGAACACTGTATACGTCTATGACGTAATACAACCTAACCTAAACCAACCTACCATCTCGGCGGTAATATTTGACAACATTCCTGACGAGTTGGCCTCTACGTCTCCGTGGGAACTTCATATACATCAATAACGTAACATAACCTAACCTAACCCAACCTAACATCTCGGCGGTAATATTTGACAGCATTCTTGGCAAGTTGGCCTCCAGGTCTCCGTTTGACCTTCATATACATCAATCACGTAATATAGCCTAACCTAACCCAACCTATAATCTCGGCGGTAATATTTGACAACATTCCTGGCGAGTTGGCCTCTACGTCTCCGTGGGACCTTTATATACATCAATAACACAATATAAGCTAGCCTAATCCAATCTAACATCTCGGCCGTAATATTTGACCACATTCCGGGCTTGTTGGCCTCTACGTCTCCGTGGGACCTTTATATACATCAATAACACAATATAAGCAAGCCTAACCCAATCTAACATCTCGGCGGTAATATTTGACCACATTCCTGGCTTGTTGGCCTCTACGTCTCCGTGGGACCTTTATATACATCAATAACGTAATATAACCTAACCTAACCCAACCTAACATCTCGGGGGTAATATTTGAAAACATACCTGGCGAGTTGGCCTCTACTTCTCCGTGGGATCTTTATATATATCAATAACGTAATATAACCTAACCTAACCCAGCCTGACATCTCGGCGGTAATATTTGACAACATTCCTGGCGAGTTGGCCTCTACGTCTCCGTGGGACCTTTATATACATCAATAACGTAATATAACCTAACCTAACCCAACCTAACATCTCGGCGGTAATATTTGACAACATTCCTGGCGAGTTGGCTTCTCCGTCTCCGTGGGACCTTTATATACATCAATAACGTAATATAACCTAACATAACCCAACCTAACATCTCGGCGGTAATATTTGGCAACATTCCCGGCTTGTTGGCCTCTACGTCTCCGTGGGACCTTTATATACATCAATAACGTAATATAACGTAACCTAACCCAACCTATCACCTCGGCGGTAATATTTGACATCATTCCTGGCGAGTTGGCCTCTACGTCTCCGTGGGACCTTTATATACATCAATAACACAATATAAGCTAGCCTAACCCAATCTAACATCTCTGCCGTAATATTTGACCACATTCCTGGCTTGTTGGCCTCTACGTCTCCGTGGGACCTTTATATACATCAATAACACAATATAAGCTAGCCTAACCCAATCTAACATCTCGGCGGTAATATTTGACCACATTCCTGGCTTGTTGGCCTCTACGTCTCCGTGGGACCTTTATATACATCAATAACGTAATATCACCTAACCTAAGCCAACCTATCATCTTGGCTGTAATATTTGACAACATTCCTGGCGAGTTGGCCTCTAGGTCTCCGTTTGACCTTCATATACATCAATAACGTAATATAACCTAACCTAACCCAACCTATCATCTCGGCGGTAATATTTCACATCATTCCTGGCGAGTTGGCCTCTACGTCTCCGTGGGACCTTTATATACATCAATAACACAATATAAGCTAGCCTAACATAATCTAACACCTCGGCGGTAATATTTCACCACATTCCTGGCTTGTTGGCCTCTACGTCTCCGTGGGACCTTTATATACATCAATAACGTAATATAACCTAACCTAACCCAACCTAACATCTCGGCGGTAATATTTGACAACATTCCTGGCGAGTTGGCTTCTCCGTCTCCGTGGGACCTTTATATACATCAATAACGTAATATAACGTAACCTAACCCAACCTATCATCTCGGCGGTAATATTTGACATCATTCCTGGCGAGTTGGCCTCTACGTCTCCGTGGGACCTTTATATACATCAATAACACAATATAAGCTAGCCTAACCCAATCCAACATCTCGGCCGTAATATTTGACCACATTCCTGGCTTGTTGGCCTCTACGTCTCCGTGGGACCTTTATATATATCAATAACGTAATATAACGTAACCTAACCGAACCTATCATTTCGGCGGTAAAATTTGACAACATTTCTGGCGAGTTGGCCTCTACGTCTCCGTGGGACCTTTATATACATCAATAACGTAATATAACCTAACCTAAGCCAACCTATCATCTCAGCGGTAATATTTGAGAACATTCCTGGCGAGTTGGCCTCGACGTCTCCGTGAGACCTTTATATACATCAATAACGTAATATAACTTAACCTAACCCAACCTATCATTTCGGCGGTAATATTTGACAACATTCCTGGCGAGTTGGATTCTCCGTCTCCGTGGGATCTTTATATACATCAATAACGTAATATAACCTAACCTAACCCAACCTAACATCTCGGCGGTAATATTTGACAACATTCCTGGCGAGTTGGCTTCTCCGTCTCCGTGGGACCTTTATATACATCAATAACGTAATATAACCTAACCTAACCCAACCTAACATCACGGCGGTAATATTTGACAACATTTCTGGCGAGTTGGCTTCTCCGTCTCCGTGAGACCTTTATATACATCAATAACGTAATATAACCTAACCTAACCCAACCTAACATCACGGCGGTAATATTTGGCAACATTCCCGGCTTGTTGGCCTCTACGTCTCCGTGGGACCTTTATATACATCAATAACGTAATATAACGTAACCTAACCCAACCTAACTCTCTCGGGGTACCATTTAACCACATTCCTTGATTGTCGGGCCCTACTTCTCGGTGGGAACACTGTATACGCCTATGACGTAATACAACCTAACCTAAACCAACCTACCATCTCGGCGGTAATATTTGACAACATTCCTGGCGAGTTGGCCTCTACGTCTCCGCGGGACCTTTATATACATGAATAACGTAATATACCGTAACCTAACCCAACCTATCATTTCGGCGGTAAAATTTGACAACATTTCTGGCGAGTTAGCCTCTACGTCTCCGTGGGACCTTTATATACATCAATGACGTAATATAACCTAACCTAACCCAACCTAACATCTCGGCGGTAATATTTGACCACATTCCTGGCTTGTTGGCCTCTACGTCTCCGTGGGACCTTTATATACATCAATAACGTAATATAACGTAACCTAACCCAACCTAACCTCTCGGGGTACCATTTAACCACATTCCTTGATTGTCGGGCCCTACTTCTCGGTGGGAACACTGTATACGTCTATGACGTAATACAACCTAACCTAAAGCAACCTACCATCTCGGCGGTAATATTTGACAACATTCCTGACGAGTTGGCCTCTACGTATCCGTGGGATCTTCATATACATCAATAACGTAATATAACCTAACCTAACCCAACCTAACATCTCGGCGGTAATATTTGACAGCATTCCTGGCGAGTTGGCCTCCAGGTCTCCGTTTGACCTTCATATACATCAATAACGTAATATAGCCTAACCTAACCCAACCTATAATCTCGGCGGTAATATTTGACAACATTCCTGGCGAGTTGGCCTCTACGTCTCCGTGGGACCTTTATATACATCAATAACACAATATAAGCAAGCCTAACCCAATCTAACATCTAGGCGGTAATATTTGACCACATTCCTGGCTTGTTGGCCTCTACGTCTCCGTGGGACCTTTATATACATCAATAACGTAATATAACCTAACCTAACCCAACCTAACATCTCGGGGGTAATATTTGAAAACATACCTGGCGAGTTGGCCTCTACTTCTCCGTGGGATCTTTATATATATCAATAACGTAATATAACCTATCCTAACCCAGCCTGACATCTCGGCGGTAGTATTTGGCAACATTCCAGGCTCGTTGGCCTCTACGTCCCCGTGGGACCTTTATATACATGAATAACGTAATATAACGTAACCTAACCTAACCTAACCTGTCGGGGTACCATTTAACCACATTCCTTGATTTTCGGGCCCTACTTCTCGGTGGGAACACTGTATACGTCTATGACGTAATACAACCCAACCTAAACCAACCTACCATCTCGGCGGTAATATTTGACAACATTCCTGACGAGTTGGCCTCTACGTCTCCGTGGGAACTTCATATACATCAATAACGTAATATAACCTAACCTAACCCAACCTAACATCTCGGCGGTAATATTTGACAGCATTCTTGGCAAGTTGGCCTCCAGGTCTCCGTTTGACCTTCATATACATCAATTACGTAATATAGCCTAACCTAACCCAACCTATAATCTCGGCGGTAATATTTGACAACATTCCTGGCGAGTTGGCCTCTACGTCTCCGTGGGACCTTTATATACATCAATAACACAATATAAGCTAGCCTAATCCAATCTAACATCTCGGCCGTAATATTTGACCACATTCCTGGCTTGTTGGCCTCTACGTCTCCGTGGGACCTTTATATACATCAATAACACAATATAAGCAAGCCTAACCCAATCTAACATCTCGGCGGTAATATTTGACCACATTCCTGGCTTGTTGGCCTCTACGTCTCCGTGGGACCTTTATATACATCAATAACGTAATATAACCTAACCTAACCCAACCTAACATCTCGGGGGTAATATTTGAAAACATACCTGGCGAGTTGGCCTCTACTTCTCCGTGGGATCTTTATATATATCAATAACGTAATATAACCTAACCTAACCCAGCCTGACATCTCGGCGGTAATATTTGGCAACATTCCAGGCTCGTTGGCCTCTACGTCCCCGTGGGACCTTTATATACATGAATAACGTAATATAACGTAACCTAACCTAACCTAACCTGTCGGGGTACCATTTAACCACATTCCTTGATTGTCGGGCCCTACTTCTCGGTAGGAACACTGTATACGTCTATGACGTAATACAACCTAACCTAAACCAACCTACCATTTCAGCGGTAATATTTGACAACATTCCTGGCGAGTTGGCCTCTACGTCTCCGTGGGACCTTTATATACATCAATAACGTAATATAACCTAACCTAACCCAACCTAACATCTCGGGGGTAATATTTGAAAACATACCTGGCGAGTTGGCCTCTACTTCTCCGTGGGATCTTTATATATATCAATAACGTAATATAACCTATCCTAACCCAGCCTGACATCTCGGCGGTAGTATTTGGCAACATTCCAGGCTCGTTGGCCTCTACGTCCCCGTGGGACCTTTATATACATGAATAACGTAATATAACGTAACCTAACCTAACCTAACCTGTCGGGGTACCATTTAACCACATTCCTTGATTTTCGGGCCCTACTTCTCGGTGGGAACACTGTATACGTCTATGACGTAATACAACCCAACCTAAACCAACCTACCATCTCGGCGGTAATATTTGACAACATTCCTGACGAGTTGGCCTCTACGTCTCCGTGGGAACTTCATATACATCAATAACGTAATATAACCTAACCTAACCCAACCTAACATCTCGGCGGTAATATTTGACAGCATTCTTGGCAAGTTGGCCTCCAGGTCTCCGTTTGACCTTCATATACATCAATTACGTAATATAGCCTAACCTAACCCAACCTATAATCTCGGCGGTAATATTTGACAACATTCCTGGCGAGTTGGCCTCTACGTCTCCGTGGGACCTTTATATACATCAATAACACAATATAAGCTAGCCTAATCCAATCTAACATCTCGGCCGTAATATTTGACCACATTCCTGGCTTGTTGGCCTCTACGTCTCCGTGGGACCTTTATATACATCAATAACACAATATAAGCAAGCCTAACCCAATCTAACATCTCGGCGGTAATATTTGACCACATTCCTGGCTTGTTGGCCTCTACGTCTCCGTGGGACCTTTATATACATCAATAACGTAATATAACCTAACCTAACCCAACCTAACATCTCGGGGGTAATATTTGAAAACATACCTGGCGAGTTGGCCTCTACTTCTCCGTGGGATCTTTATATATATCAATAACGTAATATAACCTAACCTAACCCAGCCTGACATCTCGGCGGTAATATTTGGCAACATTCCAGGCTCGTTGGCCTCTACGTCCCCGTGGGACCTTTATATACATGAATAACGTAATATAACGTAACCTAACCTAACCTAACCTGTCGGGGTACCATTTAACCACATTCCTTGATTGTCGGGCCCTACTTCTCGGTAGGAACACTGTATACGTCTATGACGTAATACAACCTAACCTAAACCAACCTACCATTTCAGCGGTAATATTTGACAACATTCCTGGCGAGTTGGCCTCTACGTCTCCGCGGGACCTTTATATACATGAATAACGTAATATACCGTAACCTAACCCAACCTATCATTTCGGCGGTAAAATTTGACAACATTTCTGGCGAGTTAGCCTCTACGTCTCCGTGGGACCTTTATATACATCAATGACGTAATATAACCTAACCTAACCCAACCTAACATCTCGGCGGTAATATTTGACCACATTCCTGGCTTGTTGGCCTCTACGTCTCCGTGGGACCTTTATATACATCAATAACGTAATATAACGTAACCTAACCCAACCTAACCTCTCGGGGTACCATTTAACCACATTCCTTGATTGTCGGGCCCTACTTCTCGGTGGGAACACTGTATACGTCTATGACGTAATACAACCTAACCTAAACCAACCTACCATCTCGGCGGTAATATTTGACAACATTCCTGACGAGTTGGCCTCTACGTATCCGTGGGATCTTCATATACATCAATAACGTAATATAACCTAACCTAACCCAACCTAACATCTCGGCGGTAATATTTGACAGCATTCCTGGCGAGTTGGCCTCCAGGTCTCCGTTTGACCTTCATATACATCAATAACGTAATATAGCCTAACCTAACCCAACCTATAATCTCGGCGGTAATATTTGACAACATTCCTGGCGAGTTGGCCTCTACGTCTCCGTGGGACCTTTATATACATCAATAACACAATATAAGCTAGCCTAATCCAATCTAACATCTCGGCCGTAATATTTGACCACATTCCTGGCTTGTTGGCCTCTACGTCTCCGTGGGACCTTTATATACATCAATAACACAATATAAGCAAGCCTAACCCAATCTAACATCTCGGCGGTAATATTTGACCACATTCCTGGCTTGTTGGCCTCTACGTCTCCGTGGGACCTTTATATACATCAATAACGTAATATAACCTAACCTAACCCAACCTAACATCTCGGGGGTAATATTTGAAAACATACCTGGCGAGTTGGCCTCTACTTCTCCGTGGGATCTTTATATATATCAATAACGTAATATAACCTAACCTAACCCAGCCTGACATCTCGGCGGTAGTATTTGGCAACATTCCAGGCTCGTTGGCCTCTACGTCCCCGTGGGACCTTTATATACATGAATAACGTAATATAACGTAACCTAACCTAACCTAACCTGTCGGGGTACCATTTAACCACATTCCTTGATTTTCGGGCCCTACTTCTCGGTGGGAACACTGTATACGTCTATGACGTAATACAACCTAACCTAAACCAACCTACCATCTCGGCGGTAATATTTGACAACATTCCTGACGAGTTGGCCTCTACGTCTCCGTGGGAACTTCATATACATCAATAACGTAATATAACCTAACCTAACCCAACCTAACATCTCGGCGGTAATATTTGACAGCATTCTTGGCAAGTTGGCCTCCAGGTCTCCGTTTGACCTTCATATACATCAATCACGTAATATAGCCTAACCTAACCCAACCTATAATCTCGGCGGTAATATTTGACAACATTCCTGGCGAGTTGGCTTCTTCGTCTCCGTGGGACCTTTATATACATCAATGACGTAATATAACCTAACCTAACCCAACCTAACATCTCGGCGGTAATATTTGACCACATTCCTGGCTTGTTGGCCTCTACGTCTCCGTGGGACCTTTATATACATCAATAACGTAATATAACGTAACCTAACCCAACCTAACCTCTCGGGGTACCATTTAACCACATTCCTTGATTGTCGGGCCCTACTTCTCGGTGGGAACACTGTATACGTCTATGACGTAATACAACCTAACCTAAACCAACCTACCATCTCGGCGGTAATATTTGACAACATTCCTGACGAGTTGGCCTCTACGTATCCGTGGGATCTTCATATACATCAATAACGTAATATAACCTAACCTAACCCAACCTAACATCTCGGCGGTAATATTTGACAGCATTCCTGGCGAGTTGGCCTCCAGGTCTCCGTTTGACCTTCATATACATCAATAACGTAATATAACCCAACCTAACCCAACCTAACATCTCGGCGGTAATATTTGACAGCATTCTTGGCAAGTTGGCCTCCAGGTCTCCGTTTGACCTTCATATACATCAATCACGTAATATAGCCTAACCTAACCCAACCTATAATCTCGGCGGTAATATTTGACAACATTCCTGGCGAGTTGGCCTCTACGTCTCCGTGGGACCTTTATATACATCAATAACACAATATAAGCTAGCCTAATCCAATCTAACATCTCGGCCGTAATATTTGACCACATTCCTGGCTTGTTGGCCTCTACGTCTCCGTGGGACCTTTATATACATCAATAACACAATATAAGCAAGCCTAACCCAATCTAACATCTCGGCGGTAATATTTGACCACATTCCTGGCTTGTTGGCCTCTACGTCTCCGTGGGACCTTTATATACATCAATAACGTAATATAACCTAACCTAACCCAACCTAACATCTCGGGGGTAATATTTGACAGCATTCCTGGCGAGTTGGACTCTAGGTTTCCGTTTGACCTTCATATACATCAATAACGTAATATAACCTAACCTAACCCAACCTATCATCTCGGCGGTAATATTTCACATCATTCCTGGCGAGTTGGCCTTTACGTCTCCGTGGGACCTTTATATACATCAATAACACAATATAAGCTAGCCTAACATAATCTAACACCTCGGCGGTAATATTTGACCACATTCCTGGCTTGTTGGCCTCTACGTCTCCGTGGGACCTTTATATACATCAATAACACAATATAAGCAAGCCTAACCCAATCTAACATCTCGGCGGTAATATTTGACCACATTCCTGGCTTGTTGGCCTCTACGTCTCCGTGGGACCTTTATATACATCAATAACGTAATATAACCTAACCTAACCCAACCTAACATCTCGGGGGTAATATTTGAAAACATACCTGGCGAGTTGGCCTCTACTTCTCCGTGGGATCTTTATATATATCAATAACGTAATATAACCTAACCTAACCCAACCTAACATCTCGGCGGTAATATTTGACAGCATTCTTGGCAAGTTGGCCTCCAGGTCTCCGTTTGACCTTCATATACATCAATCACGTAATATAGCCTAACCTAACCCAACCTATAATCTCGGCGGTAATATTTGACAACATTCCTGGCGAGTTGGCCTCTGCGTCTCCGTGGGACCTTTATATACATCAATGACGTAATATAACCTAACCTAACCCAACCTAACATCTCGGCGGTAATATTTGACCACATTCCTGGCTTGTTGGCCTCTACGTCTCCGTGGGACCTTTATATACATCAATAACGTAATATAACGTAACCTAACCCAACCTAACCTCTCGGGGTACCATTTAACCACATTCCTTGATTGTCGGGCCCTACTTCTCGGTGGGAACACTGTATACGTCTATGACGTAATACAACCTAACCTAAACCAACCTACCATCTCGGCGGTAATATTTGACAACATTCCTGACGAGTTGGCCTCTACGTATCTGTGGGATCTTCATATACATCAATAACGTAATATAACCTAACCTAACCCAACCTATCATCTCGGCGGTAATATTTCACATCATTCCTGGCGAGTTGGCCTTTACGTCTCCGTGGGACCTTTATATACATCAATAACACAATATAAGCTAGCCTAACATAATCTAACACCTCGGCGGTAATATTTGACCACATTCCTGGCTTGTTGGCCTCTACGTCTCCGTGGGACCTTTATATACATCAATAACACAATATAAGCAAGCCTAACCCAATCTAACATCTCGGCGGTAATATTTGACCACATTCCTGGCTTGTTGGCCTCTACGTCTCCGTGGGACCTTTATATACATCAATAACGTAATATAACCTAACCTAACCCAACCTAACATCTCGGGGGTAATATTTGAAAACATACCTGGCGAGTTGGCCTCTACTTCTCCGTGGGATCTTTATATATATCAATAACGTAATATAACCTAACCTAACCCAACCTAACATCTCGGCGGTAATATTTGACAGCATTCTTGGCAAGTTGGCCTCCAGGTCTCCGTTTGACCTTCATATACATCAATCACGTAATATAGCCTAACCTAACCCAACCTATAATCTCGGCGGTAATATTTGACAACATTCCTGGCGAGTTGGCCTCTGCGTCTCCGTGGGACCTTTATATACATCAATGACGTAATATAACCTAACCTAACCCAACCTAACATCTCGGCGGTAATATTTGACCACATTCCTGGCTTGTTGGCCTCTACGTCTCCGTGGGACCTTTATATACATCAATAACGTAATATAACGTAACCTAACCCAACCTAACCTCTCGGGGTACCATTTAACCACATTCCTTGATTGTCGGGCCCTACTTCTCGGTGGGAACACTGTATACGTCTATGACGTAATACAACCTAACCTAAACCAACCTACCATCTCGGCGGTAATATTTGACAACATTCCTGACGAGTTGGCCTCTACGTATCTGTGGGATCTTCATATACATCAATAACGTAATATAACCTAACCTAACCCAACCTAACATCTCGGCGGTAATATTTGACAGCATTCCTGGCGAGTTGGCCTCCAGGTCTCCGTTTGACCTTCATATAAATCAATAACATAATATAGCCTAACCTAACCCAACCTATAATCTCGGCGGTAATATTTGACAACATTCCTGGCGAGTTGGCCTCTACGTCTCCGTGGGACCTTTATATACATCAATAACACAATATAAGCTAGCCTAATCCAATCTAACATCTCGGCCGTAATATTTGACCACATTCCTGGCTTGTCGGCCTCTACGTCTCCGTGGGAACTTTATATACATCAATAACGTAATATAACCTGACCTAACCCAACCTAACATCTCGGCGGTAATATTTGACAACATTCCTGGCGAGTTGGCTTCTCCGTCTCCGTGGGACCTTTATATACATCAATAACGTAATATAACCTAACCTAACCCAACCTAACATCACGGCGGTAATATTTGACAACATTCCTGGCGAGTTGGCTTCTCCGTCTCCGTGGGACCTTTATGTACATCAATAACGTAATATAACCTAACCTAACCCAACCTAACATCACGGCGGTAATATTTGGCAACATTTCCGGCTTGTTGGCCTCTACGTCTCCGTGGGACCTTTATATACATCAATAACGTAATATAACGTAACCTAACCCAACCTAACTCTCTCGGGGTACCATTTAACCACATTCCTTGATTGTCGGGCCCTACTTCTCGGTAGGAACACTGTATACGTCTATGACGTAATACAACCTAACCTAAACCAACCTACCATTTCAGCGGTAATATTTGACAACATTCCTGGCGAGTTGGCCTCTACGTCTCCGCGGGACCTTTATATACATGAATAACGTAATATACCGTAACCTAACCCAACCTATCATTTCGGCGGTAAAATTTGACAACATTTCTGGCGAGTTAGCCTCTACGTCTCCGTGGGACCTTTATATACATCAATGACGTAATATAACCTAACCTAACCCAACCTAACATCTCGGCGGTAATATTTGACCACATTCCTGGCTTGTTGGCCTCTACGTCTCCGTGGGACCTTTATATACATCAATAACGTAATATAACGTAACCTAACCCAACCTAACCTCTCGGGGTACCATTTAACCACATTCCTTGATTGTCGGGCCCTACTTCTCGGTGGGAACACTGTATACGTCTATGACGTAATACAACCTAACCTAAACCAACCTACCATCTCGGCGGTAATATTTGACAACATTCCTGACGAGTTGGCCTCTACGTATCCGTGGGATCTTCATATACATCAATAACGTAATATAACCTAACCTAACCCAACCTAACATCTCGGCGGTAATATTTGACAGCATTCCTGGCGAGTTGGCCTCCAGGTCTCCGTTTGACCTTAATATACATCAATAACGTAATATAGCCTAACCTAACCCAACCTATAATCTCGGCGGTAATATTTGACAACATTCCTGGCGAGTTGGCCTCTACGTCTCCGTGGGACCTTTATATACATCAATAACACAATATAAGCTAGCCTAATCCAATCTAACATCTCGGCCGTAATATTTGACCACATTCCTGGCTTGTTGGCCTCTACGTCTCCGTGGGACCTTTATATACATCAATAACACAATATAAGCAAGCCTAACCCAATCTAACATCTCGGCGGTAATATTTGACCACATTCCTGGCTTGTTGGCCTCTACGTCTCCGTGGGACCTTTATATACATCAATAACGTAATATAACCTAACCTAACCCAACCTAACATCTCGGGGGTAATATTTGAAAACATACCTGGCGAGTTGGCCTCTACGTCTCCGTGGGAACTTCATATACATCAATAACGTAATATAACCTAACCTAACCCAACCTAACATCTCGGCGGTAATATTTGACAGCATTCTTGGCAAGTTGGCCTCCAGGTCTCCGTTTGACCTTCATATACATCAATCACGTAATATAGCCTAACCTAACCCAACCTATAATCTCGGCGGTAATATTTGACAACATTCCTGGCGAGTTGGCCTCTTCGTCTCCGTGGGACCTTTATATACATCAATGACGTAATATAACCTAACCTAACCCAACCTAACATCTCGGCGGTAATATTTGACCACATTCCTGGCTTGTTGGCCTCTACGTCTCCGTGGGACCTTTATATACATGAATAACGTAATATAACGTAACCTAACCTAACCTAACCTGTCGGGGTACCATTTAACCACATTCCTTGATTTTCGAGCCCTACTTCTCGGTGGGAACACTGTATACGTCTATGACGTAATACAACCTAACCTAAACCAACCTACCATCTCGGCGGTAATATTTGACAACATTCCTGACGAGTTGGCCTCTACGTCTCCGTGGGAACTTCATATACATCAATAACGTAACATAACCTAACCTAACCCAACCTAACATCTCGGCGGTAATATTTGACAGCATTCTTGGCAAGTTGGCCTCCAGGTCTCCGTTTGACCTTCATATACATCAATTACGTAATATAGCCTAACCTAACCCAACCTATAATCTCGGCGGTAATATTTGACAACATTCCTGGCGAGTTGGCCTCTACGTCTCCGTGGGACCTTTATATACATCAATAACACAATATAAGCTAGCCTAATCCAATCTAACATCTCGGCCGTAATATTTGACCACATTCCTGGCTTGTTGGCCTCTACGTCTCCGTGGGACCTTTATATACATCAATAACACAATATAAGCAAGCCTAACCCAATCTAACATCTCGGCGGTAATATTTGACCACATTCCTGGCTTGTTGGCCTCTACGTCTCCGTGGGACCTTTATATACATCAATAACGTAATATAACCTAACCTAACCCAACCTAACATCTCGGGGGTAATATTTGAAAACATACCTGGCGAGTTGGCCTCTACTTCTCCGTGGGATCTTTATATATATCAATAACGTAATATAACCTAACCTAACCCAGCCTGACATCTCGGCGGTAATATTTGGCAACATTCCAGGCTCGTTGGCCTCTACGTCCCCGTGGGACCTTTATATACATGAATAACGTAATATAACGTAACCTAACCTAACCTAACCTGTCGGGGTACCATTTAACCACATTCCTTGATTGTCGGGCCCTACTTCTCGGTAGGAACACTGTATACGTCTATGACGTAATACAACCTAACCTAAACCAACCTACCATTTCAGCGGTAATATTTGACAACATTCCTGGCGAGTTGGCCTCTACGTCTCCGCGGGACCTTTATATACATGAATAACGTAATATACCGTAACCTAACCCAACCTATCATTTCGGCGGTAAAATTTGACAACATTTCTGGCGAGTTAGCCTCTACGTCTCCGTGGGACCTTTATATACATCAATGACGTAATATAACCTAACCTAACCCAACCTAACATCTCCGCGGTAATATTTGACCACATTCCTGGCTTGTTGGCCTCTACGTCTCCGTGGGACCTTTATATACATCAATAACGTAATATAACGTAACCTAACCCAACCTAACCTCTCGGGGTACCATTTAACCACATTCCTTGATTGTCGGGCCCTACTTCTCGGTGGGAACACTGTATACGTCTATGACGTAATACAACCTAACCTAAACCAACCTACCATCTCGGCGGTAATATTTGACAACATTCCTGACGAGTTGGCCTCTACGTATCCGTGGGATCTTCATATACATCAATAACGTAATATAACCTAACCTAACCCAACCTAACATCTCGGCGGTAATATTTGACAGCATTCCTGGCGAGTTGGCCTCCAGGTCTCCGTTTGACCTTCATATACATCAATAACGTAATATAGCCTAACCTAACCCAACCTATAATCTCGGCGGTAATATTTGACAACATTCCTGGCGAGTTGGCCTCTACGTCTCCGTGGGACCTTTATATACATCAATAACACAATATAAGCTAGCCTAATCCAATCTAACATCTCGGCCGTAATATTTGACCACATTCCTGGCTTGTTGGCCTCTACGTCTCCGTGGGACCTTTATATACATCAATAACACAATATAAGCAAGCCTAACCCAATCTAACATCTCGGCGGTAATATTTGACCACATTCCTGGCTTGTTGGCCTCTACGTCTCCGTGGGACCTTTATATACATCAATAACGTAATATAACCTAACCTAACCCAGCCTGACATCTCGGCGGTAGTATTTGGCAACATTCCAGGCTCGTTGGCCTCTACGTCCCCGTGGGACCTTTATATACATGAATAACGTAATATAACGTAACCTAACCTAACCTAACCTGTCGGGGTACCATTTAACCACATTCCTTGATTTTCGGGCCCTACTTCTCGGTGGGAACACTGTATACGTCTATGACGTAATACAACCTAACCTAAACCAACCTACCATCTCGGCGGTAATATTTGACAACATTCCTGACGAGTTGGCCTCTACGTATCCGTGGGATCTTCATATACATCAATAACGTAATATAACCTAACCTAACCCAACCTAACATCTCGGCGGTAATATTTGACAGCATTCCTGGCGAGTTGGCCTCCAGGTCTCCGTTTGACCTTCATATACATCAATAACGTAATATAACCTAACCTAACCCAACCTAACATCTCGGCGGTAATATTTGACAGCATTCTTGGCAAGTTGGCCTCCAGGTCTCCGTTTGACCTTCATATACATCAATCACGTAATATAGCCTAACCTAACCCAACCTATAATCTCGGCGGTAATATTTGACAACATTCCTGGCGAGTTGGCCTCTACGTCTCCGTCGGACCTTTATATACATCAATAACACAATATAAGCTAGCCTAATCCAATCTAACATCTCGGCCGTAATATTTGACCACATTCCTGGCTTGTTGGCCTCTACGTCTCCGTGGGACCTTTATATACATCAATAACACAATATAAGCAAGCCTAACCCAATCTAACATCTCGGCGGTAATATTTGACCACATTCCTGGCTTGTTGGCCTCTACGTCTCCGTGGGACCTTTATATACATCAATAACGTAATATAACCTAACCTAACCCAACCTAACATCTCGGGGGTAATATTTGAAAACATACCTGGCGAGTTGGCCTCTACTTCTCCGTGGGATCTTTATATATATCAATAACGTAATATAACCTAACCTAACCCAGCCTGACATCTCGGCGGTAATATTTGGCAACATTCCAGGCTCGTTGGCCTCTACGTCCCCGTGGGACCTTTATATACATGAATAACGTAATATAACGTAACCTAACCTAACCTAACCTGTCGGGGTACCATTTAACCACATTCCTTGATTTTCGGGCCCTACTTCTCGGTGGGAACACTGTATACGTCTATGACGTAATACAACCTAACCTAAACCAACCTACCATCTCGGCGGTAATATTTGACAACATTCCTGACGAGTTGGCCTCTACGTCTCCGTGGGAACTTCATATACATCAATAACGTAATATAACCTAACCTAACCCAACCTAACATCTCGGCGGTAATATTTGACAGCATTCTTGGCAAGTTGGCCTCCAGGTCTCCGTTTGACCTTCATATACATCAATCACGTAATATAGCCTAACCTAACCCAACCTATAATCTCGGCGGTAATATTTGACAACATTCCTGGCGAGTTGGCCTCTGCGTCTCCGTGGGACCTTTATATACATCAATAACGTAATATAACCTAACCTAACCCAACCTAACATCTCGGCGGTAATATTTGACAACATTCCTGGCGAGTTGGCTTCTCCGTCTCCGTGGGACCTCTATATACATCAATAACGTAATATAACCTAACCTAACCCAACCTAACATCTCGGCGGTAATATTTGGCAACATTCCCGGCTTGTTGGCCTCTACGTCTCCGTGGGACCTTTATATACATCAATAACGTAATATAACCTAACCTAACCCAACCTATCATCTCGGCGGTAATATTTCACATCATTCCTGGCGAGTTGGCCTTTACGTCTCCGTGGGACCTTTATATACATCAATAACACAATATAAGCTAGCCTAACATAATCTAACACCTCGGCGGTAATATTTGACCACATTCCTGGCTTGTTGGCCTCTACATCTCCGTGGGACCTTTATATACATCAATAACACAATATAAGCAAGCCTAACCCAATCTAACATCTCGGCGGTAATATTTGACCACATTCCTGGCTTGTTGGCCTCTACGTCTCCGTGGGACCTTTATATACATCAATAACGTAATATAACCTAACCTAACCCAACCTAACATCTCGGGGGTAATATTTGAAAACATACATGGCGAGTTGGCCTCTACTTCTCCGTGGGATCTTTATATATATCAATAACGTAATATAACCTAACCTAACCCAACCTAACATCTCGGCGGTAATATTTGACAGCATTCTTGGCAAGTTGGCCTCCAGGTCTCCGTTTGACCTTCATATACATCAATCACGTAATATAGCCTAACCTAACCCAACCTATAATCTCGGCGGTAATATTTGACAACATTCCTGGCGAGTTGGCCTCTGCGTCTCCGTGGGACCTTTATATACATCAATGACGTAATATAACCTAACCTAACCCAACCTAACATCTCGGCGGTAATATTTGACCACATTCCTGGCTTGTTGGCCTCTACGTCTCCGTGGGACCTTTATATACATCAATAACGTAATATAACGTAACCTAACCCAACCTAACCTCTCGGGGTACCATTTAAACACATTCCTTGATTGTCGGGCCCTACTTCTCGGTGGGAACACTGTATACGTCTATGACGTAATACAACCTAACCTAAACCAACCTACCATCTCGGCGGTAATATTTGACAACATTCCTGACGAGTTGGCCTCTACGTATCCGTGGGATCTTCATATACATCAATAACGTAATATAACCTAACCTAACCCAACCTAACATCTCGGCGGTAATATTTGACAGCATTCCTGGCGAGTTGGCCTCCAGGTCTCCGTTTGACCTTCATATACATCAATAACATAATATAGCCTAACCTAACCCAACCTATAATCTCGGCGGTAATATTTGACAACATTCCTGGCGAGTTGGCCTCTACGTCTCCGTGGGACCTTTATATACATCAATAACACAATATAAGCTAGCCTAATCCAATCTAACATCTCGGCCGTAATATTTGACCACATTCCTGGCTTGTTGGCCTCTACGTCTCCGTGGGACCTTTATATACATCAATAACACAATATAAGCAAGCCTAACCCAATCTAACATCTCGGCGGTAATATTTGACCACATTCCTGGCTTGTTGGCCTCTACGTCTCCGTGGGACCTTTATATACATCAATAACGTAATATAACCTAACCTAACCCAACGTAACATCTCGGGGGTAATATTTGAAAACATACCTGGCGAGTTGGCCTCTACTTCTCCGTGGGATCTTTATATATATCAATAACGTAATATAACCTAACCTAACCCAGCCTGACATCTCGGCGGTAATATTTGGCAACATTCCAGGCTCGTTGGCCTCTACGTCCCCGTGGGACCTTTATATACATGAATAACGTAATATAACGTAACCTAACCTAACCTAACCTGTCGGGGTACTATTTAACCACATTCCTTGATTTTCGGGCCCTACTTCTCGGTGGGAACACTGTATACGTCTATGACGTAATACAACCTAACCTAAACCAACCTACCATCTCGGCGGTAATATTTGACAACATTCCTGACGAGTTGGCCTCTACGTCTCCGTGGGAACTTCATATACATCAATAACGTAATATAACCTACCCTAAGCCAACCTATCATCTCGGCGGTAATATTTGACAACATTCCTGGCGAGTGGCTTCTCCGTCTCCGTGGGACCTTTATATACATCAATAACGTAATATAACCTAACCTAACCCAACCTAACATCTCGGCGGTAATATTTGACAACATTCCTGGCGAGTTGGCTACTCCGTCTCCGTGGGACCTTTATATACATCAATAACGTAATATAACCTAACCTAACCCAACCTAACATCACGGCGGTAATATTTGACAACATTCCTGGCGAGTTGGCTTCTCCGTCTCCGTGGGACCTTTATATACATCAATAACGTAATATAACCTAACCTAACCCAACCTAACATCACGGCGGTAATATTTGGCAACATTCCCGGCTTGTTGGCCTCTACGTCTCCGTGGGACCTTTATATACATCAATAACGTAATATAACGTAACCTAACCCAACCTAACCTCTCTGGGTACCATTTAACCACATTCCTTGATTGTCGGGCCCTACTTCTCGGTAGGAACACTGTATACGTCTATGACGTAATACAACCTAACCTAAACCAACCTACCATCTCGGCGGTAATATTTGACAACATTCCTGGCGAGTTGGCCTCTACGTCTCCGTGGGACCTTTATTTACGTCAATAACGTAATATAACCTAACCTAACCCAATCTAACATCTCGGCGGTAATATTTGGCAACATTCCCGGCTTGTTGGCCTCTACGTCTCCGTGGGACCTTTATATACACCAATAACGTAATATAACGTAACCTAACCCAACCTATCATCTCGGCGGTAATATTTGACATCATTCCTGGCGAGTTGGCCTCTACGTCTCCGTGGGACCTTTATATACATCAATAACGTAATATAACCTAACCTAACCCAACCTAACATCTCGGCGGTTATATTTGACAGCATTCCTGGCGAGTTGGCCTCCAGGTCTCCGTTTGACCTTCATATACATCAATAACGTAATATAGCCTAACCTAACCCAACCTATAATCTCGGCGGTAATATTTGACAACATTCCTGGCGAGTTGGCCTCTACGTCTCCGTGGGACCTTTATATACATCAATAACACAATATAAGCTAGCCTAATCCAATCTAACATCTCGGCCGTAATATTTGACCACATTCCTGGCTTGTTGGCCTCTACCTCTCCGTGGGACCTTTATATACATCAATAACGTAATATAACCTAACCTAACCCAACCTATAATCTCGGCGGTAATATTTGACCACATTCCTGGCTTGTTGGCCTCTACGTCTCCGTGGGACCTTTATATACTTCAATAACGTAATATAACCTAACCTAACCCAACCTAACATCTCGGCGGTAATATTTGACAACATTCCTGGCGAGTTGGCTTCTCCGTCTCCGTGGGACGTTTATATACATCAATAACGTTATATAACCTAACCTAACCCAACCTAACATCACGGCGGTAATATTTGGCAACATTCCCGGCTTGTTGGCCTCTACGTCTCCGTGGGACCTTTATATACATTAATAACGTAATATAACCTAACCTAACCCAACCTAACATCTCGGCGGTAATATTTGACCACATTCCTGGCGAGTTGGCCTCTACGTCTCCGTGGGACCTTTATATACATCAATAACGTAATATAACGTAACCTAACCCAACCTAACCTCTCGGGGTACCATTTAACCACATTCCTTGATTGTCGGGCCCTACTTCTCGGTGGGAACACTGTATACGCCTATGACGTAATACAACCTAACCTAAACCAACCTACCATCTCGGCGGTAATATTTGACAACATTCCTGACGAGTTGGCCTCTACGTATCCGTGGGATCTTCATATACATCAATAACGTAATATAACCTAACCTAACCCAACCTAACATCTCGGCGGTTATATTTGACAGCATTCCTGGCGAGTTGGCCTCCAGGTCTCCGTTTGACCTTCATATACATCAATAACGTAATATAGCCTAACCTAACCCAACCTATAATCTCGGCGGTAATATTTGACAACATTCCTGGCGAGTTGGCCTCTACGTCTCCGTGGGACCTTTATATACATCAATAACACAATATAAGCTAGCCTAATCCAATCTAACATCTCGGCCGTAATATTTGACCACATTCCTGGCTTGTTGGCCTCTACGTCTCCGTGGGACCTTTATATACATCAATAACACAATATAAGCTAGCCTAACCCAATCTAACATCTCGGCAGTAATATTTGACCACATTCCTGGCTTGTTGGCCTCTACGTCTCCGTGGGACCTTTATATACATCAATAACGTAATATCACCTAACCTAAGCCAACCTATCATCTTGGCGGTAATGTTTGACAACATTCCTGGCGAGTTGGCCTCTAGGTCTCCGTTTGACCTTCATATACATCAATAACGTAATATAACCTAACCTAACCCAACCTATCATCTCGGCGGTAATATTTCACATCATTCCTGGCGAGTTGGCCTCTAGGTCTCCGTTTGACGTTCATATACATCAATAACGTAATATAACCTAACCTAACCCAACCTAACATCACGGCGGTAATATTTGACAACATTCCTGGCGAGTTGGCTTCTCCGTCTCCGTGGGACCTTTATATACATCAATAACGTAATATAACCTAACCTAACCCAACCTAACATTTCGGCGGTAATATTTGACAACATTCCTGGCGAGTTGGCTTCTCCGTCTCCGTGGGACCTTTAAATACATCAATAACGTAATATTACCTAACCTAACCCAACCTAACATCTCGGCGGTAATATTTGGCAACATTCTCGGCTTGTTGGCCTCAACGTCTCCGTGGAACCATTATATACATCAATAACGTAATATAACGTAACCTAACCCAACCTAACCTCTCCGGGTACCATTTAACCACATTCCTTGATTGTCGGGCCCTACTTCTCGGTGGGAACACTGTATACGTCTATGACGTAATACAACCTAACCTAAACCAACCTACCATCTCGGCGGTAATATTTGACAACATTCCTGACGAGTTGGCCTCTACGTCTGCGTGGGAACTTTATTTACGTCAATAACGTAATATAACCTAACCTAACCCAATCTAACATCTCGGCCGTAATATCTGACAACATTCCTGTCTTGTTGGCCTCTACGTCTCCGGTTGACCTTCATGTACATCAATAACGTAATATAACGTAACCTAACCCAACCTATCATCTCAGCGGTAATATTTGACAACATTCCTGACGAGTTGGCCTCTACGTCTGCGTGGGAACTTTATTTACGTCAATAACGTAATATAACCTAACCTAACCCAATCTAACATCTCGGCGGTAATATTTGACAGCATTCCTGGCGAGTTGGCTTCTCCGTCTCCGTGGGACCTTTAGATACATCAATAACGTAATATAACCTAACCTAACCCAACCTAACATTTCGGCGGTAATATTTGACAACATTCCTGGCGAGTTGGCTTCTCCGTCTCCGTGGGTCCTTTATATACATCAATAACGTAATATAACCTAACCTAACCCAACCTAACACCTCGGCGGTAATATTTGGCAACATTCCCGGCTTGTTGGCCTCTACGTCTCCGTGGGACCTTTATATACATCAATAACGTAATATAACGTAACCTAACCCAACCTAAGATCTCGGCGGTAATATTTGACAGCATTCCTGGCGAGTTGGCTTCTCCGTCTCCGAGGGACCTTTATATACATCAATAACGTAATATAACCTAACCTAACCCAACCTAACATTTCGGCGGTAATATTTGACAACATTCCCGGCGAGTTGGCTTCTCCGTCTCCGTGGGTCCTTTATATACATCAATAACGTAATATAACCTAACCTAACCCAACCTAACATCTCGGCGGTAATATTTGGCAACATTCCCGGCTTGTTGGCCTCTACGTCTCCGTGGGACCTTTATATACATCAATAACGTTATATAACGTAACCTAACCCAACCTAAGATCTCGGCGGTAATATTTGACCACATTTCTGGCTTGTTGGCCTCTACGTGTCCGTGGGACCTTTATATACTTCATTAACGTAATATAATCTAACGTAACCCAAACTATCATCTCGGCGGTTATATTTGACAACATTCCTGGCGAGTTGGCTTCTACGTCTCCGTGGGACCTTTATATACATCAATAACGTAATATAACCTAACCTAAGCCAACCTATCATCTCGGCGGTAATATTTGACCACATTCCTGGCTTGTTGGCCTCTACGTCTCCGTGGGACCTTTATATACATCAATAACGTAATATAACCTAACCTAACCCAACCTAACATCTCGGCGGTAATATTTGACAACATTCCTGGCGAGTTGGCTTCTCCGTCTCCGTGGGACCTTTATATACATCAATAACGTAATATAACCTAACCTAACCCAACCTAACATCACGGCGGTAATATTTGACAACATTCCTGGCGAGTTGGCTTCTCGGTCTCCGTGGGACCTTTAAATACATCAATAACGTAATATTACCTAACCTAACCCAACCTAACATCTCGGCGGTAATATTTGGCAACATTCTCGGCTTGTTGGCCTCAACGTCTCCGTGGAACCATTATATACATCAATAACGTAATATAACGTAACCTAACCCAACCTAACCTCTCCGGGTACCATTTAACCACATTCCTTGATTGTCGGGCCCTACTTCTCGGTGGGAACACTGTATACGTCTATGACGTAATACAACCTAACCTAAACCAACCTACCATCTCGGCGGTAATATTTGACAACATTCCTGACGAGTTGGCCTCTACGTCTGCGTGGGAACTTTATTTACGTCAATAACGTAATATAACCTAACCTAACCCAATCTAACATCTCGGCCGTAATATCTGACAACATTCCTGTCTTGTTGGCCTCTACGTCTCCGGTTGACCTTCATGTACATCAATAACGTAATATAACCTAACCTAACCCAACCTAACATTTCGGCGGTAATATTTGACAACATTCCTGGCGAGTTGGCTTCTCCGTCTCCGTGGGACCTTTAAATACATCAATAACGTAATATTACCTAACCTAACCCAACCTAACATCTCGGCGGTAATATTTGGCAACATTCTCGGCTTGTTGGCCTCAACGTCTCCGTGGAACCATTATATACATCAATAACGTAATATAACGTAACCTAACCCAACCTAACATCACGGCGGTAATATTTGACAACATTCCTGGCGAGTTGGCTTCTCCGTCTCCGTGGGACCTTTATATACATCAATAACGTAATATAACCTAACCTAACCCAACCTAACATTTCTGCGGTAATATTTGACAACATTCCTGGCGAGTTGGCTTCTCCGTCTCCGTGGGACCTTTAAATACATCAATAACGTAATATTACCTAACCTAACCCAACCTAACATCTCGGCGGTAATATTTGGCAACATTCTCGGCTTGTTGGCCTCAACGTCTCCGTGGAACCATTATATACATCAATAACGTAATATAACGTAACCTAACCCAACCTAACCTCTCCGGGTACCATTTAACCACATTCCTTGATTGTCGGGCCCTACTTCTCGGTGGGAACACTGTATACGTCTATGACGTAATACAACCTAACCTAAACCAACCTACCATCTCGGCGGTAATATTTGACAACATTCCTGACGAGTTGGCCTCTACGTCTGCGTGGGAACTTTATTTACGTCAATAACGTAATATAACCTAACCTAACCCAATCTAACATCTCGGCCGTAATATCTGACAACATTCCTGTCTTGTTGGCCTCTACGTCTCCGGTTGACCTTCATGTACATCAATAACGTAATATAACGTAACCTAACCCAACCTATCATCTCAGCGGTAATATTTGACAACATTCCTGACGAGTTGGCCTCTACGTCTGCGTGGGAACTTTATTTACGTCAATAACGTAATATAACCTAACCTAACCCAATCTAACATCTCGGCGGTAATATTTGACAGCATTCCTGGCGAGTTGGCTTCTCCGTCTCCGTGGGACCTTTAGATACATCAATAACGTAATATAACCTAACCTAACCCAACCTAACATTTCGGCGGTAATATTTGACAACATTCCTGGCGAGTTGGCTTCTCCGTCTCCGTGGGTCCTTTATATACATCAATAACGTAATATAACCTAACCTAACCCAACCTAACACCTCGGCGGTAATATTTGGCAACATTCCAGGCTCGTTGGCCTCTACGTCTCCGTGGGACCTTTATATACATCAATAACGTAATATAACGTAACCTAAGCCAACCTATCATTTCAGCGGTAATATTTGACAACATTCCTGGCGAGTTGGCCTCTACGCCTCCGTGGGTCCTTTATGTACATCAATAACGTAATATAACCTAACCTAACCCAACCTATCATCTCGGCGGTAATATTTGACCACATTCCTGGCGAGTTGGCCTCTACGTCTCCGTGGGTCCTTCATATACATCAATAACGTAATATAACTTAACCTAACCCAACCTATCATTTCGGCGGTAATATTTAACCACATTCCTAGCTTGTTGGCCTCTACTTCTCCGTGGGACCTTTATATATATCAATAACGTAATATAACCTAACCTAACCCAACCTAACATCTCGGCGGTAATATTTGGCATCATTCCCGGCTTGTTGGCCTATACGTCTCCGTGGGACCTTTATATACATCAATAACGTAATATAACGTAACCTAACCCAACCTATCATCTCGGCGGTAATATTTGACATCATTCCTGGCGAGTTGGCCTCTACGTCTCCGTGGGACCTTTATATACATCAATAACACAATATAAGCTAGCCTAACATAATCTAACACCTCGGCGGTAATATTTGACCACATTCCTGGCTTGTTGGCCTCTACGTCTCCGTGGGACCTTTATATACATCAATAACGTAATATAACCTAACCTAACCCAACCTAACATCTCGGCGGTAATATTTGACAACATTCCTGGCGAGTTGGCTTCTCCGTCTCCGTGGGTCCTTTATATACATCAATAACGTAATATAACCTAACCTAACCCAACCTAACACCTCGGCGGTAATATTTGGCAACATTCCCGGCTTGTTGGCCTCTACGTCTCCGTGGGACCTTTATATACATCAATAACGTTATATAACGTAACCTAACCCAACCTAAGATCTCGGCGGTAATATTTGACCACATTTCTGGCTTGTTGGCCTCTACGTGTCCGTGGGACCTTTATATACTTCATTAACGTAATATAATCTAACGTAATCCAAACTATCATCTCGGCGGTTATATTTGACAACATTCCTGGCGAGTTGGCTTCTACGTCTCCGTGGGACCTTTATATACATCAATAACGTAATATAACCTAACCTAACCCAACCTATCATTTCAGCGGTAATATTTGACAACATTCCTGGCGAGTTGGCCTCTACGCCTCCGTGGGTCCTTTATATACATCAATAACGTAATATAACCTAACCTAACCCAACCTAACATCTCGGCGGTAATATTTGGCAACATTCTCGGCTTGTTGGCCTCAACGTCTCCGTGGGACCATTATATACATCAATAACGTAATATAACGTAACCTAACCCAACCTAACCTCTCCAGGTACCATTTAACCACATTCCTTGATTGTCGGGCCCTACTTCTCGGTGGGAACACTGTATACGTCTATGACGTAATACAACCTAACCTAAACCAACCTACCATCTCGGCGGTAATATTTGACAACATTCCTGACGATTTGACCTCTACGTCTGCGTGGGAACTTTATTTACGTCAATAACGTAATATAACCTAACCTAACCCAATCTAACATCTCGGCCGTAATATCTGACAACATTCCTGTCTTGTTGGCCTCTACGTCTCCGGTTGACCTTCATGTACATCAATAACGTAATATAACGTAACCTAACCCAACCTGTCATCTCAGCGGTAATATTTGACAACATTCCTGACGAGTTGGCCTCTACGTCTGCGTGGGAACTTTATTTACGTCAATAACGTAATATAACCTAACCTAACCCAATCTAACATCTCGGCGGTAATATTTGACATCATTCCTGGCGAGTTGGCCTCTACGTCTCCGTGGGACATTTATATACATCAATAACACAATATAAGCTTGCCTAACCCAATCTAACATCTCGGCGGTAATATTTGACCACATTCCTGGCTTGTTGGCCTCTACGTCACCGAGGGACCTTTATATACATCAACAACGTAATATAACCTAACCTAACCCAACCTAACACCTCGGCGGTAATATTTGGCAACATTCCCGGCTGGTTGGCCTCTACGTCTCCGTGGGACCTTTATATACATCAATAACGTAATATAACGTAACCTAACCCAACCTAACATCTCGGCGGTAACATTTGACAGCATTCCTGGCGAGTTGGCTTCTCCGTCTCCGTGGGACCTTTATATACATCAATAACGTAATATAACGTAACCTAACCCAACCTAACATCTCGGCGGTAATATTTGGCAACATTCCCGGCTTGTTGGCCTCTACGTCTCCGTGGGACCTTTATATACATCAATAACGTAATATAACCTAACCTAACCCAACCTATCATCTCGGCGGTAATATTTCACATCATTCCTGGCGAGTTAGCTTCTCCGTCTCCGTGGGTCCTTTATATACATCAATAACGTAATATAACCTAACCTAACCCAACCTAACACCTCGGCGGTAATATTTGGCAACATTCCCGGCTTGTTAGCCTCTACGTCTCCGTGGGACCTTTATATACATCAATAACGTAATATAACGTAACCTAACCCAACCTAAGATCTCGGCGGTAATATTTGACAGCATTCCTGGCGAGTTGGCTTCTCCGTCTCCGAGGGACCTTTATATACATCAATAACGTAATATAACCTAACCTAACCCAACCTAACATTTCGGCGGTAATATTTGACAACATTCCCGGCGAGTTGGCTTCTCCGTCTCCGTGGGTCCTTTATATACATCAATAACGTAATATAACCTAACCTAACCCAACCTAACATCTATGCGGTAATATTTGGCAACATTCCCGGCTTGTTGGCCTCTACGTCTCCGTGGGACCTTTATATACATCAATAACGTTATATAACGTAACCTAACCCAACCTAAGATCTCGGCGGTAATATTTGACAGCATTCCTGGCGAGTTGGCTTCTCCGTCTCCGTGGGACCTTTACATACATCAATAACGTAATATAACCTAACCTAACCCAACCTAACATTTCGGCGGTAATATTTGACAACATTCCCGGCGAGTTGGCCTCTACGTCTGCGTGGGAACTTTATATACATCAATAACACTATATAAGCTAGCCTAACCCAATCTAACATCTCGGCGGTAATATTTGCCCACATTTCTGACTTGTTGGCCTCTACGTCTCCGTGGGACCTTTATATACTTCATTAACGTAATATAACCTAACCTAACCCAAACTATCATCTCGGCGGTAATATTTGACCACATTTCTGGCTTGTTGGCCTCTACGTGTCCGTGGGACCTTTATATACTTCATTAACGTAATATAATCTAACGTAACCCAAACTATCATCTCGGCGGTTATATTTGACAACATTCCTGGCGAGTTGGCTTCTACGTATCCGTGGGACCTTTATATACATCAATAACGTAATATAACCTAACCTAAGCCAACCTATCATCTCGGCGGTAATATTTGACCACATTCCTGGCTTGTTGGCCTCTACGTCTCCGGGGGACCTTTATATACATCAACAACGTAATATAACCTAACCTAACCCAACCTAACATCTCGGCGGTAATATTTGACCTCATTCCTGGCTTGTTGGCCTCTACGTCTCCGAGGGACCTTTATATACATCAATAACGTAATATAACCTAACCTAACCCAACCTAACATCTCGGCGGTAATATTTGACCACATTCCTGGCTTGCTGGCCTCAACGTCTCCGTGGGACCATTATATACATCAATAACGTAATATAACGTAACCTAACCCAACCTAACCTCTCCGGGTACCATTTAACCACATTCCTTGATTGTCGGGCCCTACTTCTCGGTGGGAACACTGTATACGTCTATGACGTAATACAACCTAACCTAAACCAACCTACCATCTCGGCGGTAATATTTGACAACATTCCTGACGAGTTGGCCTCTACGTCTGCGTGGGAACTTTATTTACGTCAATAACGTAATATAACCTAACCTAACCCAATCTAACATCTCGGCCGTAATATCTGACAACATTCCTGTCTTGTTGGCCTCTACGTCTCCGGTTGACCTTCATGTACATCAATAACGTAATATAACGTAACCTAACCCAACCTATCATCTCAGCGGTAATATTTGACAACATTCCTGACGAGTTGGCCTCTACGTCTGCGTGGGAACTTTATTTACGTCAATAACGTAATATAACCTAACCTAACCCAATCTAACATCTCGGCGGTAATATTTGACAGCATTCCTGGCGAGTTGGCTTCTCCGTCTCCGTGGGACCTTTATATACATCAATAACGTAATATAACCTAACCTAACCCAACCTAACATCTCGGCGGTAATATTTGACCACATTCCTGGCTTGTTGGCCTCTACGTCTCCGAGGGACCTTTATATACATCAATAACGTAATATAACCTAACCTAACCCAACCTAACATCTCGGCGGTAATATTTGGCAACATTCCCGGCTTGTTGGCCTCTACGTCTCCGTGGGACCTTTATATACATCAATAACGTTATATAACGTAACCTAACCCAACCTAAGATCTCGGCGGTAATATTTGACAGCATTCCTGGCGAGTTGGCTTCTCCGTCTCCGTGGGACCTTTATATACATCAATAACGTAATATAACCTAACCTAACCCAACCTAACATTTCGGCGGTAATATTTGACAACATTCCCGGCGAGTTGGCCTCTACGTCTGCGTGGGAACTTTATATACATCAATAACACTATATAAGCTAGCCTAACCCAATCTAACATCTCGGCGGTAATATTTGACCACATTTCTGACTTGTTGGCCTCTACGTCTCCGTGGGACCTTTATATACTTCATTAACGTAATATAACCTAACCTAACCCAAACTATCATCTCGGCGGTAATATTTGACCACATTTCTGGCTTGTTGGCCTCTACGTGTCCGTGGGACCTTTATATACTTCATTAACGTAATATAATCTAACGTAACCCAAACTATCATCTCGGCGGTTATATTTGACAACATTCCTGGCGCATTGGCTTCTACGTCTCCGTGGGACCTTTATATACATCAATAACGTAATATAACCTAACCTAAGCCAACCTATCATCTCGGCGGTAATATTTGGCAAGATTCCCGGCTTGTTGGCCTCAACGTCTCCGTGGGACCTTTATATACATCAATAACGTAATATAACGTAACCTAACCCAACCTAACCTCTCGGGGTACCATATAACCACATTCCTTGTTTGTCGGGCCCTACTTCTCGGTGGGAACACTGTATACGTCTATGACGTAATACAACCTAACCTAAACCAACCTATCATCTCGACGGTAATATTTGATAACATTCCTGGCGAGTTGGCCTCCAGGTCTCCGTTTGACCTTCATATACATCAATAACGTAATATAACATAACCTAACCCAACCTATCATCTCGGCGGTAATATTTGACATCATTCCTGGCGAGTTGGCCTCTACGTCTCCTTGGGACATTTATATACATCAATAACACAATATAAGCTTGCCTAACCCAATCTAACATCTCGGCGGTAATATTTGACCACATTCCTGGCTTGTTGGCCTCTACGTCTCCGTGGGACCTTTATATACAGCAATAACGTAATATAACCTAACCTAACCCAACCTAACATCTCGGCGGTAATATTTGGCAACATTCCAGGCTTGTTGGCTTCTACGTCTCCGTGGGACCTTTATATACATCAATAACGTAATATAACGTAACCTAACCCAACCTAACCTCTCGGGGTACCATTTAACCACATTCCTTGATTGTCGGGCCCTACTTCTAGGTGGGAACACTGTATACGTCTATGACGTAATACAACCTAACCTAAACCAACCTACCATCTCGGCGGTAATATTTGACAACATTCCTGACGAGTTGGCCTCTACGTCTCCGTGGGAACTTCATATACATCAATAACGTAAAATAACCTAACCTAACCCAACCTATCATCTCAGCGGTAATATTTGACAACATTCCTGGCGAGTTGGCTTCTCCGTCTCCGTGGGAACTTTATTTACGTCAATAACGTAATATAACCTAACCTAACCCAATCTAACATCTCGGCGGTAATATTAGACAACATTCCTCTCTTGTTGGCCTCTACGTCTCCGGTTGACCTTCATATACATCAATAACGTAATATAACGTAACCTAACCCAACATATCATCTCAGCGGTAATATTTGACATCATTCCTGGCGAGTTGGCCTCTACGTCTCCGTGGGACATTTATATACATCAATAACACAATATAAGCTTGCCTAACCCAATCTAACATCTCGGCGGTAATATTTGACCACATTCCTGGCTTGTTGGCCTCTACGTCACCGAGGGACCTTTATATACATCAACAACGTAATATAACCTAACCTAACCCAACCTAACACCTCGGCGGTAATATTTGGCAACATTCCCGGCTGGTTGGCCTCTACGTCTCCGTGGGACCTTTATATACATCAATAACGTAATATAACCTAACCTAACCCAACCTAACACCTCGGCGGTAATATTTGGCAACATTCCAGGCTCGTTGGCCTCTACGTCTCCGTGGGACCTTTATATACATCAATAACGTAATATAACGTAACCTAAGCCAACCTATCATTTCAGCGGTAATATTTGACAACATTCCTGGCGAGTTGGCCTCTACGCCTCCGTGGGTCCTTTATGTACATCAATAACGTAATATAACCTAACCTAACCCAACCTATCATCTCGGCGGTAATATTTGACCACATTCCTGGCGAGTTGGCCTCTACGTCTCCGTGGGTCCTTCATATACATCAATAACGTAATATAACTTAACCTAACCCAACCTATCATTTCGGCGGTAATATTTAACCACATTCCTAGCTTGTTGGCCTCTACTTCTCCGTGGGACCTTTATATATATCAATAACGTAATATAACCTAACCTAACCCAACCTAACATCTCGGCGGTAATATTTGGCATCATTCCCGGCTTGTTGGCCTATACGTCTCCGTGGGACCTTTATATACATCAATAACGTAATATAACGTAACCTAACCCAACCTATCATCTCGGCGGTAATATTTGACATCATTCCTGGCGAGTTGGCCTCTACGTCTCCGTGGGACCTTTATATACATCAATAACACAATATAAGCTAGCCTAACATAATCTAACACCTCGGCGGTAATATTTGACCACATTCCTGGCTTGTTGGCCTCTACGTCTCCGTGGGACCTTTATATACATCAATAACGTAATATAACCTAACCTAACCCAACCTAACATCTCGGCGGTAATATTTGACAACATTCCTGGCGAGTTGGCTTCTCCGTCTCCGTGGGACCTTTATATACATCAATAACGTAATATAACCTAACCTAACCCAACCTAACATCACGGCGGTAATATTTGACAACATTCCTGGCGAGTTGGCTTCTCCGTCTCCGTGGGACCTTTATATACATCAATAACGTAATATAACCTAACCTAACCCAACCTAACATTTCGGCGGTAATATTTGACAACATTCCTGGCGAGTTGGCTTCTCCGTCTCCGTGGGACCTTTAAATACATCAATAACGTAATATTACCTAACCTAACCCAACCTAACATCTCGGCGGTAATATTTGGCAACATTCTCGGCTTGTTGGCCTCAACGTCTCCGTGGAACCATTATATACATCAATAACGTAATATAACGTAACCTAACCCAACCTAACCTCTCCGGGTACCATTTAACCACATTCCTTGATTGTCGGGCCCTACTTCTCGGTGGGAACACTGTATACGTCTATGACGTAATACAACCTAACCTAAACCAACCTACCATCTCGGCGGTAATATTTGACAACATTCCTGACGAGTTGGCCTCTACGTCTGCGTGGGAACTTTATTTACGTCAATAACGTAATATAACCTAACCTAACCCAATCTAACATCTCGGCCGTAATATCTGACAACATTCCTGTCTTGTTGGCCTCTACGTCTCCGGTTGACCTTCATGTACATCAATAACGTAATATAACGTAACCTAACCCAACCTGTCATCTCAGCGGTAATATTTGACAACATTCCTGACGAGTTGGCCTCTACGTCTGCGTGGGAACTTTATTTACGTCAATAACGTAATATAACCTAACCTAACCCAATCTAACATCTCGGCGGTAATATTTGACATCATTCCTGGCGAGTTGGCCTCTACGTCTCCGTGGGACATTTATATACATCAATAACACAATATAAGCTTGCCTAACCCAATCTAACATCTCGGCGGTAATATTTGACCACATTCCTGGCTTGTTGGCCTCTACGTCACCGAGGGACCTTTATATACATCAACAACGTAATATAACCTAACCTTACCCAACCTAACACCTCGGCGGTAATATTTGGCAACATTCCCGGCTGGTTGGCCTCTACGTCTCCGTGGGACCTTTATATACATCAATAACGTAATATAACGTAACCTAACCCAACCTAACATCTCGGCGGTAACATTTGACAGCATTCCTGGCGAGTTGGCTTCTCCGTCTCCGTGGGACCTTTATATACATCAATAACGTAATATAACGTAACCTAACCCAACCTATCATCTCAGCGGTAATATTTGACAACATTCCTGACGAGTTGGCCTCTACGTCTGCGTGGGAACTTTATTTACGTCAATAACGTAATATAACCTAACCTAACCCAATCTAACATCTCGGCGGTAATATTTGACAGCATTCCTGGCGAGTTGGCTTCTCCGTCTCCGTGGGACCTTTAGATACATCAATAACGTAATATAACCTAACCTAACCCAACCTAACATTTCGGCGGTAATATTTGACAACATTCCTGGCGAGTTAGCTTCTCCGTCTCCGTGGGTCCTTTATATACATCAATAACGTAATATAACCTAACCTAACCCAACCTAACACCTCGGCGGTAATATTTGGCAACATTCCCGGCTTGTTAGCCTCTACGTCTCCGTGGGACCTTTATATACATCAATAACGTAATATAACGTAACCTAACCCAACCTAAGATCTCGGCGGTAATATTTGACAGCATTCCTGGCGAGTTGGCTTCTCCGTCTCCGAGGGACCTTTATATACATCAATAACGTAATATAACCTAACCTAACCCAACCTAACATTTCGGCGGTAATATTTGACAACATTCCCGGCGAGTTGGCTTCTCCGTCTCCGTGGGTCCTTTATATACATCAATAACGTAATATAACCTAACCTAACCCAACCTAACATCTATGCGGTAATATTTGGCAACATTCCCGGCTTGTTGGCCTCTACGTCTCCGTGGGACCTTTATATACATCAATAACGTTATATAACGTAACCTAACCCAACCTAAGATCTCGGCGGTAATATTTGACAGCATTCCTGGCGAGTTGGCTTCTCCGTCTCCGTGGGACCTTTACATACATCAATAACGTAATATAACCTAACCTAACCCAACCTAACATTTCGGCGGTAATATTTGACAACATTCCCGGCGAGTTGGCCTCTACGTCTGCGTGGGAACTTTATATACATCAATAACACTATATAAGCTAGTCTAACCCAATCTAACATCTCGGCGGTAATATTTGCCCACATTTCTGACTTGTTGGCCTCTACGTCTCCGTGGGACCTTTATATACTTCATTAACGTAATATAACCTAACCTAACCCAAACTATCATCTCGGCGGTAATATTTGACCACATTTCTGGCTTGTTGGCCTCTACGTGTCCGTGGGACCTTTATATACTTCATTAACGTAATATAATCTAACGTAACCCAAACTATCATCTCGGCGGTTATATTTGACAACATTCCTGGCGAGTTGGCTTCTACGTATCCGTGGGACCTTTATATACATCAATAACGTAATATAACCTAACCTAAGCCAACCTATCATCTCGGCGGTAATATTTGACCACATTCCTGGCTTGTTGGCCTCTACGTCTCCGGGGGACCTTTATATACATCAACAACGTAATATAACCTAACCTAACCCAACCTAACATCTCGGCGGTAATATTTGACCTCATTCCTGGCTTGTTGGCCTCTACGTCTCCGAGGGACCTTTATATACATCAATAACGTAATATAACCTAACCTAACCCAACCTAACATCTCGGCGGTAATATTTGACCACATTCCTGGCTTGCTGGCCTCAACGTCTCCGTGGGACCATTATATACATCAATAACGTAATATAACGTAACCTAACCCAACCTAACCTCTCCGGGTACCATTTAACCACATTCCTTGATTGTCGGGCCCTACTTCTCGGTGGGAACACTGTATACGTCTATGACGTAATACAACCTAACCTAAACCAACCTACCATCTCGGCGGTAATATTTGACAACATTCCTGACGAGTTGGCCTCTACGTCTGCGTGGGAACTTTATTTACGTCAATAACGTAATATAACCTAACCTAACCCAATCTAACATCTCGGCCGTAATATCTGACAACATTCCTGTCTTGTTGGCCTCTACGTCTCCGGTTGACCTTCATGTACATCAATAACGTAATATAACGTAACCTAACCCAACCTATCATCTCAGCGGTAATATTTGACAACATTCCTGACGAGTTGGCCTCTACGTCTGCGTGGGAACTTTATTTACGTCAATAACGTAATATAACCTAACCTAACCCAATCTAACATCTCGGCGGTAATATTTGACAGCATTCCTGGCGAGTTGGCTTCTCCGTCTCCGTGGGACCTTTATATACATCAATAACGTAATATAACCTAACCTAACCCAACCTAACATTTCGGCGGTAATATTTGACAACATTCCCGGCGCGTTGGCTTCTCCGTCTCCGTGGGTCCTTTATATACATCAATAACGTAATATAACCTAACCTAACCCAACCTAACATCTCGGCGGTAATATTTGACCACATTCCTGGCTTGTTGGCCTCTACGTCTCCGAGGGACCTTTATATACATCAATAACGTAATATAACCTAACCTAACCCAACCTAACATCTCGGCGGTAATATTTGGCAACATTCCCGGCTTGTTGGCCTCTACGTCTCCGTGGGACCTTTATATACATCAATAACGTTATATAACGTAACCTAACCCAACCTAAGATCTCGGCGGTAATATTTGACAGCATTCCTGGCGAGTTGGCTTCTCCGTCTCCGTGGGACCTTTATATACATCAATAACGTAATATAACCTAACCTAACCCAACCTAACATTTCGGCGGTAATATTTGACAACATTCCCGGCGAGTTGGCCTCTACGTCTGCGTGGGAACTTTATATACATCAATAACACTATATAAGCTAGCCTAACCCAATCTAACATCTCGGCGGTAATATTTGACCACATTTCTGACTTGTTGGCCTCTACGTCTCCGTGGGACCTTTATATACTTCATTAACGTAATATAACCTAACCTAACCCAAACTATCATCTCGGCGGTAATATTTGACCACATTTCTGGCTTGTTGGCCTCTACGTGTCCGTGGGACCTTTATATACTTCATTAACGTAATATAATCTAACGTAACCCAAACTATCATCTCGGCGGTTATATTTGACAACATTCCTGGCGCATTGGCTTCTACGTCTCCGTGGGACCTTTATATACATCAATAACGTAATATAACCTAACCTAAGCCAACCTATCATCTCGGCGGTAATATTTGGCAAGATTCCCGGCTTGTTGGCCTCAACGTCTCCGTGGGACCTTTATATACATCAATAACGTAATATAACGTAACCTAACCCAACCTAACCTCTCGGGGTACCATATAACCACATTCCTTGTTTGTCGGGCCCTACTTCTCGGTGGGAACACTGTATACGTCTATGACGTAATACAACCTAACCTAAACCAACCTATCATCTCGACGGTAATATTTGATAACATTCCTGGCGAGTTGGCCTCCAGGTCTCCGTTTGACCTTCATATACATCAATAACGTAATATAACATAACCTAACCCAACCTATCATCTCGGCGGTAATATTTGACATCATTCCTGGCGAGTTGGCCTCTACGTCTCCTTGGGACATTTATATACATCAATAACACAATATAAGCTTGCCTAACCCAATCTAACATCTCGGCGGTAATATTTGACCACATTCCTGGCTTGTTGGCCTCTACGTCTCCGTGGGACCTTTATATACAGCAATAACGTAATATAACCTAACCTAACCCAACCTAACATCTCGGCGGTAATATTTGGCAACATTCCAGGCTTGTTGGCTTCTACGTCTCCGTGGGACCTTTATATACATCAATAACGTAATATAACGTAACCTAACCCAACCTAACCTCTCGGGGTACCATTTAACCACATTCCTTGATTGTCGGGCCCTACTTCTAGGTGGGAACACTGTATACGTCTATGACGTAATACAACCTAACCTAAACCAACCTACCATCTCGGCGGTAATATTTGACAACATTCCTGACGAGTTGGCCTCTACGTCTCCGTGGGAACTTCATATACATCAATAACGTAAAATAACCTAACCTAACCCAACCTATCATCTCAGCGGTAATATTTGACAACATTCCTGGCGAGTTGGCTTCTCCGTCTCCGTGGGAACTTTATTTACGTCAATAACGTAATATAACCTAACCTAACCCAATCTAACATCTCGGCGGTAATATTAGACAACATTCCTCTCTTGTTGGCCTCTACGTCTCCGGTTGACCTTCATATACATCAATAACGTAATATAACGTAACCTAACCCAACATATCATCTCAGCGGTAATATTTGACATCATTCCTGGCGAGTTGGCCTCTACGTCTCCGTGGGACATTTATATACATCAATAACACAATATAAGCTTGCCTAACCCAATCTAACATCTCGGCGGTAATATTTGACCACATTCCTGGCTTGTTGGCCTCTACGTCACCGAGGGACCTTTATATACATCAACAACGTAATATAACCTAACCTAACCCAACCTAACACCTCGGCGGTAATATTTGGCAACATTCCCGGCTGGTTGGCCTCTACGTCTCCGTGGGACCTTTATATACATCAATAACGTAATATAACGTAACCTAACCCAACCTAAGATCTCGGCGGTAACATTTGACAGCATTCCTGGCGAGTTGGCTTCTCCGTCTCCGTGGGACCTTTATATACATCAATAACGTAATATAACGTAACCTAACCCAACCTATCATCTCAGCGGTAATATTTGACAACATTCATGACGAGTTGGCCTCTACGTCTGCGTGGGAACTTTATTTACGTCAATAACGTAATATAACCTAACCTAACCCAATCTAACATCTCGGCGGTAATATTTGACAGCATTCCTGGCGAGTTGGCTTCTCCGTCTCCGTGGGACCTTTAGATACATCAATAACGTAATATAACCTAACCTAACCCAACCTAACATTTCGGCGGTAATATTTGACAACATTCCTGGCGAGTTAGCTTCTCCGTCTCCGTGGGTCCTTTATATACATCAATAACGTAATATAACCTAACCTAACCCAACCTAACACCTCGGCGGTAATATTTGGCAACATTCCCGGCTTGTTAGCCTCTACGTCTCCGTGGGACCTTTATATACATCAATAACGTAATATAACGTAACCTAACCCAACCTAAGATCTCGGCGGTAATATTTGACAGCATTCCTGGCGAGTTGGCTTCTCCGTCTCCGAGGGACCTTTATATACATCAATAACGTAATATAACCTAACCTAACCCAACCTAACATTTCGGCGGTAATATTTGACAACATTCCCGGCGAGTTGGCTTCTCCGTCTCCGTGGGTCCTTTATATACATCAATAACGTAATATAACCTAACCTAACCCAACCTAACATCTATGCGGTAATATTTGGCAACATTCCCGGCTTGTTGGCCTCTACGTCTCCGTGGGACCTTTATATACATCAATAACGTTATATAACGTAACCTAACCCAACCTAAGATCTCGGCGGTAATATTTGACAGCATTCCTGGCGAGTTGGCTTCTCCGTCTCCGTGGGACCTTTACATACATCAATAACGTAATATAACCTAACCTAACCCAACCTAACATTTCGGCGGTAATATTTGACAACATTCCCGGCGAGTTGGCCTCTACGTCTGCGTGGGAACTTTATATACATCAATAACACTATATAAGCTAGCCTAACCCAATCTAACATCTCGGCGGTAATATTTGCCCACATTTCTGACTTGTTGGCCTCTACGTCTCCGTGGGACCTTTATATACTTCATTAACGTAATATAACCTAACCTAACCCAAACTATCATCTCGGCGGTAATATTTGACCACATTTCTGGCTTGTTGGCCTCTACGTGTCCGTGGGACCTTTATATACTTCATTAACGTAATATAATCTAACGTAACCCAAACTATCATCTCGGCGGTTATATTTGACAACATTCCTGGCGAGTTGGCTTCTACGTATCCGTGGGACCTTTATATACATCAATAACGTAATATAACCTAACCTAAGCCAACCTATCATCTCGGCGGTAATATTTGACCACATTCCTGGCTTGTTGGCCTCTACGTCTCCGGGGGACCTTTATATACATCAACAACGTAATATAACCTAACCTAACCCAACCTAACATCTCGGCGGTAATATTTGACCTCATTCCTGGCTTGTTGGCCTCTACGTCTCCGAGGGACCTTTATATACATCAATAACGTAATATAACCTAACCTAACCCAACCTAACATCTCGGCGGTAATATTTGACCACATTCCTGGCTTGCTGGCCTCAACGTCTCCGTGGGACCATTATATACATCAATAACGTAATATAACGTAACCTAACCCAACCTAACATCTCGGCGGTAATATTTGACCTCATTCCTGGCTTGTTGGCCTCTACGTCTCCGAGGGACCTTTATATACATCAATAACGTAATATAACCTAACCTAACCCAACCTAACATCTCGGCGGTAATATTTGACCACATTCCTGGCTTGCTGGCCTCAACGTCTCCGTGGGACCATTATATACATCAATAACGTAATATAACGTAACCTAACCCAACCTAACCTCTCCGGGTACCATTTAACCACATTCCTTGATTGTCGGGCCCTACTTCTCGGTGGGAACACTGTATACGTCTATGACGTAATACAACCTAACCTAAACCAACCTACCATCTCGGCGGTAATATTTGACAACATTCCCGGCGAGTTGGCCTCTACGTCTGCGTGGGAACTTTATATACATCAATAACGTAATATAACCTAACCTAAGCCAACCTATCATCTCGGCGGTAATATTTGGCAAGATTCCCGGCTTGTTGGCCTCAACGTCTCCGTGGGACCTTTATATACATCAATAACGTAATATAACGTAACCTAACCCAACCTAACCTCTCGGGGTACCATATAACCACATTCCTTGTTTGTCGGGCCCTACTTCTCGGTGGGAACACTGTATACGTCTATGACGTAATACAACCTAACCTAAACCAACCTATCATCTCGACGGTAATATTTGATAACATTCCTGGCGAGTTGGCCTCCAGGTCTCCGTTTGACCTTCATATACATCAATAACGTAATATAACATAACCTAACCCAACCTATCATCTCGGCGGTAATATTTGACATCATTCCTGGCGAGTTGGCCTCTACGTCTCCTTGGGACATTTATATACATCAATAACACAATATAAGCTTGCCTAACCCAATCTAACATCTCGGCGGTAATATTTGACCACATTCCTGGCTTGTTGGCCTCTACGTCTCCGTGGGACCTTTATATACAGCAATAACGTAATATAACCTAACCTAACCCAACCTAACATCTCGGCGGTAATATTTGGCAACATTCCAGGCTTGTTGGCTTCTACGTCTCCGTGGGACCTTTATATACATCAATAACGTAATATAACGTAACCTAACCCAACCTAACCTCTCGGGGTACCATTTAACCACATTCCTTGATTGTCGGGCCCTACTTCTAGGTGGGAACACTGTATACGTCTATGACGTAATACAACCTAACCTAAACCAACCTACCATCTCGGCGGTAATATTTGACAACATTCCTGACGAGTTGGCCTCTACGTCTCCGTGGGAACTTCATATACATCAATAACGTAAAATAACCTAACCTAACCCAACCTATCATCTCAGCGGTAATATTTGACAACATTCCTGGCGAGTTGGCTTCTCCGTCTCCGTGGGAACTTTATTTACGTCAATAACGTAATATAACCTAACCTAACCCAATCTAACATCTCGGCGGTAATATTAGACAACATTCCTCTCTTGTTGGCCTCTACGTCTCCGGTTGACCTTCATATACATCAATAACGTAATATAACGTAACCTAACCCAACATATCATCTCAGCGGTAATATTTGACATCATTCCTGGCGAGTTGGCCTCTACGTCTCCGTGGGACATTTATATACATCAATAACACAATATAAGCTTGCCTAACCCAATCTAACATCTCGGCGGTAATATTTGACCACATTCCTGGCTTGTTGGCCTCTACGTCACCGAGGGACCTTTATATACATCAACAACGTAATATAACCTAACCTAACCCAACCTAACACCTCGGCGGTAATATTTGGCAACATTCCCGGCTGGTTGGCCTCTACGTCTCCGTGGGACCTTTATATACATCAATAACGTAATATAACGTAACCTAACCCAACCTAAGATCTCGGCGGTAACATTTGACAGCATTCCTGGCGAGTTGGCTTCTCCGTCTCCGTGGGACCTTTATATACATCAATAACGTAATATAACGTAACCTAACCCAACCTATCATCTCAGCGGTAATATTTGACAACATTCATGACGAGTTGGCCTCTACGTCTGCGTGGGAACTTTATTTACGTCAATAACGTAATATAACCTAACCTAACCCAATCTAACATCTCGGCGGTAATATTTGACAGCATTCCTGGCGAGTTGGCTTCTCCGTCTCCGTGGGTCCTTTATATACATCAATAACGTAATATAACCTAACCTAACCCAACCTAACACCTCGGCGGTAATATTTGGCAACATTCCCGGCTTGTTAGCCTCTACGTCTCCGTGGGACCTTTATATACATCAATAACGTAATATAACGTAACCTAACCCAACCTAAGATCTCGGCGGTAATATTTGACAGCATTCCTGGCGAGTTGGCTTCTCCGTCTCCGAGGGACCTTTATATACATCAATAACGTAATATAACCTAACCTAACCCAACCTAACATTTCGGCGGTAATATTTGACAACATTCCCGGCGAGTTGGCTTCTCCGTCTCCGTGGGTCCTTTATATACATCAATAACGTAATATAACCTAACCTAACCCAACCTAACATCTATGCGGTAATATTTGGCAACATTCCCGGCTTGTTGGCCTCTACGTCTCCGTGGGACCTTTATATACATCAATAACGTTATATAACGTAACCTAACCCAACCTAAGATCTCGGCGGTAATATTTGACAGCATTCCTGGCGAGTTGGCTTCTCCGTCTCCGTGGGACCTTTACATACATCAATAACGTAATATAACCTAACCTAACCCAACCTAACATTTCGGCGGTAATATTTGACAACATTCCCGGCGAGTTGGCCTCTACGTCTGCGTGGGAACTTTATATACATCAATAACACTATATAAGCTAGCCTAACCCAATCTAACATCTCGGCGGTAATATTTGCCCACATTTCTGACTTGTTGGCCTCTACGTCTCCGTGGGACCTTTATATACTTCATTAACGTAATATAAACTAACCTAACCCAAACTATCATCTCGGCGGTAATATTTGACCACATTTCTGGCTTGTTGGCCTCTACGTGTCCGTGGGACCTTTATATACTTCATTAACGTAATATAATCTAACGTAACCCAAACTATCATCTCGGCGGTTATATTTGACAACATTCCTGGCGAGTTGGCTTCTACGTATCCGTGGGACCTTTATATACATCAATAACGTAATATAACCTAACCTAAGCCAACCTATCATCTCGGCGGTAATATTTGACCACATTCCTGGCTTGTTGGCCTCTACGTCTCCGGGGGACCTTTATATACATCAACAACGTAATATAACCTAACCTAACCCAACCTAACATCTCGGCGGTAATATTTGACCTCATTCCTGGCTTGTTGGCCTCTACGTCTCCGAGGGACCTTTATATACATCAATAACGTAATATAACCTAACCTAACCCAACCTAACATCTCGGCGGTAATATTTGACCACATTCCTGGCTTGCTGGCCTCAACGTCTCCGTGGGACCATTATATACATCAATAACGTAATATAACGTAACCTAACCCAACCTAACCTCTCCGGGTACTATTTAACCACATTCCTTGATTGTCGGGCCCTACTTCTCGGTGGGAACACTGTATACGTCTATGACGTAATACAACCTAACCTAAACCAACCTACCATCTCGGCGGTAATATTTGACAACATTCCTGACGAGTTGGCCTCTACGTCTGCGTGGGAACTTTATTTACGTCAATAACGTAATATAACCTAACCTAACCCAATCTAACATCTCGGCCGTAATATCTGACAACATTCCTGTCTTGTTGGCCTCTACGTCTCCGGTTGACCTTCATGTACATCAATAACGTAATATAACGTAACCTAACCCAACCTATCATCTCAGCGGTAATATTTGACAACATTCCTGACGAGTTGGCCTCTACGTCTGCGTGGGAACTTTATTTACGTCAATAACGTAATATAACCTAACCTAACCCAATCTAACATCTCGGCGGTAATATTTGACAGCATTCCTGGCGAGTTGGCTTCTCCGTCTCCGTGGGACCTTTATATACATCAATAACGTAATATAACCTAACCTAACCCAACCTAACATTTCGGCGGTAATATTTGGCAACATTCCCGGCGCGTTGGCTTCTCCGTCTCCGTGGGTCCTTTATATACATCAATAACGTAATATAACCTAACCTAACCCAACCTAACATCTCGGCGGTAATATTTGACCACATTCCTGGCTTGTTGGCCTCTACGTCTCCGAGGGACCTTTATATACATCAATAACGTAATATAACCTAACCTAACCCAACCTAACATCTCGGCGGTAATATTTGGCAACATTCCCGGCTTGTTGGCCTCTACGTCTCCGTGGGACCTTTATATACATCAATAACGTTATATAACGTAACCTAACCCAACCTAAGATCTCGGCGGTAATATTTGACAGCATTCCTGGCGAGTTGGCTTCTCCGTCTCCGTGGGACCTTTATATACATCAATAACGTAATATAACCTAACCTAACCCAACCTAACATTTCGGCGGTAATATTTGACAACATTCCCGGCGAGTTGGCCTCTACGTCTGCGTGGGAACTTTATATACATCAATAACACTATATAAGCTAGCCTAACCCAATCTAACATCTCGGCGGTAATATTTGACCACATTTCTGACTTGTTGGCCTCTACGTCTCCGTGGGACCTTTATATACTTCATTAACGTAATATAACCTAACCTAACCCAAACTATCATCTCGGCGGTAATATTTGACCACATTTCTGGCTTGTTGGCCTCTACGTGTCCGTGGGACCTTTATATACTTCATTAACGTAATATAATCTAACGTAACCCAAACTATCATCTCGGCGGTTATATTTGACAACATTCCTGGCGAGTTGGCTTCTACGTCTCCGTGGGACCTTTATATACATCAATAACGTAATATAACCTAACCTAAGCCAACCTATCATCTCGGCGGTAATATTTGGCAAGATTCCCGGCTTGTTGGCCTCAACGTCTCCGTGGGACCTTTATATACAGCAATAACGTAATATAACCTAACCTAACCCAACCTAACCTCTCGGGGTACCATATAACCACATTCCTTGATTGTAGGGCCCTACTTCTCGGTGGGAACACTGTATACGTCTATGACGTAATACAACCTAACCTAAGCCAACCTAACATCTCGGCGGTAATATTTGACAAAATTCCTGGCGAGTTGGTCTCTACGTCTGCGTGGGAACTTTATTTACGTCAATAACGTAATATAACCTAACCTAACCCAATCTAACATCTCGGCGGTAATATTTGACAACATTCCTTGCGAGTTGGCTTCTCCGTCTCCGTGGGACCTTTATATACATCAATAACGTAATATAACCTAACCTAACCCAACCTAACATTTCGGCGGTAATATTTGACAACATTACTGGCGAGTTGGCTTCTCCGTCTCCGTGCGACCTTTATATACATCAATAACGTAATATAACCTAACCTGACCCAACCTAACACCTCGGCGGTAATATTTGGCATCATTCCCCGCTTGTTGGCCTATACGTCTCCGTGGGACCTGTATATACATCAATAACGTAATATAACGTAACCTAAGCCAACCTAACCTCTCGGGGTACCATTTAACCACATCCCTTGATTGTCGGGCCCCACTTCTCGGTGGGAACACTGTATACGTCTATGACGTAATACAACCTAACCTAAACCAACCTACCATCTCGGCGGTAATATTTGACAACATTCCTGGCGAGTTGGCCTCTACGTCTCCGCTGGACCTTCATATACATCAATAACGTAATATAACCTAACCTAACCCAACCTAACCTCTCGGGGTACCATTTAACCACATTCCTTGGTTGTGGGGCGCTACTTCTCGGTGGGAATACTGTATACGTCTATGACGTAATACAACCTAACCTAAGCCAAGCTATCATTTCGGCGGTAAAATTTGACAACATTTCTGTCGAGTTGGCCTCTACGTCTCCGTGGGACCTTTATATACATGAATAACGTAATATAACGTAACCTAACCCAACCTAACATCTCGGGGTACCATTTAACCACATTCCTTGATTGTAGGGCCCTACTTCTCGGTGGGAACACTGTATACGTCTATGACGTAATACAACCTAACCTAAGCCAACCTAACATCTCGGCGGTAATATTTGACAAAATTCCTGGCGAGTTGGCCTCTACGTCTCCGTGGGACCTTTATATACATCAATAACGTAATATAACCTAACCTAAGCCAACCTATCATCTCGGCGGTAATATTTGACAGCATTCCTGGCGAGTTGGCCTCTACGTCTCCGTGGGACCTTTATATACATCAATAACGTAATATAACCTAACCTAACCCAACCTAACATCTCGGCGGTAATATTTGGCAACATTCCCGGCTTGTTGGCCTCTACGTCTCCGTGGAAAATTTATATACATCAATAAAGTAATATAACCTAACCTAACCCAACCTATCATCTCGGCGGTAATATTTGACAATATACCTGGCGAGTTGGCCTCTACGTCTCCGTGGGACCATTATATACATCAATAACGTAATATAACCTAACCTAACCCAACCTATCATCTCGGCGGTAATATTTGACCACATTCCTGGCGAGTTGGCCTCTACGTCTCCGTTGGACCTTCATATTCATCAATAACGTAATATAACTTAACCTAACCCAACCTATCATTTCGGCGGTAATATTTGGCAACATTCCAGCCGAGTTGGTCTCTACGTCTCCGTGGGACCTTTATATACATCAATAACGTAATATAACCTAACCTAACCCAACCTAACATCTCGGCGGTAATATTTGGCAACATTCCCGGCTTGTTGGCCTCTACGTCTCCGTGGAACATTTATATACATCAATAAAGTAATATAACCTAACCTAACCCAACCTATCATCTCGGCGGTAATATTTGACAATATTCCTGGCGAGTTGGCCTCTACGTCTCCGTGGGACCTTTATATACATCAATAACGTAATATAACCTAACCTAACCCAACCTATCATCTCGGCGGTAATATTTGACCACATTCCTGGCGAGTTGGCCTCTACGTCTCCGTTGGACCTTCATATTCATCAATAACGTAATATAACTTAACCTAACCCAACCTATCATTTCGGCGGTAATATTTGGCAACATTCCAGCCGAGTTGGTCTCTACGTCTCCGTGGGACCTTTATATACATCAATAACGTAATATAACCTAACCTAACTCAACCTATCATTTCGGCGGTAAAATTTGACAACATTTCTGGCGAGTTGGCCTCAACGTCTCCGTGGGACCTTTATATACATCAATAACGTAATATAACCTAACCTAAGCCAACCTATCATCTCGGCGGTAATATTTGACAACATTCCTGGCGAGTTGGCCTCTACGTCTCCGTGGGAACTTTATATACATCAATAACAATATATAAGCTAGCCTAACCCAATCTAACATCTCGGCGATAATATTTGACCACAATTCTGGCTTGTTGGCCTCTACGTCTCCGTGGGACCTTTATATACATAAATAACGCGATATAACGTAACCTCACCCAACCTAACCTCTCGGGGTACCATTTAACCACATTCCTTGATTGTCGGGCCCTACTTCTCTGTGGGAACACTGTATACGTCTATGACGTAATACAATCTAACCTAAGCCAACCTAACATATCGGCGGTAATATTTGACAAAATTCCTGGCGAGTTGGCCTCTACGTCTCCGTGGGACCTTTAAATACATCAATAACGTAATATAACCTAACCTGAGCCAACCTATCATCTCGGCGGTAATATTTGACAACATTCCTGGCGAGTTGGCCTCTACGTCTCCGTGGGAACTTTATATACATCAATAACGTAATATAACCTAACCTAACCCAACCTATCATCTCGGCGGTAATATTTGACAACATTCCTGGCGAGTTGGCCTCTACGTCTCCGTGGGACCTTTATATACATCAATAACATATTATGAGCTAACCTAACCCAATCTAACATCTCGGCGGTAATATTTGACCACATTCCTGGCTTGTTGGCCTCTACGTCTCCGTGGGACATTTATATACATCAATAAAGTAATATAACCTAACCTAACCCAACCTATCATCTCGGCGGTAATATTTGAAAATATTCCTGGCGAGTTGGCCTCTACGTCTCCGTGGGACATTTATATACATCAATAAAGTAATATAACCTAACCTAACCCAACCTATCATCTCGGCGGTAATATTTGACAATATTCCTGGCGAGTTGGCCTCTACGTCTCCGTGGGACCTTTATATACATCAATAACGTAATATAACGTAACCTAAGCCAACCTAACCTCTCGGGGTACCATTTAACCACATCCCTTGATTGTCGGGCCCCACTTCTCGGTGGGAACACTGTATACGTCTATGACGTAATACAACCTAACCTAAACCAACCTACCATCTCGGCGGTAATATTTGACAACATTCCTGACGAGTTGGCCTCTACGTCTCCGTGGGAACTTCATATACATCAATAACGTAAAATAACCTAACCTAACCCAACCTATCATCTCAGCGGTAATATTTGACAACATTCCTGGCGAGTTGGCTTCTCCGTCTCCGTGGGAACTTTATTTACGTCAATAACGTAATATAACCTAACCTAACCCAATCTAACATCTCGGCGGTAATATTTGACAACATTCCTGACGAGTTGGCCTCTACGTCTGCGTGGGAACTTTATTTACGTCAATAACGTAATATAACCTAACCTAACCCAATCTAACATCTCGGCGGTAATATTAGACAACATTCCTCTCTTGTTGGCCTCTACGTCTCCGGTTGACCTTCATATACATCAATAACGTAATATAACGTAACCTAACCCAATCTAACATCTCGGCGGTAATATTTGACAACATTCCTTGCGAGTTGGCTTCTCCGTCTCCGTGGGACCTTTATATACATCAATAACGTAATATAACCTAACCTAACCCAACCTAACATTTCGGCGGTAATATTTGACAACATTACTGGCGAGTTGGCTTCTCCGTCTCCGTGCGACCTTTATATACATCAATAACGTAATATAACCTAACCTGACCCAACCTAACACCTCGGCGGTAATATTTGGCATCATTCCACGCTTGTTGGCCTATACGTCTCCGTGGGACCTGTATATACATCAATAACGTAATATAACGTAACCTAAGCCAACCTAACCTCTCGGGGTACCATTTAACCACATCCCTTGATTGTCGGGCCCCACTTCTCGGTGGGAACACTGTATACGTCTATGACGTAATACAACCTAACCTAAACCAACCTACCATCTCGGCGGTAATATTTGACAACATTCCTGGCGACTTGGCCTCTACGTCTCCGCTGGACCTTCATATACATCAATAACGTAATATAACCTAACCTAACCCAACCTAACCTCTCGGGGTACCATTTAACCACATTCCTTGGTTGTGGGGCGCTACTTGTCGGTGGGAATACTGTATACATCTATGACGTAATACAACCTAACCTAAGCCAACCTATCATTTCGGCGGTAAAATTTGACAACATTTCTGTCGAGTTGGCCTCTACGTCTCCGTGGGACCTTTATATACATGAATAACGTAATATAACGTAACCTAACCCAACCTAACATCTCGGGGTACCATTTAACCACATTCCTTGATTGTAGGGCCCTACTTCTCGGTGGGAACACTGTATACGTCTATGACGTAATACAACCTAACCTAAGCCAACCTAACATCTCGGCGGTAATATTTGACAAAATTCCTGGCGAGTTGGCCTCTACGTCTCCGTGGGACCTTTATATACATCAATAACGTAATATAACCTAACCTAAGCCAACCTATCATCTCGGCGGTAATATTTGACAGCATTCCTGGCGAGTTGGCCTCTACGTCTCCGTGGGACCTTTATATACATCAATAACGTAATATAACCTAACCTAACCCAACCTAACATCTCGGCGGTAATATTTGGCAACATTCCCGGCTTGTTGGCCTCTACGTCTCCGTGGAAAATTTATATACATCAATAAAGTAATATAACCTAACCTAACCCAACCTATCATCTCGGCGGTAATATTTGACAATATACCTGGCGAGTTGGCCTCTACGTCTCCGTGGGACCATTATATACATCAATAACGTAATATAACCTAACCTAACCCAACCTATCATCTCGGCGGTAATATTTGACCACATTCCTGGCGAGTTGGCCTCTACGTCTCCGTTGGACCTTCATATTCATCAATAACGTAATATAACTTAACCTAACCCAACCTATCATTTCGGCGGTAATATTTGGCAACATTCCAGCCGAGTTGGTCTCTACGTCTCCGTGGGACCTTTATATACATCAATAACGTAATATAACCTAACCTAACCCAACCTAACATCTCGGCGGTAATATTTGGCAACATTCCCGGCTTGTTGGCCTCTACGTCTCCGTGGAACATTTATATACATCAATAAAGTAATATAACCTAACCTAACCCAACCTATCATCTCGGCGGTAATATTTGACAATATTCCTGGCGAGTTGGCCTCTACGTCTCCGTGGGACCTTTATATACATCAATAACGTAATATAACCTAACCTAACCCAACCTATCATCTCGGCGGTAATATTTGACCACATTCCTGGCGAGTTGGCCTCTACGTCTCCGTTGGACCTTCATATTCATCAATAACGTAATATAACTTAACCTAACCCAACCTATCATTTCGGCGGTAATATTTGGCAACATTCCAGCCGAGTTGGTCTCTACGTCTCCGTGGGACCTTTATATACATCAATAACGTAATATAACCTAACCTAACTCAACCTATCATTTCGGCGGTAAAATTTGACAACATTTCTGGCGAGTTGGCCTCAACGTCTCCGTGGGACCTTTATATACATCAATAACGTAATATAACCTAACCTAAGCCAACCTATCATCTCGGCGGTAATATTTGACAACATTCCTGGCGAGTTGGCCTCTACGTCTCCGTGGGAACTTTATATACATCAATAACAATATATAAGCTAGCCTAACCCAATCTAACATCTCGGCGATAATATTTGACCACAATTCTGGCTTGTTGGCCTCTACGTCTCCGTGGGACCTTTATATACATAAATAACGCGATATAACGTAACCTCACCCAACCTAACCTCTCGGGGTACCATTTAACCACATTCCTTGATTGTCGGGCCCTACTTCTCTGTGGGAACACTGTATACGTCTATGACGTAATACAATCTAACCTAAGCCAACCTGACATATCGGCGGTAATATTTGACAAAATTCCTGGCGAGTTGGCCTCTACGTCTCCGTGGGACCTTTAAATACATCAATAACGTAATATAACCTAACCTGAGCCAACCTATCATCTCGGCGGTAATATTTGACAACATTCCTGGCGAGTTGGCCTCTACGTCTCCGTGGGAACTTTATATACATCAATAACGTAATATAACCTAACCTAACCCAACCTATCATCTCGGCGGTAATATTTGACAACATTCCTGGCGAGTTGGCCTCTACGTCTCCGTGGGACCTTTATATACATCAATAACATATTATGAGCTAACCTAACCCAATCTAACATCTCGGCGGTAATATTTGACCACATTCCTGGCTTGTTGGCCTCTACGTCTCCGTGGGACATTTATATACATCAATAAAGTAATATAACCTAACCTAACCCAACCTATCATCTCGGCGGTAATATTTGAAAATATTCCTGGCGAGTTGGCCTCTACGTCTCCGTGGGACATTTATATACATCAATAAAGTAATATAACCTAACCTAACCCAACCTATCATCTCGGCGGTAATATTTGACAATATTCCTGGCGAGTTGGCCTCTACGTCTCCGTGGGACCTTTATATACATCAATAACGTAATATAACGTAACCTAAGCCAACCTAACCTCTCGGGGTACCATTTAACCACATCCCTTGATTGTCGGGCCCCACTTCTCGGTGGGAACACTGTATACGTCTATGACGTAATACAACCTAACCTAAACCAACCTACCATCTCGGCGGTAATATTTGACAACATTCCTGGCGAGTTGGCCTCTACGTCTCCGTGGGACCTTTATATACATCAATAACGTAATATAACCTAACCTAACCCAACCTAACATCTCGGCGGTAATATTTGACAAAATTCCTGGCGAGTTGGCCTCTACGTCTCCGTGGGACCTTTAAATACATCAATAACGTAATATAACCTAACCTAAACCAACCTTCCATCTCGGCGGTAATATTTGACCACATTCCTGGCTTGTTGGCCTCTACGTCTCCGTGGGACATTTATATACATCAATAAAGTAATATAACCTAACCTAACCCAACCTATCATCTCGGCGGTAATATTTGAAAATATTCCTGGCGAGTTGGCCTCTACGTCTCCGTGGGACATTTATATACATCAATAAAGTAATATAACCTAACCTAACCCAACCTATCATCTCGGCGGTAATATTTGACAATATTCCTGGCGAGTTGGCCTCTACGTCTCCGTGGGACCTTTATATAAATCAATAACGTAATATAACGTAACCTAAGCCAACCTAACCTCTCGGGGTACCATTTAACCACATCCCTTGATTGTCGGGCCCCACTTCTCGGTGGGAACACTGTATACGTCTATGACGTAATACAACCTAACCTAAACCAACCTACCATCTCGGCGGTAATATTTGACAACATTCCTGGCGAGTTGGCCTCTACGTCTCCGTGGGAACTTCATATACATCAATAACGTAATATAAGTTAACCTAACCCAACCTATCATCTCAGCGGTAATATTTGAGAACATTCCTGGCGAGTTGGCCTCTACGTCTGCGTGGGACCTTTATATACATTAATAACGTAATATAACCTAACCTAACCCAACCTATCATCTCGGCGGTAATATTTGACAGCATTCCTGGCGAGTTGGCCTCTACGTCTCCGTGGGACCTTTATATACATCAATAACGTAATATAACCTAACCTAACCCAACCTAACATCTCGGCGGTAATATTTGACAAAATTCCTGGCGAGTTGGCCTCTACGTCTCCGTGGGACCTTTAAATACATCAATAACGTAATATAACCTAACCTAAGCCAACCTATCATCTCGGCGGTAATATTTGACAACATTCCTGGCGAGTTGGCCTCTACGTCTCCGTGGGAACTTTATATACATCAATAACGTAATATAACCTAACCTAACCCAACCTATCATCTCGGCGGTAATATTTGACAACATTCCTGGCGAGTTGGCCTCTACGTCTCCGTGGGACCTTTATATACATCAATAACATATTATGAGCTAACCTAACCCAATCTAACATCTCGGCGGTAATATTTGACCACATTCCTGGCTTGTTGGCCTCTACGTCTCCGTGGGACATTTATATACATCAATAAAGTAATATAACCTAACCTAACCCAACCTATCATCTCGGCGGTAATATTTGAAAATATTCCTGGCGAGTTGGCCTCTACGTCTCCGTGGGACATTTATATACATCAATAAAGTAATATAACCTAACCTAACCCAACCTATCATCTCGGCGGTAATATTTGACAATATTCCTGGAGAGTTGGCCTCTACGTCTCCGTGGGACCTTTATATACATCAATAACGTAATATAACGTAACCTAAGCCAACCTAACCTCTCGGGGTACCATTTAACCACATCCCTTGATTGTCGGGCCCCACTTCTCGGTGGGAACACTGTATACGTCTATGACGTAATACAACCTAACCTAAACCAACCTACCATCTCGGCGGTAATATTTGACAACATTCCTGGCGAGTTGGCCTCTACGTCTCCGCTGGACCTTCATATACATCAATAACGTAATATAAGTTAACCTAACCCAACCTATCATCTCAGCGGTAATATTTGAGAACATTCCTGGCGAGTTGGCCTCTACGTCTGCGTGGGACCTTTATATACATTAATAACGTAATATAACCTAACCTAACCCAACCTATCATCTCGGCGGTAATATTTGACAGCATTCCTGGCGAGTTGGCCTCTACGTCTCCGTGGGACCTTTATATACATCAATAACGTAATATAACCTAACCTAACCCAACCTAACATCTCGGCGGTAATATTTGGCAACATTCCCGGCTTGTTGGCCTCTACGTCTCCGTGGGACCTTTATATACATCAATAACGTAATATAACCTAACCTAAACCAACCTTCCATCTCGGCGGTAATATTTGACCACATTCCTGGCTTGTTGGCCTCTACGTCTCCGTGGGACATTTATATACATCAATAAAGTAATATAACCTAACCTAACCCAACCTATCATCTCGGCGGTAATATTTGAAAATATTCCTGGCGAGTTGGCCTCTACGTCTCCGTGGGACATTTATATACATCAATAAAGTAATATAACCTAACCTAACCCAACCTATCATCTCGGCGGTAATATTTTACAATATTCCTGGCGAGTTGGCCTCTACGTCTCCGTGGGACCTTTATATACATCAATAACGTAATATAACGTAACCTAAGCCAACCTAACCTCTCGGGGTACCATTTAACCACATCCCTTGATTGTCGGGCCCCACTTCTCGGTGGGAACACTGTATACGTCTATGACGTAATACAACCTAACCTAAACCAACCTTCCATCTCGGCGGTAATATTGGACAACATTCCTGACGAGTTGGCCTCTACGTCTCCGTGGGAACTTCATATACATCAATAACGTAATATAACCTAACCTAACCCAACCTAACCTCTCGGGGTACGATTTAACCACATTCCTTGGTTGTGGGGCGCTACTTCTCGGTGGGAATACTGTATACGTCTATGACGTAATACAACCTAACCTAAGCCAACCTATCATTTCTGCGGTAAAATTTGACAACATTTCTGTCGAGTTGGCCTCTACGTCTCCGTGGGACCTTTATATACATGAATAACGTAATATAACGTAACCTAACCCAACCTAACATCTCGGGGTACCATTTAACCACATTCCTTGATTGTAGGGCCCTACTTCTCGGTGGGAACACTGTATACGTCTATGACGTAATACAACCTAACCTAAGCCAACCTAACATCTCGGCGGTAATATTTGACAAAATTCCTGGCGAGTTGGCCTCTACGTCTCCGTGGGACCTTTATATACATCAATAACGTAATATAACCTAACCTAAGCCAACCTATCATCTCGGCGGTAATATTTGACAGCATTCCTGGCGAGTTGGCCTCCACGTCTCCGTGGGACCTTTATATACATCAATAACGTAATATAACCTAACCTAACCCAACCTAACATCTCGGCGGTAGTATTTGACAACATTCCTGGCGAGTTGGCTTCTCCGTCTCCGTGGGACCTTTATATACATCAATAACGTAATATAACCTAACCTAACCCAACCTAACATCTCGGCGGTAATATTTGGCAACATTCCCGGCTTGTTGGCCTCTACGTCTCCGTGGGACATTTATATACATCAATAAAGTAATATAGCCTAACCTAACCCAACCTATCATCTCGGCGGTAATATTTGACAATATTCCTGGCGAGTTGGCCTCTACGTCTCCGTGGGACCTTTATATACATCAATAACGTAATATAACGTAACCTAACCCAACCTAACCTCACGGGGTACCATTTAACCACACTCCTTGATTGTCGGGCCCTACTTCTCGGTGGGAACACTGTATACGTCTATGACGTAATACAACCTAACCTAAACCAACCTACCATCTCGGCGGTAATAGTTGACAACATTCCTGACGAGTTGGACTCTACGTCTCCGTGGGAACTTCATATACATCAATAAAGTAATATAACCTAACCTAATCCTACCTAACATCTCGGCGGTAATATTTGACAGCATTCCTGGCGAGTTGGCCTCTAGGTCTCCGTTTGACCTTCATATACATCAATAACGTAATATAACCTAACCTAACCCAACCTATCATCTCGGCGGTAATATTTGACCACATTCCTGGCGAGTTGGCCTCTACGTCTCCGCTGGACCTTCATATACATCAATAACGTAATATAAATTAACCTAACCCAACCTATCATCTCAGCGGTAATATTTGAGAACATTCCTGCCGAGTTGGTCTCTACGTCTCCGTGGGACCTTTATATACATCAATAACGTAATATAACCTAACCTAACCCAACCTATCATTTCGGCGGTAAAATTTGACAACATTTCTGGCGAGTTGGCCTCAACGTCTCCGTGGGACCTTTATATACATCAATAACGTAATATAACCTAACCTAACCCAACCTAATATCTCGGCGGTAATATTTGACAACATTCCTGGCGAGTTGGCTTCTCCGTCTCCGTGGGACCTTTATATACATCAATAACGTAATATAAACTAACCTAACCCAACCTAACCTCTCGGGGTACCATTTAAACACACTCCTTGATTGTCGGGCCCTACTTCTCGGTGGGAACACTGTATACGTCTATGACGTAATACAACCTAACCTAAACCAACCTACCATCTCGGCGGTAATAGTTGACAACATTCCTGACGAGTTGGACTCTACGTCTCCGTGGGAACTTCATATACATCAATAAAGTAATATAACCTAACCTAACCGTACCTAACATCTCGGCGGTAATATTTGACAGCATTCCTGGCGAGTTGGCTTCTCCGTCTCCGTGGGACCTTTATATACATCAATAACGTAATATAACCTAACCTAACCCAACCTAACATCTCGGCGGTAATATTTGGCAACATTCCCGGCTTGTTGGCCTCTACGTTTCCGTGGGACATTTATATACATCAATAAAGTAATATAACCTAACCTAACCCAACCTATCATCTCGGCGGTAATATTTGACAATATTCCTGGCGAGTTGGCCTCTACGTCTCCGTGGGACCTTTATATACATCAATAACGTAATATAACGTAACCTAACCCAACCTAACCTCTCGGGGTACCATTTAACCACACTCCTTGATTGTCGGGCCCTACTTCTCGGTGGGAACACTGTATACGTCTATGACGTAATACAACCTAACCTAAAGCAACCTACCATCTCGGCGGTAATATTTGACGACATTCCTGGCGAGTTAGCCTCTACATCTCCGTGGGAACTTTATATACATCAATAACAATATATAAGCTAGCCTAACCCAATCTAACATCTCGGCGGTAATATTTGACCACATTTCTGGCTTGTTGGCCTCTACGTCTCCGTGGGACCTTTATATACTTCAATAACGTAATATAACCTAACCTAACCCGAACTATCATCTCGGCGGTAATATTTGACAACATTCCTGGCGAGTTGGCCTCTACGTCTCCGTGGGACCTTTATATACATCAATAACGTAATATAACCTAACCTAACCCAACCTATCATCTCGGCGGTAATATTTGACAACATTCCTGGCGAGTTGGCCTCTACGTCTCCGTGGGAACTTTATATACTTCAATAACAATATATAAGCTAGCCTAACCCAATCTAACATCTCGGCGATAATATTTGACCACAATTCTGGCTTGTTGGCCTCTACGACTCCGTGGGACCTTTATATACTTCAATAACGTAATATGACCTAACCTAACCCAAACTATCATCTCGGCGGTAATATTTGACCACATTCCTGGCGAGTTGGCCTCTACGTCTCCGTGGGACCTTCATATACATCAACAACGTAATACAACCTAACCTAAGCCAACCTATCATTTCGGCGGTAAAATTTGACAACATTTCTGTCGAGTTGGCCTCTACGTCTCCGTGGGACCTTTATATACATGAATAACGTAATATAACGTAACCTAACCCAACCTAACATCTCGGGGTACCATTTAACCACATTCCTTGATTGTAGGGCCCTACTTCTCGGTGGGAACACTGTATACGTCTATGACGTAATACAACCTAACCTAAGCCAACCTAACATCTCGGCGGTAATATTTGACAAAATTCCTGGCGAGTTGGCCTCTACGTCTCCGTGGGACCTTTATATACATCAATAACGTAATATAACCTAACCTAAGCCAACCTATCATCTCGGCGGTAATATTTGACAGCATTCCTGGCGAGTTGGCCTCTACGTCTCCGTGGGACCTTTATGTACATCAATAACGTAATATAACCTAACCTAAACCAACCTACCATCTCGGCGGTAATAGTTGACAACATTCCTGACGAGTTGGACTCTACGTCTCCGTGGGAACTTCATATACATCAATAAAGTAATATAACCTAACCTAACCCTACCTATCATCTCGGCGGTAATATTTGACAACATTCCTGGCGAGTTGGCCTCTACGTCTCCGTGGGACCTTTATATACATCAATAACGTAATATAACCTAACCTAAGCCAACCTATCATCTCGGCGGTAATATTTGACAGCATTCCTGGCGAGTTGGCCTCCACGTCTCCGTGGGACCTTTATATACATCAATAACGTAATATAACCTAACCTAACCCAACCTAACATCTCGGCGGTAGTATTTGACAACATTCCTGGCGAGTTGGCTTCTCCGTCTCCGTGGGACCTTTATATACATCAATAACGTAATATAACCTAACCTAACCCAACCTAACATCTCGGCGGTAATATTTGGCAACATTCCCGGCTTGTTGGCCTCTACGTCTCCGTGGGACATTTATATACATCAATAAAGTAATATAGCCTAACCTAACCCAACCTATCATCTCGGCGGTAATATTTGACAATATTCCTGGCGAGTTGGCCTCTACGTCTCCGTGGGACCTTTATATACATCAATAACGTAATATAACGTAACCTAACCCAACCTAACCTCACGGGGTACCATTTAACCACACTCCTTGATTGTCGGGCCCTACTTCTCGGTGGGAACACTGTATACGTCTATGACGTAATACAACCTAACCTAAACCAACCTACCATCTCGGCGGTAATAGTTGACAACATTCCTGACGAGTTGGACTCTACGTCTCCGTGGGAACTTCATATACATCAATAAAGTAATATAACCTAACCTAATCCTACCTAACATCTCGGCGGTAATATTTGACAGCATTCCTGGCGAGTTGACCTCTAGGTCTCCGTTTGACCTTCATATACATCAATAACGTAATATAACCTAACCTAACCCAACCTATCATCTCGGCGGTAATATTTGACCACATTCCTGGCGAGTTGGCCTCTACGTCTCCGCTGGACCTTCATATACATCAATAACGTAATATAAATTAACCTAACCCAACATATCATCTCAGCGATAATATTTGAGAACATTCCTGCCGAGTTGGTCTCTACGTCTCCGTGGGACCTTTATATACATCAATAACGTAATATAACCTAACCTAACCCAACCTATCATTTCGGCGGTAAAATTTGACAACATTTCTGGCGAGTTGGCCTCAACGTCTCCGTGGGACCTTTATATACATCAATAACGTAATATAACCTAACCTAACCCAACCTATCATCTCGGCGGTAATATTTGACAATATTCCTGGCGAGTTGGCCTCTACGTCTCCGTGGGACCTTTATATACATCAATAACGTAATATAACGTAACCTAACCCAACCTAACCTCTCGGGGTACCATTTAACCACACTCCTTGATTGTCGGGCCCTACTTCTCGGTGGGAACACTGTATACGTCTATGACGTAATACAACCTAACCTAAAGCAACCTACCATCTCGGCGGTAATATTTGACGACATTCCTGGCGAGTTAGCCTCTACATCTCCGTGGGAACTTTATATACATCAATAACAATATATAAGCTAGCCTAACCCAATCTAACATCTCGGCGGTAATATTTGACCACATTTCTGGCTTGTTGGCCTCTACGTCTCCGTGGGACCTTTATATACTTCAATAACGTAATATAACCTAACCTAACCCGAACTATCATCTCGGCGGTAATATTTGACAACATTCCTGGCGAGTTGGCCTCTACGTCTCCGTGGGACCTTTATATACATCAATAACGTAATATAACCTAACCTAACCCAACCTATCATCTCGGCGGTAATATTTGACAACATTCCTGGCGAGTTGGCCTCTACGTCTCCGTGGGAACTTTATATACTTCAATAACAATATATAAGCTAGCCTAACCCAATCTAACATCTCCTCGATAATATTTGACCACAATTCTGGCTTGTTGGCCTCTACGTCTCCGTGGGACCTTTATATACTTCAATAACGTAATATGACCTAACCTAACCCAAACTATCATCTCGGCGGTAATATTTGACCACATTCCTGGCGAGTTGGCCTCTACGTCTCCGTGGGACCCTCATATACATCAACAACGTAATATAACCTAACCTAACCCAACCTATCATCTCGGCGGTAATATTTGACAACATTCCTGGCGAGTAGGCCTCTACGTCTCCGTGGGACCTTTATATACATCAATAACGTAATATAACCTAACCTGACCCAACCTAATACCTCGGCGGTAATATTTGGCATCATTCCCCGCTTGTTGGCCTATACGTCTCCGTGGGACCTGTATATACATCAATAACGTAATATAACGTAACCTAAGCCAACCTAACCTCTCGGGGTACCATTTAACCACATCCCTTGATTGTCGGGCCCCACTTCTCGGTGGGAACACTGTATACGTCTATGACGTAATACAACCTAACCTAAACCAACCTACCATCTCGGCGGTAATATTTGACAACAGTCCTGGCGAGTTGGCCTCTACGTCTCCGCTGGACCTTCATATACATCAATAACGTAATATAAGTTAACCTAACCCAACCTATCATCTCAGCGGTAATATTTGAGAACATTCCTGGCGAGTTGGCCTCTACGTCTGCGTGGGACCTTTATATACATTAATAACGTAATATAACCTAACCTAACCCAACCTACCATCTCGGCGGTAATATTGGACAACATTCCTGACGAGTTGGCCTCTACGTCTCCGTGGGAACTTCATATACATCAATAACGTAATATAACCTAACCTAACCCAACCTAACGTCTCGGGGTACCATTTAACCACATTCCTTGGTTGTGGGGCGCTACTTCTCGGTGGGAATACAGTATACGTCTATGACGTAATACAACCTAACCTAAGCCAACCTATCATTTCGGCGGTAAAATTTGACAACATTTCTGTCGAGTTGGCCTCTACGTCTCCGTGGGACCTTTATATACATGAATAACGTAATATAACGTAACCTAACCCAACCTAACATCTCGGGGTACCATTTAACCACATTCCTTGATTGTAGGGCCCTACTTCTCGGTGGGAACACTGTATACGTCTATGACGTAATACAACCTAACCTAAGCCAACCTAACATCTCGGCGGTAATATTTGACAAAATTCCTGGCGAGTTGGCCTCTACGTCTCCGTGGGACCTTTATATACATCAATAACGTAATATAACCTAACCTAAGCCAACCTATCATCTCGGCGGTAATATTTGACAGCATTCCTGGCGAGTTGGCCTCTACGTCTCCGTGGGACCTTTATGTACATCAATAACGTAATATAACCTAACCTAAACCAACCTACCATCTCGGCGGTAATAGTTGACAACATTCCTGACGAGTTGGACTCTACGTCTCCGTGGGAACTTCATATACATCAATAAAGTAATATAACCTAACCTAAACCTACCTATCATCTCGGCGGTAATATTTGACAACATTCCTGGCGAGTTGGCCTCTACGTCTCCGTGGGAACTTTATATACATCAATAACGTAATATAACCTAACCTAACCCAACCTATCATCTCGGCGGTAATATTTGACAACATTCCTGGCGAGTTGGCCTCTACGTCTCCGTGGGACCTTTATATACATCAATAACGTAATATAACGTAACCTAAGCCAACCTAACCTCTCGGGGTACCATTTAACCACATCCCTTGATTGTCGGGCCCCACTTCTCGGTGGGAACACTGTATACGTCTATGACGTAATACAACCTAACCTAAACCAACCTACCATCTCGGCGGTAATATTTGACAACATTCCTGGCGAGTTGGCCTCTACGTCTCCGCTGGACCTTCATATACATCAATAACGTAATATAAGTTAACCTAACCCAAACTATCATCTCAGCGGTAATATTTGAGAACATTCCTGGCGAGTTGGCCTCTACGTCTGCGTGGGACCTTTATATACATTAATAACGTAATATAACCTAACCTAACCCAACCTATCATCTCGGCGGTAATATTTGACAGCATTCCTGGCGAGTTGGCCTCTACGTCTCCGTGGGACCTTCATATACATCAATAACGTAATATAACCTAACCTAACCCAACCTAACATCTCGGCGGTAATATTTGGCAACATTCCCGGCTTGTTGGCCTCTACGTCTCCGTGGGACCTTTATATACATCAATAACGTAATATAACCTAACCTAAACCAACCTTCCATCTCGGCGGTAATATTGGACAACATTCCTGACGAGTTGGCCTCTACGTCTCCGTGGGAACTTCATATACATCAATAACGTAATATAACCTAACCTAACCCAACCTAACCTCTCGGGGTACGATTTAACCACATTCCTTGGTTGTGGGGCGCTACTTCTCGGTGGGAATACTGTATACGTCTATGACGTAATACAACCTAACCTAAGCCAACCTATCATTTCTGCGGTAAAATTTGACAACATTTCTGTCGAGTTGGCCTCTACGTCTCCGTGGGACCTTTATATACATGAATAACGTAATATAACGTAACCTAACCCAACCTAACATCTCGGGGTACCATTTAACCACATTCCTTGATTGTAGGGCCCTACTTCTCGGTGGGAACACTGTATACGTCTATGACGTAATACAACCTAACCTAAGCCAACCTAACATCTCGGCGGTAATATTTGACAAAATTCCTGGCGAGTTGGCCTCTACGTCTCCGTGGGACCTTTATATACATCAATAACGTAATATAACCTAACCTAAGCCAACCTATCGTCTCGGCGGTAATATTTGACAGCATTCCTGGCGAGTTGGCCTCCACGTCTCCGTGGGACCTTTATATACATCAATAACGTAATATAACCTAACCTAACCCAACCTAACATCTCGGCGGTAGTATTTGACAACATTCCTGGCGAGTTGGCTTCTCCGTCTCCGTGGGACCTTTATATACATCAATAACGTAATATAACCTAACCTAACCCAACCTAACATCTCGGCGGTAATATTTGGCAACATTCCCGGCTTGTTGGCCTCTACGTCTCCGTGGGACATTTATATACATCAATAAAGTAATATAGCCTAACCTAACCCAACCTATCATCTCGGCGGTAATATTTGACAATATTCCTGGCGAGTTGGCCTCTACGTCTCCGTGGGACCTTTATATACATCAATAACGTAATATAACGTAACCTAACCCAACCTAACCTCACGGGGTACCATTTAACCACACTCCTTGATTGTCGGGCCCTACTTCTCGGTGGGAACACTGTATACGTCTATGACGTAATACAACCTAACCTAAACCAACCTACCATCTCGGCGGTAATAGTTGACAACATTCCTGACGAGTTGGACTCTACGTCTCCGTGGGAACTTCATATACATCAATAAAGTAATATAACCTAACCTAATCCTACCTAACATCTCGGCGGTAATATTTGACAGCATTCCTGGCGAGTTGGCCTCTAGGTCTCCGTTTGACCTTCATATACATCAATAACGTAATATAACCTAACCTAACCCAACCTATCATCTCGGCGGTAATATTTGACCACATTCCTGGCGAGTTGGCCTCTACGTCTCCGCTGGACCTTCATATACATCAATAACGTAATATAAATTAACCTAACCCAACCTATCATCTCAGCGGTAATATTTGAGAACATTCCTGCCGAGTTGGTCTCTACGTCTCCGTGGGACCTTTATATACATCAATAACGTAATATAACCTAACCTAACCCAACCTATCATTTCGGCGGTAAAATTTGACAACATTTCTGGCGAGTTGGCCTCAACGTCTCCGTGGGACCTTTATATACATCAATAACGTAATATAACCTAACCTAACCCAACCTAACATCTCGGCGGTAATATTTGACAACATTCCTGGCGAGTTGGCTTCTCCGTCTCCGTGGGACCTTTATATACATCAATAACGTAATATAAACTAACCTAACCCAACCTAACCTCTCGGGGTACCATTTAACCACACTCCTTGATTGTCGGGCCCTACTTCTCGGTGGGAACACTGTATACGTCTATGACGTAATACAACCTAACCTAAACCAACCTACCATCCCGGCGGTAATAGTTGACAACATTCCTGACGAGTTGGACTCTACGTCTCCGTGGGAACTTCATATACATCAATAAAGTAATATAACCTAACCTAACCCTACCTAACATCTCGGCGGTAATATTTGACAGCATTCCTGGCGAGTTGGCTTCTCCGTCTCCGTGGGACCTTTATATACATCAATAACGTAATATAACCTAACCTAACCCAACCTAACATCTCGGCGGTAATATTTGGCAACATTCCCGGCTTGTTGGCCTCTACGTCTCCGTGGGACATTTATATACATCAATAAAGTAATATAACCTAACCTAACCCAACATATCATCTCGGCGGTAATATTTGACAATATTCCTGGCGAGTTGGCCTCTACGTCTCCGTGGGACCTTTATATACATCAATAACGTAATATAACGTAACCTAACCCAACCTAACCTCTCGGGGTACCATTTAACCACACTCCTTGATTGTCGGGCCCTACTTCTCGGTGGGAACACTGTATACGTCTATGACGTAATACAACCTAACCTAAAGCAACCTACCATCTCGGCGGTAATATTTGACGACATTCCTGGCGAGTTAGCCTCTACATCTCCGTGGGAACTTTATATACATCAATAACAATATATAAGCTAGCCTAACCCAATCTAACATCTCGGCGGTAATATTTGTCCACATTTCTGGCTTGTTGGCCTCTACGTCTCCGTGGGACCTTTATATACTTCAATAACGTAATATAACCTAAGCTAACCCGAACTATCATCTCGGCGGTAATATTTGACAACATTCCTGGCGAGTTGGCCTCTACGTCTCCGTGGGACCTTTATATACATCAATAACGTAATATAACCTAACCTAACCCAACCTATCATCTCGGCGGTAATATTTGACAACATTCCTGGCGAGTTGGCCTCTACGTCTCCGTGGGACCTTTATATACATCAATAACGTAATATAACCTAACCTAAGCCAACCTATCATCTCGGCGGTAATATTTGACAGCATTCCTGGCGAGTTGGCCTCTACGTCTCCGTGGGACCTTTATGTACATCAATAACGTAATATAACCTAACCTAAACCAACCTACCATCTCGGCGGTAATAGTTGACAACATTCCTGACGAGTTGGACTCTACGTCTCCGTGGGAACTTCATATACATCAATAAAGTAATATAACCTAACCTAACCCTACCTAACATCTCGGCGGTAATATTTGACAGCATTCCTGGCGAGTTGGCCTCTAGGTCTCCGTTTGACCTTCATATACATCAATAACGTAATATAACCTAACCTAACCCAACCTATCATCTCGGCGGTAATATTTGACCACATTCCTGGCGAGTTGGCCTCTACGTCTCCGCTGGACCTTCATATACATCAATAACGTAATATAAATTAACCTAACCCAACCTATCATCTCAGCGGTAATATTTGAGAACATTCCTGCCGAGTTGGTCTCCACGTCTCCGTGGGACCTTTATATACATCAATAACGTAATATAACCTAACCTAACCCAACCTATCATTTCGGCGGTAAAATTTGACAACATTTCTGGCGAGTTGGCCTCAACGTCTCCGTGGGACCTTTATATACATCAATAACGTAATATAACTTAACCTAAGCCAACCTATCATCTCGGCGGTAATATTTGACAACATTCCTGGCGAGTTGGCCTCTACGTCTCCGTGGGACCTTTATATACATCAATAACGTAATATAACCTAACCTAACCCAACCTAACATCTCGGCGGTAATATTTGACAACATTCCTGGCGAGTTGGCTTCTCCGTCTCCGTGGGACCTTTATATACATCAATAACGTAATATAAACTAACCTAACCCAACCTAACATCTCGGCGATAATATTTGGCAACATTCCCGGCTTGTTGGCCTCTACGTCTCCGTGGGACCTTTATATACATCAATAACGTAATATAACCTAACCTAACCCAACCTAACATCTCGGCGGTAATATTTGACAACATTCCTGGCGAGTTGGCTTCTCCGTCTCCGTGGGACCTTTATATACATCAATAACGTAATATAACCTAACCTAACCCAACCTAACATCTCGGCGGTAATATTTGGCAACATTCCCGGCTTGTTGGCCTCTACGTCTCCGTGGGACCATTATATACATCAATAACGTAATATAACCTAACCTAAACCAACCTACCATCTCGGCGGTAATATTGGACAACATTCCTGACGAGTTGGCCTCTACGTCTCCGTGGGAACTTCATATACATCAATAACGTAATATAACCTAACCTAACCCAACCTAACATCTCGGCGGTAATATTTGACTGCATTCCTGGCGAGTTGGCCTCTAGGTCTCCGTTTGACCATCATATACAACAATAACGTAATATAACCTAACCTAACCTAACCCAACCTATCATCTCGGCGGTAATATTTGACCACATTCCTGGCGAGTTGGCCTCTACGTCTCCGTGGGACCTGCATATACATCAATAACGTAATATAACTTAACCTAACCCAACCTATCATCTCAGCGGTAATATTTGGCAACATTCCCGGCTTGTTGGCCTCTACGTCTCCGTGGGACCTTTATATACATTAATAACGTAATATAACGTAACCTAACCCACCTAACATCTCGGGGTACCATTTAACCACATTCCCTGATTGTCGGGCCCTACTTCTCGGTGGGAACACTGTATACGTCTATGACGTAATACAACCTAACCTAAAGCAACCTACCATCTCGGCGGTGATATTTGACGACATTCCTGGCGAGTTAGCCTCTACCTCTCCGTGGGAACTTTATATACATCAATAACAATATATAAGCTAGCCTAACCCAATCTAACATCTCGGCGGTAATATTTGACCACATTTCTGGCTTGTTGGCCTCTACGTCTCCGTGGGACCTTTATATACTTCAATAACGTAATATAACCTAACCTAACCCGAACTATCATCTCGGCGGTAATATTTGACAACATTCCTGGCGAGTTGGCCTCTACGTCTCCGTGGGACCTTTATATACATCAATAACGTAATATAACTTAACCTAACCCAACCTATCATCTCGGCGGTAATATTTGACAACATTCCTGGCGAGTTGGCCTCTACGTCTCCGTGGGAACTTTATATACTTCAATAACAATATATAAGCTAGCCTAACCCAATCTAACATCTCGGCGATAATATTTGACCACAATTCTGGCTTGTTGGCCTCTACGTCTCCGTGGGACCTTTATATACTTCAATAACGTAATATGACCTAACCTAACCCAAACTATCATCTCGGCGGTAATATTTGACCACATTCCTGGCGAGTTGGCCTCTACGTCTCCGTGGGACCTTCATATACATCAACAACGTAATATAACCTAACCTAACCCAACCTATCATTTCGGCGGTAAAATTTGACAACATTTCTGTCGAGTTGGCCTCTACGTCTCCGTGGGACCTTTATATACATCAATAACGTAATATAACCTAACCTAACCCAACCTAACATCTCGGCGGTAGTATTTGACAACATTCCTGGCGAGTTGGCTTCTCCGTCTCCGTGGGACCTTTATATACATCAATAACGTAATATAACCTAACCTAACCCAACCTAACATCTCGGCGGTAATATTTGGCAACATTCCCGGCTTGTTGGCCTCTACGTCTCCGTGGGACATTTATATACATCAATAAAGTAATATAACCTAACCTAACCCAACCTATCATCTCGGCGGTAATATTTGACAATATTCCTGGCGAGTTGGCCTCTACGTCTCCGTGGGACCTTTATATACATCAATAACGTAATATAACGTAACCTAACCCAACCTAACCTCTCGGGGTACCATTTAACCACACTCCTTGATTGTCGGGCCCTACTTCTCGGTGGGAACACTGTATACGTCTATGACGTAATACAACCTAACCTAAACCAACCTACCATCTCGGCGGTAATAGTTGACAACATTCCTGACGAGTTGGACTCTACGTCTCCGTGGGAACTTCATATACATCAATAAAGTAATATAACCTAACCTAACCCTACCTAACATCTCGGCGGTAATATTTGACAGCATTCCTGGCGAGTTGGCCTCTAGGTCTCCGTTTGACCATCATATACAACAATAACGTAATATAACCTAACCTAACCTAACCCAACCTATCATCTCGGCGGTAATATTTGACCACATTCCTGGCGAGTTGGCCTCTACGTCTCCGTGGGACCTTCATATACATCAATAACGTAATATAACTTAACCTAACCCAACCTATCATCTCAGCGGTAATATTTGGCATCATTCCCCGCTTGTTGGCCTATACGTCTCCGTGGGACCTGTATATACATCAATAACGTAATATAACGTAACCTAAGCCAACCTAACCTCTCGGGGTACCATTTAACCACATCCCTTGATTGTCGGGCCCCACTTCTCGGTGGGAACACTGTATACGTCTATGACGTAATACAACCTAACCTAAACCAACCTACCATCTCGGCGGTAATATTTGACAACATTCCTGGCGAGTTGGCGTCTACGTCTCCGCTGGACCTTCATATACATCAATAACGTAATATAAGTTAACCTAACCCAACCTATCATCTCAGCGGTAATATTTGAGAACATTCCTGGCGAGTTGGCCTCTACGTCTGCGTGGCACCTTTATATACATTAATAACGTAATATAACCTAACCTAACCCAACCTATCATCTCGGCGGTAATATTTGACAGCATTCCTGGCGAGTTGGCCTCTACGTCTCCGTGGGACCTTTATATACATCAATAACGTAATATAACCTAACCTAACCCAACCTAACATCTCGGCGGTAATATTTGGCAACATTCCCGGCTTGTTGGCCTCTACGTCTCCGTGGGACCTTTATATACATCAATAACGTAATATAACCTAACCTAAACCAACCTACCATCTCGGCGGTAATATTGGACAACATTCCTGACGAGTTGGCCTCTACGTCTCCGTGGGAACTTCATATACATCAATAACGTAATATAACCTAACCTAACCCAACCTAACCTCTCGGGGTACCATTTAACCACATTCCTTGGTTGTGGGGCGCTACTTCTCGGTGGGAATACTGTATACGTCTATGACGTAATACAACCTAACCTAAGCCAACCTATCATTTCGGCGGTAAAATTTGACAACATTTCTGTCGAGTTGGCCTCTACGTCTCCGTGGGACCTTTATATACATGAATAACGTAATATAACGTAACCTAACCCAACCTAACATCTCGGGGTACCATTTAACCACATTCCTTGATTGTAGGGCCCTACTTCTCGGTGGGAACACTGTATACGTCTATGACGTAATACAACCTAACCTAAGCCAACCTAACATCTCGGCGGTAATATTTGACAAAATTCCTGGCGAGTTGGCCTCTACGTCTCCGTGGGACCTTTATATACATCAATAACGTAATATAACCTAACCTAACCCAACCTAACATCTCGGCGGTAATATTTGACAACATTCCTGGCGAGTTGGCTTCTCCGTCTCCGTGGGACCTTTATATACATCAATAACGTAATATAAACTAACCTAACCCAACCTAACATCTCGGCGGTAATATTTGGCAACATTCCCGGCTTGTTGGCCTCTACGTCTCCGTGGGACCTTTATATACATCAATAACGTAATATAACCTAACCTAACCCAACCTAACATCTCGGCGGTAATATTTGACAACATTCCTGGCGAGTTGGCTTCTCCGTCTCCGTGGGACCTTTATATACATCAATAACGTAATATAACCTAACCTAACCCAACCTAACACCTCGGCGGTAATATTTGGCAACATTCCCGGCTTGTTGGCCTCTACGTCTCCGTGGGACCATTATATACATCAATAACGTAATATAACCTAACCTAAACCAACCTACCATCTCGGCGGTAATATTGGACAACATTCCTGACGAGTTGGCCTCTACGTCTCCGTGGGAACTTCATATACATCAATAACGTAATATAACCTAACCTAACCCAACCTAACATCTCGGCGGTAATATTTGACTGCATTCCCGGCTTGTTGGCCTCTACGTCTCCGTGGGACCTTTATATACATCAATAACGTAATATAACCTAACCTAACACAACCTATCATCTCGGCGGTAATATTTGACCACATTCCTGGCGAGTTGGCCTCTACGTCTCCGCTGGACCTTCATATACATCAATAACGTAATATAAATTAACCTAACCCAACCTATCATCTCAGCGGTAATATTTGAGAACATTCCTGCCGAGTTGGTCTCTACGTCTCCGTGGGACCATTATATACATCAATAACGTAATATAACCTAACCTAAACCAACCTACCATCTCGGCGGTAATATTGGACAACATTCCTGACGAGTTGGCCTCTACGTCTCCGTGGGAACTTCATATACATCAATAACGTAATATAACCTAACCTAACCCAACCTAACATCTCGGCGGTAATATTTGACTGCATTCCTGGCGAGTTGGCCTCTAGGTCTCCGTTTGACCATCATATACAACAATAACGTAATATAACCTAACCTAACCTAACCCAACCTATCATCTCGGCGGTAATATTTGACCACATTCCTGGCGAGTTGGCCTCTACGTCTCCGTGGGACCTTCATATACATCAATAACGTAATATAACTTAACCTAACCCAACCTATCATCTCAGCGGTAATATTTGGCAACATTCCCGGCTTGTTGGCCTCTACGTCTCCGTGGGACCTTTATATACATTAATAACGTAATATAACGTAACCTAACCCACCTAACATCTCGGGGTACCATTTAACCACATTCCCTGATTGTCGGGCCCTACTTCTCGGTGGGAACACTGTATACGTCTATGACGTAATACAACCTAACCTAAAGCAACCTACCATCTCGGCGGTAATATTTGACGACATTCCTGGCGAGTTAGCCTCTACCTCTCCGTGGGAACTTTATATACATCAATAACAATATATAAGCTAGCCTAACCCAATCTAACATCTCGGCGGTAATATTTGACCACATTTCTGGCTTGTTGGCCTCTACGTCTCCGTGGGACCTTTATATACTTCAATAACGTAATATAACCTAACCTAACCCGAACTATCATCTCGGCGGTAATATTTGACAACATTCCTGGCGAGTTGGCCTCTACGTCTCCGTGGGACCTTTATATACATCAATAACGTAATATAACCTAACCTAACCCAACCTATCATCTCGGCGGTAATATTTGACAACATTCCTGGCGAGTTGGCCTCTACGTCTCCGTGGGAACTTTATATACTTCAATAACAATATATAAGCTAGCCTAACCCAATCTAACATCTCGGCGATAATATTTGACCACAATTCTGGCTTGTTGGCCTCTACGTCTCCGTGGGACCTTTATATACTTCAATAACGTAATATGACCTAACCTAACCCAAACTATCATCTCGGCGGTAATATTTGACCACATTCCTGGCGAGTTGGCCTCTACGTCTCCGTGGGACCTTCATATACATCAACAACGTAATATAACCTAACCTAACCCAACCTATCATTTCGGCGGTAAAATTTGACAACATTTCTGTCGAGTTGGCCTCTACGTCTCCGTGGGACCTTTATATACATGAATAACGTAATATAACGTAACCTAACCCAACCTAACATCACGGGGTACCATTTAACCACATTCCTTGATTGTAGGGCCCTACTTCTCGGTGGGAACACTGTATACGTCTATGACGTAATACAACCTAACCTAAGCCAACCTAACATCTCGGCGGTAATATTTGACAACATTCCTGGCGAGTTGGCTTCTCCGTCTCCGTGGGACCTTTATATACATCAATAACGTAATATAAACTAACCTAACCCAACCTAACATCTCGGCGGTAATATTTGGCAACATTCCCGGCTTGTTGGCCTCTACGTCTCCGTGGGACCTTTATATACATCAATAACGTAATATAACCTAACCTAACCCAACCTAACATCTCGGCGGTAATATTTGACAACATTCCTGGCGAGTTGGCTTCTCCGTCTCCGTGGGACCTTTATATACATCAATAACGTAATATAACCTAACCTAACCCAACCTAACATCTCGGCGGTAATATTTGGCAACATTCCCGGCTTGTTGGCCTCTACGTCTCCGTGGGACCATTATATACATCAATAACGTAATATAACCTAACCTAAACCAACCTACCATCTCGGCGGTAATATTGGACAACATTCCTGACGAGTTGGCCTCTACGTCTCCGTGGGAACTTCATATACATCAATAACGTAATATAACCTAACCTAACCCAACCTAACATCTCGGCGGTAATATTTGACTGCATTCCTGGCGAGTTGGCCTCTAGGCCTCCGTTTGACCTTCATATACATCAATAACGTAATATAACCTAACCTAACCCAACCTATCATCTCGGCGGTAATATTTGACCACATTCCTGGCGAGTTGGCCTCTACGTCTCCGCTGGACCTTCATATACATCAATAACGTAATATAAATTAACCTAACCCAACCTATCATCTCAGCGGTAATATTTGAGAACATTCCTGCCGAGTTGGTCTCTACGTCTCCGTGGGACCTTTATATACATCAATAACGTAATATAACCTAACCTAACCCAACCTATCATTTCGGCGGTAAAATTTGACAACATTTCTGGCGAGTTGGCCTCAACGTCTCCGTGGGACCTTTATATACATCAATAACGTAATATTACCTAACCTAAGCCAACCTATCATCTCGGCGGTAATGTTTGACAACATTCCTGGCGAGTTGGCCTCTACGTCTCCGTGGGACCTTTATATACATCAATAACGTAATATAACCTAACCTAACCCAACCTAACATCTCGGCGGTAATATTTGACAACATTCCTGGCGAGTTGGCTTCTCCGTCTCCGTGGGACCTTTATATACATCAATAACGTAATATAAACTAACCTAACCCAACCTAACATCTCGGCGGTAATATTTGGCAACATTCCCGGCTTGTTGGCCTCTACGTCTCCGTGGGACCTTTATATACATCAATAACGTAATATAACCTAACCTAACCCAACCTAACATCTCGGCGGTAATATTTGACAACATTCCTGGCGAGTTGGCTTCTCCGTCTCCGTGGGACCTTTATATACATCAATAACGTAATATAACCTAACCTAACCCAACCTAACATCTCGGCGGTAATATTTGGCAACATTCCCGGCTTGTTGGCCTCTACGTCTCCGTGGGACCATTATATACATCAATAACGTAATATAACCTAACCTAAACCAACCTACCATCTCGGCGGTAATATTGGACAACATTCCTGACGAGTTGGCCTCTACGTCTCCGTGGGAACTTTATATACTTCAATAACAATATATAAGCTAGCCTAACCCAATCTAACATCTCGGCGATAATATTTGACCACAATTCTGGCTTGTTGGCCTCTACGTCTCCGTGGGACCTTTATATACTTCAATAACGTAATATGACCTAACCTAACCCAAACTATCATCTCGGCGGTAATATTTGACCACATTCCTGGCGAGTTGGCCTCTACGTCTCCGTGGGACCTTCATATACATCAACAACGTAATATAACCTAACCTAACCCAACCTATCATTTCGGCGGTAAAATTTGACAACATTTCTGTCGAGTTGGCCTCTACGTCTCCGTGGGACCTTTATATACATGAATAACGTAATATAACGTAACCTAACCCAACCTAACATCTCGGGGTACCATTTAACCACATTCCTTGATTGTAGGGCCCTACTTCTCGGTGGGAACACGGTATACGTCTATGACGTAATACAACCTAACCTAAGCCAACCTAACATCTCGGCGGTAATATTTGACAAAATTCCTGGCAGGTTGGCCTCTACGTCTCCGTGGGACCTTTATATACATCAATAACGTAATATAACCTAACCTAAGCCAACCTATCATCTCGGCGGTAATATTTGACAGCATTCCTGGCGAGTTGGCCTCTACGTCTCCGTGGGACCTTTATATACATCAATAACGTAATATAACCTAACCTAACCCAACCTAACATCTCGGCGGTAGTATTTGACAACATTCCTGGCGAGTTGGCTTCTCCGTCTCCGTGGGACCTTTATATACATCAATAACGTAATATAACCTAACCTAACCCAACCTAACATCTCGGCGGTAATATTTGGCAACATTCACGGCTTGTTGGCCTCTACGTCTCCGTGGGACATTTATATACATCAATAAAGTAATATAACCTAACCTAACCCAACCTAACATCTCGGCGGTAATATTTGGCAACATTCCCGGCTTGTTGGCCTCTACGTCTCCGTGGGACCATTATATACATCAATAACGTAATATAACCTAACCTAAACCAACCTACCATCTCGGCGGTAATATTGGACAACATTCCTGACGAGTTGGCCTCTACGTCTCCGTGGGAACTTTATATACTTCAATAACAATATATAAGCTAGCCTAACCCAATCTAACATCTCGGCGATAATATTTGACCACAATTCTGGCTTGTTGGCCTCTACGTCTCCGTGGGACCTTTATATACTTCAATAACGTAATATGACCTAACCTAACCCAAACTATCATCTCGGCGGTAATATTTGACCACATTCCTGGCGAGTTGGCCTCTACGTCTCCGTGGGACCTTCATATACATCAACAACGTAATATAACCTAACCTAACCCAACCTATCATTTCGGCGGTAAAATTTGACAACATTTCTGTCGAGTTGGCCTCTACGTCTCCGTGGGACCTTTATATACATGAATAACGTAATATAACGTAACCTAACCCAACCTAACATCTCGGGGTACCATTTAACCACATTCCTTGATTGTAGGGCCCTACTTCTCGGTGGGAACACGGTATACGTCTATGACGTAATACAACCTAACCTAAGCCAACCTAACATCTCGGCGGTAATATTTGACAAAATTCCTGGCAGGTTGGCCTCTACGTCTCCGTGGGACCTTTATATACATCAATAACGTAATATAACCTAACCTAAGCCAACCTATCATCTCGGCGGTAATATTTGACAGCATTCCTGGCGAGTTGGCCTCTACGTCTCCGTGGGACCTTTATATACATCAATAACGTAATATAACCTAACCTAACCCAACCTAACATCTCGGCGGTAGTATTTGACAACATTCCTGGCGAGTTGGCTTCTCCGTCTCCGTGGGACCTTTATATACATCAATAACGTAATATAACCTAACCTAACCCAACCTAACATCTCGGCGGTAATATTTGGCAACATTCACGGCTTGTTGGCCTCTACGTCTCCGTGGGACATTTATATACATCAATAAAGTAATATAACCTAACCTAACCCAACCTATCATCTCGGCGGTAATATTTGACAATATTCCTGGCGAGTTGGCCTCTACGTCTCCGTGGGACCTTTATATACATCAATAACGTAATATAACCTAACCTAACCCAACCTAACATCTCGGCGGTAATATTTGACAACATTTCTGGCGAGTTGGCTTCTCCGTCTCCGTGGGACCTTTATATACATCAATAACGTAATATAAACTAACCTAACCCAACCTAACATCTCGGCGGTAATATTTGACAACATTCCTGGCGAGTTGGCTTCTCCGTCTCCGTGGGACCTTTATATACATCAATAACGTAATATAACCTAACCTAACCCAACCTATCATTGCGGCGGTAAAATTTGACAACATTTCTGTCGAGTTGGCCTCTACGTCTCCGTGGGACCTTTATATACATGAATAACGTAATATAACGTAACCTAACCCAACCTAACATCTCGGGGTACCATTTAACCACATTCCTTGATTGTAGGGCCCTACTTCTCGGTGGAAACACTGTATACGTCTATGACGTAATACAACCTAACCTAAGCCAACCTAACATCTCGGCGGTAATATTTGACAAAATTCCTGGCGAGTTGGCCTCTACGTCTCCGTGGGACCTTTATATACATCAATAACGTAATATAACCTAACCTAAGCCAACCTATCATCTCGGCGGTAATATTTTACAGCATTCCTGGCGAGTTGGCCTCTACGTCTCCGTGGGACCTTTATATACATCAATAACGTAATATAACCTAACCTAACCCAACCTAACATCTCGGCGGTAGTATTTGACAACATTCCTGGCGAGTTGGCTTCTCCGTCTCCGTGGGACCTTTATATACATCAATAACGTAATATAACCTAACCTAACCCAACCTAACATCTCGGCGGTAATATTTGTCAACATTCCCGGCTTGTTGGCCTCTACGTCTCCGTGGGACATTTATATACATCAATAAAGTAATATAACCTAACCTAACCCAACCTATCATCTCGGCGGTAATATTTGACAATATTCCTGGCGAGTTGGCCTCTACGTCTCCGTGGGACCTTTATATACATCAATAACGTAATATAACCTAACCTAACCCAACCTAACATCTCGGCGGTAATATTTGACAACATTCCTGGCGAGTTGGCTTCTCCGTCTCCGTGGGACCTTTATATACATCAATAACGTAATATAAACTAACCTAACCCAACCTAACATCTCGGCGGTAATATTTGGCAACATTCCCGGCTTGTTGGCCTCTACGTCTCCGTGGGACCTTTATATACATCAATAACGTAATATAACCTAACCTAACCCAACCTAACATCTCGGCGGTAATATTTGACAACATTCCTGGCGAGTTGGCTTCTCCGTCTCCGTGGGACCTTTATATACATCAATAACGTAATATAACCTAACCTAACCCAACCTAACATCTCGGCGGTAATATTTGGCAACATTCCCGGCTTGTTGGCCTCTACGTCTCCGTGGGACCATTATATACATCAATAACGTAATATAACCTAACCTAAACCAACCTACCATCTCGGCGGTAATATTGGACAACATTCCTGACGAGTTGGCCTCTACGTCTCCGTGGGAACTTTATATACTTCAATAACAATATATAAGCTAGCCTAACCCAATCTAACATCTCGGCGATAATATTTGACCACAATTCTGGCTTGTTGGCCTCTACGTCTCCGTGGGACCTTTATATACTTCAATAACGTAATATGACCTAACCTAACCCAAACTATCATCTCGGCGGTAATATTTGACCACATTCCTGGCGAGTTGGCCTCTACGTCTCCGTGGGACCTTCATATACATCAACAACGTAATATAACCTAACCTAACCCAACCTATCATTTCGGCGGTAAAATTTGACAACATTTCTGTCGAGTTGGCCTCTACGTCTCCGTGGGACCTTTATATACATGAATAACGTAATATAACGTAACCTAACCCAACCTAACATCTCGGGGTACCATTTAACCACATTCCTTGATTGTAGGGCCCTACTTCTCGGTGGGAACACGGTATACGTCTATGACGTAATACAACCTAACCTAAGCCAACCTAACATCTCGGCGGTAATATTTGACAAAATTCCTGGCAGGTTGGCCTCTACGTCTCCGTGGGACCTTTATATACATCAATAACGTAATATAACCTAACCTAAGCCAACCTATCATCTCGGCGGTAATATTTGACAGCATTCCTGGCGAGTTGGCCTCTACGTCTCCGTGGGACCTTTATATACATCAATAACGTAATATAACCTAACCTAACCCAACCTAACATCTCGGCGGTAGTATTTGACAACATTCCTGGCGAGTTGGCTTCTCCGTCTCCGTGGGACCTTTATATACATCAATAACGTAATATAACCTAACCTAACCCAACCTAACATCTCGGCGGTAATATTTGGCAACATTCACGGCTTGTTGGCCTCTACGTCTCCGTGGGACATTTATATACATCAATAAAGTAATATAACCTAACCTAACCCAACCTATCATCTCGGCGGTAATATTTGACAATATTCCTGGCGAGTTGGCCTCTACGTCTCCGTGGGACCTTTATATACATCAATAACGTAATATAACCTAACCTAACCCAACCTAACATCTCGGCGGTAATATTTGACAACATTTCTGGCGAGTTGGCTTCTCCGTCTCCGTGGGACCTTTATATACATCAATAACGTAATATAAACTAACCTAACCCAACCTAACATCTCGGCGGTAATATTTGACAACATTCCTGGCGAGTTGGCTTCTCCGTCTCCGTGGGACCTTTATATACATCAATAACGTAATATAACCTAACCTAACCCAACCTATCATTGCGGCGGTAAAATTTGACAACATTTCTGTCGAGTTGGCCTCTACGTCTCCGTGGGACCTTTATATACATGAATAACGTAATATAACGTAACCTAACCCAACCTAACATCTCGGGGTACCATTTAACCACATTCCTTGATTGTAGGGCCCTACTTCTCGGTGGAAACACTGTATACGTCTATGACGTAATACAACCTAACCTAAGCCAACCTAACATCTCGGCGGTAATATTTGACAAAATTCCTGGCGAGTTGGCCTCTACGTCTCCGTGGGACCTTTATATACATCAATAACGTAATATAACCTAACCTAAGCCAACCTATCATCTCGGCGGTAATATTTTACAGCATTCCTGGCGAGTTGGCCTCTACGTCTCCGTGGGACCTTTATATACATCAATAACGTAATATAACCTAACCTAACCCAACCTAACATCTCGGCGGTAGTATTTGACAACATTCCTGGCGAGTTGGCTTCTCCGTCTCCGTGGGACCTTTATATACATCAATAACGTAATATAACCTAACCTAACCCAACCTAACATCTCGGCGGTAATATTTGTCAACATTCCCGGCTTGTTGGCCTCTACGTCTCCGTGGGACATTTATATACATCAATAAAGTAATATAACCTAACCTAACCCAACCTATCATCTCGGCGGTAATATTTGACAATATTCCTGGCGAGTTGGCCTCTACGTCTCCGTGGGACCTTTATATACATCAATAACGTAATATAACGTAACCTAACCCAACCTAACCTCTCGGGGTACCATTTAACCACACTCCTTGATTGTCGGGCCCTACTTCTCGGTGGGAACACTGTATACGTCTATGACGTAATACAACCTAACCTAAACCAACCTACCATCTCGGCGGTAATATTGGACAACATTCCTGACGAGTTGGCCTCTACGTCTCCGTGGGAACTTCATATACATCAATAACGTAATATAACCTAACCTAACCCAACCTAACATCTCGGCGGTAATATTTGACTGCATTCCTGGCGAGTTGGCCTCTAGGTCTCCGTTTGACCATCATATACAACAATAACGTAATGTAACCTAACCTAACCTAACCCAACCTATCATCTCGGCGGTAATATTTGACCACATTCCTGGCGAGTTGGCCTCTACGTCTCCGTGGGACCTTCATATACATCAATAACGTAATATAACTTAACCTAACCCAACCTAACCTCTCGGGGTACCATTTAACCACATTCCTTGATTGTCGGGCCCTACTTCTCTGTGGGAACACTGTATACGTCTATGACGTAATACAATCTAACCTAAACCAACCTACCATCTCGGCGGTAATATTTGACAACATTCCTGGCGAGTTGGCCTCTACGTCTCCGTGGGAACTTTATATACATCAATAACAATATATAAGCTAGCCTAACCCAATCTAACATCTCGGCGGTAATATTTGACCACATTTCTGGCTTGTTGGCCTCTACGTCTCCGTGGGACCTTTATATACTTCAATAACGTAATATAACCTAACCTAACCCGAACTATCATCTCGGCGGTAATATTTGACAACATTCCTGGCGAGTTGGCCTCTACGTCTCCGTGGGAACTTCATATACATCAATAACGTAATATAACCTAACCTAACCCAACCTAACATCTCGGCGGTAATATTTGACTGCATTCCCGGCGAGTTGGCCTCTAGGTCTCCGTTTGACCATCATATACAACAATAACGTAATATAACCTAACCTAACCTAACCCAACCTATCATCTCGGCGGTAATATTTGCCCACATTCCTGGCGAGTTGGCCTCTACGTCTCCGTGGGACCTTCATATACATCAATAACGTAATATAACTTAACCTAACCCAACCTATCATCTCAGCGGTAATATTTGGCAACATTCCCGGCTTGTTGGCCTCTACGTCTCCGTGGGACCTTTATATACATTAATATCGTAATATAACGTAACCTAATCCACCTAACCTCTCGGGGTACCATTTAACCACATTCCTTGATTGTCGGGCCCTACTTCTCGGTGGGAACACTGTATACGTCAATGACGTAATACAACCTAACCTAAAGCAACCTACCATCTCGGCGGTAATATTTGACGACATTCCTGGCGAGTTAGCCTCTACCTCTCCGTGGGAACTTTATATACATCAATAACAATATATAAGCTAGCCTAACCCAATCTAACATCTCGGCGGTAATATTTGACAACATTCCTGGCGAGTTGGCCTCTACGTCTCCGTGGGACCTTTATATACATCAATAACGTAATATAAACTAACCTAACCCAACCTAACATCTCGGCGGTAATATTTGACAACATTCCTGGCGAGTTGGCTTCTCCGTCTCCGTGGGACCTTTATATACATCAATAACGTAATATAACCTAACCTAACCCAACCTATGGTCTCGGCGGTAATATTTGACAACATTCCTGGCGAGTTGGCCTCTACGTCTCCGTGGGAACTTTATATACATCAATAACAATATATAAGCTAGCCTAACCCAATCTAACATCTCAGCGATAATATTTGACCACAATTCTGGCTTGTTGGCCTCTACGTCTCCGTGGGACCTTTATATACTTCAATAACGTAATATAACCTAACCTAACCCAAACTATCATCTCGGCGGTAATATTTGACCACATTCCTGGCGAGTTGGCCTCTACGTCTCCGTGGGACCTTCATATACATCAACAACGTAATATAACCTAACCTAACCCAACCTATCATTTCGGCGGTAAAATTTGACAACATTTCTGTCGAGTTGGCCTCTACGTCTCCGTGGGACCTTTATATACATAAATAACGTAATATAACGTAACCTCACCCAACCTAACCACTCGGGGTACCATTTAACCACATTCCTTGATTGTCGGGCCCTACTTCTCTGTGGGAACACTGTATACGTCTATGACGTAATACAATCTAACCTAAGCCAACCTAACATATCGGCGGTAATATTTGACAAAATTCCTGGCGAGTTGGCCTCTACGTCTCCGTGGGACCTTTAAATACATCAATAACGTAATATAACCTAACCTAACCCAACCTATCATCTCGGCGGTAATATTTGACAACATTCCTGGCGAGTTGGCCTCTACGTCTCCGTGAGACCTTTATATACATCAATAACATATTATGAGCTAACCTAACCCAATCTAACATCTCGGCGGTAATATTTGACCACATTCCTGGCTTGTTGGCCTCTACGTCTCCGTGGGACATTTATATACATCAATAAAGTAATATAACCTAACCTAACCCAACCTATCATCTCGGCGGTAATATTTGAAAATATTCCTGGCGAGTTGGCCTCTACGTCTCCGTGGGACCTTTATATACATCAATAACGTAATATAACCTAACCTAACCCAACCTATCACCTCGGCGGTAATATTTGACGACATTCCTGGCGAGTTAGCCTCTACCTCTCCGTGGGAACTTTATATACATCAATAACAATATATAAGCTAGCCTAACCCAATCTAACATCTCGGCGGTAATATTTGACCACATTTCTGGCTTGTTGGCCTCTACGTCTCCGTGGGACCTTTATATACTTCAATAACGTAATATAACCTAACCTAACCCGAACTATCATCTCGGCGGTAATATTTGACAACATTCCTGGCGAGTTGGCCTCTACGTCTCCGTGGGACCTTTAAATACATCAATAACGTAATATAACCTAACCTAAGCCAACCTATCATCTCGGCGGTAATATTTGACAACATTCCTGGCGAGTTGGCCTCTACGTCTCCGTGGGAACTTTATATACATCAATAACGTAATATAACCTAACCTAACCCAACCTATCATCTCGGCGGTAATATTTGACGACATTCCTGGCGAGTTAGCCTCTACCTCTCCGTGGGAACTTTATATACATCAATAACAATATATAAGCTAGCCTAACCCAATCTAACATCTCGGCGGTAATATTTGACAACATTCCTGGCGAGTTGGCCTCTACGTCTCCGTGGGACCTTTATATACATCAATAACGTAATATAACCTAACCTAACCCAACCTAACATCTCGGCGGTAATATTTGACAACATTCCTGGCGAGTTGGCTTCTCCGTCTCCGTGGGACCTTTATATACATCAATAACGTAATATAACCTAACCTAACCCAACCTATCATCTCGGCGGTAATATTTGACAACATTCCTGGCGAGTTGGCCTCTACGTCTCCGTGGGAACTTTATATACATCAATAACAATATATAAGCTAGCCTAACCCAATCTAACATCTCGGCGATAATATTTGACCACAATTCTGGCTTGTTGACCTCTACGTCTCCGTGGGACCTTTATATACTTCAATAACGTAATATAACCTAACCTAAGCCAAACAATCATCTCGGCGGTAATATTTGACCACATTCCTGGCGAGTTGGCCTCTACGTCTCCGTGGGACCTTCATATACATCAACAGCGTAATATAACCTAACCTAACCCAACCTATCATTTCGGCGGTAAAATTTGACAACATTTCTGTCGAGTTGGCCTCTACGTCTCCGTGGGACCTTAATATACATAAATAACGTAATATAACGTAACCTCACCCAACCTAACCACTCGGGGTACCATTTAACCACATTCCTTGATTGTCGGGCCCTACTTCTCTGTGGGAACACTGTATACGTCTATGACGTAATACAATCTAACCTAAGCCAACCTAACATATCGGCGGTAATATTTGACAAAATTCCTGGCGAGTTGGCCTCTACGTCTCCGTGGGACCTTTAAATACATCAATAACGTAATATAACCTAACCTAACCCAACCTATCATCTCGGCGGTAATATTTGACAACATTCCTGGCGAGTTGGCCTCTACGTCTCCGTGGGACCTTTATATACATCAATAACATATTATGAGCTAACCTAACCCAATCTAACATCTCGGCGGTAATATTTGACCACATTCCTGGCTTGTTGGCCTCTACGTCTCCGTGGGACATTTATATACATCAATAAAGTAATATAACCTAACCTAACCCAACCTATCATCTCGGCGGTAATTTTTGAAAACATTCCTGGCGAGTTGGCCTCTACGTCTCCGTGGGAACTTTATATACATCAATAACGTAATATAACCTAACCTAACCCAACCTATCATCTCGGCGGTAATATTTGACGACATTCCTGGCGAGTTAGCCTCTACCTCTCCGTGGGAACTTTATATACATCAATAACAATATATAAGCTAGCCTAACCCAATCTAACATCTCGGCGGTAATATTTGACCACATTTCTGGCTTGTTGGCCTCTACGTCTCCGTGGGACCTTTATATACTTCAATAACGTAATATAACCTAACCTAACCCGAACTATCATCTCGGCGGTAATATTTGACAACATTCCTGGCGAGTTGGCCTCTACGTCTCCGTGGGACCTTCATATACATCAACAACGTAATATAACCTAACCTAACCCAACCTATCATTTCGGCGGTAAAATTTGACAACATTTCTGTCGAGTTGGCCTCTACGTCTCCGTGGGACCTTTATATACATAAATAACGTAATATAACGTAACCTCACCCAACCTAACCTCTCGGGGTACCATTTAACCACATTCCTTGATTGTCGGGCCCTACTTCTCTGTAGGAACACTGTATACGTCTATGACGTAATACAATCTAACCTAAGCCAACCTAACATATCGGCGGTAATATTTGACAAAATTCCTGGCGAGTTGGCCTCTACGTCTCCGTGGGACCTTTAAATACATCAATAACGTAATATAACCTAACCTAAGCCAACCTATCATCTCGGCGGTAATATTTGACAACATTACTGGCGAGTTGGCCTCTACGTCTCCGTGGGAACTTTATATACATCAATAACGTAATATAACCTAACCTAACCCAACCTATCATCTCGGCGGTAATATTTGACAACATTCCTGGCGAGTTGGCCTCTACGTCTCCGTGGGACCTTTATATACATCAATAACATATTATGAGCTAACCTAACCCAATCTAACATCTCGGCAGTAATATTTGACCACATTCCTGGCTTGTTGGCCTCTACGTCTCCGTGGGACATTTATATACATCAATAAAGTAATATAACTTAACCTAACCGAACCTATCATCTCGGCGGTAATATTTGAAAATATTCCTGGCGAGTTGGCCTCTACGTCTCCGTGGGACCTTTATATACATCAATAACGTAATATAACCTAACCTAACCCAACCTAACATCTCGGCGGTAATATTTGACAACATTCCTGGCGAGTTGGCTTCTCCGTGTCCGTGGGACCTTTATATACATCAATAACGTAATATAACCTAACCTAACCCAACCTAACATCTCGGCGGTAATATTTGGCAACATTCCCGGCTAGTTGGCCTCTACGTCTCCGTGGGACATTTATATACATCAATAAAGTAATATAACCTAACCTAACCCAACCTATCATCTCGGCGGTAATATTTGTCAATATTCCTGGCGAGTTGGCCTCTACGTCTCCGTGGGACCTTTATGTACATCAATAACGTAATATAACCTAACCTAACCCAACCTATCATCTCGGCGGTAATATTTGACCACATTCCGGGCGAGTTGGCCTCTACGTCTCCGTTGGACCTTCATATACATCAATAACGTAATATAACTTAACCTAACCCAACCTATCATTTCGGCGGTAATATTTGGCAACATTCCTGGCGAGTTGGCTTCTCCGTCTCCGTGGGACCTTTATATACATCAATAACGTAATATAACCTAACCTAACCCAACCTAACATCTCGGCGGTAATATTTGGCAACATTCCCGGCTTGTTGGCCTCTACGTCTCCGTGGGACCTTTATATACATCAATAACGTAATATAACGTAACCTAACCCAACCTAACCTCTCGGGGTACCATTTAACCACACTCCTTGATTGTTGGGCCCTACTTCTCGGTGGGAACACTGTATACGTCTATGACGTAATACAACCTAACCTAAACCAACCTACCATCTCGGCGGTAATAGTTGACAACATTCCTGACGAGTTGGACTCTACGTCTCCGTGGGAACTTCATATACATCAATAACGTAATATAACCTAACCTAACCCAACCTAACATCTCGGCGGTAATATTTGACAGCATTCCTGGCGAGTTGGCCTCTACGTCTGTGTGGGAACTTTATATACATCAATAACACTATATAAGCTAGCCTAACCCAATCTAACATCTCGGCGGTAATATTTGACCACATTTCTGGCTTGTTGGCCTCTACGTCTCCGTGGGACCTTTATATACTTCAATAACGTAATATAACCTAACCTAACCCAACCTATCATCTCGGCGGTAATATTTGTCAATATTCCTGGCGAGTTGGCCTCTAGGTCTCCGTTTGACCTTCATATACATCAATAACGTAATATAACCTAACCTAACCCAACCTATCATCTCGGCGGTAATATATGACCACATTCCTGGCGAGTTGGCCTCTACGTCTCCGCTGGACCTTCATATACATCAATAACGTAATATAAATTAACCTAACCCAACCTATCATCTCAGCGGTAATATTTGAGAACATTCCTGCCGAGTTGGCCTCTACGTCTCCGTGGGACCTTTATATACATCAATAACGTAATATAACCTAACCTAACCCAACCTATCATTTCGGCGGTAAAATTTGACAACATTTCTGGCGAGTTGGCCTCAAAGTCTCCGTGGGACCTTTATATACATCAATAACGTAATATAACCTAACCTAAGCCAACCTATCATCTCGGCGGTAATATTTGACAACATTCCTGGCGAGTTGGCCTCTACGTCTCCGTGGGACCTTTATATACATCAATAACGTAATATAACCTAACCTAAACCAACCTACCATCTCGGCGGTAATATTGGACAACATTCCTGACGAGTTGGCCTCTACGTCTCCGTGGGAACTTCATATACATCAATAACGTAATATAACCTAACCTAACCCAACCTAACATCTCGGCGGTAATATTTGACTGCATTCCTGGCGAGTTGGCCTCTAGGTCTCCGTTGGACCATCATATACATCAATAACGTAATATAACCTAACATAACCTAACCCAACCTATCATCTCGGCGGTAATATTTGACCACATTCCTGGCGAGTTGGCCTCTACGTCTCCGTGGGACCTTCATATACATCAATAACGTAATATAACTTAACCTAACCCAACCTATCATCTCGGCGGTAATATTTGACAACATTCCTGGCGAGTTGGCCTCTACGTCTCCGTGGGACCTTTATATACATCAATAACATATTATAAGCTAACCTAACCCAATCTAACATCTCGGCGGTAATATTTGACCACATTCCTGGCTTGTTGGCCTCTACGACTCCGTGGGACATTTATATACATCAATAAAGTAATATAACCTAACCTAACCCAACCTATCATCTCGGCGGTAATATTTGACAATATTCCTGGCGAGTTGGCCTCTACGTCTCCGTGGGTCCTTTATATACATCAATAACGTAATATAACCTAACCTAACCCAACCTAACCTCTCGGGGTACCATTTGACCACATTCCTTGATTGTCGGGCCCTACTTTTCGGTGGGAACACTGTATACGTCTATGATGTAATACAACCTAACCTAAACCAACTTACCATCTCGGCGGTAGTATTTGACAACATTCCTGACGAGTTGGCCTCTACGTCTCCGTGGGAACTTCATATACATCGATAACGTAATATAACCTAACCTATCCCAACCTGACATCTCGGCGGTAATATTTGACCACATTTCTGGCTTGTTGGCCTCTACGTCTCCGTGGGACCTTTATATACTTCAATAACGTAATATAAACTAACCTAACCCAAACTATCATCTCGGCGGTAAAATTTGACAACATTCCTGGCGAGTTGGCCTCTACGTCTCCGTGGGACCTTTATGTACATCAAAAACGTAATATAACCTAACCTAAGCCAACCTATCATCTCGGCGGTAATATTTGACCACATTGCTGGCTTGTTGGCCTCTACGTCTCCGTGGGACCTTCATATACATCAATAACGTAATATAACTTAACCTAACCCAACCTATCATCTCAGCGGTAATATTTGGCAACATTCTCGGCTTGTTGGCCTCTACGTCTCCGTGGGACCTTTATATACATTAATAACGTAATATAACGTAACCTAACCCAACCTAACCTCTCGGGGTAACATTTAACCACATTCCTTGATTGTCGGGCCCTACTTCTCGGTGGGAACACTGTATACGTCTATGACGTAATACAATCTAACCTAAGCCAACCTAACATCTCGGCGGTAATATTTGACAAAATTCCTGGCGAGTTGGCCTCTACGTCTCCGTGGGACCTTTAAATACATCAATAACGTAATATAACCTAACCTAAGCCAACCTATCATCTCGGCGGTAATATTTGACAACATTCCTGGCGAGTTGGCCTCTACGTCTCCGTGGGACCTTTATGTACATCAAAAACGTAATATAACCTAACCTAAGCCAACCTATCATCTCGGCGGTAATATTTGACAACATTCCTGGCGAGTTGGCCTCTACGTCTCCGTGGGAACTTTATATACATCAATAACGTAATATAACCTAACCTAACCCAACCTATCATCTCGGCGGTAATATTTGACAACATTCCTGGCGAGTTGGCCTCTACGTCTCCGTGGGACCTTTATATACATCAATAACACATTATAAGCTAACCTAACCCAATCTAACATCTCGGCGGTAATATTTGACCACATTCATGGCTTGTTGGCCTCTACGTCTCCGTGGGACATTTATATACATCAATAAAGTAATATAACCTAACCTAACCCAACCTATCATCTCGGCGGTAATATTTGACAATATTCCTGGCGAGTTGGCCTCTACGTCTCCGTGGGTCCTTTATATACATCAATAACGTAATATAACCTAACCTAACCCAACCTAAAATCTCGGGGTACCATTTAACCACATTCCTTGATTGTCGGGCCCTACTTTTCGGTGGGAACACTGTATACGTCTATGATGTAATACAACCTAACCTAAACCAACCTACCATCTCGGCGGTAATATTTGACAACATTCCTGGCGAGTTGGCCTCTACGTCTGTGTGGGAACATTATATACATCAATAACATTATATAAGCTAGCCTAACCCAATCTAACATCTCGGCGGTAATATTTGACAACATTCCTGACGAGTTGGCCTCTACGTCTCCGTGGGAACTTCATATACATCAATAACGTAATATAACCTAACCTAACCCAACCTAACATCTCGGCGGTAATATTTGACAGCATTCCTGGCGAGTTGGCCTCTAGGTCTCCGTTTGACCTTCATATACATCAATAACGTAATATAACCTAACCTAACCCAACCTATCATTTCGGCGGTAAAATTTGACAACATTTCTGGCGAGTTGGCCTCTACGTCTCCGTGGGACATTTATATACATCAATAACGTAAAATAACCTAACCTGAGCCAACCTATCATCTCGGCGGTAATATTTGACAACATTCCTGGCGAGTTGGCCTCTACGTCTCCGTGGGACCTTTATATACATCAATAACGTAATATAACCGAACCTAACACAACCTAACATCTCGGCGGTAATATTTGACAACATTCCTGGCGAGTTGGCTTCTCCGCCTCCGTGGGACCTTTATATACATCAATAACGTAATATAACCTAACCTAACCCAACCTAACATCTCGGCGGTAATATTTGGCAACATTCCCGGCTTGTTGGTCTCTACGTCTCCGTGGGACCTTTATATACATCAATAACGTAATATAACCGAACCTAACCCAACCTAACATCTCGGCGGTAATATTTGACAACATTCCTGGCGAGTTGGCCTCTACGTCTGTGTGGGAACTTTATATACATCAATAACACTATATAAGCTAGCCTAACCCAATCTAACATCTCGGCGGTAATATTTGACCACATTTCTGGCTTGTTGGCCTCTACGTCTCCGTGGGACCTTTATATACTTCAATAACGTAATATAAACTAACCTAACCCAAACTATCATCTCGGCGGTAAAATTTGACAACATTCCTGGCGAGTTGGCCTCTACGTCTCCGTGGGACCTTTATGTACATCAAAAACGTAATATAACCTAACCTAAGCCAACCTATCATCTCGGCGGTAATATTTGACAACATTCCTGGCGAGTTGGCCTCTACGTCTCCGTGGGAACTTTATATACATCAATAACGTAATACAACCTAACCTAAACCAACCTACCATCTCGGCGGTAATATTTGACAACATTCCTGACGAGTTGGCCTCTACGTCTCCGTGGGAACTTTATATACATCAATAACAATATATAAGCTAGCCTAACCCAATCTAACATCTCGGCGGTAATATTTGACCACAATTCTGGCTTGTTGGCCTCTACGTCTCCGTGGGACCTTTATATACTTCAATAACGTAATATAACCTAACCTAACCCAAACTATCATCTCGGCGGTAATATTTGACCACATTCCTGGCGAGTTGGCCTCTACGTCTCCGTGGGACCTTCATCTACATCAACAACGTAATATAACCTAACCTAACCCAACCTATCATCTCGGCGGTAATATTTGACAACATTCCGGGCTTGATGGCCTCTACTTCTCCGTGGGACCTTTATATATATCAATAACGTTATATAACCTAACCTAACCCAACGTGTCATTTCGGCGGTAAAATTTGACAACATTCCTGGCGAGTTGGCCTCTACGTCTCCGTGGGACCTTTATGTACATCAAAAACGTAATATAACCTAACCTAAGCCAACCTATCATCTCGGCGGTAATATTTGACCACATTCCTGGCGATTTGGCCTCTACGTCTCCGTGGGACCTTTATATACATCAATAACGTAATATAACCTAACCTAACCCAACCTATCCTCTCGGGGTACGATTTAACCACATTCCTTGATTGTCGGGCCCTACTTTTCGGTGGGAACAATGTATACGTCTATGATGTAATACAACCTAACCTAAACCAACCTACCATCTCGGCGGTAATATTTGACAACATTCCTGACGAGTTGGCCTCTAGGTCTCCGTTTGACCTTCATATACATCAATAACGTAATATAACCTAACCTAACCCAACCTATCATCTCGGCGGTAATATTTGACCACATTCCTGGCGAGTTGGCCTCTACGTCTCCGCTGGACCTTCATATACATCAATAACGTAATATAAATTAACCTAACCCAACCTATCATCTCAGCTGTAATATTTGAGGACATTCCTGGCGAGTTGGCCTCTACGTCTCCGTGGGACCTTTATATACATCAATAACGTAATATAACCTAACCTAACCCAACCTATCATTTCGGCGGTAAAATTTGACAACATTTCTGGCGAGTTGGCCTCTACGTCTCCGTGGGACATTTATATACATCAATAACGTAAAATAACCTAACCTAAGCCAACCTATCATCTCGGCGGTAATATTTGACAACATTCCTGGCGAGTTGGCCTCTACGTCTCCGTGGGACCTTTATATACATCAATAACGTAATATAACCTAACCTAACCCAACCTAACATCTCGGCGGTAATATTTGGCAACATTCCCGGCTTGTTGGTCTCTACGTCTCCGTGGGACCTTTATATACATCAATAACGTAATATAACCGAACCTAACCCAACCTAACATCTCGGCGGTAATATTTGACAACATTCCTGGCGAGTTGGCCTCTACGTCTGTGTGGGAACTTTATATACATCAATAACACTATATAAGCTAGCCTAACCCAATCTAACATCTCGGCGGTAATATTTGACCACATTTCTGGCTTGTTGGCCTCTACGTCTCCGTGGGACCTTTATATACTTCAATAACGTAATATAAACTAACCTAACCCAAACTATCATCTCGGCGGTAAAATTTGACAACATTCCTGGCGAGTTGGCCTCTACGTCTCCGTGGGACCTTTATGTACATCAAAAACGTAATATAACCTAACCTAAGCCAACCTATCATCTCGGCGGTAATATTTGACCACATTGCTGGCTTGTTGGCCTCTACGTCTCCGTGGGACCTTCATATACATCAATAACGTAATATAACTTAACCTAACCCAACCTATCATCTCAGCGGTAATATTTGGCAACATTCTCGGCTTGTTGGCCTCTACGTCTCCGTGGGACCTTTATATACATTAATAACGTAATATAACGTAACCTAACCCAACCTAACCTCTCGGGGTAACATTTAACCACATTCCTTGATTGTCGGGCCCTACTTCTCGGTGGGAACACTGTATACGTCTATGACGTAATACAATCTAACCTAAGCCAACCTAACATCTCGGCGGTAATATTTGACAAAATTCCTGGCGAGTTGGCCTCTACGTCTCCGTGGGACCTTTAAATACATCAATAACGTAATATAAACTAACCTAAGCCAACCTATCATCTCGGCGGTAATATTTGACAACATTCCTGGCGAGTTGGCCTCTACGTCTCCGTGGGACCTTTATGTACATCAAAAACGTAATATAACCTAACCTAAGCCAACCTATCATCTCGGCGGTAATATTTGACAACATTCCTGGCGAGTTGGCCTCTACGTCTCCGTGGGAACTTTATATACATCAATAACGTAATATAACCTAACCTAACCCAACCTATCATCTCGGCGGTAATATTTGACAACATTCCTGGCGAGTTGGCCTCTACGTCTCCGTGGGACCTTTATATACATCAATAACACATTATAAGCTAACCTAACCCAATCTAACATCTCGGCGGTAATATTTGACCACATTCATGGCTTGTTGGCCTCTACGTCTCCGTGGGACATTTATATACATCAATAAAGTAATATAACCTAACCTAACCCAACCTATCATCTCGGCGGTAATATTTGACAATATTCCTGGCGAGTTGGCCTCTACGTCTCCGTGGGTCCTTTATATACATCAATAACGTAATATAACCTAACCTAACCCAACCTAAAATCTCGGGGTACCATTTAACCACATTCCTTGATTGTCGGGCCCTACTTTTCGGTGGGAACACTGTATACGTCTATGATGTAATACAACCTAACCTAAACCAACCTACCATCTCGGCGGTAATATTTGACAACATTCCTGGCGAGTTGGCCTCTACGTCTGTGTGGGAACATTATATACATCAATAACATTATATAAGCTAGCCTAACCCAATCTAACATCTCGGCGGTAATATTTGACAACATTCCTGACGAGTTGGCCTCTACGTCTCCGTGGGAACTTCATATACATCAATAACGTAATATAACCTAACCTAACCCAACCTAACATCTCGGCGGTAATATTTGACAGCATTCCTGGCGAGTTGGCCTCTAGGTCTCCGTTTGACCTTCATATACATCAATAACGTAATATAACCTAACCTAACCCAACCTATCATTTCGGCGGTAAAATTTGACAACATTTCTGGCGAGTTGGCCTCTACGTCTCCGTGGGACATTTATATACATCAATAACGTAAAATAACCTAACCTGAGCCAACCTATCATCTCGGCGGTAATATTTGACAACATTCCTGGCGAGTTGGCCTCTACGTCTCCGTGGGACCTTTATATACATCAATAACGTAATATAACCGAACCTAACACAACCTAACATCTCGGCGGTAATATTTGACAACATTCCTGGCGAGTTGGCTTCTCCGCCTCCGTGGGACCTTTATATACATCAATAACGTAATATAACCTAACCTAACCCAACCTAACATCTCGGCGGTAATATTTGGCAACATTCCCGGCTTGTTGGTCTCTACGTCTCCGTGGGACCTTTATATACATCAATAACGTAATATAACCGAACCTAACCCAACCTAACATCTCGGCGGTAATATTTGACAACATTCCTGGCGAGTTGGCCTCTACGTCTGTGTGGGAACTTTATATACATCAATAACACTATATAAGCTAGCCTAACCCAATCTAACATCTCGGCGGTAATATTTGACCACATTTCTGGCTTGTTGGCCTCTACGTCTCCGTGGGACCTTTATATACTTCAATAACGTAATATAAACTAACCTAACCCAAACTATCATCTCGGCGGTAAAATTTGACAACATTCCTGGCGAGTTGGCCTCTACGTCTCCGTGGGACCTTTATGTACATCAAAAACGTAATATAACCTAACCTAAGCCAACCTATCATCTCGGCGGTAATATTTGACAACATTCCTGGCGAGTTGGCCTCTACGTCTCCGTGGGAACTTTATATACATCAATAACGTAATACAACCTAACCTAAACCAACCTACCATCTCGGCGGTAATATTTGACAACATTCCTGACGAGTTGGCCTCTACGTCTCCGTGGGAACTTTATATACATCAATAACAATATATAAGCTAGCCTAACCCAATCTAACATCTCGGCGGTAATATTTGACCACAATTCTGGCTTGTTGGCCTCTACGTCTCCGTGGGACCTTTATATACTTCAATAACGTAATATAACCTAACCTAACCCAAACTATCATCTCGGCGGTAATATTTGACCACATTCCTGGCGAGTTGGCCTCTACGTCTCCGTGGGACCTTCATCTACATCAACAACGTAATATAACCTAACCTAACCCAACCTATCATCTCGGCGGTAATATTTGACAACATTCCGGGCTTGATGGCCTCTACTTCTCCGTGGGACCTTTATATATATCAATAACGTTATATAACCTAACCTAACCCAACGTGTCATTTCGGCGGTAAAATTTGACAACATTCCTGGCGAGTTGGCCTCTACGTCTCCGTGGGACCTTTATGTACATCAAAAACGTAATATAACCTAACCTAAGCCAACCTATCATCTCGGCGGTAATATTTGACCACATTCCTGGCGATTTGGCCTCTACGTCTCCGTGGGACCTTTATATACATCAATAACGTAATATAACCTAACCTAACCCAACCTATCCTCTCGGGGTACGATTTAACCACATTCCTTGATTGTCGGGCCCTACTTTTCGGTGGGAACAATGTATACGTCTATGATGTAATACAACCTAACCTAAACCAACCTACCATCTCGGCGGTAATATTTGACAACATTCCTGACGAGTTGGCCTCTAGGTCTCCGTTTGACCTTCATATACATCAATAACGTAATATAACCTAACCTAACCCAACCTATCATCTCGGCGGTAATATTTGACCACATTCCTGGCGAGTTGGCCTCTACGTCTCCGCTGGACCTTCATATACATCAATAACGTAATATAAATTAACCTAACCCAACCTATCATCTCAGCGGTAATATTTGAGGACATTCCTGGCGAGTTGGCCTCTACGTCTCCGTGGGACCTTTATATACATCAATAACGTAATATAACCTAACCTAACCCAACCTATCATTTCGGCGGTAAAATTTGACAACATTTCTGGCGAGTTGGCCTCTACGTCTCCGTGGGACATTTATATACATCAATAACGTAAAATAACCTAACCTAAGCCAACCTATCATCTCGGCGGTAATATTTGACAACATTCCTGGCGAGTTGGCCTCTACGTCTCCGTGGGACCTTTATATACATCAATAACGTAATATAACCTAACCTAACCCAACCTAACATCTCGGCGGTAATATTTGGCAACATTCCCGGCTTGTTGGTCTCTACGTCTCCGTGGGACCTTTATATACATCAATAACGTAATATAACCGAACCTAACCCAACCTAACATCTCGGCGGTAATATTTGACAACATTCCTGGCGAGTTGGCCTCTACGTCTGTGTGGGAACTTTATATACATCAATAACACTATATAAGCTAGCCTAACCCAATCTAACATCTCGGCGGTAATATTTGACCACATTTCTGGCTTGTTGGCCTCTACGTCTCCGTGGGACCTTTATATACTTCAATAACGTAATATAACCTAACCTAACCCGAACTATCATCTCGGCAGTAATATTTGACAACATTCCTGGCGAGTTGGCCTCTACGTCTCCGTGGGACCTTTATATACATCAATAACGTAATATAACCTAACCTAACCCAACCTATCATCTCGGCGGTAATATTTGACAACATTCCCGGCGAGTTGGCCTCTACGTCTCCGTGGGACCTTCATCTACATCAACAACGTAATATAACCTAACCTAACCCAACCTATCATCTCGGCGGTAATATTTGACAACATTCCGGGCTTGATGGCCTCTACTTCTCCGTGGGACCTTTATATATATCAATAACGTTATATAACCTAACCTAACCCAACGTGTCATTTCGGCGGTAAAATTTGACAACATTCCTGGCGAGTTGGCCTCTACGTCTCCGTGGGACCTTTATGTACATCAAAAACGTAATATAACCTAACCTAAGCCAACCTATCATCTCGGCGGTAATATTTGACCACATTCCTGGCGATTTGGCCTCTACGTCTCTGTGGGACCTTTATATACATCAATAACGTAAAATAACCTAACCTAAGCCAACCTATCATCTCGGCGGTAATATTTGACAACATTCCTGGCGAGTTGGCCTCTACGTCTCCGTGGGACCTTTATATACATCAATAACGTAATATAACCTAACCTAACCCAACCTAACATCTCGGCGGTAATATTTGGCAACATTCCCGGCTTGTTGGTCTCTACGTCTCCGTGGGACCTTTATATACATCAATAACGTAATATAACCGAACCTAACCCAACCTAACATCTCGGCGGTAATATTTGACAACATTCCTGGCGAGTTGGCCTCTACGTCTGTGTGGGAACTTTATATACATCAATAACACTATATAAGCTAGCCTAACCCAATCTAACATCTCGGCGGTAATATTTGACCACATTTCTGGCTTGTTGGCCTCTACGTCTCCGTGGGACCTTTATATACTTCAATAACGTAATATAACCTAACCTAACCCGAACTATCATCTCGGCAGTAATATTTGACAACATTCCTGGCGAGTTGGCCTCTACGTCTCCGTGGGACCTTTATATACATCAATAACGTAATATAACCTAACCTAACCCAACCTATCATCTCGGCGGTAATATTTGACAACATTCCCGGCGAGTTGGCCTCTACGTCTCCGTGGGACCTTCATCTACATCAACAACGTAATATAACCTAACCTAACCCAACCTATCATCTCGGCGGTAATATTTGACAACATTCCTGGCTTGATGGCCTCTACTTCTCCGTGGGACCTTTATATATATCAATAACGTTATATAACCTAACCTAACCCAACGTGTCATTTCGGCGGTAAAATTTGACAACATTCCTGGCGAGTTGGCCTCTACGTCTCCGTGGGACCTTTATGTACATCAAAAACGTAATATAACCTAACCTAAGCCAACCTATCATCTCGGCGGTAATATTTGACCACATTCCTGGCGATTTGGCCTCTACGTCTCCGTGGGACCTTTATATACATCAATAACGTAATATAACCTAACCTAACCCAACCTATCCTCTCGGGGTACGATTTAACCACATTCCTTGATTGTCGGGCCCTACTTTTCGGTGGGAACAATGTATACGTCTATGATGTAATACAACCTAACCTAAACCAACCTACCATCTCGGCGGTAATATTTGACAACATTCCTGACGAGTTGGCCTCTACGTCTCCGTGGGAACTTCATATACATCAATAACGTAATATAACCTAACCTAACCCAACCTATCATCTCGGCGGTAATATTTGACCACATTTCTGGCTTGTTGGCCTCTACGTCTCCGTGGGACCTTTATATACTTCAATAACGTAATATAAACTAACCTAACCCAAACTATCATCTCGGCGGTAAAATTTGACAACATTCCTGGCGAGTTGGCCTCTACGTCTCCGTGGGACCTTTATGTACATCAAAAACGTAATATAACCTAACCTAACCCAACCTATCATCTCGGCGGTAATATTTGACAACATTCCTGGCGAGTTGGCCTCTACGTCTCCGTGGGAACTTTATATACATCAATAACAATATATAAGCTAGCCTAACCCAATCTAACATCTCGGCGGTAATATTTGACCACAATTCTGGCTTGTTGGCCTCTACGTCTCCGTGGGACCTTTATATACTTCAATAACGTAATATAACCTAACCTAACCCAACCTAACCTCTCGGGGTACCATTTAACCACATTCCTTGATTGTCGGTCCCTACTTCTCGGTGGGAACTCTGTATACGTCTATGACGTAATACAATCTAACCTAAGCCAACCTAACATCTCGGCGGTAATATTTGACAAAATTCCTGGCTAGTTGGCCTCTACGTCTCCGTGGGACCTTTAAATACATCAATAACGTAATATAACCTAACCTAACCCAACCTATCATCTCGGCGGTAATATTTGACAATATTCCTGGCGAGTTGGCCTCTACGTCTCCGTGGGTCCTTTATATACATCAATAACGTAATATAACCTAACCTAACCCAACCTAACCTCTCGGGGTACCATTTAACCACATTCCTTGATTGTCGGGCCCTACTTTTCGGTGGGAACACTGTATACGTCTATGATGTAATACAACCTAACCTAAACCAACCTACCATCTCGGCGGTAATATTTGACAACATTCCTGACGAGTTGGCCTCTACGTCTCCGTGGGAACTTCATATACATCAATAACGTAATATAACCTAACCTAACCCAATCTAACATCTCGGCGGTAATATTTGACAACATTCCTGGCGAGTTGGCCTCTACGTCTCCGTGGGACCTTTATGTACATCAAAAACGTAATATAACCTAACCTAAGCCAACCTATCATCTCGGCGGTAATATTTGACCACATTCCTGGCGAGTTGGCCTCTACGTCTCCGTGGGACCTTTATATACATCAATAACGTAATATAACCTAACCTAACCCAACCTAACCTCTCGGGGTACCATTTAACCACATTCCTTGATTGTCGGGCCCTACTTTTCGGTGGGAACACTGTATACGTCTATGATGTAATACAACCTAACCTAAACCAACCTACCATCTCGGCGGTAATATTTGACAACATTCCTGACGAGTTGGCCTCTAGGTCTCCATTTGACCTTCATATACATCAATAACGTAATATAACCTAACCTAACCCAACCTATCATCTCGGCGGTAATATTTGACCACATTCCTGGCGAGTTGGCCTCTACGTCTCCGCTGGACCTTCATATACATCAATAACGTAATATAAATTAACCTAACCCAACCTATCATCTCAGCGGTAATATTTGAGGACATTCCTGGCGAGTTGGCCTCTACGTCTCCGTGGGACCTTTATATACATCAATAACGTAATATAACCTAACCTAACCCAACCTATCATTTCGGCGGTAAAATTTGACAACATTTCTGGCGAGTTGGCCTCTACGTCTCCGTGGGACATTTATATACATCAATAACGTAAAATAACCTAACCTAAGCCAACCTATCATCTCGGCGGTAATATTTGGCAACATTCCCGGCTTGTTGGTCTCTACGTCTCCGTGGGACCTTTATATACATCAATAACGTAATATAACCGAACCTAACCCAACCTAACATCTCGGCGGTAATATTTGACAACATTCCTGGCGAGTTGGCCTCTACGTCTGTGTGGGAACTTTATATACATCAATAACACTATATAAGCTAGCCTAACCCAATCTAACATCTCGGCGGTAATATTTGACCACATTTCTGGCTTGTTGGCCTCTACGTCTCCGTGGGACCTTTATATACTTCAATAACGTAATATAACCTAACCTAACCCGAACTATCATCTCGGCAGTAATATTTGACAACATTCCTGGCGAGTTGGCCTCTACGTCTCCGTGGGACCTTTATATACATCAATAACGTAATATAACCTAACCTAACCCAACCTATCATCTCGGCGGTAATATTTGACAACATTCCCGGCGAGTTGGCCTCTACGTCTCCGTGGGAACTTTATATACATCAATAACAATATATAAGCTAGCCTAACCCAATCTAACATCTCGGCGGTAATATTTGACCACAATTCTGGCTTGTTGGCCTCTACGTCTCCGTGGGACCTTTATATACTTCAATAACGTAATATAACCTAACCTAACCCAACCTATCATCTCGGCGGTAATATTTGACAACATTCCTGGCGAGTTGGCCTCTACGTCTCCGTGGGAACTTTATATACATCAATAACAATATATAAGCTAGCCTAACCCAATCTAACATCTCGGCGGTAATATTTGACCACAATTCTGGCTTGTTGGCCTCTACGTCTCCGTGGGACCTTTATATACTTCAATAACGTAATATAACCTAACCTAACCCAACCTAACCTCTCGGGGTACCATTTAACCACATTCCTTGATTGTCGGTCCCTACTTCTCGGTGGGAACTCTGTATACGTCTATGACGTAATACAATCTAACCTAAGCCAACCTAACATCTCGGCGGTAATATTTGACAAAATTCCTGGCGAGTTGGCCTCTACGTCTCCGTGGGACCTTTAAATACATCAATAACGTAATATAACCTAACCTAAGCCAACCTATCATCTCGGCGGTAATATTTGACAACATTCTTGGCGAGTTGGCCTCTACGTCTCCGTGGGAACTTTATATACATCAATAACGTAATATAACCTAACCTAACCCGAACTATCATCTCGGCAGTAATATTTGACAACATTCCTGGCGAGTTGGCCTCTACGTCTCCGTGGGACCATTATATACATCAATAACGTAATATAACCTAACCTAACCCAACCTATCATCTCGGCGGTAATATTTGACAACATTCCCGGCGAGTTGGCCTCTACGTCTCCGTGGGAACTTTATATACATCAATAACAATATATAAGCTAGCCTAACCCAATCTAACATCTCGGCGGTAATATTTGACCACAATTCTGGCTTGTTGGCCTCTAGGTCTCCGTGGGACCTTTATATACTTCAATAACGTAATATAACCTAACCTAACCCAACCTATCATCTCGGCGGTAATATTTGACAACATTCCTGGCGAGTTGGCCTCTACGTCTCCGTGGGAACTTTATATACATCAATAACAATATATAAGCTAGCCTAACCCAATCTAACATCTCGGCGGTAATATTTGACCACAATTCTGGCTTGTTGGCCTCTACGTCTCCGTGGGACCTTTATATACTTCAATAACGTAATATAACCTAACCTAACCCAACCTAACCTCTCGGGGTACCATTTAACCACATTCCTTGATTGTCGGTCCCTACTTCTCGGTGGGAACTCTGTATACGTCTATGACGTAATACAATCTAACCTAAGCCAACCTAACATCTCGGCGGTAATATTTGACAAAATTCCTGGCGAGTTGGCCTCTACGTCTCCGTGGGACCTTTAAATACATCAATAACGTAATATAACCTAACCTAAGACAACCTATCATCTCGGCGGTAATATTTGACAACATTCTTGGCGAGTTGGCCTCTACGTCTCCGTGGGAACTTTATATACATCAATAACGTAATATAACCTAACCTAACCCAACCTATCATATCGGCGGTAATATTTGACAATATTCCTGGCGAGTTGGCCTCTACGTCTCCGTGGGTCCTTTATATACATCAATAACGTTATATAACCTAACCTGACCCAACCTAACCTCTCGGGGTACCATTTAACCACATTCCTTGATTGTCGGGCCCTACTTTTCGGTGGGAACACTGTATACGTCTATGATGTAATACAACCTAACCTAAACCAACCTACCATCTCGGCGGTAATATTTGACAACATTCCTGACGAGTTGGCCTCTACGTCTCCGTGGGAACTTCATATACATCAATAACGTAATATAACCTAACCTAACCCAACCTAACATCTCGGCGGTAATATTTGACAACTTTCCTGGCGATCTGGCCTCTACGTCTGTGTGGGAACTTTATATACATCAATAACACTATATAAGCTAGCCTAACCCAATCTAACATCTCGGCGGTAATATTTGACCACATTTCTGGCTTGTTGGCCTCTACGTCTCCGTGGGACCTTTATATACTTCAATAACGTAATATAAACTAACCTAACCCAAACTATCATCTCGGCGGTAAAATTTGACAACATTCCTGGCGAGTTGGCCTCTACGTCTCCGTGGGACCTTTATGTACATCAAAAACGTAATATAACCTAACCTAAGCCAACCTATCATCTCGGCGGTAATATTTGACCACATTCCTGGCGAGTTGGCCTTTTCGTCTCCGTGGGACCTTTATATACATCAATAACGTAATATAACCTAACCTAACCCAACCTAACCTCTCGGGGTACCATTTAACCACATTCCTTGATTGTCGGGCCCTACTTTTCGGTGGGAACACTGTATACGTCTATGATGTAATACAACCTAACCTAAACCAACCTACCATCTCGGCGGTAATATTTGACAACATTCCTGACGAGTTGGCCTCTAGGTCTCCGTTTGACCTTCATATACATCAATAACGTAATATAACCTAACCTAACCCAACCTATCATCTCGGCGGTAATATTTGACCACATTCCTGGCGAGTTGGCCTCTACGTCTCCGCTGGAACTTCATATACATCAATAACGTAATATAAATTAACCTAACCCAACCTATCATCTCAGCGGTAATATTTGAGGACATTCCTGGCGAGTTGGCCTCTACGTCTCCGTGGGACCTTTATATACATCAATAACGTAATATAACCTAACCTAACCCAACCTATCATTTCGGCGGTAAAATTTGACAACATTTCTGGCGAGTTGGCCTCTTCGTCTACGTGGGACATTTATATACATCAATAACGTAAAATAACCTAACCTAAGCCAACCTATCATCTCGGCGGTAATATTTGACAACATTCCTGGCGAGTTGGCCTCTACGTCTCCGTGGGACCTTTATATACATCAATAACGTAATATAACCTAACCTAACCCAACCTAACATCTCGGCGGTAATATTTGGCAACATTCCCGGCTTGTTGGTCTCTACGTCTCCGTGGGACCTTTATATACATCAATAACGTAATATAACCGAACCTAACCCAACCTAACATCTCGGCGGTAATATTTGACAACATTCCTGGCGAGTTGGGCTCTACGTCTGTGTGGGAACTTTATATACATCAATAACACTATATAAGCTAGCCTAACCCAATCTAACATCTCGGCGGTAATATTTGACCACATATCTGGCTTGTTGGCCTCTACGTCTCCGTGGGACCTTTATATACTTCAATAACGTAATATAACCTAACCTAACCCGAACTATCATCTCGGCAGTAATATTTGACATCATTCCTGGCGAGTTGGCCTCTACGTCTCCGTGGGACCTTTATATACATCAATAACGTAATATAACCTAACCTAATCCAACCTATCATCTCGGCGGTAATATTTGACAATATTCAAGGCGAGTTGGCCTCTACGTCTCCGTGGGAACTTTATATACATCAATAACAATATATAAGCTAGCCTAACCCAATCTAACATCTCGGCGGTAATATTTGACCACAATTCTGGCTTGTTGGCCTCTAGGTCTCCGTGGGACCTTTATATACTTCAATAACGTAATATAACCTAACTTAACCCAAACTATCATCTCGGCGGTAATATTTGACCACATTCCTGGCGAGTTGACCTCTACGTATCCGTGGGACCTTCATCTACATCAACAACGTAATATAACCTAACCTAACCCAACCTATCATCTCGGCGGTAATATTTGACAACATTCCTGGCTTGATGGCCTCTACTTCTCCGTGGGACCTTTATATATATCAATAACGTTATATAACCTAACCTAACCCAACGTATCATTTCGGCGGTAAAATTTGACAACATTTCTGGCGAGTTGGCCTCTACGTCTCCGTGGGACCTTTATGTACATCAAAAACGTAATATAACCTAACCTAAGCCAACCTATCATCTCGGCGGTAATATTTGACCACATTCCTGGCGAGTTGGCCTCTACGTCTCCGTGGGACCTTTATATACATCAATAACGTAATATAACCTAACCTAACCCAACCTAACCTCTCGGGGTACCATTTAACCACATTCCTTGATTGTCGGGCCCTACTTTTCGGTGGGAACACTGTATACGTCTATGATGTAATACAACCTAACCTAAACCAACCTACCATCTCGGCGGTAATATTTGACAACATTCCTGACGAGTTGGCCTCTACGTCTCCGTGGGAACTTCATATACATCAATAACGTAATATAACCTAACCTAACCCAACCTAACATCTCGGCGGTAATATTTGACAACATTCCTGGCGATCTGGCCTCTACGTCTACGTGGGAACTTTATATACATCAATAACACTATATAAGCTAGACTAACCCAATCTAACATCTCGGCGGTAATATTTGACCACATTTCTGGCTTGTTGGCCTCTACGTCTCCGTGGGACCTTTATATACTTCAATAACGTAATATAAACTAACCTAACCCAAACTATCATCTCGGCGGTAAAATTTGACAACATTCCTGGCGAGTTGGCCTCTACGTCTCCGTGGGACCTTTATGTACATCAAAAACGTAATATAACCTAACCTAAGCCAACCTATCATCTCGCCGGTAATATTTGACAACATTCCTGGCGAGTTGGCCTCTACGTCTGTGTGGGAACTTTATATACATCAATAACGTAATATAACCTAACCTAACCCAACCTATCATCTCGGCGGTAATATTTGACAATATTCCTGGCGATCTGGCCTCTACGTCTGTGTGGGAACTTTATATACATCAATAACACTATATAAGCTAGCCTAACCCAATCTAACATCTCGGCGGTAATATTTGACCACATTTCTGGCTTGTTGGCCTCTACGTCTCCGTGGGACCTTTATATACTTCAATAACGTAATATAACCTAACCTAACCCGAACTATCATCTCGGCGGTAATATTTGACCACATTCCTGGCGAGTTGGCCTCTACGTCTCCGTGGGACCTTTATATACTTCAATAACGTAATATAAACTAACCTAACCCAAACTACCATCTCGGCGGTAAAATTTGACAACATTCCTGGCGAGTTGGCCTCTACGTCTCCGTGGGAACTTTATATACATCAATAACAATATATAAGCTAGCCTAACCCAATCTAACATCTCGGCGGTAATATTTGACCACAATTCTGGCTTGTTGGCCTCTACGTCTCCGTGGGACCTTTATATACTTCAATAACGTAATATAACCTAACCTAACCCAAACTATCATCTCGGCGGTAATATTTGACCACATTCCTGGCGAGTTGGCCTCTACGTCTCCGTGGGACCTTCATATACATCAACAACGTAATATAACCTAACCTAACCCAACCTATCATCTCGGCGGTAATATTTGACAACATTCCTGGCTTGATGGCCTCTACTTCTCCGTGGGACCTTTATATATATCAATAACGTTATATAACCTAACCTAACCCAACGTATCATTTTGGCGGTAAAATTTGACAACATTTCTGGCGAGTTGGCCTCTACGTCTACGTGGGACCTTTATATATATCAATAACGTAATATAACCTAACCTAACCCAACCTAACCTCTCGGGGTACCATTTAACCACATTCCTTGATTGTCGGTCCCTACTTCTCGGTGGGAACACTGTATACGTCTATGACGTAATACAATCTAACCTAAGCCAACCTAACATCTCGGCGGTAATATTTGACAAAATTCCTGGCGAGTTGGCCTCTACGTCTCCGTGGGACCTTTAAATACATCAATAACGTAATATAACCTAACCTAAGCCAACCTGTCATCTCGGCGGTAATATTTGACAACATTCCTGGCGAGTTGGCCTCTACGTCTCCGTGGGAACTTTATATACATCAATAACGTAATATAACCTAACCTAACCCAACCTATCATATCGGCGGTAATATTTGACAACATTCCTGGCGATCTGGCCTCTACGTCTGTGTGGGAACTTTATATACATCAATAACACTATATAAGCTAGCCTAACCCAATCTAACATCTCGGCGGTAATATTTGACAACTTTCCTGGCGATCTGGCCTCTACGTCTGTGTGGGAACTTTATATACATCAATAACACTATATAAGCTAGCCTAACCCAATCTAACATCTCGGCGGTAATATTTGACCACATTTCTGGCTTGTTGGCCTCTACGTCTCCGTGGGACCTTTATATACTTCAATAACGTAATATAAACTAACCTAACCCAAACTATCATCTCGGCGGTAAAATTTGACAACATTCCTGGCGAGTTGGCCTCTACGTCTCCGTGGGACCTTTATGTACATCAAAAACGTAATATAACCTAACCTAAGCCAACCTATCATCTCGGCGGTAATATTTGACCACATTCCTGGCGAGTTGGCCTTTTCGTCTCCGTGGGACCTTTATATACATCAATAACGTAATATAACCTAACCTAACCCAACCTAACCTCTCGGGGTACCATTTAACCACATTCCTTGATTGTCGGGCCCTACTTTTCGGTGGGAACACTGTATACGTCTATGATGTAATACAACCTAACCTAAACCAACCTACCATCTCGGCGGTAATATTTGACAACATTCCTGACGAGTTGGCCTCTAGGTCTCCGTTTGACCTTCATATACATCAATAACGTAATATAACCTAACCTAACCCAACCTATCATCTCGGCGGTAATATTTGACCACATTCCTGGCGAGTTGGCCTCTACGTCTCCGCTGGAACTTCATATACATCAATAACGTAATATAAATTAACCTAACCCAACCTATCATCTCAGCGGTAATATTTGAGGACATTCCTGGCGAGTTGGCCTCTACGTCTCCGTGGGACCTTTATATACATCAATAACGTAATATAACCTAACCTAACCCAACCTATCATTTCGGCGGTAAAATTTGACAACATTTCTGGCGAGTTGGCCTCTTCGTCTACGTGGGACATTTATATACATCAATAACGTAAAATAACCTAACCTAAGCCAACCTATCATCTCGGCGGTAATATTTGACAACATTCCTGGCGAGTTGGCCTCTACGTCTCCGTGGGACCTTTATATACATCAATAACGTAATATAACCTAACCTAACCCAACCTAACATCTCGGCGGTAATATTTGGCAACATTCCCGGCTTGTTGGTCTCTACGTCTCCGTGGGACCTTTATATACATCAATAACGTAATATAACCGAACCTAACCCAACCTAACATCTCGGCGGTAATATTTGACAACATTCCTGGCGAGTTGGGCTCTACGTCTGTGTGGGAACTTTATATACATCAATAACACTATATAAGCTAGCCTAACCCAATCTAACATCTCGGCGGTAATATTTGACCACATATCTGGCTTGTTGGCCTCTACGTCTCCGTGGGACCTTTATATACTTCAATAACGTAATATAACCTAACCTAACCCGAACTATCATCTCGGCAGTAATATTTGACATCATTCCTGGCGAGTTGGCCTCTACGTCTCCGTGGGACCTTTATATACATCAATAACGTAATATAACCTAACCTAATCCAACCTATCATCTCGGCGGTAATATTTGACAATATTCAAGGCGAGTTGGCCTCTACGTCTCCGTGGGAACTTTATATACATCAATAACAATATATAAGCTAGCCTAACCCAATCTAACATCTCGGCGGTAATATTTGACCACAATTCTCGCTTGTTGGCCTCTAGGTCTCCGTGGGACCTTTATATACTTCAATAACGTAATATAACCTAACCTAACCCAAACTATCATCTCGGCGGTAATATTTGACCACATTCCTGGCGAGTTGACCTCTACGTATCCGTGGGACCTTCATCTACATCAACAACGTAATATAACCTAACCTAACCCAACCTATCATCTCGGCGGTAATATTTGACAACATTCCTGGCTTGATGGCCTCTACTTCTCCGTGGGACCTTTATATATATCAATAACGTTATATAACCTAACCTAACCCAACGTATCATTTCGGCGGTAAAATTTGACAACATTTCTGGCGAGTTGGCCTCTACGTCTCCGTGGGACCTTTATGTACATCAAAAACGTAATATAACCTAACCTAAGCCAACCTATCATCTCGGCGGTAATATTTGACCACATTCCTGGCGAGTTGGCCTCTACGTCTCCGTGGGACCTTTATATACATCAATAACGTAATATAACCTAACCTAACCCAACCTAACCTCTCGGGGTACCATTTAACCACATTCCTTGATTGTCGGGCCCTACTTTTCGGTGGGAACACTGTATACGTCTATGATGTAATACAACCTAACCTAAACCAACCTACCATCTCGGCGGTAATATTTGACAACATTCCTGACGAGTTGGCCTCTACGTCTCCGTGGGAACTTCATATACATCAATAACGTAATATAACCTAACCTAACCCAACCTAACATCTCGGCGGTAATATTTGACAACATTCCTGGCGATCTGGCCTCTACGTCTACGTGGGAACTTTATATACATCAATAACACTATATAAGCTAGACTAACCCAATCTAACATCTCGGCGGTAATATTTGACCACATTTCTGGCTTGTTGGCCTCTACGTCTCCGTGGGACCTTTATATACTTCAATAACGTAATATAAACTAACCTAACCCAAACTATCATCTCGGCGGTAAAATTTGACAACATTCCTGGCGAGTTGGCCTCTACGTCTCCGTGGGACCTTTATGTACATCAAAAACGTAATATAACCTAACCTAAGCCAACCTATCATCTCGCCGGTAATATTTGACAACATTCCTGGCGAGTTGGCCTCTACGTCTGTGTGGGAACTTTATATACATCAATAACGTAATATAACCTAACCTAACCCAACCTATCATCTCGGCGGTAATATTTGACAATATTCCTGGCGATCTGGCCTCTACGTCTGTGTGGGAACTTTATATACATCAATAACACTATATAAGCTAGCCTAACCCAATCTAACATCTCGGCGGTAATATTTGACCACATTTCTGGCTTGTTGGCCTCTACGTCTCCGTGGGACCTTTATATACTTCAATAACGTAATATAACCTAACCTAACCCGAACTATCATCTCGGCGGTAATATTTGACCACATTCCTGGCGAGTTGGCCTCTACGTCTCCGTGGGACCTTTATATACTTCAATAACGTAATATAAACTAACCTAACCCAAACTACCATCTCGGCGGTAAAATTTGACAACATTCCTGGCGAGTTGGCCTCTACGTCTCCGTGGGAACTTTATATACATCAATAACAATATATAAGCTAGCCTAACCCAATCTAACATCTCGGCGGTAATATTTGACCACAATTCTGGCTTGTTGGCCTCTACGTCTCCGTGGGACCTTTATATACTTCAATAACGTAATATAACCTAACCTAACCCAAACTATCATCTCGGCGGTAATATTTGACCACATTCCTGGCGAGTTGGCCTCTACGTCTCCGTGGGACCTTCATATACATCAACAACGTAATATAACCTAACCTAACCCAACCTATCATCTCGGCGGTAATATTTGACAACATTCCTGGCTTGATGGCCTCTACTTCTCCGTGGGACCTTTATATATATCAATAACGTTATATAACCTAACCTAACCCAACGTATCATTTTGGCGGTAAAATTTGACAACATTTCTGGCGAGTTGGCCTCTACGTCTACGTGGGACCTTTATATATATCAATAACGTAATATAACCTAACCTAACCCAACCTAACCTCTCGGGGTACCATTTAACCACATTCCTTGATTGTCGGTCCCTACTTCTCGGTGGGAACACTGTATACGTCTATGACGTAATACAATCTAACCTAAGCCAACCTAACATCTCGGCGGTAATATTTGACAAAATTCCTGGCGAGTTGGCCTCTACGTCTCCGTGGGACCTTTAAATACATCAATAACGTAATATAACCTAACCTAAGCCAACCTGTCATCTCGGCGGTAATATTTGACAACATTCCTGGCGAGTTGGCCTCTACGTCTCCGTGGGAACTTTATATACATCAATAACGTAATATAACCTAACCTAACCCAACCTATCATATCGGCGGTAATATTTGACAACATTCCTGGCGATCTGGCCTCTACGTCTGTGTGGGAACTTTATATACATCAATAACACTATATAAGCTAGCCTAACCCAATCTAACATCTCGGCGGTAATATTTGACCACATTTCTGGCTTGTTGGCCTCTACGTCTCCGTGGGACCTTTATATACTTCAATAACGTAATATAACCTAACCTAACCCAACCTAACATCTCGGCGGTAATATTTGACAGCATTCCTGGCGAGTTGGCCTCTACGTCTCCGTGGGACCTTTATATACATCAATGACGTAATATAACCTAACCTAACCCAACCTAACATCTCGGCGGTAATATTTGACAACATTCCTGGCGAGTTGGCTTCTCCGTCTCCGTGGGACCTTTATATACATCAATAACGTAATATAACCTAACCTAACCCAACCTAACATCTCGGCGGTAATATTTGGCAACATTCCCGGCTTGTTGGCCTCTACGTCTCCGTGGGACCTTTATATACATCAATAACGTAATATAACCGAACCTAACCCAACCTAACATCTCGGCGGTAATATTTGAAAACATTCCTGGCGAGCTGGCCTCTACGTCTGTGTGGGGACTTTATATACATCAATAACACTATATAAGCTAGCCTAACCCAATCTAACATCTCGGCGGTAATATTTGACCACATTTCTGGCTTGTTGGCCTCTACGTCTACGTGGGACCTTTATATACTTCAATAACGTAATATAACCTAACCTAACCCGAACTATCATCTCGGCGGTAATATTTGACAACATTCCTGGCGAGTTGGCCTCTAGGTCTCCGTGGGACCTTTATATACTTCAATAACGTAATATAACCTAACCTAACCCAAACTATCATCTCGGCGGTAATATTTGACAACATTCCTGGCGAGTTGGCCTCTACGTCTCCGTGGGACCTTTATATACATCAATAACGTAATATAACCTAACCTAACCCAACCTATCATCTCGGCGGTAATATTTGACAACATTCCTGGCGAGTTGGCCTCTACGTCTCCGTGGGAACTTTATATACATCAATAACAATATATAAGCTAGCCTAACCCAATCTAACATCTCGGCGGTAATATTTGACCACAATTCTGGCTTGTTGGCCTCTACGTCTCCGTGGGACCTTTATATACTTCAATAACGTAATATAACCTAACCTAACCCAACCTAACCTCTCGGGGTACCATTTAACCACATTCCTTGATTGTCGGTCCATACTTCTCGGTGGGAACTCTGTATACGTCTATGACGTAATACAATCTAACCTAAGCCAACCTAACATCTCGGCAGTAATATTTGACAAAATTCCTGGCGAGTTGGCCTCTACGTCTCCGTGGGACCTTTAAATACATCAATAACGTAATATAACCTAACCTAAGCCAACCTATCATCTCGGCGGTAATATTTGACAACATTCCTGGCGAGTGGGCCTCTACGTCTCCGTGGGCACTTTATATACATCAATAACGTAATATAACCTAACCTAACCCAACCTATCATATCGGCGGTAATATTTGACAATATTCCTGGCGAGTTGGCCTCTACGTCTCCGTGGGTCCTTTATATACATCAATAACGTAATATAACCTAACCTAACCCAACCTAACCTCTCGGGGTACCATTTAACCACATTCCTTGATTGTCGGGCCCTACTTTTCGGTGGGAACACTGTATACGTCTATGATGTAATACAACCTAACCTAAACCAACCTACCATCTCGGCGGTAATATTTGACAACATTCCTGACGAGTTGGCCTCTACGTCTCCGTGGGAACTTCATATACATCAATAACGTAATATAACCTAACCTAACCCAACCTAACATCTCGGCGGTAATATTTGACAACATTCCTGGCGATCTGGCCTCTACGTCTGTGTGGGAACTTTATATACATCAATAACACTATATAAGCTAGCCTAACCCAATCTAACATCTCGGCGGTAATATTTGACCACATTTCTGGCTTGTTGGCCTCTACGTCTCCGTGGGACCTTTATATACTTCAATAACGTAATATAAACTAACCTAACCCAAACTATCATCTCGGCGGTAAAATTTGACAACATTCCTGGCGAGTTGGCCTCTACGTCTCCGTGGGACCTTTATGTACATCAAAAACGTAATATAACCTAACCTAAGCCAACCTATCATCTCGGCGGTAATATTTGACCACATTCCTGGCGAGTTGGCCTCTACGTCTCCGTGGGACCTTTATATACATCAATAACGTAATATAACCTAACCTAACCCAACCTAACCTCTCGGGGTACCATTTAACCACATTCCTTGATTGTCGGGCCCTACTTTTCGGTGGGAACACTGTATACGTCTATGATGTAATACAACCTAACCTAAACCAACCTACCATCTCGGCGGTAATATTTGACAACATTCCTGACGAGTTGGCCTCTAGGTCTCCGTTTGACCTTCATATACATCAATAACGTAATATAACCTAACCTAACCCAACCTATCATCTCGGCGGTAATATTTGACCACATTCCTGGCGAGTTGGCCTCTACGTCTCCGCTGGACCTTCATATACATCAATAACGTAATATAAATTAACCTAACCCAACCTATCATCTCAGCGGTAATATTTGAGGACATTCCTGGCGAGTTGGCCTCTACGTCTCCGTGGGACCTTTATATACATCAATAACGTAATATAACCTAACCTAACCCAACCTATCATTTCGGCGGTAAAATTAGACAACATTTCTGGCTAGTTGGCCTCTACGTCTACGTGGGACATTTATATACATCAATAACGTAAAATAACCTAACCTAAGCCAACCTATCATCTCGGCGGTAATATTTGACAACATTCCTGGCGAGTTGGCCTCTACGTCTCCGTGGGACCTTTATATACATCAATAACGTAATATAACCTAACCTAACCCAACCTAACATCTCGGCGGTAATATTTGGCAACATTCCCGGCTGGTTGGTCTCTACGTCTCCGTGGGACCTTTATATACATCAATAACGTAATATAACCGAACCTAACCCAACCTAACATCTCGGCGGTAATATTTGACAACATTCCTGGCGAGTTGGCCTCTACGTCTGTGTGGGAACTTTATATACATCAATAACACTATATAAGCTAGCCTAACCCAATCTAACATCTCGGCGGTAATATTTGACCACATTTCTGGCTTGTTGGCCTCTACGTCTCCGTGGGACCTTTATATACTTCAATAACGTAATATAACCTAACCTAACCCGAACTATCATCTCGGCAGTAATATTTGACAACATTCCTGGCGAGTTGGCCTCTACGTCTCCGTGGGAACTTTATATACATCAATAACGTAATATAACCTAACCTAACCCAACCTATCATCTCGGCGGTAATATTTGACAACATTCCCGGCGAGTTGGCCTCTACGTCTCCGTGGGAACTTTATATACATCAATAACAATATATAAGCTAGCCTAACCCAATCTAACATCTCGGCGGTAATATTTGACCACAATTCTGGCTTGTTGGCCTCTAGGTCTCCGTGGGACCTTTATATACTTCAATAACGTAGTATAACCTAACCTAACCCAAACTATCATCTCGGCGGTAATATTTGACCACATTCCTGGCAAGTTGACCTCTACGTATCCGTGGGACCTTCATCTACATCAACAACGTAATATAACCTAACCTAACCCAACCTATCATCTCGGCTGTAATATTTGACAACATTCCTGGCTTGATGGCCTCTACTTCTCCGTGGGACCTTTATATATATCAATAACGTTATATAACCTAACCTAACCCAACGTATCATTTCGGCGGTAAAATTTGACAACATTTCTGGCGAGTTGGCCTCTACGTCTCCGTGGGACCTTTATATATATCAATAACGTAATATAACCTAACCTAACCCAACCTTACCTCTCGGGGTACCATTTAACCACATTCCTTGATTGTCGGTCCCTACTTCTCGGTGGGAACTCTGTATACGTCTATGACGTAATACAATCTAACCTAAGCCAACCTAACATCTCGGCGGTAATATTTGACAAAATTCCTGGCTAGTTGGCCTCTACGTCTCCGTGGGACCTTTAAATACATCAATAACGTAATATAACCTAACCTAAGCCAACCTATCATCTCGCCGGTAATATTTGACAACATTCCTGGCGAGTTGGCCTCTACGTCTCCGTGGGAACTTTATATACATCAATAACGTAATATAACCTAACCTAACCCAACCTATCATCTCGGCGGTAATATTTGACAATATTCCTGGCGAGTTGGCCTCTACGTCTCCGTGGGTCCTTTATATACATCAATAACGTAATATAACCTAACCTAACCCAACCTAACCTCTCGGGGTACCATTTAACCACATTCCTTGATTGTCGGGCCCTACTTTTCGGTGGGAACACTGTATACGTCTATGATGTAATACAACCTAACCTAAACCAACCTACCATCTCGGCGGTAATATTTGACAACATTCCTGACGAGTTGGCCTCTACGTCTCCGTGGGACCTTTATGTACATCAAAAACGTAATATAACCTAACCTAAGCCAACCTATCATCTCGGCGGTAATATTTGACCACATTCCTGGCGAGTTGGCCTCTACGTCTCCGTGGGACCTTTATATACATCAATAACGTAATATAACCTAACCTAACCCAACCTAACCTCTCGGGGTACCATTTAACCACATTCCTTGATTGTCGGGCCCTACTTTTCGGTGGGAACACTGTATACGTCTATGATGTAATACAACCTAACCTAAACCAACCTACCATCTCGGCGGTAATATTTGACAACATTCCTGACGAGTTGGCCTCTACGTCTCCGTGGGAACTTCATATACATCAATAACGTAATATAACCTAACCTAACCCAACCTAACATCTCGGCGGTAATATTTGACAACATTCCTCGCGATCTGGCCTCTACGTCTGTGTGGGAACTTTATATACATCAATAACGTAATATAAATTAACCTAACCCAACCTATCATCTCAGCGGTAATATTTGAGGACATTCCTGGCGAGTTGGCCTCTACGTCTCCGTGGGACCTTTATATACATCAATAACGTAATATAACCTAACCTAACCCAACCTAACATCTCGGCGGTAATATTTGGCAACATTCCCGGCTTGTTGGTCTCTACGTCTCCGTGGGACCTTTATATACATCAATAACGTAATATAACCGAACCTAACCCAACCTAACATCTCGGCGGTAATATTTGACAACATTCCTGGCGAGTTGGCCTCTACGTCTGTGTGGGAACTTTATATACATCAATAACACTATATAAGCTAGCCTAACCCAATCTAACATCTCGGCGGTAATATTTGACCACATTTCTGGCTTGTTGGCCTCTACGTCTCCGTGGGACCTTTATATACTTCAATAACGTAATATAACCTAACCTAACCCGAACTATCATCTCGGCAGTAATATTTGACAACATTCCTGGCGAGTTGGCCTCTACGTCTCCGTGGGACCTTTATATACATCAATAACGTAATATAACCTAACCTAACCCAACCTATCATCTCGGCGGTAATATTTGACAACATTCCTGGCGATCTGGCCTCTACGTCTGTGTGGGAACTTTATATACATCAATAACACTATATAAGCTAGCCTAACCCAATCTAACATCTCGGCGGTAATATTTGACCACATTTCTGGCTTGTTGGCCTCTACGTCTCCGTGGGACCTTTATATGCTTCAATAACGTAATATAAACTAACCTAACCCAAACTATCATCTCGGCGGTAAAATTTGACAACATTCCTGGCGAGTTGGCCTCTACGTCTCCGTGGGACCTTTATGTACATCAAAAACGTAATATAACCTAACCTAAGCCAACCTATCATCTCGGCGGTAATATTTGACCACATTCCTGGCGAGTTGGCCTCTACGTCTCCGTGGGACCTTTATATACATCAATAACGTAATATAACCTAACCTAACCCAACCTAACCTCTCGGGGTACCATTTAACCACATTCCTTGATTGTCGGGCCCTACTTTTCGGTGGGAACACTGTATACGTCTATGATGTAATACAACCTAACCTAAACCAACCTACCATCTCGGCGGTAATATTTGACAACATTCCTGACGAGTTGGCCTCTACGTCTCCGTGGGAACTTCATATACATCAATAACGTAATATAACCTAACCTAACCCAACCTAACATCTCGGCGGTAATATTTGACAACATTCCTCGCGATCTGGCCTCTACGTCTGTGTGGGAACTTTATATACATCAATAACGTAATATAAATTAACCTAACCCAACCTATCATCTCAGCGGTAATATTTGAGGACATTCCTGGCGAGTTGGCCTCTACGTCTCCGTGGGACCTTTATATACATCAATAACGTAATATAACCTAACCTAACCCAACCTAACATCTCGGCGGTAATATTTGGCAACATTCCCGGCTTGTTGGTCTCTACGTCTCCGTGGGACCTTTATATACATCAATAACGTAATATAACCGAACCTAACCCAACCTAACATCTCGGCGGTAATATTTGACAACATTCCTGGCGAGTTGGCCTCTACGTCTGTGTGGGAACTTTATATACATCAATAACACTATATAAGCTAGCCTAACCCAATCTAACATCTCGGCGGTAATATCTGACCACATTTCTGGCTTGTTGGCCTCTACGTCTCCGTGGGACCTTTATATACTTCAATAACGTAATATAACCTAACCTAACCCGAACTATCATCTCGGCAGTAATATTTGACAACATTCCTGGCGAGTTGGCCTCTACGTCTCCGTGGGACCTTTATATACATCAATAACGTAATATAACCTAACCTAACCCAACCTATCATCTCGGCGGTAATATTTGACAACATTCCCGGCAAGTTGGCCTCTACGTCTCCGTGGGAACTTTATATACATCAATAACAATATATAAGCTAGCCTAACCCAATCTAACATCTCGGCGGTAATATTTGACCACAATTCTGGCTTGTTGGCCTCTAGGTCTCCGTGGGACCTTTATATACTTCAATAACGTAATATAACCTAACCTAACCCAACCTAACCTCTCGGGGTACCATTTAACCACATTCCTTGATTGTCGGTCCCTACTTCTCGGTGGGAACTCTGTATACGTCTATGACGTAATACAATCTAACCTAAGCCAACCTAACATCTCGGCGGTAATATTTGACAAAATTCCTGGCGAGTTGGCCTCTACGTCTCCGTGGGACCTTTAAATACATCAATAACGTAATATAACCTAACCTAAGCCAACCTATCATCTCGGCGGTAATATTTGACAACATTCTTGGCGAGTTGGCCTCTACGTCTCCGTGGGAACTTTATATACATCAATAACGTAATATAACCTAACCTAACCCAACCTATCATATCGGCGGTAATATTTGACAATATTCCTGGCGAGTTGGCCTCTACGTCTCCGTGGGTCCTTTATATACATCAATAACGTAATATAACCTAACCTAACCCAACCTAACCTCTCGGGGTACCATTTAACCACATTCCTTGATTGTCGGGCCCTACTTTTCGGTGGGAACTCTGTATACGTCTATGATGTAATACAACCTAACCTAAACCAACCTACCATCTCGCCGGTAATATTTGACAACATTCCTGACGAGTTGGCCTCTACGTCTCCGTGGGAACTTCATATACATCAATAACGTAATATAACCTAACCTAACCCAACCTAACATCTCGGCGGTAATATTTGACAACTTTCCTGGCGATCTGGCCTCTACGTCTGTGTGGGAACTTTATATACATCAATAACACTATATAAGTTAGCCTATCCCAATCTAACATCTCGGCGGTAATATTTGACCACATTTCTGGCTTGTTGGCCTCTACGTCTCCGTGGGACCTTTATATACTTCAATAACGTAATATAAACTAACCTAACCCAAACTATCATCTCGGCGGTAAAATTTGACAACATTCCTGGCGAGTTGGCCTCTACGTCTCCGTGGGACCTTTATATACATCAATAACGTAATATAACCTAACCTAACCCAACCTAACATCTCGGCGGTAATATTTGGCAACATTCCCGGCTTGTTGGTCTCTACGTCTCCGTGGGACCTTTATATACATCAATAACGTAATATAACCGAACCTAACCCAACCTAACATCTCGGCGGTAATATTTGACAATATTCAAGGCGAGTTGGCCTCTACGTCTCCGTGGGAACTTTATATACATCAATAACAATATATAAGCTAGCCTAACCCAATCTAACATCTCGGCGGTAATATTTGACCACAATTCTGGCTTGTTGGCCTCTAGGTCTCCGTGGGACCTTTATATACTTCAATAACGTAATATAACCTAACCTAACCCAAACTATCATCTCGGCGGTAATATTTGACCACATTCCTGGCGAGTTGACCTCTACGTATCCGTGGGACCTTCATCTACATCAACAACGTAATATAACTTAACCTAACCCAACCTATCATCTCGGCGGTAATATTTGCCAACATTCCTGGCTTGATGGCCTCTACTTCTCCGTGGGACCTTTATATATATCAATAACGTTATATAACCTAACCTAACCCAACGTATCATTTCGGCGGTAAAATTTGACAACATTTCTGGCGAGTTGGCCTCTACGTCTCCGTGGGACCTTTATATATATCAATAACGTAATATAACCTAACCTAACCCAACCTTACCTCTCGGGGTACCATTTAACCACATTCCTTGATTGTCGGTCCCTACTTCTCGGTGGGAACACTGTATACGTCTATGACGTAATACAATCTAACCTAAGCCAACCTAACATCTCGGCCGTAATATTTGACAAAATTCCTGGCGAGTTGGCCTCTACGTCTCCGTGGGACCTTTAAATACATCAATAACGTAATATAACCTAACCTAAGCCAACCTATCATCTCGGCGGTAATATTTGACAACATTCCTGGCGAGTTGGCCTCTACGTCTCCGTGGGAACTTTATATACATCAATAACGTAATATAACCTAACCTAACCCAACCTATCATCTCGGCGGTAATATTTGACAATATTCCTGGCGAGTTGGACTCTACGTCTCCGTGGGTCCTTTATATACATCAATAACGTAATATAACCTAACCTAACCCAACCTAACCTCTCGGGGTACCATTTAACCACATTCCTTGATTGTCGGGCCCTACCTTTCGGTGGGAACACTGTATACGTCTATGATGTAATACAACCTAACCTAAACCAACCTACCATCTCGGCGGTAATATTTGACAACCTTCCTGACGAGTTGGCCTCTACGTCTCCGTGGGAACTTCATATACATCAATAACGTAATATAACCTAACCTAACCCAACCTAACATCTCGGCGGTAATATTTGACAACATTCCTGGCGATCTGGCCTCTACGTCTATGTGGGAACTTTATATACATCAATAACACTATATAAGCTAGCCTAACCCAATCTAACATCTCGGCGGTAATATTTGACCACATTTCTGGCTTGTTGGCCTCTACGTCTCCGTGGGACCTTTATATACTTCAATAACGTAATATAAACTAACCTAACCCAAACTATCATCTCGGCGGTAAAATTTGACAACATTCCTGGCGAGTTGGCCTCTACGTCTCCGTGGGACCTTTATGTACATCAAAAACGTAATATAACCTAACCTAAGCCAACCTAACATCTCGGCGGTAATATTTGACCACATTCCTGGCGAGTTGGCCTCTACGTCTCCGTGGGACCTTTATATACATCAATAACGTAATATAACCTAACCTAACCCAACATAACCTCTCGGGGTACCATTTAACCACATTCCTTGATTGTCGGGCCCTACTTTTCGGTGGGAACACTGTATACGTCTATGATGTAATACAACCTAACCTAAACCAACCTACCATCTCGGCGGTAATATTTGACAACATTCCTGACGAGTTGGCCTCTACGTCTCCGTGGGAACTTCATATACATCAATAACGTAATATAACCTAACCTAACCCAACCTAACATCTCGGCGGTAATATTTGACAACATTCCTGGCGATCTGGCCTCTACGTCTACGTGGGAACTTTATATACATCAATAACACTATATAAGCTAGCCTAACCCAATCTAACATCTCGGCGGTAATATTTGACCACATTTCTGGCTTGTTGGCCTCTACGTCTCCGTGGGACCTTTATATACTTCAAAAACGTAATATAAACTAACCTAACCCAAACTATCATCTCGGCGGTAAAATTTGACAACATTCCTGGCGAGTTGGCCTCTACGTCTCCGTGGGACCTTTATGTACATCAAAAACGTAATATAACCTAACCTAAGCCAACCTATCATCTCGGCGTTAATATTTGACAACATTCCTGGCGAGTTGGCCTCTACGTCTGTGTGGGAACTTTATATACATCAATAACGTAATATAACCTAACCTAACCCAACCTATCATCTCGGCGGTAATATTTGACAATATTCCTGGCGATCTGGCCTCTACGTCTGTGTGGGAACTTTATATACATCAATAACACTATATAAGCTAGCCTAACCCAGTCTAACATCTCGGCGGTAATATTTGACCACATTTCTGGCTTGTTGGCCTCTACGTCTCCGTGGGACCTTTATATACTTCAATAACGTAATATAACCTAACCTAACCCGAACTATCATCTCGGCGGTAATATTTGACCACATTCCTGGCGAGTTGGCCTCTACGTCTCCGTGGGACCTTTATATACTTCAATAACGTAATATAAACTAACCTAACCCAAACTATCATCTCGGCGGTAAAATTTGACAACATTCCTGGCGAGTTGGCCTCTACGTCTCCGTGGGAACTTTATATACATCAATAACAATATATAAGCTAGCCTAACCCAATCTAACATCTCGGCGGTAATATTTGACCACAATTCTGGCTTGTTGGCCTCTACGTCTCCGTGGGACCTTTATATACTTCAATAACGTAATATAACCTAACCTAACCCGAACTATCATCTCGGCGGTAATATTTGACCACATTCCTGGCGAGTTGGCCTCTACGTCTCCGTGGGACCTTTATATACTTCAATAACGTAATATAAACTAACCTAACCCAAACTATCATCTCGGCGGTAAAATTTGACAACATTCCTGGCGAGTTGGCCTCTACGTCTCCGTGGGAACTTTATATACATCAATAACAATATATAAGCTAGCCTAACCCAATCTAACATCTCGGCGGTAATATTTGACCACAATTCTGGCTTGTTGGCCTCTACGTCTCCGTGGGACCTTTATATACTTCAATAACGTAATATAACCTAACCTAACCCAAACTATCATCTCAGCGGTAATATTTGACCACATTCCTGGCGAGTTGGCCTCTACGTCTCCGTGGGACCTTCATATACATCAACAACGTAATATAACCTAACCTAACCCAACCTATCATCTCGGCGGTAATATTTGACAACATTCCTGGCTTGATGGCCTCTACTTCTCCGTGGGACCTTTATATATATCAATAACGTTATATAACCTAACCTAACCCAACGTATCATTTTGGCGGTAAAATTTGACAACATTTCTGGCGAGTTGGCCTCTACGTCTCCGTGGGACCTTTATATATATCAATAACGTAATATAACCTAACCTAACCCAACCTAACCTCTCGGGGTACCATTTAACCACATTCCTTGATTGTCGGTCCCTACTTCTCGGTGGGAACACTGTATACGTCTATGACGTAATACAATCTAACCTAAGCCAACCTAACATCTCGGCGGTAATATTTGACAAAATTCCTGGCGAGTTGGCCTCTACGTCTCCGTGGGACCTTTAAATACATCAATAACGTAATATAACCTAACCTAAGCCAACCTGTCATCTCGGCGGTAATATTTGACAACATTCCTGGCGAGTTGGCCTCTACGTCTCCGTGGGAACTTTATATACATCAATAACGTAATATAACCTAACCTAACCCAACCTATCATATCGGCGGTAATATTTGACAACATTCCTGGCAATCTGGCCTCTACGTCTGTGTGGGAACTTTATATACATCAATAAAACTATATAAGCTAGCCTAACCCAATCTAACATCTCGGCGGTAATATTTGACCACATTTCTGGCTTGTTGGCCTCTACGTCTCCGTGGGACCTTTATATACTTCAATAACGTAATATAACCTAACCTAACCCAACCTAACATCTCGGCGGTAATATTTGACAGCATTCCTGGCGAGTTGGCCTCTACGTCTCCGTGGGACCTTTATATACATCAATGACGTAATATAACCTAACCTAACCCAACCTAACATCTCGGCGGTAATATTTGACCACATTCCTGGCGAGTTGGCTTCTCCGTCTCCGTGGGACCTTTATATACATCAATAACGTAATATAACCTAACCTAACCCAACCTAACATCTCGGCGGTAATATTTGGCAACATTCCCGGCTTGTTGGCCTCTACGTCTCCGTGGGACCTTTATATACATCAATAACGTAATATAAACTAACCTAACCCAAACTATCATCTCGGCGGTAAAATTTGACAACATTCCTGGCGAGTTGGCCTCTACGTCTCCGTGGGAACTTTATATACATCAATAACAATATATAAGCTAGCCTAACCCAATCTAACATCTCGGCGGTAATATTTGACCACAATTCTGGCTTGTTGGCCTCTACGTCTCCGTGGGACCTTTATATACTTCAATAACGTAATATAACCTAACCTAACCCGAACTATCATCTCGGCGGTAATATTTGACCACATTCCTGGCGAGTTGGCCTCTACGTCTCCGTGGGACCTTTATATACTTCAATAACGTAATATAAACTAACCTAACCCAAACTATCATCTCGGCGGTAAAATTTGACAACATTCCTGGCGAGTTGGCCTCTACGTCTCCGTGGGAACTTTATATACATCAATAACAATATATAAGCTAGCCTAACCCAATCTAACATCTCGGCGGTAATATTTGACCACAATTCTGGCTTGTTGGCCTCTACGTCTCCGTGGGACCTTTATATACTTCAATAACGTAATATAACCTAACCTAACCCAAACTATCATCTCAGCGGTAATATTTGACCACATTCCTGGCGAGTTGGCCTCTACGTCTCCGTGGGACCTTCATATACATCAACAACGTAATATAACCTAACCTAACCCAACCTATCATCTCGGCGGTAATATTTGACAACATTCCTGGCTTGATGGCCTCTACTTCTCCGTGGGAACTTTATATATATCAATAACGTTATATAACCTAACCTAACCCAACGTATCATTTTGGCGGTAAAATTTGACAACATTTCTGGCGAGTTGGCCTCTACGTCTCCGTGGGACCTTTATATATATCAATAACGTAATATAACCTAACCTAACCCAACCTAACCTCTCGGGGTACCATTTAACCACATTCCTTGATTGTCGGTCCCTACTTCTCGGTGGGAACACTGTATACGTCTATGACGTAATACAATCTAACCTAAGCCAACCTAACATCTCGGCGGTAATATTTGACAAATTTCCTGGCGAGTTGGCCTCTACGTCTCCGTGGGACCTTTAAATACATCAATAACGTAATATAACCTAACCTAAGCCAACCTGTCATCTCGGCGGTAATATTTGACAACATTCCTGGCGAGTTGGCCTCTACGTCTCCGTGGGAACTTTATATACATCAATAACGTAATATAACCTAACCTAACCCAACCTATCATATCGGCGGTAATATTTGACAACATTCCTGGCAATCTGGCCTCTACGTCTGTGTGGGAACTTTATATACATCAATAAAACTATATAAGCTAGCCTAACCCAATCTAACATCTCGGCGGTAATATTTGACCACATTTCTGGCTTGTTGGCCTCTACGTCTCCGTGGGACCTTTATATACTTCAATAACGTAATATAACCTAACCTAACCCAACCTAACATCTCGGCGGTAATATTTGACAGCATTCCTGGCGAGTTGGCCTTTACGTCTCCGTGGGACCTTTATATACATCAATGACGTAATATAACCTAACCTAACCCAACCTAACATCTCGGCGGTAATATTTGACAACATTCCTGGCGAGTTGGCTTCTCCGTCTCCGTGAGACCTTTATATACATCAATAACGTAATATAACCTAACCTAACCCAACCTAACATCTCGGCGGTAATATTTGGCAACATTCCCGGCTTGTTGGCCTCTACGTCTCCGTCGGACCTTTATATACATCAATAACGTAATATAACCGAACCTAACCCAACCTAACATCTCGGCGGTAATATTTGAAAACATTCCTGGCGAGCTGGCCTCTACGTCTGTGTGGGAACTTTATATACATCAATAACACTATATAAGCTAGCCTAACCCAATCTAACATCTCGGCGGTAATATTTGACCACATTTCTGGCTTGTTGGCCTCTACGTCTCCGTGGGACCTTTATATACTTCAATAACGTAATATAACCTAACCTAACCCGAACTATCATCTCGGCGGTAATATTTGACAACATTCCTGGCGAGTTGGCCTCTACGTCTTCGTGGGACCTTTATATACATCAATAACGTAATATAAACTAACCTAACCCAACCTATCATCTCGGCGGTAATATTTGACAACATTCCTGGCGAGTTGGCCTCTACGTCTCCGTGGGACCTTTATATACATCAATAACGTAATATAACCTAACCTAACCCAACCTATCATCTCGGCGGTAATATTTGACAACATTCCTGGCGAGTTGGCCTCTACGTCTCCGTGGGAACTTTATATACATCAATAACGTAATATAACCTAACCTAACCCAACCTATCATCTCGGCGGTAATATTTGACAACATTCCTGGCTTGATGGCCTCTACTTCTCCGTGGGACCTTTATATATATCAATAACGTTATATAACCTTACCTAACCCAACGTATCATTTCGGCGGTAAAATTTGACAACATTTCTGGCGAGTTGGCCTCTACGTCTCCGTGGGACCTTTATATATATCAATAACGTCATATAACCTAACCTAACCCAAAATAACCTCTCGGGGTACCATTTAACCACATTCCTTGATTGTCGGGCCCTACTTCTCGGTGGGAACACTGTATACGTCTATGACGTAATACAATCTAACCTAAGCCAACCTAACATCTCGGCGGTAATATTTGACAAAATTCCTGGCGAGTTGGCCTCTACGTCTCCGTGGGACCTTTAAATACATCAATAACGTAATATAACCTAACCTAAGCCAACCTATCATCTCGGCGGTAATATTTGACAACATTCCTGGCGAGTTGGCCTCTACGTCTCCGTGGGAACTTTATATACATCAATAACGTAATATAACCTAACCTAACCCAACCTATCATCTCGGCGGTAATATTTGACAACATTCCTGGCGAGTTGGCCTCTACGTCTCCGTGGGACCTTCATATACATCAACAACGTAATATAACCTAACCTAACCCAACCTATCATCTCGGCGGTAATATTTGACAACATTCCTGGCTTGATGGCCTCTACTTCTCCGTGGGACCTTTATATATATCAATAACGTTATATAACCTAACCTAACCCAACGTATCATTTCGGCGGTAAAATTTGACAACATTTCTGGCGAGTTGGCCTCTACGTCTCCGTGGGACCTTTATATATATCAATAACGTCATATAACCTAACCTAACCCAAAATAACCTCTCGGGGTACCATTTAACCACATTCCTTGATTGTCGGGCCCTACTTCTCGGTGGGAACACTGTATACGTCTATGACGTAATACAATCTAACCTAAGCCAACCTAACATCTCGGCGGTAATATTTGACAAAATTCCTGGCGAGTTGGCCTCTACGTCTCCGTGGGACCTTTAAATTCATCAATAACGTAATATAACCTAACCTAAGCCAACCTATCATCTCGGCGGTAATATTTGACAACATTCCTGGCGAGTTGGCCTCTACGTCTCCGTGGGAACTTTATATACATCAATAACGTAATATAACCTAACCTAACCCAACCTATCATCTCGGCGGTAATATTTGACAACATTCCTGGCGAGTTGGCCTCTACGTCTCCGTGGGACCTTCATATACATCAACAACGTAATATAACCTAACCTAACCCAACCTATCATCTCGGCGGTAATATTTGACAACATTCCTGGCTTGATGGCCTCTACTTCTCCGTGGGACCTTTATATATATCAATAACGTTATATAACCTAACCTAACCCAACGTATCATTTCGGCGGTAAAATTTGACAACATTTCTGGCGAGTTGGCCTCTACGTCTCCGTGGGACCTTTATATATATCAATAACGTAATATAACCTAACCTAACCCAACCTAACCTCTCGGGGTACCATTTAACCACATTCCTTGATTGTCGGGCCCTACTTCTCGGTGGGAACACTGTATACGTCTATGACGTAATACAATCTAACCTAAGCCAACCTAACATCTCGGCGGTAATATTTGACAAAATTCCTGGCGAGTTGGCCTCTACGTCTCCGTGGGAACGTCATATACATTAATAACGTAATACAACCTAACCTAAACCAACCTACCATCTCGGCGGTAATAGTTGACAACATTCCTGACGAGTTGGCCTCTACGTCTCCTTGGGAACGTCATATACATCAATAACGTAATATAACCTAACCTAACCCAACCTATCATCTCGGCGGTAATATTTGACCACATTCCTGGCGAGTTGGCCTCTACGTCTCCGCTGGACCTTCATATACATCAATAACGTAATATAAATTAACCTAACCCAACCTATCATCTCAGCGGTAATATTTGAGAACATTCCTGGCGAGTTGGCCTCTACGTCTCCGTGGGAACTTTATATACATCAATAACGTAATATAACCTAACCTAACCCAACCTATCATCTCGGCGGTAATAGTTGACAACATTCCTGACGAGTTGGCCTCTACGTCTCCGTGGGAACTTTATATACATCAATAACACTATATAAGCTAGCCTAACCCAATCTAACATCTCGGCGGTAATATTTGACCACATTTGTGGCTTGTTGGCCTCTACGTCTCCGTGGGACCTTTATATACTTCAATAACGTAATATAACCTAACCTAACCCGAACTATCATCTCGGCGGTAATATTTGACCACATTCCTGGCGAGTTGGCCTCTACGTCTCCGCTGGACCTTCATATACATCAATAACGTAATATAAATTAACCTAACCCAACCTATCATCTCAACGGTAATATTTGAGAACATTCCTGGCGAGTTGGCCTCTACGTCTCCGTGGGAACTTTATATACATCAATAACGTAATATAACCTAACCTAACCCAACCTATCATATCGGCGGTAATATTTGACAACATTCCTGGCGATCTGGCCTCTACGTCTGTGTGGGAACTTTATATACATCAATAACACTATATAAGCTAGCCTAACCCAATCTAACATCTCGGCGGTAATATTTGACCACATTTCTGGCTTGTTGGCCTCTACGTCTCCGTGGGACCTTTATATACTTCAATAACGTAATATAACCTAACCTAACCCAACCGAACATCTCGGCGGTAATATTTGACAGCATTCCTGGCGAGTTGGCCTCTACGTCTCCGTGGGACCTTTATATACATCAATGACGTAATATAACCTAACCTAACCCAACCTAACATCTCGGCGGTAATATTTGACAACATTCCTGGCGAGTTGGCCTCTACGTCTCCGTGGGACCTTTATATACATCAATAACGTAATATAAACTAACCTAACCCAACCTATCATCTCGGCGGTAATATTTGACAACATTCCTGGCGAGTTGGCCTCTACGTCTCCGTGGGACCTTTATATACATCAATAACGTAATATAACCTAACCTAACCCAACCTATCATCTCGGCGGTAATATTTGACAACATTCCTGGCGAGTTGGCCTCTACGTCTCCGTGGGAACTTTATATACATCAATAACGTAATATAACCTAACCTAACCCAACCTATCATCTCGGCGGTAATATTTGACAACATTCCTGGCTTGATGGCCTCTACTTCTCCGTGGGACCTTTATATATATCAATAACGTTATATAACCTTACCTAACCCAACGTATCATTTCGGCGGTAAAATTTGACAACATTTCTGGCGAGTTGGCCTCTACGTCTCCGTGGGACCTTTATATATATCAATAACGTCATATAACCTAACCTAACCCAAAATAACCTCTCGGGGTACCATTTAACCACATTCCTTGATTGTCGGGCCCTACTTCTCGGTGGGAACACTGTATACGTCTATGACGTAATACAATCTAACCTAAGCCAACCTAACATCTCGGCGGTAATATTTGACAAAATTCCTGGCGAGTTGGCCTCTACGTCTCCGTGGGACCTTTAAATACATCAATAACGTAATATAACCTAACCTAAGCCAACCTATCATCTCGGCGGTAATATTTGACAACATTCCTGGCGAGTTGGCCTCTACGTCTCCGTGGGAACTTTATATACATCAATAACGTAATATAACCTAACCTAAACCAACCTATCATCTCGGCGGTAATATTTGACAACATTCCTGGCGAGTTGGCCTCTACGTCTCCGTGGGACCTTCATATACATCAACAACGTAATATAACCTAACCTAACCCAACCTATCATCTCGGCGGTAATATTTGACAACATTCCTGGCTTGATGGCCTCTACTTCTCCGTGGGACCTTTATATATATCAATAACGTTATATAACCTAACCTAACCCAACGTATCATTTCGGCGGTAAAATTTGACAACATTTCTGGCGAGTTGGCCTCTACGTCTCCGTGGGACCTATATATATATCAATAACGTAATATAACATAACCTAACCCAACCTAACCTCTCGGGGTACCATTTAACCACATTCCTTGATTGTCGGGCCCTACTTCTCGGTGGGAACACTGTATACGTCTATGACGTAATACAATCTAACCTAAGCCAACCTAACATCTCGGCGGTAATATTTGACAAAATTCCTGGCGAGTTGGCCTCTACGTCTCCGTGGGAACGTCATATACATTAATAACGTAATACAACCTAACCTAAACCAACCTACCATCTCGGCGGTAATAGTTGACAACATTCCTGACGAGATGGCCTCTACGTCTCCTTGGGAACGTCATATACATCAATAACGTAATATAACATAACCTAACCCAACCTATCATCTCGGCGGTAATATTTGACCACATTCCTGGCGAGTTGGCCTCTACGTCTCCGCTGGACCTTCATATACATCAATAACGTAATATAAATTAACCTAACCCAACCTATCATCTCAGCGGTAATATTTGAGAACATTCCTGGCGAGTTGGCCTCTACGTCTCCGTGGGAACTTTATATACATCAATAACGTAATATAACCTAACCTAACCCAACCTATCATCTCGGCGGTAATAGTTGACAACATTCCTGACGAGTTGGCCTCTACGTCTCCGTGGGAACTTTATATACATCAATAACACTATATAAGCTAGCCTAACCCAATCTAACATCTCGGCGGTAATATTTGACCACATTTGTGGCTTGTTGGCCTCTACGTCTCCGTGGGACCTTTATATACTTCAATAACGTAATATAACCTAACCTAACCCGAACTATCATCTCGGCGGTAATATTTGACCACATTCCTGGCGAGTTGGCCTCTACGTCTCCGCTGGACCTTCATATACATCAATAACGTAATATAAATTAACCTAACCCAACCTATCATCTCAACGGTAATATTTGAGAACATTCCTGGCGAGTTGGCCTCTACGTCTCCGTGGGACCTTTATATACATCAATAACGTAATATAACCTAACCTAACCCAACCTATCATCTCGGCCGTAATATTTGACAACATTCCTGGCGAGTTGGCCTCTACGTCTCCGTGGGAACTTCATATACATCAATAACGTAATATAACCTAACCTAACCCAACCTAACATCTCGGCTGTAATATTTGACAACATTCCTGGCGATCTGGCCTCTACGTCTGTGTGGGAACTTTATATACATCAATAACACTATATAAGCTAGCCTTTCCCAATCTAACATCTCGGCGGTAATATTTGACCACATTCCTGGCTTGTTGGCCTCTACGTGTCCGTGGGACCTTTATATACATTAATAACGTAATATAACGTAACCTAACCCAACCTAAACTCTCGGGATACCATTTAACCACATTCCTTGATTGTCGGGCCCTACTTCTCGGTGGGAACACTGTATATGTCTATGACGTAATACAACCTAGCCTAAACCAACCTACCATCTCGGCGGTAATAGTTGACAACATTCCTGACGAGTTGGCCTCTACGTCTCCGTGGGAACGTCATATACATCAATAACGTAATACAACCTAACCTAAACCAACCTACCATCTCGGCGGTAATAGTTGACAACATTCCTGACGAGTTGGCCTCTACGTCTCCGTGGGAACGTCATATACATCAATAACGTAATATAACCTAACCTAACCCAACCTATCATCTCGGCGGTAATATTTGACCACATTCCTGGCGAGTTGGCCTCTACGTCTCCGCTGGACCTTCATATACATCAATAACGTAATATAAATTAACCTAACCCAACCTATCATCTCAGCGGTAATATTTGAGAACATTCCTGGCGAGTTGGCCTCTACGTCTCCGTGGGAACTTTATACACATCAATAACGTAATATAACCTAACCTAACCCAACCTATCATCTCGGCGGTAATAGTTGACAACATTCCTGACGAGTTGGCCTCTACGTCTCCGCTGGACCTACATATACATCAATAACGTAATATAAATTAACCTAACCCAACCTATCATCAAAGCGGTAATATTTGAGAACATTCCTGGCGAGTTGGCCTCTACGTCTCCGTGGGACCTTTATATACATCAATAACGTAATATAACCTAACCTAACCCAACCTATCATCTCGGCGGTAATATTTGACAACATTCCTGGCGAGTTGGCCTCTACGTCTCCGCTGGACCTTCATATACATCAACAACGTAATATAACCTAACCTAACCCAACCTATCATCTCGGCGGTAATATTTGACAACATTCCTGGCTTGATGGCCTCTACTTCTCCGTGGGACCTTTATATATATCAATAACGTTATATAACCTAACCTAACCCAACGTATCATTTCGGCGGTAAAATTTGACAACATTTCTGGCGAGTTGGCCTCTACGTCTCCGTGGGACCTTTATATATATCAATAACGTAATATAACCTAACCTAACCCAACCTAACCTCTCGGGGTACCATTTAACCACATTCCTTGATTGTCGGGCCCTACTTCTCGGTGGGAACACTGTATACGTCTATGACGTAATACAATCTAACCTAAGCCAACCTAACATCTCGGCGGTAATATTTGACAAAATTCCTGGCGAGTTGGCCTCTACGTCTCCGTGGGAACGTCATATACATTAATAACGTAATACAACCTAACCTAAACCAACCTACCATCTCGGCGGTAATAGTTGACAACATTCCTGACGAGTTGGCCTCTACGTCTCCTTGGGAACGTCATATACATCAATAACGTAATATAACCTAACCTAACCCAACCTATCATCTCGGCGGTAATATTTGACCACATTCCTGGCGAGTTGGCCTCTACGTCTCCGCTGGACCTTCATATACATCAATAACGTAATATAAATTAACCTAACCCAACCTATCATCTCAGCGGTAATATTTGAGAACATTCCTGGCGAGTTGGCCTCTACGTCTCCGTGGGAACTTTATATACATCAATAACGTAATATAACCTAACCTAACCCAACCTATCATCTCGGCGGTAATAGTTGACAACATTCCTGACGAGTTGGCCTCTACGTCTCCGTGGGAACTTTATATACATCAATAACACTATATAAGCTAGCCTAACCCAATCTAACATCTCGGCGGTAACATTTGACCACATTTGTGGCTTGTTGGCCTCTACGTCTCCGTGGGACCTTTATATACTTCAATAACGTAATATAACCTAACCTAACCCGAACTATCATCTCGGCGGTAATATTTGACCACATTCCTGGCGAGTTGGCCTCTACGTCTCCGCTGGACCTTCATATACATCAATAACGTAATATAAATTAACCTAACCCAACCTATCATCTCAACGGTAATATTTGAGAACATTCCTGGCGAGTTGGCCTCTACGTCTCCGTGGGAACTTTATATACATCAATAACGTAATATAACCTAACCTAACCCAACCTATCATATCGGCGGTAATATTTGACAAAATTCCTGGCGATCTGGCCTCTACGTCTGTGTGGGAACTTTATATACATCAATAACACTATATAAGCTAGCCTAACCCAATCTAACATCTCGGCGGTAATATTTGACCACATTTCTGGCTTGTTGGCCTCTACGTCTCCGTGGGACCTTTATATACTTCAATAACGTAATATAACCTAACCTAACCCAACCGAACATCTCGGCGGTAATATTTGACAGCATTCCTGGCGAGTTGGCCTCTACGTCTCCGTGGGACCTTTATATACATCAATGACGTAATATAACCTAACCTAACCCAACCTAACATCTCGGCGGTAATATTTGACAACATTCCTGGCGAGTTGGCTTCTCCGTCTCCGTGGGACCTTTATATACATCAATAACGTAATATAACCTAACCTAACCCAACCTAACATCTCGGCGGTAATATTTGGCAACATTCCCGGCTTGTTGGCCTCTACGTCTCCGTGGGACCTTTATATACATCAATAACGTAATATAACCGAACCTAACCCAACCTAACATCTCGGCGGTAATATTTGAAAACATTCCTGGCGAGCTGGCCTCTACGTCTGTGTGGGAACTTTATATACATCAATAACACTATATAAGCTAGCCTAACCCAATCTAACATCTCGGCGGTAATATTTGACCACATTTCTGGCTTGTTGGCCTCTACGTCTCCGTGGGACCTTTATATACTTCAATAACGTAATATAACCTAACCTAACCCGAACTATCATCTCGGCGGTAATATTTGAGAACATTCCTGGCGAGTTGGCCTCTACGTCTCCGTGGGACCTTTATATACATCAATAACGTAATATAAACTAACCTAACCCAACCTATCATCTCGGCGGTAATATTTGACAACATTCCTGGCGAGTTGGCCTCTACGTCTCCGTGGGACCTTTATATACATCAATAACGTAATATAACCTAACCTAACCCAACCTATCATCTCGGCGGTAATATTTGACAACATTCCTGGCGAGTTGGCCTCTACGTCTCCGTGGGAACTTTATATACATCAATAACGTAATATAACCTAACCTAACCCAACCTATCATCTCGGCGGTAATATTTGACAACATTCCTGGCTTGATGGCCTCTACTTCTCCGTGGGACCTTTATATATATCAATAACGTTATATAACCTTACCTAACCCAACGTATCATTTCGGCGGTAAAATTTGACAACATTTCTGGCGAGTTGGCCTCTACGTCTCCGTGGGACCTTTATATATATCAATAACGTCATATAACCTAACCTAACCCAAAATAACCTCTCGGGGTACCATTTAACCACATTCCTTGATTGTCGGGCCCTACTTCTCGGTGGGAACACTGTATACGTCTATGACGTAATACAATCTAACCTAAGCCAACCTAACATCTCGGCGGTAATATTTGACAAAATTCCTGGCGAGTTGGCCTCTACGTCTCCGTGGGACCTTTAAATACATCAATAACGTAATATAACCTAACCTAAGCCAACCTATCATCTCGGCGGTAATATTTGACACCATTCCTGGCGAGTTGGCCTCTACGTCTCCGTGGGAACTTTATATACATCAATAACGTAATATAACCTAACCTAAACCAACCTATCATCTCGGCGGTAATATTTGACAACATTCCTGGCGAGTTGGCCTCTACGTCTCCGTGGGACCTTCATATACATCAACAACGTAATATAACCTAACCTAACCCAACCTATCATCTCGGCGGTAATATTTGACAACATTCCTGGCTTGATGGCCTCTACTTCTCCGTGGGACCTTTATATATATCAATAACGTTATATAACCTAACCTAACCCAACGTATCATTTCGGCGGTAAAATTTGACAACATTTCTGGCGAGTTGGCCTCTACGTCTCCGTGGGACCTATATATATATCAATAACGTAATATAACCTAACCTAACCCAACCTAACCTCTCGGGGTACCATTTAACCACATTCCTTGATTGTCGGGCCCTACTTCTCGGTGGGAACACTGTATACGTCTATGACGTAATACAATCTAACCTAAGCCAACCTAACATCTCGGCGGTAATATTTGACAAAATTCCTGGCGAGTTGGCCTCTACGTCTCCGTGGGAACGTCATATACATTAATAACGTAATACAACCTAACCTAAACCAACCTACCATCTCGGCGGTAATAGTTGACAACATTCCTGACGAGTTGGCCTCTACGTCTCCTTGGGAACGTCATATACATCAATAACGTAATATAACCTAACCTAACCCAACCTATCATCTCGGCGGTAATATTTGACCACATTCCTGGCGAGTTGGCCTCTACGTCTCCGCTGGACCTTCATATACATCAATAACGTAATATAAATTAACCTAACCCAACCTATCATCTCAGCGGTAATATTTGAGAACATTCCTGGCGAGTTGGCCTCTACGTCTCCGTGGGAACTTTATATACATCAATAACGTAATATAACCTAACCTAACCCAACCTATCATCTCGGCGGTAATAGTTGACAACATTCCTGACGAGTTGGCCTCTACGTCTCCGTGGGAACTTTATATACATCAATAACACTATATAAGCTAGCCTAACCCAATCTAACATCTCGGCGGTAATATTTGACCACATTTGTGGCTTGTTGGCCTCTACGTCTCCGTGGGACCTTTATATACTTCAATAACGTAATATAACCTAACCTAACCCGAACTATCATCTCGGCGGTAATATTTGACCACATTCCTGGCGAGTTGGCCTCTACGTCTCCGCTGGACCTTCATATACATCAATAACGTAATATAAATTAACCTAACCCAACCTATCATCTCAACGGTAATATTTGAGAACATTCCTGGCGAGTTGGCCTCTACGTCTCCGTGGGAACTTTATATACATCAATAACGTAATATAACCTAACCTAACCCAACCTATCATATCGGCGGTAATATTTGACAACATTCCTGACGATCTGGCCTCTACGTCTGTGTGGGAACTTTATATACATCAATAACACTATATAAGCTAGCCTAACCCAATCTAACATCTCGGCGGTAATATTTGACCACATTTCTGGCTTGTTGGCCTCTACGTCTCCGTGGGACCTTTATATACTTCAATAACGTAATATAACCTAACCTAACCCAACCGAACATCTCGGCGGTAATATTTGACAACATTCCTGGCGAGTTGGCTTCTCCGTCTCCGTGGGACCTTTATATACATCAATAACGTAATATAACCTAACCTAACCCAACCTAACATCTCGGCGGTAATATTTGGCAACATTCCCGGCTTGTTGGCCTCTACGTCTCCGTGGGACCTTTATATACATCAATAACGTAATATAACCGAACCTAACCCAACCTAACATCTCGGCGGTAATATTTGAAAACATTCCTGGCGAGCTGGCCTCTACGTCTGTGTGGGAACTTTATATACATCAATAACACTATATAAGCTAGCCTAACCCAATCTAACATCTCGGCGGTAATATTTGACCACATTTCTGGCTTGTTGGCCTCTACGTCTCCGTGGGACCTTTATATACTTCAATAACGTAATATAACCTAACCTAACCCGAACTATCATCTCGGCGGTAATATTTGACAACATTCCTGGCGAGTTGGCCTCTACGTCTCCGTGGGACCTTTATATACATCAATAACGTAATATAAACTAACCTAACCCAACCTATCATCTCGGCGGTAATATTTGACAACATTCCTGGCGAGTTGGCCTCTACGTCTCCGTGGGACCTTTATATACATCAATAACGTAATATAACCTAACCTAACCCAACCTATCATCTCGGCGGTAATATTTGACAACATTCCTGGCGAGTTGGCCTCTACGTCTCCGTGGGAACTTTATATACATCAATAACGTAATATAACCTAACCTAACCCAACCTATCATCTCGGCGGTAATATTTGACAACATTCCTGGCTTGATGGCCTCTACTTCTCCGTGGGACCTTTATATATATCAATAACGTTATATAACCTTACCTAACCCAACGTATCATTTCGGCGGTAAAATTTGACAACATTTCTGGCGAGTTGGCCTCTACGTCTCCGTGGGACCTTTATATATATCAATAACGTCATATAACCTAACCTAACCCAAAATAACCTCTCGGGGTACCATTTAACCACATTCCTTGATTGTCGGGCCCTACTTCTCGGTGGGAACACTGTATACGTCTATGACGTAATACAATCTAACCTAAGCCAACCTAACATCTCGGCGGTAATATTTGACAAAATTCCTGACGAGTTGGCCTCTACGTCTCCGTGGGAACTTTATATACATCAATAACACTATATAAGCTAGCCTAACCCAATCTAACATCTCGGCGGTAATATTTGACCACATTTGTGGCTTGTTGGCCTCTACGTCTCCGTGGGACCTTTATATACTTCAATAACGTAATATAACCTAACCTAACCCGAACTATCATCTCGGCGGTAATATTTGACCACATTCCTGGCGAGTTGGCCTCTACGTCTCCGCTGGACCTTCATATACATCAATAACGTAATATAAATTAACCTAACCCAACCTATCATCTCAACGGTAATATTTGAGAACATTCCTGGCGAGTTGGCCTCTACGTCTCCGTGGGACCTTTATATACATCAATAACGTAATATAACCTAACCTAACCCAACCTATCATCTCGGCCGTAATATTTGACAACATTCCTGGCGAGTTGGCCTCTACGTCTCCGTGGGAACTTCATATACATCAATAACGTAATATAACCTAACCTAACCCAACCTAACATCTCGGCTGTAATATTTGACAACATTCCTGGCGATCTGGCCTCTACGTCTGTGTGGGAACTTTATATACATCAATAACACTATATAAGCTAGCCTTTCCCAATCTAACATCTCGGCGGTAATATTTGACCACATTCCTGGCTTGTTGGCCTCTACGTGTCCGTGGGACCTTTATATACATTAATAACGTAATATAACGTAACCTAACCCAACCTAAACTCTCGGGATACCATTTAACCACATTCCTTGATTGTCGGGCCCTACTTCTCGGTGGGAACACTGTATATGTCTATGACGTAATACAACCTAGCCTAAACCAACCTACCATCTCGGCGGTAATAGTTGACAACATTCCTGACGAGTTGGCCTCTACGTCTCCGTGGGAACGTCATATACATCAATAACGTAATACAACCTAACCTAAACCAACCTACCATCTCGGCGGTAATAGTTGACAACATTCCTGACGAGTTGGCCTCTACGTCTCCGTGGGAACGTCATATACATCAATAACGTAATATAACCTAACCTAACCCAACCTATCATCTCGGCGGTAATATTTGACCACATTCCTGGCGAGTTGGCCTCTACGTCTCCGCTGGACCTTCATATACATCAATAACGTAATATAAATTAACCTAACCCAACCTATCATCTCAGCGGTAATATTTGAGAACATTCCTGGCGAGTTGGCCTCTACGTCTCCGTGGGAACTTTATACACATCAATAACGTAATATAACCTAACCTAACCCAACCTATCATCTCGGCGGTAATAGTTGACAACATTCCTGACGAGTTGGCCTCTACGTCTCCGCTGGACCTACATATACATCAATAACGTAATATAAATTAACCTAACCCAACCTATCATCTCAGCGGTAATATTTGAGAACATTCCTGGCGAGTTGGCCTCTACGTCTCCGTGGGACCTTTATATACATCAATAACGTAATATAACCTAACCTAACCCAACCTATCATCTCGGCGGTAATATTTGACAACATTCCTGGCGAGTTGGCCTCTACGTCTCCGCTGGACCTTCATATACATCAATAACGTAATATAAATTAACCTAACCCAACCTATCATCTCAGCGGTAATATTTGAGAACATTCCTGGCGAGTTGGCCTCTACGTCTCCGTGGGACCTTTATATACATCAATAACGTAATATAACCTAACCTAACCCAACCTATCATCTCGGCGGTAATATTTGACAACATTCCTGGCCAGTTGGCCTCTACGTCTCCGTGGGAACTTTATATACATCAATAACGTAATATAACCTAACCTAACCCAACCTATCATCTCGGCGGTAATAGTTGACAACATTCCTGACGAGTTGGCCTCTACGTCTCCGTGGGAACTTTATATACATCAATAACACTATATAAGCTAGCCTAACCCAATCTAACATCTCGGCGGTAATATTTGACCACATTTCTGGCTTGTTGGCCTCTACGTCTCCGTGGGACCTTTATACACTTCAATAACGTAATATAACCTAACCTAACCCGAACTATCATCTCGGCGGTAATATTTGACCACATTCCTGGCGAGTTGGCCTCTACGTCTCCGCTGGACCTTCATATACATCAATAACGTAATATAAATTAACCTAACCCAACCTATCATCTCAGCGGTAATATTTGAGAACATTCCTGGCGAGTTGGCCTCTACGTCTCCGTGGGACCTTTATATACATCAATAACGTAATATAACCGAACCTAACCCAACCTAACATCTCGGCGGTAATATTTGACAACATTCCTGGCGAGTTGGCCTCTACGTCTGTGTGGGAACTTTATATACATCAATAACACTATATAAGCTAGCCTAACCCAATCTAACATCTCGGCGGTAATATTTGACCACAATTCTGGCTTGTTGGCCTCTACGTCTCCGTGGGACCTTTATATACTTCAATAACGTAATATAACCTAACCTAACCCAACCTAACATCTCGGCGGTAATATTTGACAGCATTCCTGGCGAGTTGGCCTCTACGTCTCCGTGGGACCTTTATATACATCAATGACGTAATATAACCTAACCTAACCCAACCTAACATCTCGGCGGTAATATTTGACAACATTCCTGGCGAGTTGGCTTCTCCGTCTCCGTGGGACCTTTATATACATCAATAACGTAATATAACCTAACCTAACCCAACCTAACATCTCGGCGGTAATATTTGGCAACATTCCCGGCTTGTTGGCCTCTACGTCTCCGTGGGACCTTTATATACATCAATAACGTAATATAACCGAACCTAACCCAACCTAACATCTCGGCGGTAATATTTGAAAACATTCCTGGCGAGCTGGCCTCTACGTCTGTGTGGGAACTTTATATACATCAATAACACTATATAAGCTAGCCTAACCCAATCTAACATCTCGGCGGTAATATTTGACCACATTTCTGGCTTGTTGGCCTCTACGTCTACGTGGGACCTTTATATACTTCAATAACGTAATATAACCTAACCTAACCCGAACTATCATCTCGGCGGTAATATTTGACAACATTCCTGGCGAGTTGGCCTCTACGTCTCCGTGGGACCTTTATATACTTCAATAACGTAATATAACCTAACCTAACCCGAACTATCATCTCGGCAGTAATATTTGACAACATTCCTGGCGAGTTGGCCTCTACGTCTCCGTGGGACCTTTGTATACATCAATAACGTAATATAACCTAACCTAACCCAACCTATCATCTCGGCGGTAATATTTGACAACATTCCCGGCGAGTTGGCCTCTACGTCTCCGTGGGAACTTTATATACATCAATAACAATATATAAGCTAGCCTAACCCAATCTAACATCTCGGCGGTAATATTTGACCACAATTCTGGCTTGTTGGCCTCTAGGTCTCCGTGGGACCTTTATATACTTCAATAACGTAATATAACCTAACCTAACCCAAACTATCATCTCGGCGGTAATATTTGACAACATTCCTGGCGAGTTGGCCTCTACGTCTCCGTGGGACCTTTATATACATCAATAACGTAATATAACCTAACCTAACCCAACCTATCATCTCGGCGGTAATATTTGACAACATTCCTGGCGATTTGGCCTCTACGACTCCGTGGGAACTTTATATACATCAATAACAATATATAAGCTAGCCTAACCCAATCTAACATCTCGGCGGTAATATTTGACCACAATTCTGGCTTGTTGGCCTCTACGTCTCCGTGGGACCTTTATATACTTCAATAACGTAATATAACCTAACCTAACCCAACCTAACCTCTCGGGGTACCATTTAACCACATTCCTTGATTGTCGGTCCCTACTTCTCGGTGGGAACTCTGTATACGTCTATGACGTAATACAATCTAACCTAAGCCAACCTAACATCTCGGCAGTAATATTTGACAAAATTCCTGGCGAGTTGGCCTCTACGTCTCCGTGGGACCTTTAAATACATCAATAACGTAATATAACCTAACCTAAGCCAACCTATCATCTCGGCGGTAATATTTGACAACATTCCTGGCGAGTGGGCCTCTACGTCTCCGTGGGAACTTTATATACATCAATAACGTAATATAACCTAACCTAACCCAACCTATCATATCGGCGGTAATATTTGACAATATTCCTGGCGAGTTGGCCTCTACGTCTCCGTGGGTCCTTTATATACATCAATAACGTAATATAACCTAACCTAACCCAACCTAACCTCTCGGGGTACCATTTAACCACATTCCTTGATTGTCGGGCCCTACTTTTCGGTGGGAACACTGTATACGTCTATGATGTAATACAACCTAACCTAAACCAACCTACCATCTCGGCGGTAATATTTGACAACATTCCTGACGAGTTGGCCTCTACGTCTCCGTGGGAACTTCATATACATCAATAACGTAATATAACCTAACCTAACCCAACCTAACATCTCGGCGGTAATATTTGACAACATTCCTGGCGATCTGGCCTCTACGTCTGTGTGGGAACTTTATATACATCAATAACACTATATAAGCTAGCCTAACCCAATCTAACATCTCGGCGGTAATATTTGACCACATTTCTGGCTTGTTGGCCTCTACGTCTCCGTGGGACCTTTATATACTTCAATAACGTAATATAAACTAACCTAACCCAAACTATCATCTCGGCGGTAAAATTTGACAACATTCCTGGCGAGTTGGCCTCTACGTCTCCGTGGGACCTTTATGTACATCAAAAACGTAATATAACCTAACCTAAGCCAACCTATCATCTCGGCGGTAATATTTGACCACATTCCTGGCGAGTTGGCCTCTACGTCTCCGTGGGACCTTTATATACATCAATAACGTAATATAACCTAACCTAACCCAACCTAACCTCTCGGGGTACCATTTAACCACATTCCTTGATTGTCGGGCCCTACTTTTCGGTGGGAACACTGTATACGTCTATGATGTAATACAACCTAACCTAAACCAACCTACCATCTCGGCGGTAATATTTGACAACATTCCTGACGAGTTGGCCTCTAGGTCTCCGTTTGACCTTCATATACATCAATAACGTAATATAACCTAACCTAACCCAACCTATCATCTCGGCGGTAATATTTGACCACATTCCTGGCGAGTTGGCCTCTACGTCTCCGCTGGACCTTCATATACATCAATAACGTAATATAAATTAACCTAACCCAACCTATCATCTCAGCGGTAATATTTGAGGACATTCCTGGCGAGTTGGCCTCTACGTCTCCGTGGGACCTTTATATACATCAATAACGTAATATAACCTAACCTAACCCAACCTAACCTCTCGGGGTACCATTTAACCACATTCCTTGATTGTCGGGCCCTACTTTTCGGTGGGAACACTGTATACGTCTATGATGTAATACAACCTAACCTAAACCAACCTACCATCTCGGCGGTAATATTTGACAACCTTCCTGACGAGTTGGCCTCTACGTCTCCGTGGGAACTTCATATACATCAATAACGTAATATAACCTAACCTAACCCAACCTAACATCTCGGCGGTAATATTTGACAACATTCCTGGCGATCTGGCCTCTACGTCTACGTGGGAACTTTATATACATCAATAACACTATATAAGCTAGCCTAACCCAATCTAACATCTCGGCGGTAATATTTGACCACATTTCTGGCTTGTTGGCCTCTACGTCTCCGTGGGACCTTTATATACTTCAAAAACGTAATATAAACTAACCTAACCCAAGCTATCATCTCGGCGGTAAAATTTGACAACATTCCTGGCGAGTTGGCCTCTTCGTCTCCGTGGGACCTTTATGTACATCAAAAACGTAATATAACCTAACCTAAGCCAACCTATCATCTCGGCGGTAATATTTGACAACATTTCTGGCTTGTTGGCCTCTACGTCTCCGTGGGACCTTTATATACTTCAATAACGTAATATAACCTAACCTAACCCGAACTATCATCTCGGCGGTAATATTTGACCACATTCCTGGCGAGTTGGCCTCTACGTCTCCGTGGGAACTTTATATACATCAATAACAATATATAAGCTAGCCTAACCCAATCTAACATCTCGGCGGTAATATTTGACCACAATTCTGGCTTGTTGGCCTCTACGTCTCCGTGGGACCTTTATATACTTCAATAACGTAATATAACCTAACCTAACCCGAACTATCATCTCGGCGGTAATATTTGACCACATTCCTGGCGAGTTGGCCTCTACGTCTCCGTGGGACCTTTATATACTTCAATAACGTAATATAAACTAACCTAACCCAAACTATCATCTCGGCGGTAAAATTTGACAACATTCCTGGCGAGTTGGCCTCTACGTCTCCGTGGGAACTTTATATACATCAATAACAATATATAAACTAGCCTAACCCAATCTAACATCTCGGCGGTAATATTTGACCACAATTCTGGCTTGTTGGCCTCTACGTCTCCGTGGGACCTTTATATACTTCAATAACGTAATATAACCTAACCTAACCCAAACTATCATCTCAGCGGTAATATTTGACCACATTCCTGGCGAGTTGGCCTCTACGTCTCCGTGGGACCTTCATATACATCAACAACGTAATATAACCTAACCTAACCCAACCTATCATCTCGGCGGTAATATTTGACAACATTCCTGGCTTGATGGCCTCTACTTCTCCGTTGGACCTTTATATATATCAATAACGTTATATAACCTAACCTAACCCAACGTATCATTTTGGCGGTAAAATTTGACAACATTTCTGGCGAGTTGGCCTCTACGTCTCCGTGGGACCTTTATATATATCAATAACGTAATATAACCTAACCTAACCCAACCTAACCTCTCGGGGTACCATTTAACCACATTCCTTGATTGTCGGTCCCTACTTCTCGGTGGGAACACTGTATACGTCTATGACGTAATACAATCTAACCTAAGCCAACCTAACATCTCGGCGGTAATATTTGACAAAATTCCTGGCGAGTTGGCCTCTACGTCTCCGTGGGACCTTTAAATACATCAATAACGTAATATAACCTAACCTAAGCCAACCTGTCATCTCGGCGGTAATATTTGACAACATTCCTGGCGAGTTGGCCTCTACGTCTCCGTGGGAACTTTATATACATCAATAACGTAATATAACCTAACCTAACCCAACCTATCATATCGGCGGTAATATTTGACAACATTCCTGGCAATCTGGCCTCTACGTCTGTGTGGGAACTTTATATACATCAATAAAACTATATAAGCTAGCCTAACCCAATCTAACATCTCGGCGGTAATATTTGACCACATTCCTGGCGAGTTGGCCTCTACGTCTCCGCTGGACCTTCATATACATCAATAACGTAATATAAATTAACCTAACCCAACCTATCATCTCAGCGGTAATATTTGAGAACATTCCTGGCGAGTTGGCCTCTACGTCTCCGTGGGACCTTTATATACATCAATAACGTAATATAACCGAACCTAACCCAACCTAACATCTCGGCGGTAATATTTGACAACATTCCTGGCGAGTTGGCCTCTACGTCTGTGTGGGAACTTTATATACATCAATAACACTATATAAGCTAGCCTAACCCAATCTAACATCTCGGCGGTAATATTTGACCACAATTCTGGCTTGTTGGCCTCTACGTCTCCGTGGGACCTTTATATACTTCAATAACGTAATATAACCTAACCTAACCCAACCTAACATCTCGGCGGTAATATTTGACAGCATTCCTGGCGAGTTGGCCTCTACGTCTCCGTGGGACCTTTATATACATCAATGACGTAATATAACCTAACCTAACCCAACCTAACATCTCGGCGGTAATATTTGACAACATTCCTGGCGAGTTGGCTTCTCCGTCTCCGTGGGACCTTTATATACATCAATAACGTAATATAACCTAACCTAACCCAACCTAACATCTCGGCGGTAATATTTGGCAACATTCCCGGCTTGTTGGCCTCTACGTCTCCGTGGGACCTTTATATACATCAATGACGTAATATAACCGAACCTAACCCAACCTAACATCTCGGCGGTAATATTTGAAAACATTCCTGGCGAGCTGGCCTCTACGTCTGTGTGGGAACTTTATATACATCAATAACACTATATAAGCTAGCCTAACCCAATCTAACATCTCGGCGGTAATATTTGACCACATTTCTGGCTTGTTGGCCTCTACGTCTACGTGGGACCTTTATATACTTCAATAACGTAATATAACCTAACCTAACCCGAACTATCATCTCGGCGGTAATATTTGACAACATTCCTGGCGAGTTGGCCTCTACGTCTCCGTGGGACCTTTATATACTTCAATAACGTAATATAACCTAACCTAACCCGAACTATCATCTCGGCAGTAATATTTGACAACATTCCTGGCGAGTTGGCCTCTACGTCTCCGTGGGACCTTTGTATACATCAATAACGTAATATAACCTAACCTAACCCAACCTATCATCTCGGCGGTAATATTTGACAACATTCCCGGCGAGTTGGCCTCTACGTCTCCGTGGGAACTTTATATACATCAATAACAATATATAAGCTAGCCTAACCCAATCTAACATCTCGGCGGTAATATGTGACCACAATTCTGGCTTGTTGGCCTCTAGGTCTCCGTGGGACCTTTATATACTTCAATAACGTAATATAACCTAACCTAACCCAAACTATCATCTCGGCGGTAATATTTGACAACATTCCTGGCGAGTTGGCCTCTACGTCTCCGTGGGACCTTTATATACATCAATAACGTAATATAACCTAACCTAACCCAACCTATCATCTCGGCGGTAATATTTGACAACATTCCTGGCGATTTGGCCTCTACGACTCCGTGGGAACTTTATATACATCAATAACAATATATAAGCTAGCCTAACCCAATCTAACATCTCGGCGGTAATATTTGACCACAATTCTGGCTTGTTGGCCTCTACGTCTCCGTGGGACCTTTATATACTTCAATAACGTAATATAACCTAACCTAACCCAACCTAACCTCTCGGGGTACCATTTAACCACATTCCTTGATTGTCGGTCCCTACTTCTCGGTGGGAACTCTGTATACGTCTATGACGTAATACAATCTAACCTAAGCCAACCTAACATCTCGGCAGTAATATTTGACAAAATTCCTGGCGAGTTGGCCTCTACGTCTCCGTGGGACCTTTAAATACATCAATAACGTAATATAACCTAACCTAAGCCAACCTATCATCTCGGCGGTAATATTTGACAACATTCCTGGCGAGTGGGCCTCTACGTCTCCGTGGGAACTTTATATACATCAATAACGTAATATAACCTAACCTAACCCAACCTATCATATCGGCGGTAATATTTGACAATATTCCTGGCGAGTTGGCCTCTACGTCTCCGTGGGTCCTTTATATACATCAATAACGTAATATAACCTAACCTAACCCAACCTAACCTCTCGGGGTACCATTTAACCACATTCCTTGATTGTCGGGCCCTACTTTTCGGTGGGAACACTGTATACGTCTATGATGTAATACAACCTAACCTAAACCAACCTACCATCTCGGCGGTAATATTTGACAACATTCCTGACGAGTTGGCCTCTACGTCTCCGTGGGAACTTCATATACATCAATAACGTAATATAACCTAACCTAACCCAACCTAACATCTCGGCGGTAATATTTGACAACATTCCTGGCGATCTGGCCTCTACGTCTGTGTGGGAACTTTATATACATCAATAACACTATATAAGCTAGCCTAACCCAATCTAACATCTCGGCGGTAATATTTGACCACATTTCTGGCTTGTTGGCCTCTACGTCTCCGTGGGACCTTTATATACTTCAATAACGTAATATAAACTAACCTAACCCAAACTATCATCTCGGCGGTAAAATTTGACAACATTCCTGGCGAGTTGGCCTCTACGTCTCCGTGGGACCTTTATGTACATCAAAAACGTAATATAACCTAACCTAAGCCAACCTATCATCTCGGCGGTAATATTTGACCACATTCCTGGCGAGTTGGCCTCTACGTCTCCGTGGGACCTTTATATACATCAATAACGTAATATAACCTAACCTAACCCAACCTAACCTCTCGGGGTACCATTTAACCACATTCCTTGATTGTCGGGCCCTACTTTTCGGTGGGAACACTGTATACGTCTATGATGTAATACAACCTAACCTAAACCAACCTACCATCTCGGCGGTAATATTTGACAACATTCCTGACGAGTTGGCCTCTAGGTCTCCGTTTGACCTTCATATACATCAATAACGTAATATAACCTAACCTAACCCAACCTATCATCTCGGCGGTAATATTTGACCACATTCCTGGCGAGTTGGCCTCTACGTCTCCGCTGGACCTTCATATACATCAATAACGTAATATAAATTAACCTAACCCAACCTATCATCTCAGCGGTAATATTTGAGGACATTCCTGGCGAGTTGGCCTCTACGTCTCCGTGGGACCTTTATATACATCAATAACGTAATATAACCTAACCTAACCCAACCTAACCTCTCGGGGTACCATTTAACCACATTCCTTGATTGTCGGGCCCTACTTTTCGGTGGGAACACTGTATACGTCTATGATGTAATACAACCTAACCTAAACCAACCTACCATCTCGGCGGTAATATTTGACAACCTTCCTGACGAGTTGGCCTCTACGTCTCCGTGGGAACTTCATATACATCAATAACGTAATATAACCTAACCTAACCCAACCTAACATCTCGGCGGTAATATTTGACAACATTCCTGGCGATCTGGCCTCTACGTCTACGTGGGAACTTTATATACATCAATAACACTATATAAGCTAGCCTAACCCAATCTAACATCTCGGCGGTAATATTTGACCACATTTCTGGCTTGTTGGCCTCTACGTCTCCGTGGGACCTTTATATACTTCAAAAACGTAATATAAACTATCCTAACCCAAGCTATCATCTCGGCGGTAAAATTTGACAACATTCCTGGCGAGTTGGCCTCTTCGTCTCCGTGGGACCTTTATGTACATCAAAAACGTAATATAACCTAACCTAAGCCAACCTATCATCTCGGCGGTAATATTTGACAACATTTCTGGCTTGTTGGCCTCTACGTCTCCGTGGGACCTTTATATACTTCAATAACGTAATATAACCTAACCTAACCCGAACTATCATCTCGGCGGTAATATTTGACCACATTCCTGGCGAGTTGGCCTCTACGTCTCCGTGGGAACTTTATATACATCAATAACAATATATAAGCTAGCCTAACCCAATCTAACATCTCGGCGGTAATATTTGACCACAATTCTGGCTTGTTGGCCTCTACGTCTCCGTGGGACCTTTATATACTTCAATAACGTAATATAACCTAACCTAACCCGAACTATCATCTCGGCGGTAATATTTGACCACATTCCTGGCGAGTTGGCCTCTACGTCTCCGTGGGACCTTTATATACTTCAATAACGTAATATAAACTAACCTAACCCAAACTATCATCTCGGCGGTAAAATTTGACAACATTCCTGGCGAGTTGGCCTCTACGTCTCCGTGGGAACTTTATATACATCAATAACAATATATAAACTAGCCTAACCCAATCTAACATCTCGGCGGTAATATTTGACCACAATTCTGGCTTGTTGGCCTCTACGTCTCCGTGGGACCTTTATATACTTCAATAACGTAATATAACCTAACCTAACCCAAACTATCATCTCAGCGGTAATATTTGACCACATTCCTGGCGAGTTGGCCTCTACGTCTCCGTGGGACCTTCATATACATCAACAACGTAATATAACCTAACCTAACCCAACCTATCATCTCGGCGGTAATATTTGACAACATTCCTGGCTTGATGGCCTCTACTTCTCCGTTGGACCTTTATATATATCAATAACGTTATATAACCTAACCTAACCCAACGTATCATTTTGGCGGTAAAATTTGACAACATTTCTGGCGAGTTGGCCTCTACGTCTCCGTGGGACCTTTATATATATCAATAACGTAATATAACCTAACCTAACCCAACCTAACCTCTCGGGGTACCATTTAACCACATTCCTTGATTGTCGGTCCCTACTTCTCGGTGGGAACACTGTATACGTCTATGACGTAATACAATCTAACCTAAGCCAACCTAACATCTCGGCGGTAATATTTGACAAAATTCCTGGCGAGTTGGCCTCTACGTCTCCGTGGGACCTTTAAATACATCAATAACGTAATATAACCTAACCTAAGCCAACCTGTCATCTCGGCGGTAATATTTGACAACATTCCTGGCGAGTTGGCCTCTACGTCTCCGTGGGAACTTTATATACATCAATAACGTAATATAACCTAACCTAACCCAACCTATCATATCGGCGGTAATATTTGACAACATTCCTGGCAATCTGGCCTCTACGTCTGTGTGGGAACTTTATATACATCAATAAAACTATATAAGCTAGCCTAACCCAATCTAACATCTCGGCGGTAATATTTGACCACATTTCTGGCTTGTTGGCCTCTACGTCTCCGTGGGACCTTTATATACTTCAATAACGTAATATAACCTAACCTAACCCAACCTAACATCTCGGCGGTAATATTTGACAGCATTCCTGGCGAGTTGGCCTCTACGTCTCCGTGGGACCTTTATATACATCAATGACGTAATATAACCTAACCTAACCCAACCTAACATCTCGGCGGTAATATTTGACAACATTCCTGGCGAGTTGGCTTCTCCGTCTCCGTGGGACCTTTATATACATCAATAACGTAATATAACCTAACCTAACCCAACCTAACATCTCGGCGGTAATATTTGGCAACATTCCCGGCTTGTTGGCCTCTACGTCTCCGTGGGACCTTTATATACATCAATAACGTAATATAAACTAACCTAACCCAAACTATCATCTCGGCGGTAAAATTTGACAACATTCCTGGCGAGTTGGCCTCTACGTCTCCGTGGGAACTTTATATACATCAATAACAATATATAAGCTAGCCTAACCCAATCTAACATCTCGGCGGTAATATTTGACCACAATTCTGGCTTGTTGGCCTCTACGTCTCCGTGGGACCTTTATATACTTCAATAACGTAATATAACCTAACCTAACCCGAACTATCATCTCGGCGGTAATATTTGACCACATTCCTGGCGAGTTGGCCTCTACGTCTCCGTGGGACCTTTATATACTTCAATAACGTAATATAAACTAACCTAACCCAAACTATCATCTCGGCGGTAAAATTTGACAACATTCCTGGCGAGTTGGCCTCTACGTCTCCGTGGGAACTTTATATACATCAATAACAATATATAAGCTAGCCTAACCCAATCTAACATCTCGGCGGTAATATTTGACCACAATTCTGGCTTGTTGGCCTCTACGTCTCCGTGGGACCTTTATATACTTCAATAACGTAATATAACCTAACCTAACCCAAACTATCATCTCAGCGGTAATATTTGACCACATTCCTGGCGAGTTGGCCTCTACGTCTCCTTGGGACCTTCATATACATCAACAACGTAATATAACCTAACCTAACCCAACCTATCATCTCGGCGGTAATATTTGACAACATTCCTGGCTTGATGGCCTCTACTTCTCCGTGGGACCTTTATATATATCAATAACGTTATATAACCTAACCTAACCCAACGTATCATTTTGGCGGTAAAATTTGACAACATTTCTGGCGAGTTGGCCTCTACGTCTCCGTGGGACCTTTATATATATCAATAACGTAATATAACCTAACCTAACCCAACCTAACCTCTCGGGGTACCATTTAACCACATTCCTTGATTGTCGGTCCCTACTTCTCGGTGGGAACACTGTATACGTCTATGACGTAATACAATCTAACCTAAGCCAACCTAACATCTCGGCGGTAATATTTGACAAAATTCCTGGCGAGTTGGCCTCTACGTCTCCGTGGGACCTTTAAATACATCAATAACGTAATATAACCTAACCTAACCCAACCTATCATATCGGCGGTAATATTTGACAACATTCCTGGCAATCTGGCCTCTACGTCTGTGTGGGAACTTTATATACATCAATAAAACTATATAAGCTAGCCTAACCCAATCTAACATCTCGGCGGTAATATTTGACCACATTTCTGGCTTGTTGGCCTCTACGTCTCCGTGGGACCTTTATATACTTCAATAACGTAATATAACCTAACCTAACCCAACCTAACATCTCGGCGGTAATATTTGACAGCATTCCTGGCGAGTTGGCCTCTACGTCTCCGTGGGACCTTTATATACATCAATGACGTAATATAACCTAACCTAACCCAACCTAACATCTCGGCGGTAATATTTGACAACATTCCTGGCGAGTTGGCTTCTCCGTCTCCGTGGGACCTTTATATACATCAATAACGTAATATAACCTAACCTAACCCAACCTAACATCTCGGCGGTAATATTTGGCAACATTCCCGGCTTGTTGGCCTCTACGTCTCCGTGGGACCTTTATATACATCAATAACGTAATATAACCGAACCTAACCCAACCTAACATCTCGGCGGTAATATTTGAAAACATTCCTGGCGAGCTGGCCTCTACGTCTGTGTGGGAACTTTATATACATCAATAACACTATATAAGCTAGCCTAACCCAATCTAACATCTCGGCGGTAATATTTGACCACATTTCTGGCTTGTTGGCCTCTACGTCTCCGTGGGACCTTTATATACTTCAATAACGTAATATAACCTAACCTAACCCGAACTATCATCTCGGCGGTAATATTTGACAACATTCCTGGCGAGTTGGCCTCTACGTCTCCGTGGGACCTTTATATACATCAATAACGTAATATAAACTAACCTAACCCAACCTATCATCTCGGCGGTAATATTTGACAACATTCCTGGCGAGTTGGCCTCTACGTCTCCGTGGGACCTTTATATACATCAATAACGTAATATAACCTAACCTAACCCAACCTATCATCTCGGCGGTAATATTTGACAACATTCCTGGCGAGTTGGCCTCTACGTCTCCGTGGGAACTTTATATACATCAATAACGTAATATAACCTAACCTAACCCAACCTATCATCTCGGCGGTAATATTTGACAACATTCCTGGCTTGATGGCCTCTACTTCTCCGTGGGACCTTTATATATATCAATAACGTTATATAACCTTACCTAACCCAACGTATCATTTCGGCGGTAAAATTTGACAACATTTCTGGCGAGTTGGCCTCTACGTCTCCGTGGGACCTTTATATATATCAATAACGTCATATAACCTAACCTAACCCAAAATAACCTCTCGGGGTACCATTTAACCACATTCCTTGATTGTCGGGCCCTACTTCTCGGTGGGAACACTGTATACGTCTATGACGTAATACAATCTAACCTAAGCCAACCTAACATCTCGGCGGTAATATTTGACAAAATTCCTGGCGAGTTGGCCTCTACGTCTCCGTGGGACCTTTAAATACATCAATAACGTAATATAACCTAACCTAAGCCAACCTATCATCTCGGCGGTAATATTTGACAACATTCCTGGCGAGTTGGCCTCTACGTCTCCGTGGGAACTTTATATACATCAATAACGTAATATAACCTAACCTAACCCAACCTATCATCTCGGCGGTAATATTTGACAACATTCCTGGCGAGTTGGCCTCTACGTCTCCGTGGGACCTTCATATACATCAACAACGTAATATAACCTAACCTAACCCAACCTATCATCTCGGCGGTAATATTTGACAACATTCCTGGCTTGATGGCCTCTACTTCTCCGTGGGACCTTTATATATATCAATAACGTTATATAACCTAACCTAACCCAACGTATCATTTCGGCGGTAAAATTTGACAACATTTCTGGCGAGTTGGGCTCTACGTCTCCGTGGGACCTTTATATATATCAATAACGTAATATAACCTAACCTAACCCAACCTAACCTCTCGGGGTACCATTTAACCACATTCCTTGATTGTCGGGCCCTACTTCTCGGTGGGAACACTGTATACGTCTATGACGTAATACAATCTAACCTAAGCCAACCTAACATCTCGGCGGTAATATTTGACAAAATTCCTGGCGAGTTGGCCTCTACGTCTCCGTGGGAACGTCATATACATTAATAACGTAATACAACCTAACCTAAACCAACCTACCATCTCGGCGGTAATAGTTGACAACATTCCTGACGAGATGGCCTCTACGTCTCCTTGGGAACGTCATATACATCAATAACGTAATATAACCTAACCTAACCCAACCTATCATCTCGGCGGTAATATTTGACCACATTCCTGGCGAGTTGGCCTCTACGTCTCCGCTGGACCTTCATATACATCAATAACGTAATATAAATTAACCTAACCCAACCTATCATCTCAGCGGTAATATTTGAGAACATTCCTGGCGAGTTGGCCTCTACGTCTCCGTGGGAACTTTATATACATCAATAACGTAATATAACCTAACCTAACCCAACCTATCATCTCGGCGGTAATAGTTGACAACATTCCTGACGAGTTGGCCTCTACGTCTCCGTGGGAACTTTATATACATCAATAACACTATATAAGCTAGCCTAACCCAATCTAACATCTCGGCGGTAATATTTGACCACATTCCTGGCTTGTTGGCCTCTACGTCTCCGTGGGACCTTTATATACATTAATAACGTAATATAACGTAACCTAACCCAACCTAAACTCTCGGGATACCATTTAACCACATTCCTTGATTGTCGGGCCCTACTTCTCGGTGGGAACACTGTATACGTCTATGACGTAATACAACCTAGCCTAAACCAACCTACCATCTCGGCGGTAATAGTTGACAACATTCCTGACGAGTTGGCCTCTACGTCTCCGTGGGAACGTCATATACATCAATAACGTAATACAACCTAACCTAAACCAACCTACCATCTCGGCGGTAATAGTTGACAACATTCCTGACGAGTTGGCCTCTACGTCTCCGTGGGAACGTCATATACATCAATAACGTAATATAACCTAACCTAACCCAACCTATCATCTCGGCGGTAATATTTGACCACATTCCTGGCGAGTTGGCCTCTACGTCTCCGCTGGACCTTCATATACATCAATAACGTAATATAAATTAACCTAACCCAACCTATCATCTCAGCGGTAATATTTGAGAACATTCCTGGCGAGTTGGCCTCTACGTCTCCGTGGGAACTTTATATACATCAATAACGTAATATAACCTAACCTAACCCAACCTATCATCTCGGCGGTAATAGTTGACAACATTCCTGACGAGTTGGCCTCTACGTCTCCGTGGGAACTTTATATACATCAATAACACTATATAAGCTAGCCTAACCCAATCTAACATCTCGGCGGTAATATTTGACCACATTCCTGGCTTGTTGGCCTCTACGTCTCCGTGGGACCTTTATATACATTAATAACGTAATATAACGTAACCTAACCCAACCTAAACTCTCGGGATACCATTTAACCACATTCCTTGATTGTCGGGCCCTACTTCTCGGTGGGAACACTGTATACGTCTATGACGTAATACAACCTAGCCTAAACCAACCTACCATCTCGGCGGTAATAGTTGACAACATTCCTGACGAGTTGGCCTCTACGTCTCCGTGGGAACGTCATATACATCAATAACGTAATACAACCTAACCTAAACCAACCTACCATCTCGGCGGTAATAGTTGACAACATTCCTGACGAGTTGGCCTCTACGTCTCCGTGGGAACGTCATATACATCAATAACGTAATATAACCTAACCTAACCCAACCTATCATCTCGGCGGTAATATTTGACCACATTCCTGGCGAGTTGGCCTCTACGTCTCCGCTGCACCTTCATATACATCAATAACGTAATATAAATTAACCTAACCCAACCTATCATCTCAGCGGTAATATTTGAGAACATTCCTGGCGAGTTGGCCTCTACGTCTCCGTGGGACCTTTATATACATCAATAACGTAATATAACCTAACCTAACCCAACCTATCATCTCGGCGGTAATATTTGACAACATTCCTGGCGAGTTGGCCTCTACGTCTCCGCTGGACCTTCATATACATGAATAACGTAATATAAATTAACCTAACCCAACCTATCATCTCAGCGGTAATATTTGAGAACATTCCTGGCGAGTTGGCCTCTACGTCTCCGTGGGACCTTTATATACATCAATAACGTAATATAACCTAACCTAACCCAACCTATCATCTCGGCGGTAATATTTGACAACATTCCTGGCCAGTTGGCCTCTACGTCTCCGTGGGAACTTTATATACATCAATAACGTAATATAACCTAACCTAACCCAACCTATCATCTCGGCGGTAATAGTTGACAACATTCCTGACGAGTTGGCCTCTACGTCTCCGTGGGAACTTTATATACAACAATAACACTATATAAGCTAGCCTAACCCAATCTAACATCTCGGCGGTAATATTTGACCACATTTCTGGCTTGTTGGCCTCTACGTCTCCGTGGGACCTTTATATACTTCAATAACGTAATATAACCTAACCTAACACGAACTATCATCTCGGCGGTAATATTTGACCACATTCCTGGCGAGTTGGCCTCTACGTCTCCGCTGGACCTTCATATACATCAATAACGTAATATAAATTAACCTAACCCAACCTATCATCTCAGCGGTAATATTTGAGAACATTCCTGGCGAGTTGGCCTCTACGTCTCCGTGGGACCTTTATATACATCAATAACGTAATATAACCGAACCTAACCCAACCTAACATCTCGGCGGTAATATTTGACAACATTCCTGGCGAGTTGGCCTCTACGTCTGTGTGGGAACTTTATATACATCAATAACACTATATAAGCTAGCCTAACCCAATCTAACATCTCGGCGGTAATATTTGACCACAATTCTGGCTTGTTGGCCTCTACGTCTCCGTGGGACCTTTATATACTTCAATAACGTAATATAACCTAACCTAACCCAACCTATCATTTCGGCGGTAAAATTTGACAACATTTCTGGCGAGTTGGCCTCTACGTCTCCGTGGAACATTTATATACATCAATAACGTAAAATAACCTAACCTAAGCCAACCTATCATCTCGGCGGTAATATTTGACAACATTCCTGGCGAGTTGGCCTCTACGTCTCCGTGGGACCTTTATATACATCAATAACGTAATATAACCTAACCTAACCCAACCTAACATCTCGGCGGTAATATTTGACAACATTCCTGGCGAGTTGGCTTCTCCGTCTCCGTGGGACCTTTATATACATCAATAACGTAATATAACCTAACCTAACCCAACCTAACATCTCGGCGGTAATATTTGACAACATTCCTGGCGATTTGGCCTCTACGTCTCCGTGGGACCTTTATATACATCAATAACGTAATGTAACCTAACCTAACCCAACCTAACATCTCGGCGGTAATATTTGACAACATTCCTGGCGCGCTGGCTTCTCCGTCTCCGTGGGACCTTTATATAAATCAATAACGTAATATAACCTAACCTAACCCAACCTAACATCTCGGCGGTAATATTTGGCAACATTCCCGGCTTGTTGGCCTCTACGTCTCCGTGGGACCTTTTATACATCAATAACGTAATATAACCGAACCTAACCCAACCTAACATCTCGGCGGTAATATTTGACAACATTCCTGGCGAGTTGGCCTCTACGTCTGTGTGGGAACTTTATATACATCAATAACGTAATATAACTTAACCTAACCCAACCTATCATCTCAGCGGTAATATTTGGCAACATTCCCGGCTTGTTGGCCTCTACTTCTCCGTGGGACCTTTATATACATTAATAACGTAATATAACGTAACCTAACCCAACCTAACCACTCGGGGTACCATTTAACCACATTCCTTGATGGTCGGGCACTACTTCTCGGTGGGAACACTGTATACGTCTATGACGTAATACAACCTAACCTAAACCAACCTACCATCTCGGCGGTAATAGTTGACAACATTCCTGACGAGTTGGCCTCTACGTATCCGTGGGAACGTCATATACATCAATAACGTAATATAACCTAACCTAACCCAACCTAACATCTCGGCGGTAATATTTGACAGCATTCCTGGCGAGTTGGCCTCTAGGTCTCCGTTTGACCTTCATATACATCAATAACGTAATATGACCTAGCCTAACCCAACCTATCATCTCGGCGGTAATATTTGACCACATTCCTGGCGAGTTGGCCTCTACGTCTCCGTGGGACCTTTATATACAGCAATAACGTAATATAACCTAACCTAACCCAACCTATCATCTCGGCGGTAATATTTGACAACATTCCTGGCGAGTTGGCCTCTACGTCTCCGTGGGAACTTTATATACATCAATAACAATATATAAGCTAGCCTAACCCAATCTAACATCTCGGCGGTAATATTTGACCACAATTCTGGCTTGTTGGCCTCTACGTCTCCGTGGGACCTTTATATACTTCAATAACGTAATATAACCTAACCTAACCCAACCTATCATCTCGGCGGTAATATTTGACAATATTCCTGGCGAGTTGGCCTCTACGTCTCCGTGGGACCTTTATATACATCAATAACTTAATATAACCTAACCTAACCCAACCTAACCTCTCGGGGTACCATTTAACCACATTCCTTGATTGTCGGGCCCTACTTTTCGGTGGGAACACTGTATACGTCTATGATGTAATACAACCTAACCTAAACCAACCTACCATTTCGGCGGTAATATTTGACAACATTCCTGACGAGTTGGCCTCTACGTCTCCGTGGGAACTTCATATACATCAATAACGTAATATAAGCTAACCTAACCCAACCTAACATCTCGGCGGTAATATTTGACAACATTCCTGGCGATCTGGCCTCTACGTCTGTGTGGGAACTTTATATACATCAATAACACTATATAAGCTAGCCTAACCCAATCTAACATCTCGGCGGTAATATTTGACCACATTCCTGGCTTGTTGGCCTCTACGTCTCCGTGGGACCTTTATATACATTAATAACGTAATATAACGTAACCTAACCCAACCTAACCTCTCGGGGTACCATTTAACCACATTCCTTGATTGTCGGGCCCTACTTCTCGGTGGGAACACTGTATACGTCTATGACGTAATACAACCTAACCTAAACCAACCTACCATCTCGGCGGTAATAGTTGACAACATTCCTGACGAGTTGGCCTCTACGTCTCCGTGGGAACGTCATATACATCAATAACGTAATACAACCTAACCTAAACCAACCTACCATCTCGGCGGTAATAGTTCACAACATTCCTGACGAGTTGGCCTCTACGTCTCCGTGGGAACGTCGTATACATCAATAACGTAATATAACCTAACCTAACCCAACCTATCATCTCGGCGGTAATATTTGACCACATTCCTGGCGAGTTGGCCTCTACGTCTCCGCTGGACCTTCATATACATCAATAACGTAATATAAATTAACCTAACCCAACCTATCATCTCAGCGGTAATATTTGAGAACATTCCTGGCGAGTTGGCCTCTACGTCTCAGTGGGACCTTTATATACATCAATAACGTAATATAAACTAACCTAACCCAACCTATCATTTCGGCGGTAAAATTTGACATCATTTCTGGCGAGTTGGCCTCTACGTCTCCGTGGAACATTTATATACATCAATAACGTAAAATAACCTAACCTAAGCCAACCTATCATCTTGGCGGTAATATTTGACAACATTCCTGGCGAGTTGGCCTCTACGTCTCCGTGGGACCTTTATATACATCAATAACGTAATATAACCTAACCTAACCCAACCTAACATCTCGGCGGTAATATTTGACAACATTCCTGGCTTGATGGCCTCTACTTCTCCGTGGGACCTTTATATATATCAATAACGTTATATAACCTAACCTAACCCAACGTATCATTTCGGCGGTAAAATTTGACAACATTTCTGGCGAGTTGGCCTCTACGTTTCCGTGGGACCTTTATATATATCAATAACGTAATATAACCTAACCTAACCCAACCTAACCTCTCGGGGTACCATTTAACCACATTCCTTGATTGTCGGGCCCTACTTTTCGGTGGGAACACTGTATACGTCTATGATGTAATACAACCTAACCTAAACCAACCTACCATCTCGGCGGTAATATTTGACAACATTCCTGACGAGTTGGCCTCTACGTCTCCGTGGGAACTTCATATACATCAATAACGTAATATAACCTAACCTAACCCAACCTAACATCTCGGCGGTAATATTTGACAACATTCCTGGCGATCTGGCCTCTACGTCTGTGTGGGAACGTCATATACATCAATAACGTAATATAACCTAACCTAACCCAACCTAACATCTCGGCGGTAATATTTGACAGCATTCCTGGCGAGTTGGCCTCTAGGTCTCCGTTTGACCTTCATATACATCAATAACGTAATATAACCTAACCTAACCCAACCTATCATCTCGGCGGTAATATTTGAGAACATTCCTGGCGAGTTGGCCTCTACGTCTCCGTGGGACCTTTATATACATCAATAACGTAATATAACCTAACCTAACCCAACCTAACATCTCGGCGGTAATATTTGGCAACATTCCCGTCTTGTTGGCCTCTACGTCTCCGTGGGACCTTTATATACATCAATAACGTAATATAACCGAACCTAACCCAACCTAACATCTCGGCGGTAATATTTGACAACATTCCTGGCGAGTTGGCCTCTACGTCTGTGTGGGAACTTTATATACATCACTAACACTATATAAGCTAGCCTAACCCAATCTAACATCTCGGCGGTAATATTTGACCACATTTCTGGCTTGTTGGCCTCTACGTCTCCGTGGGAACTTTATATACATCAATAACACTATATAAGCTAGCCTAACCCAATCTAACATCTCGGCGGTAATATTTGACAACATTCCTGGCGAGTTGGCTTCTCCGTCTCCGTGGGACCTTTATATACATCAATAACGTAATATAACCTAACCTAACCCAACCTAACATCTCGGCGGTAATATTTGGCAATATTCCCGGCTTGTTGGCCTCTACGTCTCCGTGGGACCTTTATATACATCAATAACGTAATATAACCGAACCTAACCCAACCTAACATCTCGGCGGTAATATTTGACAACATTCCTGGCGAGTTGGCCTCTACGTCTGTGTGGGAACTTTATATACATCAATAACACTATATAAGCTAGCCTAACCCAATCCATCATCTCGGCGGTAATATCTGACCACATTTCTGGCTTGTTGGCCTCTACGTCTCCGTGGGACCTTTATATACTTCAATAACGTAATATAACCTAACTTAACCCAACCTATCATCTCGGCGGTAATATTTGACAACATTCCTGGCGAGTTGGCCTCTACGTCTCCGTGGGTACTTTATATACATCAATAACAATATATAAGCTAGCCTAACCCAATCTAACATCTCGGCGGTAATATTTGACCACAATTCTGGCTTGTTGGCCTCTACGTCTCCGTGGGACCTTTATATACTTCAATAACGTAATATAACCTAACCTAACCCAACCTATCATCTCGGCGGCAATATTTGACAACATTCCTGGCTTGATGGCCTCTACTTCTCCGTGGGACCTTTATATATATCAATAACGTTATATAACCTAACCTAACCCAACGTATCATTTCGGCGGTAAAATTTGACAACATTTCTGGCGAGTTGGCCTCTACGTTTCCGTGGGACCTTTATATATATCAATAACGTAATATAACCTAACCTAACCCAACCTAACCTCTCGGGGTACCATTTAACCACATTCCTTGATTGTCGGGCCCTACTTTTCGGTGGGAACACTGTATACGTCTATGATGTAATACAACCTAACCTAAACCAACCTACCATCTCGGCGGTAATATTTGACAACATTCCTGACGAGTTGGCCTCTACGTCTCCGTGGGAACTTCATATACATCAATAACGTAATATAACCTAACCTAACCCAACCTAACATGTCGGCGGTAATATTTGACAACATTCCTGGCGATCTGGCCTCTACGTCTGTGTGGGAACTTTATATACATCAATAACACTATATAAGCTAGCCTAACCCAATCTAACATCTTGGCGGTAATATTTGACCACATTCCTGGCTTGTTGGCCTCTACGTCTCCGTGGGACCTTTATAATATTAATAACGTAATATAACGTAACCTAACCCAACCTAACCTCTCGGGGTACCATTTAACCACATTCCTTGATTGTCGGGCCCTACTTCTCGGTGGGAACACTGTATACGTCTATGACGTAATACAACCTAACCTAAACCAACCTACCATCTCGGCGGTAATAGTTGACAACATTCCTGACGAGTTGGCCTCTACGTATCCGTGGGAACGTCATATACATCAATAACGTAATATAACCTAACCTAACCCAACCTAACATCTCGGCGGTAATATTTGACAGCATTCCTGGCGAGTTGGCCTCTAGGTCTCCGTTTGACCTTCATATACATCAATAACGTAATATAACCTAACCTAACCCAACCTATCATCTCGGCGGTAATATTTGACTACATTCCTGGCGAGTTGGCCTCTACGTCTCCGCTGGACCTTCATATACATCAATAACGTAATATAAATTAACCTAACCCAACCTATCATCTCAGCGGTAATATTTGAGAACATTCCTGGCGAGTTGGCCTCTACGTCTCCGTGGGACCTTTATATACATCAATAACGTAATATAACCTAACCTAACCCAACCTAACATCTCGGCGGTAATATTTGGCAACATTCCCGTCTTGTTGGCCTCTACGTCTCCGTGGGAGCTTTATATACATCAATAACGTAATATAACCGAACCTAACCCAACCTAACATCTCGGCGGTAATATTTGACAACATTCCTGGCGAGTTGGCCTCTACGTCTGTGTGGGAACTTTATATACATCACTAACACTATATAAGCTAGCCTAACCCAATCTAACATCTCGGCGGTAATATTTGACCACATTTCTGGCTTGTTGGCCTCTACGTCTCCGTAGGAACTTTATATACATCAATAACACTATATAAGCTAGCCTAACCCAATCCAACATCTCGGCGGTAATATTTGACCACATTTCTGGCTTGTTGGCCTCTACGTCTCCGTGGGACCTTTATATACTTCAATAACGTAATATAAACTAACCTAACCCAAACTATCATCTCGGCGGTAAAATTTGACAACATTCCTGGCGAGTTGGCCTCTACGTCTCCGTGGGAACTTTATATACATCAATAACGTAACATTTTTTTTTTTTTTTTTTAACGTGGGGAAATCCTCATGGATACCTTGGAGTTCGGGGGAACTCCGAGGTTATGCCGGACTCTTACCGGCTAAAACCCCACGGTGGCCACCAACGACGCTACTGAGGGAGAGCCGGGATCTCTTACGAACGCGACCGGCTCCCCCTCAGCGTCTGGAGCCTCCCAGCAGAAGTCTTGGAGGCTCCCATCCCGACAGGGAGAGCTCGCATCTAAGATGTGACCCCTCCCTCTCCCAAAGGATAACCCTGCAGCGACTTCAGGGCCACGTCCGAAGTCGCTGCACGTCTCGGAGGGGTGGCGTGCAATGGTCGCGATGGGCCCCCGTCCATCACGACCGAGTCACCCCTCCGGATCAATAACGTAACATAACCTAACCTAACCCAACCTATCATCTCGGCGGTAATATTTGACAACATTCCTGGCGAGTTGGCCTCTACGTCTCCGTGGGACCTTTATATACATCAATAACATATTATAAGCTAACCTAACCCAATCTAACATCTCGGCGGTAATATTTGACCACATTCCTGGCTTGTTGGCCTCTACGTCTCCGTGGGACATTTATATACATCAAAAAAGTAATATAACCTAACCTAACCCAACCTAACATCTCGGCGGTAATATTTGACAGCATTCCTGGCGAGTTGGCCTCTAGGTCTCCGTTTGACCTTCATATACATCAATAACGTAATATAACCTAACCTAACCCAACCTAACATCTCGGCGGTAATATTTGACAACATTCCTGGCGAGTTGGCCTCTACGTCTCCGTGGGACCTTTATATACATCAATAACGTAATATAACCTAACCTAACCCAACCTAACATCTCGGCGGTAATATTTGGCAACATTCCCATCTTGTTGGCCTCTACGTCTCCGTGGGAGCTTTATATACATCAATAACGTAATATAACCGAACCTAACCCAACCTAACATCTCGGCGGTAATATTTGACAACATTCCTGGCGAGTTGGCCTCTACGTCTGTGTGGGAACTTTATATACATCACTAACACTATATAAGCTAGCCTAACCCAATCTAACATCTCGGCGGTAATATTTGACCACATTTCTGGCTTGTTGGCCTCTACGTCTCCGTAGGAACTTTATATACATCAATAACACTATATAAGCTAGCCTAACCCAATCCAACATCTCGGCGGTAATATTTGACCACATTTCTGGCTTGTTGGCCTCTACGTCTCCGTGGGACCTTTATATACTTCAATAACGTAATATAAACTAACCTAACCCAAACTATCATCTCGGCGGTAAAATTTGACAACATTCCTGGCGAGTTGGCCTCTACGTCTCCGTGGGAACTTTATATACATCAATAACGTAACATTTTTTTTTTTTTTTTTTAACGTGGGGAAATCCTCATGGATACCTTGGAGTTCGGGGGAACTCCGAGGTTATGCCGGACTCTTACCGGCTAAAACCCCACGGTGGCCACCAACGACGCTACTGAGGGAGAGCCGGGATCTCTTACGAACGCGACCGGCTCCCCCTCAGCGTCTGGAGCCTCCCAGCAGAAGTCTTGGAGGCTCCCATCCCGACAGGGAGAGCTCGCATCTAAGATGTGACCCCTCCCTCTCCCAAAGGATAACCCTGCAGCGACTTCAGGGCCACGTCCGAAGTCGCTGCACGTCTCGGAGGGGTGGCGTGCAATGGTCGCGATGGGCCCCCGTCCATCACGACCGAGTCACCCCTCCGGATCAATAACGTAACATAACCTAACCTAACCCAACCTATCATCTCGGCGGTAATATTTGACAACATTCCTGGCGAGTTGGCCTCTACGTCTCCGTGGGACCTTTATATACATCAATAACATATTATAAGCTAACCTAACCCAATCTAACATCTCGGCGGTAATATTTGACCACATTCCTGGCTTGTTGGCCTCTACGTCTCCGTGGGACATTTATATACATCAAAAAAGTAATATAACCTAACCTAACCCAACCTAACATCTCGGCGGTAATATTTGACAGCATTCCTGGCGAGTTGGCCTCTAGGTCTCCGTTTGACCTTCATATACATCAATAACGTAATATAACCTAACCTAACCCAACCTAACATCTCGGCGGTAATATTTGACAACATTCCTGGCGAGTTGGCTTCTCCGTCTCCGTGGGACTTTTATATACATCAATAACGTAATATAACCTAACCTAACCCAACCTAACATCTCGGCGGTAATATTTGGCAACATTCCCGGCTTGTTGGCCTCTACGTCTCCGTGGGACCTTTATATACATCAATAACGTAATATAACCGAACCTAACCCAACCTAACCTCTCGGCGGTAATATTTGACAACATTCCTGGCGAGTTGGCCTCTAGGTCTCCGTTTGACCTTCATATACATCAATAACGTAATATAACCTAACCTAACCCAACCTATCATCTCGGCGGTAATATTTGACCACATTCCTGGCGAGTTGGCCTCTACGTCTCCGCTGGACCTTCATATACATCAATAACGTAATATAACCTAACCTAAGCCAACCTATCATCTCGGCGGTAATATTTGACAACATTCCTGGCGAGTTGGCCTCTACGTCTCCGTGGGACCTTTATATACATCAATAACGTAATATAACCTAACCTAACCCAACCTATCATTTCGGCGGTAATATTTGGCAACATTCCTGGCGAGTTGGCTCCTCCGTCTCCGTGGGACCTTTATATACATCAATAACGTAATATAACCTAACCTAACCCAACCTAACATCTCGGCGGTAATATTTGACACAATTCCTGGCGAGTTGGACTCTACGTCTCCGTGGGACCTTTATGTACATCAAAAACGTAATATAACCTAACCTAAGCCAACCTATCATCTCGGCGGTAATATTTGACCACATTCCTGGCGAGTTGGCCTCTACGTCTCCGTGGGACCTTCATATACATCAATAACGTAATATAAATTAACCTAACCCAACCTATCATCTCAGCGGTAATATTTGAGAACATTCCTGGCGAGTTGGCCTCTACGTCTCCGTGCGACCTTTATATACATCAATAACGTAATGTAACCTAACCTAACCCAACCTATCATTTCGGCGGTAAAATTTGACAACATTTCTGGCGAGTTGGCCTCTACGTCTCCGTGGAACATTTATATACATCAATAACGTAAAATAACCTAACGTAAGCCAACCTATCATCTCGGCGGTAATATTTGACAACATTCCTGGCGAGTTGGCCTCTACGTCTCCGTGGGACCTTTATGTACATCAAAAACGTAATATAACCTAACCTAAGCCAACCTATCATCTCGGCGGTAATATTTGACAGCATTCCTGGCGAGTTGGCCTCTAGGTCTCCGTTTGACCTTCATATACATCAATAACGTAATATAACCTAACCTAACCCAACCTAACATCTCGGCGGTAATATTTGACAACATTCCTGGCGAGTTGGCTTCTCCGTCTCCGTGGGACTTTTATATACATCAATAACGTAATATAACCTAACCTAACCCAACCTAACATCTCGGCGGTAATATTTGGCAACATTCCCGGCTTGTTGGCCTCTACGTCTCCGTGGGACCTTTATATACATCAATAACGTAATATAACCGAACCTAACCCAACCTAACCTCTCGGCGGTAATATTTGACAACATTCCTGGCGAGTTGGCGTCTACGTCTGTGTGGGAACTTTATATACATCAATAACACTATATAAGCCAGCCTAACCCAATCTAACATCTCGGCGGTAATATTTGACCACATTTCTGGCTTGTTGGCCTCTACGTCTCCGTCGGAACTTTATATACATCAATAACACTATATAAGCTAGCCTAACCCAATCTAACATCTCGGCGGTAATATTTGACCACATTTCTGGCTTGTTGGCCTCTACGTCTCCGTGGGACCTTTATATACTTCAATAACGTAATATAAACTAACCTAACCCAAACAATCATCTCGGCGGTAATATTTGGCAACATTGATGGCCAATTGGCTTCTACGTCTCCGTGGGACCTTTATATGCATCAATAACGTAATATAACGTAACCTCACCCAACCTAACCTCTCGGGGTACCATTTAACCACATTCCTTAATTGTCGGGCCCTACTTCTCGGTGGGAACACTGTATACGTCTATGACGTAATACAACCTAACCTAAACCAACCTACCATCTCGGCGGTAATAGTTGACAACATTCCTGACGAGTTGGCCTCTACGTCTCCGTGGGAACTTCATATACATCAATAACGTAATATAACCTAACCTAACCCAACCTAACATCTCGGCGGTAATATTTGACAACATTCCTGGCGAGTTGGCCTCTAGGTCTCCGTTTGACCTTCATATACATAAATAACGTAATATAACCTAACCTAACCCAACCTATCATCTCGGCGGTAATATTTGACCACATTCCTGGCGAGTTGGCCTCTACGTCTCCGCTGGACCTTCATATACATCAATAACGTAATATAACCTAACCTAAGCCAACCTATCATCTCGGCGGTAATATTTGACAACATTCCTGGCGAGCTGGCCTCTACGTCTCCGTGGGACCTTTATATACATCAATAACGTAATATAACCTAACCTAACCCAACCTATCATTTCGGCGGTAATATTTGGCAACATTCCTGGCGAGTTGGCTCCTCCGTCTCCGTGGGACCTTTATATACATCAATAACGTAATATAACCTAACCTAACCCAACCTAACATCTCGGCGGTAATATTTGACACAATTCCTGGCGAGTTGGACTCTACGTCTCCGTGGGACCTTTATGTACATCAAAAACGTAATATAACCTAACCTAAGCCAACCTATCATCTCGGCGGTAATATTTGACCACATTCCTGGCGAGTTGGCCTCTACGTCTCCGTGGGACCTTCATATACATCAATAACGTAATATAAATTAACCTAACCCAACCTATCATCTCAGCGGTAATATTTGAGAACATTCCTGGCGAGTTGGCCTCTACGTCTCCGTGCGACCTTTATATACATCAATAACGTAATGTAACCTAACCTAACCCAACCTATCATTTCGGCGGTAAAATTTGACAACATTTCTGGCGAGTTGGCCTCTCCGTCTCCGTGGAACATTTATATACATCAATAACGTAAAATAACCTAACGTAAGCCAACCTATCATCTCGGCGGTAATATTTGACAACATTCCTGGCGAGTTGGCCTCTACGTCTCCGTGGGACCTTTATGTACATCAAAAACGTAATATAACCTAACCTAAGCCAACCTATCATCTCGGCGGTAATATTTGACCACATTCCTGGCGAGTTGGCCTCTACGTCTCCGTGGGACCTTCATATACATCAATAACGTAATATAAATTAACCTAACCCAACCTATCATCTCAGCGGTAATATTTGAGAACATTCCTGGCGAGTTGGCCTCTACGTCTGTGTGGGAACTTTATATACATCAATAACACTATATAAGCCAGCCTAACCCAATCTAACATCTCGGCGGTAATATTTGACCACATTTCTGGCTTGTTGGCCTCTACGTCTCCGTGGAACATTTATATACATCAATAACGTAAAATAACCTAACGTAAGCCAACCTATCATCTCGGCGGTAATATTTGACAACATTCCTGGCGAGTTGGCCTCTACGTCTCCGTGGGACCTTTATGTACATCAATAACGTAATATAACCTAACCTAACCCAACCTAACATCTCGGCGGTAATATTTGACAACATTCCTGGCGAGTTGGCTTCTCCGTCTCCGTGGGACCTTTATATACATCAATAACGTAATATAACCTAACCTAACCCAACCTAACATCTCGGCGGTAATATTTGGCAACATTCGCGGCGAGTTGGCCTCTACGTCTCCGTGGGAACTTTATATACATCAACAACACTATATAAGCTAGCCTAACCCAATCTAACATCTCGGCGGTAATATTTGACCACATTTCTGGCTTGTTGGCCTCTACGTCTCCGTGGGACCTTTATATACTTCAATAACGTAATATAACCTAACCTAACCCAAACTATCATCTCGGCGGTAATATTTGGCAACATTGATGGCCAATTGGCTTCTACGTTCCGTGGGACCTTTATATGCATCAATAACGTAATATAACGTAACCTCACCCAACCTAACCTCTCGGGGTACCATTTAACCACATTCCTTGATTGTCAGGCCCTACTTCTCGGTGAGAACACTGTATACGTCTATGACGTAATACAACCTAACCTAAACCAACCTACCATCTCGGCGGTAATATTTGGCAACATTCCTGGCGAGTTGGCTTCTCCGTCTCCGTGGGACCTTTATATACATCAATAACGTAATATAACCTAACCTAACCCAACCTAACATCTCGGCGGTAATATTTGACACAATTCCTGGCGAGTTGGCTTCTCCGTCTCCGTGGGACCTTTATATACATCAATAACGTAACATAACCTAACCTAACCCATCCTAACATCTCGGCGGTAATATTAGACCACAATTCTGGCTTGTTGGCCTCTACGTCTCCGTGGGACCTTTATATACTTCAATAACGTAATATAACCTAACCTAACCCAAACTATCATCTCGGCGGTAATATTTGACAACATCCCTGGTGAGTTGGCCTCTACGTCTCCGTGGGACCTTCATATACATCAATAACGTAATATAACTTAACCTAACCCAACCTATCATCTCAGCGGTAATATTTGGCAACATACCCGGCTTGTTGGCCTCTACGTCTCCGTGGGACTTTTATATACATTAATAACGTAATATAACGTAACCTAACCAACCTAACCTCTCGGGGTACCATTTAGCCACATTCCTTGATTGTCGGGCCCTACTTCTCGGTGGGAACACTGTATACGTCTATGACGTAATACAACCTAACCTAAACCAACCTACAATCTCGGCGGTATTATTGGACAACATTCCTGACGAGTTGGCCTCTACGTCTCCGTGGGAACTTCATATACATCAATAACGTAATATAACCTAACCTAACCCAAACTAACATCTCGGCGGTAATATTTGACAGCATTCCTGGCGAGTTGGCCTCTAGGTCTCCGTTTGACCTTCATATACATCAATAACGTAATATAACCTAACCTAACCCAACCTATCATCTGGGCGGTAATATTTGACCAGATTCCTGGCGAGTTGGCCTCTACGTCTCCGTGGGACCTTCATATACATCAATAACGTAATATAACTTAACCTAACCCAACCTATCATCTCAGCGGTAATATTTGGCAACATTCCCGGCTTGTTGGCCTCTACGTCTCCGTGGGACCTTTATATACATTAATAACGTAATATAACGTAACCTAACCCACCAAACCTCTCGGGGTACCATTTATCCACATTCCTTGATTGTCGGGCCCTACTTCTCGGTGGGAACACTGTATACGTCTATGACGTAATACAACCTAACCTAAACCAACCTACCATCTCGGTTGTAATAGTTGACAACATTCCTGACGAGTTGGCCTCTACGTCTCCGTGGGAACTTCATATACATCAATAACGTAATATAACCTAACCTAACCCAACCTAACATCTCGGCGGTAATATTTGACAGCATTCCTGGCGAGTTGGCCTCTAGGTCTCCGTTTGACCTTCATATACATCAATAACGTAATATAACCTAACCTAACCCAACCTATCATCTCGGCGGTAATATTTGACCACATTCCTGGCGAGTTGGCCTCTACGTCTCCGCTGGACCTTCATATACATCAATAACGTAATATAACCTAACCTAAGCCAACCTATCATCTCGGCGGTAATATTTGACAACATTCCTGGCGAGTTGGCCTCTACGTCTCCGTGGGACCTTTATATACATCAATAACGTAATATAACCTAACCTAACCCAACCTAACATCTCTGCGGTAATATTTGACAACATTCCTGGCGAGTTGGCTTCTCCGTCTCCGTGGGACTTTTATATACATCAATAACGTAATATAACCTAACCTAACCCAACCTAACATCTCGGCGGTAATATTTGGCAACATTCCCGGCTTGTTGGCCTCTACGTCTCCGTGGGACCTTTATATACATCAATAACGTAATATAACCGAACCTAACCCAACCTAACATCTCGGCGGTAATATTTGACAACATTCCTGGCGAGTTGGCCTCTACGTCTGTGTGGGAACTTTATATACATCAATAACACTATATAAGCTAGCCTAACCCAATCTAACATCTCGGCGATAATATTTGACCACATTTCTGGCTTGTTGGCCTCTACGTCTCCGTGGGACCTTTATATACTTCAATAACGTAATATAACCTAACCTAACCCAAACTATCATCTCGGCGGTAATATTTGGCAACATTGATGGCCAATTGGCTTCTACGTCTCCGTGGGACCTTTATATGCATCAATAACGTAATATAACGTAACCTCACCCAACCTAACCTCTCGGGGTACCATTTAACCACATTCCTTGATTGTCGGGCCCTACTTCTCGGTGGGAACACTGTATACGTCTATGACGTAATACAACCTAACCTAAACCAACCTACCATCTCGGCGGTAATAGTTGACAACATTCCTGACGAGTTGGCCTCTACGTCTCCGTGGGAACTTCATATACATCAATAACGTAATATAACCTAACCTAAGCCAACCTATCATCTCGGCGGTAATATTTGACAACATTCCTGGCGAGTTGGCCTCTACGTCTCCGTGGGAACTTTATATACATCAATAACGTAATATAACCTAACCTAACCCAACCTATCATCTCGGCGGTAATATTTGACCACATTCCTGGCGAGTTGGCCTCTACGTCTCCGTTGGACCTCCATATACGTCAATAACGTAATATAACTTAACCTAACCCAACCTATCATTTCGGCGGTAATATTTGGCAACATTCCTGGCGAGGTGGCTCCTCCGTCTCCGTGGGACCTTTATATACATCAATAACGTAATATAACCTAACCTAACCCAACCTAACATCTCGGCGGTAATATTTGACACAATTCCTGGCGAGTTGGACTCTACGTCTCCGTGGGACCTTTATGTACATCAAAAACGTAATATAACCTAACCTAAGCCAACCTATCATCTCGGCGGTAATATTTGACCACATTCCTGGCGAGTTGGCCTCTACGTCTCCGTGGGACCTTCATATACATCAATAACGTAATATAAATTAACCTAACCCAACCTATCATCTCAGCGGTAATATTTGAGAACATTCCTGGCGAGTTGGCCTCTACGTCTCCGTGCGACCTTTATATACATCAATAACGTAATGTAACCTAACCTAACCCAACCTATCATTTCGGCGGTAAAATTTGACAACATTTCTGGCGAGTTGGCCTCTACGTCTCCGTGGAACATTTATATACATCAATAACGTAAAATAACCTAACGTAAGCCAACCTATCCTCTCGGCGGTAATATTTGACAACATTCCTGGCGAGTTGGCCTCTACGTCTCCGTGGGACCTTTATGTACATCAAAAACGTAATATAACCTAACCTAAGCCAACCTATCATCTCGGCGGTAATATTTGACCACATTCCTGGCGAGTTGGCCTCTACGTCTCCGTGGGACCTTCATATACATCAATAACGTAATATAAATTAACCTAACCCAACCTATCATCTCAGCGGTAATATTTGAGAACATTCCTGGCGAGTTGGCCTCTACGTCTGTGTGGGAACTTTATATACATCAATAACACTATATAAGCCAGCCTAACCCAATCTAACATCTCGGCGGTAATATTTGACCACATTTCTGGCTTGTTGGCCTCTACGTCTCCGTGGAACATTTATATACATCAATAACGTAAAATAACCTAACGTAAGCCAACCTATCATCTCGGCGGTAATATTTGACAACATTCCTGGCGAGTTGGCCTCTACGTCTCCGTGGGACCTTTATGTACATCAATAACGTAATATAACCTAACCTAACCCAACCTAACATCTCGGCGGTAATATTTGACACAATTCCTGGCGAGTTGGCTTCTCCGTCTCCGTGGGACCTTTATATACATCAATAACGTAACATAACCTAACCTAACCCATCCTAACATCTCGGCGGTAATATTAGACCACAATTCTGGCTTGTTGGCCTCTACGTCTCCGTGGGACCTTTATATACTTCAATAACGTAATATAACCTAACCTAACCCAAACTATCATCTCGGCGGTAATATTTGACAACATTCCTGGTGAGTTGGCCTCTACGTCTCCGTGGGACCTTCATATACATCAATAACGTAATATAACTTAACCTAACCCAACCTATCATCTCAGCGGTAATATTTGGCAACATTCCCGGCTTGTTGGCCTCTACGTCTCCGTGGGACTTTTATATACATTAATAACGTAATATAACGTAACCTAACCAACCTAACCTCTCGGGGTACCATTTAGCCACATTCCTTGATTGTCGGGCCCTACTTCTCGGTGGGAACACTGTATACGTCTATGACGTAATACAACCTAACCTAAACCAACCTACAATCTCGGCGGTATTATTGGACAACATTCCTGACGAGTTGGCCTCTACGTCTCCGTGGGAACTTCATATACATCAATAACGTAATATAACCTAACCTAACCCAAACTAACATCTCGGCGGTAATATTTGACAGCATTCCTGGCGAGTTGGCCTCTAGGTCTCCGTTTGACCTTCATATACATTAATAACGTAATATAACCTAACCTAACCCAACCTATCATCTGGGCGGTAATATTTGACCAGATTCCTGGCGAGTTGGCCTCTACGTCTCCGTGGGACCTTCATATACATCAATAACGTAATATAACTTAACCTAACCCAACCTATCATCTCAGCGGTAATATTTGGCAACATTCCCGGCTTGTTGGCCTCTACGTCTCCGTGGGACCTTTATATACATTAATAACGTAATATAACGTAACCTAACCCACCAAACCTCTCGGGGTACCATTTATCCACATTCCTTGATTGTCGGGCCCTACTTCTCGGTGGGAACACTGTATACGTCTATGACGTAATACAACCTAACCTAAACCAACCTACCATCTCGGCGGTAATATTGGACAACATTCCTGACGAGTTGGCCTCTACGTCTCCGTGGGAACTTCATATACATCAATAAAGTAATATAACCTAACCTAACCCAACCTAACATCTCGGCGGTAATATTTGACAGCATTCCTGGCGAGTTGGCCTCTAGGTCTCCGTTTGACCTTCATATACATCAATAACGTAATATAAATTAACCTAACCCAACCTATCATCTCAGCGGTAATATTTGAGAACATTCCTGGCGAGTTGGCCTCTACGTCTCCGTGGGACCTTTATATACATCAATAACGTAATATAACCTAACCTAACCCAACCTATCATTTCGGCGGTAAAATTTGACAACATTTCTGGCGAGTTGGCCTCTACGTCTCCGTGGAACATTTATATACATCAATAACGTAAAATAACCTAACCTAAGCCAACCTATCATCTCGGCGGTAATATTTGACAACATTCCTGGTGAGTTGGCCTCTACGTCTCCGTGGGACCTTTATATACATCAATAACGTAATATAACCTAACCTAACCCAACCTAACATCTCGGCGGTAATATTTGGCAACATTCCCGGCTTGTTGGCCTCTACGTCTCCGTGGGACCTTTATATACATCAATAACGTAATATAACCGAACCTAACCCAACCTAACATCTCGGCGGTAATATTTGACAACATTCCTGGCGAGTTGGCCTCTACGTCTCCGTGGGAACTTTATATACATCAACAACACTATATAAGCTAGCCTAACCCAATCTAACATCTCGGCGGTAATATTTGACCACATTTCTGGCTGGTTGGCCTCTACGTCTCCGTGGGACCTTTATATACTTCAATAACGTAATATAAACTAACCTAACCCAAACTATCATCTCGGCGGTAAAATTTGACAACATTCCTGGCGAGTTGGACTCTACGTCTCCGTGGGACCTTTATGTACATCAAAAACGTAATATAACCTAACCTAAGCCAACCTATCATCTCGGCGGTAATATTTGACCACATTCCTGGCTTGTTGGCCTCTACGTCTCCGTGGGACCTTCATATACATCAATAACGTAATATAACTTAACCTAACCCAACCTATCATCTTAGCGGTAATATATTTCAACATTCCCGGCTTGTTGGCCTCTACGTCTCCGTAGGACCTTTATATACATTAATAACGTAATATAACGTAACCTAACCCAACCTAACCTCTCGGGGTACCATTTAACCACATTCCTTGATTGTCGGGCCCTACTTCTCGGTGGGAACACTGTATACGTCTATGTCGTAATACAACCTAACCTAAACCAACCTACCATCTCGGCGGTAATAGTTGACAACATTCCTGACGAGTTGGCCTCTACGTCTCCTTGGGAACGTCATATACATCAATAACGTAATATAACCTAACCTAACACAACCTAACATCTCGGCGGTAATATTTGACAGCATTCCTGGCGAGTTGGCCTCTAGGTCTCCGTTTGACCTTCATATACATCAATAACGTAATATAACCTAACCTAACCCAACCTATCATCTCGGCGGTAATATTTGACCACATTCCTGGCGAGTTGGCCTCTACGTCTCCGCTGGACCTTCATATACATCAATAACGTAATATAAATTAACCTAACCCAACCTATCATCTCAGCGGTAATATTTGAGAACATTCCTGGCGAGTTGGCCTCTACGTCTCCGTGGGACCTTTATATACATCAATAACGTAATATAACCTAACCTAACCCAACCTATCATTTCGGCGGTAAAATTTGACAACATTTCTGGCGAGTTGGCCTCTACGTCTCCGTGGAACATTTATATACATCAATAACGTAAAATAACCTAACGTAAGCCAACCTATCATCTCGGCGGTAATATTTGACAACATTCCTGGCGAGTTGGCCTCTACGTCTCCGTGGGACCTTTATATACATCAATAACACTATATAAGCTAGCCTAACCCAATCTAACATCTCGGCGGTAATATTTGACCACATTTCTGGCTTGTTGGCCTCTACGTCTCCGTGGGACCTTTATATACTTCAATAACGTAATATAACCTAACCTAACCCAACCTAACATCTCGGCGGTAATATTTGGCAACATTCCCGGCTTGTTGGCCTCTACGTCTCCGTGGGACCTTTATATACATCAATAACGTAATATAACCGAACCTAACCCAACCTAACATCTCGGCGGTAATATTTGACAACATTCCTGGCGAGTTGGCCTCTACGTCTGTGTGGGAACTTTATATACATCAATAACACTATATAAGCTAGCCTAACCCAATCTAACATCTCGGCGCTAATATTTGACCACATTTCTGGCTTGTTGGCCTCTACGTCTCCGTGGGACCTTTATATACTTCAATAACGTAATATAACCTAACCTAACCCAAACTATCATCTCGGCGGTAATATTTGGCAACATTCCTGGCGAGTTGGCCTCTACGTCTATGTGGGAACTTTATATACATCAATAACACTATATAAGCTAGCCTAACCCAATCTAACATCTCGGCGATAATATTTGACCACATTTCTGGCTTGTTGGCCTCTACGTCTCCGTGCGACCTTTATATACTTCAATAACGTAATATAACCTAACCTAAGCCAACCTATCATCTCAGCGGTAATATTTGGCAACATTCCCGGCTTGTTGGCCTCTACGTCTCCGTGGGACCTTTATATACATTAATAACGTAATATAACGTAACCTAACCCACCAAACCTCTCGGGGTACCATTTATCCACATTCCTTGATTGTCGGGCCCTACTTCTCGGTGGGAACACTGTATACGTCTATGACGTAATACAACCTAACCTAAACCAACCTACCATCTCGGCGGTAATATTGGACAACATTCCTGACGAGTTGGCCTCTACGTCTCCGTGGGAACTTCATATACATCAATAAAGTAATATAACCTAACCTAACCCAACCTAACATCTCGGCGGTAATATTTGACAGCATTCCTGGCGAGTTGGCCTCTAGGTCTCCGTTTGACCTTCATATACATCAATAACGTAATATAAATTAACCTAACCCAACCTATCATCTCAGCGGTAATATTTGAGAACATTCCTGGCGAGTTGGCCTCTACGTCTCCGTGGGACCTTTATATACATCAATAACGTAATATAACCTAACCTAACCCAACCTATCATTTCGGCGGTAAAATTTGACAACATTTCTGGCGAGTTGGCCTCTACGTCTCCGTGGAACATTTATATACATCAATAACGTAAAATAACCTAACCTAAGCCAACCTATCATCTCGGCGGTAATATTTGACAACATTCCTGGTGAGTTGGCCTCTACGTCTCCGTGGGACCTTTATATACATCAATAACGTAATATAACCTAACCTAACCCAACCTAACATCTCGGCGGTAATATTTGGCAACATTCCCGGCTTGTTGGCCTCTACGTCTCCGTGGGACCTTTATATACATCAATAACGTAATATAACCGAACCTAACCCAACCTAACATCTCGGCGGTAATATTTGACAACATTCCTGGCGAGTTGGCCTCTACGTCTCCGTGGGAACTTTATATACATCAACAACACTATATAAGCTAGCCTAACCCAATCTAACATCTCGGCGGTAATATTTGACCACATTTCTGGCTGGTTGGCCTCTACGTCTCCGTGGGACCTTTATATACTTCAATAACGTAATATAAACTAACCTAACCCAAACTATCATCTCGGCGGTAAAATTTGACAACATTCCTGGCGAGTTGGACTCTACGTCTCCGTGGGACCTTTATGTACATCAAAAACGTAATATAACCTAACCTAAGCCAACCTATCATCTCGGCGGTAATATTTGACCACATTCCTGGCTTGTTGGCCTCTACGTCTCCGTGGGACCTTCATATACATCAATAACGTAATATAACTTAACCTAACCCAACCTATCATCTTAGCGGTAATATATTTCAACATTCCCGGCTTGTTGGCCTCTACGTCTCCGTAGGACCTTTATATACATTAATAACGTAATATAACGTAACCTAACCCAACCTAACCTCTCGGGGTACCATTTAACCACATTCCTTGATTGTCGGGCCCTACTTCTCGGTGGGAACACTGTATACGTCTATGTCGTAATACAACCTAACCTAAACCAACCTACCATCTCGGCGGTAATAGTTGACAACATTCCTGACGAGTTGGCCTCTACGTCTCCTTGGGAACGTCATATACATCAATAACGTAATATAACCTAACCTAACACAACCTAACATCTCGGCGGTAATATTTGACAGCATTCCTGGCGAGTTGGCCTCTAGGTCTCCGTTTGACCTTCATATACATCAATAACGTAATATAACCTAACCTAACCCAACCTATCATCTCGGCGGTAATATTTGACCACATTCCTGGCGAGTTGGCCTCTACGTCTCCGCTGGACCTTCATATACATCAATAACGTAATATAAATTAACCTAACCCAACCTATCATCTCAGCGGTAATATTTGAGAACATTCCTGGCGAGTTGGCCTCTACGTCTCCGTGGGACCTTTATATACATCAATAACGTAATATAACCTAACCTAACCCAACCTATCATTTCGGCGGTAAAATTTGACAACATTTCTGGCGAGTTGGCCTCTACGTCTCCGTGGAACATTTATATACATCAATAACGTAAAATAACCTAACGTAAGCCAACCTATCATCTCGGCGGTAATATTTGACAACATTCCTGGCGAGTTGGCCTCTACGTCTCCGTGGGACCTTTATATACATCAATAACACTATATAAGCTAGCCTAACCCAATCTAACATCTCGGCGGTAATATTTGACCACATTTCTGGCTTGTTGGCCTCTACGTCTCCGTGGGACCTTTATATACTTCAATAACGTAATATAACCTAACCTAACCCAACCTATCATCTCGGCGGTAATATTTGGCAACATTCCCGGCTTGTTGGCCTCTACGTCTCCGTGGGACCTTTATATACATCAATAACGTAATATAACCGAACCTAACCCAACCTAACATCTCGGCGGTAATATTTGACAACATTCCTGGCGAGTTGGCCTCTACGTCTGTGTGGGAACTTTATATACATCAATAACACTATATAAGCTAGCCTAACCCAATCTAACATCTCGGCGGTAATATTTGACCACATTTCTGGCTTGTTGGCCTCTACGTCTCCGTGGGACCTTTATATACTTCAATAACGTAATATAACCTAACCTAACCCAAACTATCATCTCGGCGGTAATATTTGGCAACATTCCTGGCGAGTTGGCCTCTACGTCTATGTGGGAACTTTATATACATCAATAACACTATATAAGCTAGCCTAACCCAATCTAACATCTCGGCGATAATATTTGACCACATTTCTGGCTTGTTGGCCTCTACGTCTCCGTGCGACCTTTATATACTTCAATAACGTAATATAACCTAACCTAAGCCAACCTATCATCTCGGCGGTAATATTTGACCACATTCCTGGCGAGTTGGCCTCTACGTCTCCGCTGGACCTTCATATACATCAATAACGTAATATAACCTAACCTAACCCAACCTAACATCTCGGCGGTAATATTTGACAACATTCCTGGCGAGTTGGCTTCTCCGTCTCCGTGGGACCTTTATATACATCAATAACGTAATATAACCTAACCTAACCCAACCTAACATCTCGGCGGTAATATTTGACAACATTCCTGGCGAGTTGGCCTCTACGTCTGTGTGGGATCTTTATATACATCAATAACACTATATAAGCTAGCCTAACCCAATCTAACTTCTCGGCGATAATATTTGACCACATTTCTGGCTTGTTGGCCTCTACGTCTCCGTGGGACCTTTATATACTTCAATAACGTAATATAACCTAACCTAACCCAAACTATCATCTCGGCGGTAATATTTGACCACATTCCTGGCGAGTTGGCCTCTACGTCTCCGTGGGACCTTCATATACATCAATAACGTAATATAACTTAACCTAACCCAACCTATCATCTCAGCGGTAATATTTGGCAACATTCCCGGCTTGTTGGCCTCTACGTATCCGTGGGACTTTTATATACATTTATAACGTAATATAACGTAACCTAACCCACCTAACCTCTCGGGGTACCATTTAGCCACATTCCTTGATTGTCGGGCCCTACTTCTCGGTGGGAACACTGTATACGTCTATGACGTAATACAACCTAACCTAAACCAACCTACAATCTCGGCGGTATTATTGGACAACATTCCTGACGAGTTGGCCTCTACGTCTCCATGGGAACTTCATATACATCAATAACGTAGTATAACCTAACCTAACCCAACCTAACATCTCGGCGGTAATATTTGACAGCATTCCTGGCGAGTTGGCCTCTAGGTCTCCGTTTGACCTTCATATACATCAATAACGTAATATAACCTAACCTAACCCAACCTATCATCTGGGCGGTAATATTTAACCACATTCCTGGCGAGTTGGCCTCTACGTCTCCGTGGGACCTTCATATACATCAATAACGTAATATAACTTAACCTAACCCAACCTATCATCTCAGCGGTAATATTTGGCAACATTCCCGGCTTGTTGGCCTCTACGTCTCCGTGGGACCTTTATATACATTAATAACGTAATATAACGTAACCTAACCCAACCTAACCTCTCGGGGTACCATTTAACCACATTCCTTGATTGTCGGGCCCTACTTCTCGGTGGGAACACTGTATACGTCTATGACGTAATACAACCTAACCTAAACCAACCTACCATCTCGGCGGTAATAGTTGACAACATTCCTGACGAGTTGGCCTCTACGTCTCCGTGGGAACGTCATATACATCAATAACGTAATATAACCTAACCTAACACAACCTAACATCTCGGCGGTAATATTTGACAGCATTCCTGGCGAGTTGGCCTCTAGGTCTCCGTTTGACCTTCATATACATCAATAACGTAATATAACCTAACCTAACCCAACCTATCATCTCGGCGGTAATATTTGACAACATTCCTGGCGAGTTGGCCTCTACGTCTCCGCTGGACCTTCATATACATCAATAACGTAATATAAATTAACCTAACCCAACCTATCATCTCAGCGGTAATATTTGAGAACATTCCTGGCGAGTTGGCCTCTACGTCTCCGTGGGACCTTTATATACATCAATAACGTAATATAACCTAACCTAACCCAACCTATCATTTCGGCGGTAAAATTTGACAACATTCCCGGCTTGTTGGCCTCTACGTCTCCGTGGGACCTTTATATACATCAATAACGTAATATAACCTAACCTAACCCAGCCTAACATCTCGGCGGTAATATTTGGCAACATTCCCGGCTTGTTGGCCTCTACGTCTCCGTGGGACCTTTATATACATCAATAACGTAATATAACCTAACCTAACCCAAACTATCATCTGGGCGGTAATATTTGACCACATTCCTGGCGAGTTGGCCTCTACGTCTCCGTGGGACCTTCATATACATCAATAACGTAATATAACTTAACCTAACCCAACCTATCATCTCAGCGGTAATATTTGGCAACATTCCCGGCTTGTTGGCCTCTACGTATCCGTGGGACTTTTATATACATTAATAACGTAATATAACGTAACCTAACCCACCTAACCTCTCGGGGTACCATTTAGCCACATTCCTTGATTGTCGGGCCCTACTTCTCGGTGGGAACACTGTATACGTCTATGACGTAATACAACCTAACCTAAACCAACCTACAATCTCGGCGGTATTATTGGACAACATTCCTGACGAGTTGGCCTCTACGTCTCCGTGGGAACTTCATATACATCAATAGCGTAATATAAACTAACCTAACCCAACCTAACATCACGGCGGTAATATTTGACAGCATTCCTGGCGAGTTGGCCTCTAGGTCTCCGTTTGACCTTCATATACATCAATAACGTAATATAACCTAACCTAACCCAACCTATCATCTGGGCGGTAATATTTGACCACATTCCTGGCTTGTTGGCCTCTACGTCTCCGTGGGACCTTCATATACATCAATAACGTAATATAACTTAACCTAACCCAACCTATCATCTCAGCGGTAATATTTGGCAACATTCCCGGCTTGTTGGCCTCTACGTCTCCGTGGGACCTTTATATACATTAATAACGTAATATAACGTAACCTAACCCAGCCTAACCTCTCGGGGTACCATTTAACCACATTCCTTGATTGTCGGGCCCTACTTCTCGGTGGGAACACTGTATACGTCTATGACGTAATACAACCTAACCTAAACCAACCTACCATCTCGGCGGTAATAGTTGACAACATTCCTGACGAGTTGGCCTCTACGTCTCCGTGGGAACGTCATATACATCAATAACGTAATATAACCTAACCTAACACAACCTAACATCTCGGCGGTAATATTTGACAGCATTCCTGGCGAGTTGGCCTCTACGTCTCCGTGGGACCTTTATGTACATCAAAAACGTAATATAACCTAACCTAAGCCAACCTATCATCTCGGCGGTAATATTTGACCACATTCCTGGCGAGTTGGCCTCTACGTCTCCGCTGGACCTTCATATACATCAATAACGTAATATAAATTAACCTAACCCAACCTATCATCTCAGCGGTAATATTTGAGAACATTCCTGGCGAGTTGGCCTCTACGTCTCCGTGGGACCTTTATATACATCAATAACGTAATATAACCTAACCTAACCCAACCTATCATTTCGGCGGTAAAATTTGACAACATTTCTGGCGAGTTGGCCTCTACGTCTCCGTGGAACATTTATATACATCAATAACGTAAAATAACCTAACGTAAGCCAACCTATCATCTCGGCGGTAATATTTGACAACATTCCTGGCGAGTTGGCCTCTACGTCTCCGTGGGAACTTTATATACATCAATAACGTAATATAACCTAACCTAACCCAACCTATCATCTCGGCGGTAATATTTGACCACATTCCTGGCGAGTTGGCCTCTACGTCTCCGTGCGACCTTCATATACATCAATAACGTAATATAACCTAACCTAAAACAACCTATCATCTCGGCGGTAATATTTGGCAACATTCCCGGCTTGTTGGCCTCTACGTCTCCGTGGGACCTTTATATACATCAATAACGTAATATAACCGAAACTAACCCAACCTAACATCTCGGCGGTAATATTTGACAACATTCCTGGCGAGTTGGCTTCTCCGTCTCCGTGGGACCTTTATATACATCAATAACGTAATATAACCTAACCTAACCCAACCTAACATCTCGGCGGTAATATTTGACCACAATTCTGGCTTGTTGGCCTCTACGTCTCCGTGGGACCTTTATATACTTCAATAACGTAATATAACCTAACCTAACCCAAACTATCATCTCGGCGGTAATATTTGACCACATTCCTGGCGAGTTGGCCTCTACGTCTCCGTGGGACCTTCATATATATCAATAACGTAATATAACTTAACCTAACCCAACCTATCATCTCAGCGGTAATATTTGGCAACATTCCCGGCTTGTTGGCCTCTACGTATCCGTGGGACTTTTATATACATTAATAACGTAATATAACGTAACCTAACCCACCTAACCTCTCGGGGTACCATTTAGCCACATTCCTTGATTGTCGGGCCCTACTTCTCGGTGGGAACACTGTATACGTCTATGACGTAATACAACCTAACCTAAACCAACCTACAATCTCGGCGGTAATATTGGACAACATTCCTGACGAGTTGGCCTCTACGTCTCCGTGGGAACTTCATATACATCAATAACGTAATATAACCTAACCTAACCCAACCTAACATCTCGGCGGTAATATTTGACAGCATTCCTGGCGAGTTGACCTCTAGGTCTCCGTTTGACCTTCATATACATCAATAACGTAATATAACCTAACCTAACCCAACCTATCATCTGGGCGGTAATATTTGACCACATTCCTGGCGAGTTGGCCTCTACGTCTCCGTGGGACCTTCATATACATCAATAACGTAATATAACTTAACCTAACCCAACCTATCATCTCAGCGGTAATATTTGGCAACATTCCCGGCTTGTTGGCCTCTACGTCTCCGTGGGACCTTTATATACATTAATAACGTAATATAACGTAACCTAACCCACCAAACCTCTCGGGGTACCATTTAACCACATTCCTTGATTGTCGGGCCCTACTTCTCGGTGGGAACACTGTATACGTCTATGACGTAATACAGCCTAACCTAAACCAACCTACCATCTCGGCGGTAATATTGGACAACATTCCTGACGAGTTGGCCTCTACGTCTCCGTGGGAACTTCATATACATCAATAACGTAATATAACCTAACCTAACCCAACCTAACATCTCGGCGGTAATATTTGACCACATTCCTGGCGAGTTGGCCTCTACGTCTCCGCTGGACCTTCATATACATCAATAACGTAATATAAATTAACCTAACCCAACCTATCATCTCGGCGGTAATATTTGAGAACATTCCTGGCGAGTTGGCCTCTACGTCTCCGTGGGACCTTTATATACATCAATAACTTAATATAACCTAACCTAACCCAACCTATCATTTCGGCGGTAAAATATGACAACATTTCTGGCGAGTTGGCCTCTACGTCTCCGTGGAACATTTATATACATCAATAACGTAAAATAACCTAACCTAACCCAACCTAACATCTCCGCGGTAATATTTGACAACATTCCTGGCGAGTTGGCTTCTCCGTCTCCGTGGGACCTTTATATACATCAATAACGTAATATAACCTAACCTAACCCAACCTAACATCTCGGCGGTAATATTTGACAGCATTCCTGGCGAGTTGGCCTCTAGGTCTCCGTTTGACCTTCATATACATCAATAACGTAATATAACCTAGCCTAACCCAACCTATCATCTCGGCGGTAATATTTGACAACATTCCTGGCGAGTTGGCCTCTACGTCTCCGTGGGACCTTTATATACATCAATAACGTAATATAACCTAACCTAACCCAACCTATCATTTCGGCGGTAAAATTTGACAACATTTCTGGCGAGTTCGCCTCTACGTCTCCGTGGGACCTTTATATACATGAATAACGTAATATAACGTAACCTAACCCAACCTAACCTCTCTGGGTACCATTTAACCACATTCCTTGATTGTCGGGCCCTACTTCTCGGTGGGAACACTGTATACGTCTATGACGTAATACAACCTAACCTAAACCAACCTACCATCTCGGCGGTAATATTTGACAACATTCCTGACGAGTTGGCCTCTACGTCTTCGTGGGAAATTCATATACATTAATAACCTAATATAACGTAACCTAACCAACCTAACCTCTCGGGGTACCATTTAACCACATTCCTTGATTGTCGGGCCCTACTTCTCGGTGGGAACACTGTATACGTCTATGACGTTATACAACCTAACCTAAACCAACCTACCATCTCGGCGGTATTATTTGACAACATTCCTGACGAGTTGGCCTCTACGTCTCCGTGGGAACTTCATATACATCAATAACGTAATATAACCTAACCTAACCCAACCTAACATCTCGGCGGTAATATTTGACAACATTCCTGGCGAGTTGGCCTCTACGTCTCCGTGGGACCTTTATATACATCAATAACGTAATATAACCTAGCCTAACCCAACCTATCATCTCGGCGGTAATATTTGACAACATTCCTGGCGAGTTGGCCTCTACGTCTCCGTGGGACCTTTATATACATCAATAACGTAATATAACCTAACCTAAGCCAACCAATAATCTCGGCGGGAATATTTGACAACATTCCTGGCGAGTTGGCCTCTAGGTCTCCGTTTGACCTTCATATACATCAATAACGTAATATAACCTAACCTAACCCAACCTATCATCTCGGCGGTAATATTTGACAACATTCCTGGCGAGTTGGCTTCTCCGTCTCCGTGGGACCTTTATATACATCAATAACGTAATATAACCTAACCTAACCCAACCTAATATCTCGGCGGTAATATTTGACCACAATTCTGGCTTGTTGGCCTCTACGTCTCCGTGGGACCTTTATATACATCAATAACGTAATATAACATAACCTAACCCAACCTAACATCTCGGCGGTAATATTTGACCACATTCCTGGCTTGTTGGCCTCTACGTCTCCGTGGGACCTTTATATACATCAATAACGTAATATAACCTAACCTAACCCAACCTAACACCTCGGCGGTAATATTTGACCACATTCCTGGCTTGTTGGCCTCTACGTCTCCGTGGGACCTTTATATACTTCAATAACGTAATATAACCTAACCTAACCCAACCTAACATATCGGCGGTAATATTTGAAAACATACCTGGCGAGTTGGCCTCTAGTTCTCCGTGGGACCTTTATATATATCAATAACGTGATATAACCTAACCTAACCCAACCTGACATCTCGGCGGTAATATTTGACCACATTCCTGGCGAGTTGGCCTCTACGTCTCCGTGGGACCTTCATATACATCAATAACGTAATATAAATTAACCTAACCCAACCTATCATCTCAGCGGTAATATTTGAGAACATTCCTGGCGAGTTGGCCTCTACGTCTCCGTGCGACCTTTATATACATCAATAACGTAATGTAACCTAACCTAACCCAACCTATCATTTCGGCGGTAAAATTTGACAACATTTCTGGCGAGTTGGCCTCTACGTCTCCGTGGAACATTTATATACATCAATAACGTAAAATAACCTAACGTAAGCCAACCTATCCTCTCGGCGGTAATATTTGACAACATTCCTGGCGAGTTGGCCTCTACGTCTCCGTGGGACCTTTATGTACATCAAAAACGTAATATAACCTAACCTAAGCCAACCTATCATCTCGGCGGTAATATTTGACCACATTCCTGGCGAGTTGGCCTCTACGTCTCCGTGGGACCTTCATATACATCAATAACGTAATATAAATTAACCTAACCCAACCTATCATCTCAGCGGTAATATTTGAGAACATTCCTGGCGAGTTGGCCTCTACGTCTGTGTGGGAACTTTATATACATCAATAACACTATATAAGCCAGCCTAACCCAATCTAACATCTCGGCGGTAATATTTGACCACATTTCTGGCTTGTTGGCCTCTACGTCTCCGTGGAACATTTATATACATCAATAACGTAAAATAACCTAACGTAAGCCAACCTATCATCTCGGCGGTAATATTTGACAACATTCCTGGCGAGTTGGCCTCTACGTCTCCGTGGGACCTTTATGTACATCAATAACGTAATATAACCTAACCTAACCCAACCTAACATCTCGGCGGTAATATTTGACACAATTCCTGGCGAGTTGGCTTCTCCGTCTCCGTGGGACCTTTATATACATCAATAACGTAACATAACCTAACCTAACCCATCCTAACATCTCGGCGGTAATATTAGACCACAATTCTGGCTTGTTGGCCTCTACGTCTCCGTGGGACCTTTATATACTTCAATAACGTAATATAACCTAACCTAACCCAAACTATCATCTCGGCGGTAATATTTGACAACATTCCTGGTGAGTTGGCCTCTACGTCTCCGTGGGACCTTCATATACATCAATAACGTAATATAACTTAACCTAACCCAACCTATCATCTCAGCGGTAATATTTGGCAACATTCCCGGCTTGTTGGCCTCTACGTCTCCGTGGGACTTTTATATACATTAATAACGTAATATAACGTAACCTAACCAACCTAACCTCTCGGGGTACCATTTAGCCACATTCCTTGATTGTCGGGCCCTACTTCTCGGTGGGAACACTGTATACGTCTATGACGTAATACAACCTAACCTAAACCAACCTACAATCTCGGCGGTATTATTGGACAACATTCCTGACGAGTTGGCCTCTACGTCTCCGTGGGAACTTCATATACATCAATAACGTAATATAACCTAACCTAACCCAAACTAACATCTCGGCGGTAATATTTGACAGCATTCCTGGCGAGTTGGCCTCTAGGTCTCCGTTTGACCTTCATATACATTAATAACGTAATATAACCTAACCTAACCCAACCTATCATCTGGGCGGTAATATTTGACCAGATTCCTGGCGAGTTGGCCTCTACGTCTCCGTGGGACCTTCATATACATCAATAACGTAATATAACTTAACCTAACCCAACCTATCATCTCAGCGGTAATATTTGGCAACATTCCCGGCTTGTTGGCCTCTACGTCTCCGTGGGACCTTTATATACATTAATAACGTAATATAACGTAACCTAACCCACCAAACCTCTCGGGGTACCATTTATCCACATTCCTTGATTGTCGGGCCCTACTTCTCGGTGGGAACACTGTATACGTCTATGACGTAATACAACCTAACCTAAACCAACCTACCATCTCGGCGGTAATATTGGACAACATTCCTGACGAGTTGGCCTCTACGTCTCCGTGGGAACTTCATATACATCAATAAAGTAATATAACCTAACCTAACCCAACCTAACATCTCGGCGGTAATATTTGACAGCATTCCTGGCGAGTTGGCCTCTAGGTCTCCGTTTGACCTTCATATACATCAATAACGTAATATAAATTAACCTATCCCAACCTATCATCTCAGCGGTAATATTTGAGAACATTCCTGGCGAGTTGGCCTCTACGTCTCCGTGGGACCTTTATATACATCAATAACGTAATATAACCTAACCTAACCCAACCTATCATTTCGGCGGTAAAATTTGACAACATTTCTGGCGAGTTGGCCTCTACGTCTCCGTGGGACCTTTATATACTTCAATAACGTAATATAACCTAACCTAACCCAAACTATCATCTCGGCGGTAATATTTGACAACATTCCTGGTGAGTTGGCCTCTACGTCTCCGTGGGACCTTCATATACATCAATAACGTAATATAACTTAACCTAACCCAACCTATCATCTCAGCGGTAATATTTGGCAACATTCCCGGCTTGTTGGCCTCTACGTCTCCGTGGGACTTTTATATACATTAATAACGTAATATAACGTAACCTAACCAACCTAACCTCTCGGGGTACCATTTAGCCACATTCCTTGATTGTCGGGCCCTACTTCTCGGTGGGAACACTGTATACGTCTATGACGTAATACAACCTAACCTAAACCAACCTACAATCTCGGCGGTATTATTGGACAACATTCCTGACGAGTTGGCCTCTACGTCTCCGTGGGAACTTCATATACATCAATAACGTAATATAACCTAACCTAACCCAAACTAACATCTCGGCGGTAATATTTGACAGCATTCCTGGCGAGTTGGCCTCTAGGTCTCCGTTTGACCTTCATATACATTAATAACGTAATATAACCTAACCTAACCCAACCTATCATCTGGGCGGTAATATTTGACCAGATTCCTGGCGAGTTGGCCTCTACGTCTCCGTGGGACCTTCATATACATCAATAACGTAATATAACTTAACCTAACCCAACCTATCATCTCAGCGGTAATATTTGGCAACATTCCCGGCTTGTTGGCCTCTACGTCTCCGTGGGACCTTTATATACATTAATAACGTAATATAACGTAACCTAACCCACCAAACCTCTCGGGGTACCATTTATCCACATTCCTTGATTGTCGGGCCCTACTTCTCGGTGGGAACACTGTATACGTCTATGACGTAATACAACCTAACCTAAACCAACCTACCATCTCGGCGGTAATATTGGACAACATTCCTGACGAGTTGGCCTCTACGTCTCCGTGGGAACTTCATATACATCAATAAAGTAATATAACCTAACCTAACCCAACCTAACATCTCGGCGGTAATATTTGACAGCATTCCTGGCGAGTTGGCCTCTAGGTCTCCGTTTGACCTTCATATACATCAATAACGTAATATAAATTAACCTATCCCAACCTATCATCTCAGCGGTAATATTTGAGAACATTCCTGGCGAGTTGGCCTCTACGTCTCCGTGGGACCTTTATATACATCAATAACGTAATATAACCTAACCTAACCCAACCTATCATTTCGGCGGTAAAATTTGACAACATTTCTGGCGAGTTGGCCTCTACGTCTCCGTGGAACATTTATATACATCAATAACGTAAAATAACCTAACCTAAGCCAACCTATCATCTCGGCGGTAATATTTGACAACATTCCTGGTGAGTTGGCCTCTACGTCTCCGTGGGACCTTTATATACATCAATAACGTAATATAACCTAACCTAACCCAACCTAACATCTCGGCGGTAATATTTGGCAACATTCCCGGCTTGTTGGCCTCTACGTCTCCGTGGGACCTTTATATACATCAATAACGTAATATAACCGAACCTAACCCAACCTAACATCTCGGCGGTAATATTTGACAACATTCCTGGCGAGTTGGCCTCTACGTCTCCGTGGGAACTTTATATACATCAACAACACTATATAAGCTAGCCTAACCCAATCTAACATCTCGGCGGTAATATTTGACCACATTTCTGGCTTGTTGGCCTCTACGTCTCCGTGGGACCTTTATATACTTCAATAACGTAATATAACCTAACCTAACCCAACCTAACATCTCGGCGGTAATATTTGGCAACATTCCCGGCTTGTTGGCCTCTACGTCTCCGTGGGACCTTTATATACATCAATAACGTAATATAACCGAACCTAACCCAACCTAACATCTCGGCGGTAATATTTGACAACATTCCTGGCGAGTTGGCCTCTACGTCTGTGTGGGAACTTTATATACATCAATAACACTATATAAGCTAGCCTAACCCAATCTAACATCTCGGCGGTAATATTTGACCACATTTCTGGCTTGTTGGCCTCTACGTCTCCGTGGGACCTTTATATACTTCAATAACGTAATATAACCTAACCTAACCCAAACTATCATCTCGGCGGTAATATTTGGCAACATTCCTGGCGAGTTGGCCTCTACGTCTATGTGGGAACTTTATATACATCAATAACACTATATAAGCTAGCCTAACCCAATCTAACATCTCGGCGATAATATTTGACCACATTTCTGGCTTGTTGGCCTCTACGTCTCCGTGCGACCTTTATATACTTCAATAACGTAATATAACCTAACCTAAGCCAACCTATCATCTCGGCGGTAATATTTGACCACATTCCTGGCGAGTTGGCCTCTACGTCTCCGCTGGACCTTCATATACATCAATAACGTAATATAACCTAACCTAACCCAACCTAACATCTCGGCGGTAATATTTGACAACATTCCTGGCGAGTTGGCTTCTCCGTCTCCGTGGGACCTTTATATACATCAATAACGTAATATAACCTAACCTAACCCAACCTAACATCTCGGCGGTAATATTTGGCAACATTCCAGGCTTGTTGGCCTCTACGTCTCCGTGGGACCTTTATATACATCAATAACGTTATATAACCGAACCTAACCCAACCTAACATCTCGGCGGTAATATTTGACAACATTCCTGGCGAGTTGGCCTCTACGTCTGTGTGGGATCTTTATATACATCAATAACACTATATAAGCTAGCCTAACCCAATCTAACTTCTCGGCGATAATATTTGACCACATTTCTGGCTTGTTGGCCTCTACGTCTCCGTGGGACCTTTATATACTTCAATAACGTAATATAACCTAACCTAACCCAAACTATCATCTCGGCGGTAATATTTGACCACATTCCTGGCGAGTTGGCCTCTACGTCTCCGTGGGACCTTCATATACATCAATAACGTAATATAACTTAACCTAACCCAACCTATCATCTCAGCGGTAATATTTGGCAACATTCCCGGCTTGTTGGCCTCTACGTATCCGTGGGACTTTTATATACATTTATAACGTAATATAACGTAACCTAACCCACCTAACCTCTCGGGGTACCATTTAGCCACATTCCTTGATTGTCGGGCCCTACTTCTCGGTGGGAACACTGTATACGTCTATGACGTAATACAACCTAACCTAAACCAACCTACAATCTCGGCGGTATTATTGGACAACATTCCTGACGAGTTGGCCTCTACGTCTCCATGGGAACTTCATATACATCAATAACGTAGTATAACCTAACCTAACCCAACCTAACATCTCGGCGGTAATATTTGACAGCATTCCTGGCGAGTTGGCCTCTAGGTCTCCGTTTGACCTTCATATACATCAATAACGTAATATAACCTAACCTAACCCAACCTATCATCTGGGCGGTAATATTTAACCACATTCCTGGCGAGTTGGCCTCTACGTCTCCGTGGGACCTTCATATACATCAATAACGTAATATAACTTAACCTAACCCAACCTATCATCTCAGCGGTAATATTTGGCAACATTCCCGGCTTGTTGGCCTCTACGTCTCCGTGGGACCTTTATATACATTAATAACGTAATATAACGTAACCTAACCCAACCTAACCTCTCGGGGTACCATTTAACCACATTCCTTGATTGTCGGGCCCTACTTCTCGGTGGGAACACTGTATACGTCTATGACGTAATACAACCTAACCTAAACCAACCTACCATCTCGGCGGTAATAGTTGACAACATTCCTGACGAGTTGGCCTCTACGTCTCCGTGGGAACGTCATATACATCAATAACGTAATATAACCTAACCTAACACAACCTAACATCTCGGCGGTAATATTTGACAGCATTCCTGGCGAGTTGGCCTCTAGGTCTCCGTTTGACCTTCATATACATCAATAACGTAATATAACCTAACCTAACCCAACCTATCATCTCGGCGGTAATATTTGACAACATTCCTGGCGAGTTGGCCTCTACGTCTCCGCTGGACCTTCATATACATCAATAACGTAATATAAATTAACCTAACCCAACCTATCATCTCAGCGGTAATATTTGAGAACATTCCTGGCGAGTTGGCCTCTACGTCTCCGTGGGACCTTTATATACATCAATAACGTAATATAACCTAACCTAACCCAACCTATCATTTCGGCGGTAAAATTTGACAACATTCCCGGCTTGTTGGCCTCTACGTCTCCGTGGGACCTTTATATACATCAATAACGTAATATAACCTAACCTAACCCAGCCTAACATCTCGGCGGTAATATTTGGCAACATTCCCGGCTTGTTGGCCTCTACGTCTCCGTGGGACCTTTATATACATCAATAACGTAATATAACCTAACCTAACCCAAACTATCATCTGGGCGGTAATATTTGACCACATTCCTGGCGAGTTGGCCTCTACGTCTCCGTGGGACCTTCATATACATCAATAACGTAATATAACTTAACCTAACCCAACCTATCATCTCAGCGGTAATATTTGGCAACATTCCCGGCTTGTTGGCCTCTACGTATCCGTGGGACTTTTATATACATTAATAACGTAATATAACGTAACCTAACCCACCTAACCTCTCGGGGTACCATTTAGCCACATTCCTTGATTGTCGGGCCCTACTTCTCGGTGGGAACACTGTATACGTCTATGACGTAATACAACCTAACCTAAACCAACCTACAATCTCGGCGGTATTATTGGACAACATTCCTGACGAGTTGGCCTCTACGTCTCCGTGGGAACTTCATATACATCAATAGCGTAATATAAACTAACCTAACCCAACCTAACATCACGGCGGTAATATTTGACAGCATTCCTGGCGAGTTGGCCTCTAGGTCTCCGTTTGACCTTCATATACATCAATAACGTAATATAACCTAACCTAACCCAACCTATCATCTGGGCGGTAATATTTGACCACATTCCTGGCTTGTTGGCCTCTACGTCTCCGTGGGACCTTCATATACATCAATAACGTAATATAACTTAACCTAACCCAACCTATCATCTCAGCGGTAATATTTGGCAACATTCCCGGCTTGTTGGCCTCTACGTCTCCGTGGGACCTTTATATACATTAATAACGTAATATAACGTAACCTAACCCAGCCTAACCTCTCGGGGTACCATTTAACCACATTCCTTGATTGTCGGGCCCTACTTCTCGGTGGGAACACTGTATACGTCTATGACGTAATACAACCTAACCTAAACCAACCTACCATCTCGGCGGTAATAGTTGACAACATTCCTGACGAGTTGGCCTCTACGTCTCCGTGGGAACGTCATATACATCAATAACGTAATATAACCTAACCTAACACAACCTAACATCTCGGCGGTAATATTTGACAGCATTCCTGGCGAGTTGGCCTCTACGTCTCCGTGGGACCTTTATGTACATCAAAAACGTAATATAACCTAACCTAACCCAGCCTAACATCTCGGCGGTAATATTTGGCAACATTCCCGGCTTGTTGGCCTCTACGTCTCCGTGGGACCTTTATATACATCAATAACGTAATATAACCTAACCTAACCCAAACTATCATCTGGGCGGTAATATTTGACCACATTCCTGGCGAGTTGGCCTCTACGTCTCCGTGGGACCTTCATATACATCAATAACGTAATATAACTTAACCTAACCCAACCTATCATCTCAGCGGTAATATTTGGCAACATTCCCGGCTTGTTGGCCTCTACGTATCCGTGGGACTTTTATATACATTAATAACGTAATATAACGTAACCTAACCCACCTAACCTCTCGGGGTACCATTTAGCCACATTCCTTGATTGTCGGGCCCTACTTCTCGGTGGGAACACTGTATACGTCTATGACGTAATACAACCTAACCTAAACCAACCTACAATCTCGGCGGTATTATTGGACAACATTCCTGACGAGTTGGCCTCTACGTCTCCGTGGGAACTTCATATACATCAATAGCGTAATATAAACTAACCTAACCCAACCTAACATCACGGCGGTAATATTTGACAGCATTCCTGGCGAGTTGGCCTCTAGGTCTCCGTTTGACCTTCATATACATCAATAACGTAATATAACCTAACCTAACCCAACCTATCATCTGGGCGGTAATATTTGACCACATTCCTGGCTTGTTGGCCTCTACGTCTCCGTGGGACCTTCATATACATCAATAACGTAATATAACTTAACCTAACCCAACCTATCATCTCAGCGGTAATATTTGGCAACATTCCCGGCTTGTTGGCCTCTACGTCTCCGTGGGACCTTTATATACATTAATAACGTAATATAACGTAACCTAACCCAGCCTAACCTCTCGGGGTACCATTTAACCACATTCCTTGATTGTCGGGCCCTACTTCTCGGTGGGAACACTGTATACGTCTATGACGTAATACAACCTAACCTAAACCAACCTACCATCTCGGCGGTAATAGTTGACAACATTCCTGACGAGTTGGCCTCTACGTCTCCGTGGGAACGTCATATACATCAATAACGTAATATAACCTAACCTAACACAACCTAACATCTCGGCGGTAATATTTGACAGCATTCCTGGCGAGTTGGCCTCTACGTCTCCGTGGGACCTTTATGTACATCAAAAACGTAATATAACCTAACCTAAGCCAACCTATCATCTCGGCGGTAATATTTGACCACATTCCTGGCGAGTTGGCCTCTACGTCTCCGCTGGACCTTCATATACATCAATAACGTAATATAAATTAACCTAACCCAACCTATCACCTCAGCGGTAATATTTGAGAACATTCCTGGCGAGTTGGCCTCTACGTCTCCGTGGGACCTTTATATACATCAATAACGTAATATAACCTAACCTAACCCAACCTATCATTTCGGCGGTAAAATTTGACAACATTTCTGGCGAGTTGGCCTCTACGTCTCCGTGGAACATTTATATACATCAATAACGTAAAATAACCTAACGTAAGCCAACCTATCATCTCGGCGGTAATATTTGACAACATTCCTGGCGAGTTGGCCTCTACGTCTCCGTGGGAACTTTATATACATCAATAACGTAATATAACCTAACCTAACCCAACCTATCATCTCGGCGGTAATATTTGACCACATTCCTGGCGAGTTGGCCTCTACGTCTCCGTGCGACCTTCATATACATCAATAACGTAATATAACCTAACCTAAAACAACCTATCATCTCGGCGGTAATATTTGGCAACATTCCCGGCTTGTTGGCCTCTACGTCTCCGTGGGACCTTTATATACATCAATAACGTAATATAACCGAAACTAACCCAACCTAACATCTCGGCGGTAATATTTGACAACATTCCTGGCGAGTTGGCTTCTCCGTCTCCGTGGGACCTTTATATACATCAATAACGTAATATAACCTAACCTAACCCAACCTAACATCTCGGCGGTAATATTTGACCACAATTCTGGCTTGTTGGCCTCTACGTCTCCGTGGGACCTTTATATACTTCAATAACGTAATATAACCTAACCTAACCCAAACTATCATCTCGGCGGTAATATTTGACCACATTCCTGGCGAGTTGGCCTCTACGTCTCCGTGGGACCTTCATATATATCAATAACGTAATATAACTTAACCTAACCCAACCTATCATCTCAGCGGTAATATTTGGCAACATTCCCGGCTTGTTGGCCTCTACGTATCCGTGGGACTTTTATATACATTAATAACGTAATATAACGTAACCTAACCCACCTAACCTCTCGGGGTACCATTTAGCCACATTCCTTGATTGTCGGGCCCTACTTCTCGGTGGGAACACTGTATACGTCTATGACGTAATACAACCTAACCTAAACCAACCTACAATCTCGGCGGTAATATTGGACAACATTCCTGACGAGTTGGCCTCTACGTCTCCATGGGAACTTCATATACATCAATAACGTAATATAACCTAACCTAACCCAACCTAACATCTCGGCGGTAATATTTGACAGCATTCCTGGCGAGTTGGCCTCTAGGTCTCCGTTTGACCTTCATATACATCAATAACGTAATATAACCTAACCTAACCCAACCTATCATCTGGGCGGTAATATTTGACCACATTCCTGGCGAGTTGGCCTCTACGTCTCCGTGGGACCTTCATATACATCAATAACGTAATATAACTTAACCTAACCCAACCTATCATCTCAGCGGTAATATTTGGCAACATTCCCGGCTTGTTGGCCTCTACGTCTCCGTGGGACCTTTATATACATTAATAACGTAATATAACGTAACCTAACCCACCAAACCTCTCGGGGTACCATTTAACCACATTCCTTGATTGTCGGGCCCTACTTCTCGGTGGGAACACTGTATACGTCTATGACGTAATACAACCTAACCTAAACCAACCTACCATCTCGGCGGTAATATTGGACAACATTCCTGACGAGTTGGCCTCTACGTCTCCGTGGGAACTTCGTATACATCAATAACGTAATATAACCTAACCTAACCCAACCTAACATCTCGGCGGTAATATTTGACAGCATTCCTGGCGAGTTGGCCTCTAGGTCTCCGTTTGACCTTCATATACATCAATAACGTAATATAACCTAACCTAACCCAACCTATCATCTCGGCGGTAATATTTGACCACATTCCTGGCGAGTTGGCCTCTACGTCTCCGCTGGACCTTCATATACATCAATAACGTAATATAACCTAACCTAACCCAACCTATCATTTCGGCGGTAAAATATGACAACATTTCTGGCGAGTTGGCCTCTACGTCTCCGTGGAACATTTATATACATCAATAACGTAAAATAACCTAACCTAACCCAACCTAACATCTCCGCGGTAATATTTGACAACATTCCTGGCGAGTTGGCTTCTCCGTCTCCGTGGGACCTTTATATACATCAATAACGTAATATAACCTAACCTAACCCAACCTAACATCTCGGCGGTAATATTTGACAGCATTCCTGGCGAGTTGGCCTCTAGGTCTCCGTTTGACCTTCATATACATCAATAACGTAATATAACCTAACCTAACCCAACCTATCATCTGGGCGGTAATATTTGACCACATTCCTGGCGAGTTGGCCTCTACGTCTCCGTGGGACCTTCATATACATCAATAACGTAATATAACTTAACCTAACCCAACCTATCATCTCAGCGGTAATATTTGGCAACATTCCCGGCTTGTTGGCCTCTACGTCTCCGTGGGACCTTTATATACATTAATAACGTAATATAACGTAACCTAACCCACCAAACCTCTCGGGGTACCATTTAACCACATTCCTTGATTGTCGGGCCCTACTTCTCGGTGGGAACACTGTATACGTCTATGACGTAATACAGCCTAACCTAAACCAACCTACCATCTCGGCGGTAATATTGGACAACATTCCTGACGAGTTGGCCTCTACGTCTCCGTGGGAACTTCATATACATCAATAACGTAATATAACCTAACCTAACCCAACCTAACATCTCGGCGGTAATATTTGACCACATTCCTGGCGAGTTGGCCTCTACGTCTCCGCTGGACCTTCATATACATCAATAACGTAATATAAATTAACCTAACCCAACCTATCATCTCGGCGGTAATATTTGAGAACATTCCTGGCGAGTTGGCCTCTACGTCTCCGTGGGACGTTTATATACATCAATAACGTAATATAACCTAACCTAACCCAACCTATCATTTCGGCGGTAAAATATGACAACATTTCTGGCGAGTTGGCCTCTACGTCTCCGTGGAACATTTATATACATCAATAACGTAAAATAACCTAACCTAACCCAACCTAACATCTCCGCGGTAATATTTGACAACATTCCTGGCGAGTTGGCTTCTCCGTCTCCGTGGGACCTTTATATACATCAATAACGTAATATAACCTAACCTAACCCAACCTAACATCTCGGCGGTAATATTTGACAGCATTCCTGGCGAGTTGGCCTCTAGGTCTCCGTTTGACCTTCATATACATCAATAACGTAATATAACCTAGCCTAACCCAACCTATCATCTCGGCGGTAATATTTGACAACATTCCTGGCGAGTTGGCCTCTACGTCTCCGTGGGACCTTTATATACATCAATAACGTAATATAACCTAACCTAACCCAACCTATCATTTCGGCGGTAAAATTTGACAACATTTCTGGCGAGTTCGCCTCTACGTCTCCGTGGGACCTTTATATACATGAATAACGTAATATAACGTAACCTAACCCAACCTAACCTCTCTGGGTACCATTTAACCACATTCCTTGATTGTCGGGCCCTACTTCTCGGTGGGAACACTGTATACGTCTATGACGTAATACAACCTAACCTAAACCAACCTACCATCTCGGCGGTAATATTTGACAACATTCCTGACGAGTTGGCCTCTACGTCTTCGTGGGAAATTCATATACATTAATAACCTAATATAACGTAACCTAACCAACCTAACCTCTCGGGGTACCATTTAACCACATTCCTTGATTGTCGGGCCCTACTTCTCGGTGGGAACACTGTATACGTCTATGACGTTATACAACCTAACCTAAACCAACCTACCATCTCGGCGGTATTATTTGACAACATTCCTGACGAGTTGGCCTCTACGTCTCCGTGGGAACTTCATATACATCAATAACGTAATATAACCTAACCTAACCCAACCTAACATCTCGGCGGTAATATTTGACAACATTCCTGGCGAGTTGGCCTCTACGTCTCCGTGGGACCTTTATATACATCAATAACGTAATATAACCTAGCCTAACCCAACCTATCATCTCGGCGGTAATATTTGACAACATTCCTGGCGAGTTGGCCTCTACGTCTCCGTGGGACGTTTATATACATCAATAACGTAATATAACCTAACCTAAGCCAACCAATAATCTCGGCGGGAATATTTGACAACATTCCTGGCGAGTTGGCCTCTAGGTCTCCGTTTGACCTTCATATACATCAATAACGTAATATAACCTAACCTAACCCAACCTATCATCTCGGCGGTAATATTTGACAACATTCCTGGCGAGTTGGCTTCTCCGTCTCCGTGGGACCTTTATATACATCAATAACGTAATATAACCTAACCTAACCCAACCTAACATCTCGGCGGTAATATTTGACCACAATTCTGGCTTGTTGGCCTCTACGTCTCCGTGGGACCTTTATATACATCAATAACGTAATATAACATAACCTAACCCAACCTAACATCTCGGCGGTAATATTTGACCACATTCCTGGCTTGTTGGCCTCTACGTCTCCGTGGGACCTTTATATACATCAATAACGTAATATAACCTAACCTAACCCAACCTAACACCTCGGCGGTAATATTTGACCACATTCCTGGCTTGTTGGCCTCTACGTCTCCGTGGGACCTTTATATACTTCAATAACGTAATATAACCTAACCTAACCCAACCTAACATATCGGCGGTAATATTTGAAAACATACCTGGCGAGTTGGCCTCTAGTTCTCCGTGGGACCTTTATATATATCAATAACGTGATATAACCTAACCTAACCCAACCTGACATCTCGGCGGTAATATTTGGCAACATTCCAGGCTTGTTGGCCTGTACGTCTCCGTGGGACCTTTATATACATCAATAACGTAATATAACCTAACCTAACCCAACCTATCATCTCGGCGGTAATATTTGACAACATTCCTGGCGAGTTGGCCTCTACGTCTCCGTGGAACCTTTGTATACATCAATAACACAATATAAGCTAGCCTAACCCAATCTAACATCTCGGCGGTAATATTTGACCACATTTTCCTGGCTTGTTGGCCTCTACGTCTCCGTGGGACCTTTATATACATCAATAACGTAATATAACCTAGCCTAACCCAACCTATCATCTCGGCGGTAATATTTGACAACATTCCTGGCGAGTTGGCCTCTACATCTCCGTGGGACCTTTATATACATCAATAACATATTATAAGCTAACCTAACCCAATCTAACATCTCGGCGGTAATATTTGACCACATTCCTGGCGAGTTAGCCTCTACGTCTCCGCTGGACCTTCATATACATCAATAACGTAATATAACCTAACCTAAAACAACCTATCATCTCGGCGGTAATATTTGGCAACATTCCCGGCTTGTTGGCCTCTACGTCTCCGTGGGACCTTTATATACATCAATAACGTAATATAACCGAAACTAACCCAACCTAACATCTCGGCGGTAATATTTGACAACATTCCTGGCGAGTTGGCTTCTCCGTCTCCGTGGGACCTTTATATACATCAATAACGTAATATAACCTAACCTAACCCAACCTAACATCTCGGCGGTAATATTTGACCACAATTCTGGCTTGTTGGCCTCTACGTCTCCGTGGGACCTTTATATACTTCAATAACGTAATATAACCTAACCTAACCCAAACTATCATCTCGGCGGTAATATTTGACCACATTCCTGGCGAGTTGGCCTCTACGTCTCCGTGGGACCTTCATATATATCAATAACGTAATATAACTTAACCTAACCCAACCTATCATCTCAGCGGTAATATTTGGCAACATTCCCGGCTTGTTGGCCTCTACGTATCCGTGGGACTTTTATATACATTAATAACGTAATATAACGTAACCTAACCCACCTAACCTCTCGGGGTACCATTTAGCCACATTCCTTGATTGTCGGGCCCTACTTCTCGGTGGGAACACTGTATACGTCTATGACGTAATACAACCTAACCTAAACCAACCTACAATCTCGGCGGTAATATTGGACAACATTCCTGACGAGTTGGCCTCTACGTCTCCGTGGGAACTTCATATACATCAATAACGTAATATAACCTAACCTAACCCAACCTAACATCTCGGCGGTAATATTTGACAGCATTCCTGGCGAGTTGGCCTCTAGGTCTCCGTTTGACCTTCATATACATCAATAACGTAATATAACCTAACCTAACCCAACCTATCATCTGGGCGGTAATATTTGACCACATTCCTGGCGAGTTGGCCTCTACGTCTCCGTGGGACCTTCATATACATCAATAACGTAATATAACTTAACCTAACCCAACCTATCATCTCAGCGGTAATATTTGGCAACATTCCCGGCTTGTTGGCCTCTACGTCTCCGTGGGACCTTTATATACATTAATAACGTAATATAACGTAACCTAACCCACCAAACCTCTCGGGGTACCATTTAACCACATTCCTTGATTGTCGGGCCCTACTTCTCGGTGGGAACACTGTATACGTCTATGACGTAATACAGCCTAACCTAAACCAACCTACCATCTCGGCGGTAATATTGGACAACATTCCTGACGAGTTGGCCTCTACGTCTCCGTGGAAACTTCATATACATCAATAACGTAATATAACCTAACCTAACCCAACCTAACATCTCGGCGGTAATATTTGACCACATTTCTGGCGAGTTGGCCTCTACGTCTCCGCTGGACCTTCATATACATCAATAACGTAATATAAATTAACCTAACCCAACCTATCATCTCAGCGGTAATATTTGAGAACATTCCTGGCGAGTTGGCCTCTACGTCTCCGTGGGACCTTTATATACATCAATAACGTAATATAACCTAACCTAACCCAACCTATCATTTCGGCGGTAAAATTTGACAACATTTCTGGCGAGTTCGCCTCTACGTCTGCGTGGGACCTTTATATACATTAATAACGTAATATAACGCAACCTAACCCACCTAACCTCTCGGGGTACCATTTAACCACATTCCTTGATTGTCGGGCCCTACTTCTCGGTGGGAACACTGTATACGTCTATGACATAATACAACCTAACCTAAACCAACCTACCATCTCGGCGGTAATATTGGACAACATTCCTGACGAGTTGGCCTCTACGTCTCCGTGGGAACATCATATACACCAATAACGTAATATAACCTAACCTAACCCAACCTAACATCTCGGCGGTAATATTTGACAACATTCCTGGCGAGTTAGCCTCTACGTCTCCGTGGGACCTTTATATATATCAATAACGTAATATAACCTAACCTAACCCAACCTATCATTTCGGCGGTAAAATTTGACAACATTTCTGGCGAGTTCGCCTCTACGTCTGCGTGGGACCTTTATATACATGAATAACGTAATATAACGTAACCTAACCCAACCTAACCTCTCTGGGTACCATTTAACCACATTCCTTGATTGTCGGGCCCTACTTCTCGGTGGGAACACTGTATACGTCTATGACGTAATACAACCTAACCTAAACCAACCTACAATCTCGGCGGTAATATTTGACAACATTCCTGCCGAGTTGGCCTCTACGTCTCCGTGGGACCTTTATATACATCAATAACGTAATATAACCTAGCCTACCCCAACCTATCATCTCGGCGGTAATATTTGACAACATTCCTGGCGAGTTGGCCTCTACATCTCCGTGGGACCTTTATATACATCAATAACATATTATAAGCTAACCTAACCCAATCTAACATCTCGGCGGTAATATTTGACCACATTCCTGGCGAGTTAGCCTCTACGTCTCCGCTGGACCTTCATATACATCAATAACGTAATATAACCTAACCTAAAACAACCTATCATCTCGGCGGTAATATTTGGCAACATTCCCGGCTTGTTGGCCTCTACGTCTCCGTGGGACCTTTATATACATCAATAACGTAATATAACCGAAACTAACCCAACCTAACATCTCGGCGGTAATATTTGACAACATTCCTGGCGAGTTGGCTTCTCCGTCTCCGTGGGACCTTTATATACATCAATAACGTAATATAACCTAACCTAACCCAACCTAACATCTCGGCGGTAATATTTGACCACAATTCTGGCTTGTTGGCCTCTACGTCTCCGTGGGACCTTTATATACTTCAATAACGTAATATAACCTAACCTAACCCAAACTATCATCTCGGCGGTAATATTTGACCACATTCCTGGCGAGTTGGCCTCTACGTCTCCGTGGGACCTTCATATATATTAATAACGTAATATAACTTAACCTAACCCAACCTATCATCTCAGCGGTAATATTTGGCAACATTCCCGGCTTGTTGGCCTCTACGTATCCGTGGGACTTTTATATACATTAATAACGTAATATAACGCAACCTAACCCACCTAACCTCTCGGGGTACCATTTAACCACATTCCTTGATTGTCGGGCCCTACTTCTCGGTGGGAACACTGTATACGTCTATGACATAATACAACCTAACCTAAACCAACCTACCATCTCGGCGGTAATATTGGACAACATTCCTGACGAGTTGGCCTCTACGTCTCCGTGGGAACATCATATACACCAATAACGTAATATAACCTAACCTAACCCAACCTAACATCTCGGCGGTAATATTTGACAACATTCCTGGCGAGTTAGCCTCTACGTCTCCGTGGGACCTTTATATATATCAATAACGTAATATAACCTAACCTAACCCAACCTATCATTTCGGCGGTAAAATTTGACAACATTTCTGGCGAGTTCGCCTCTACGTCTGCGTGGGACCTTTATATACATGAATAACGTAATATAACGTAACCTAACCCAACCTAACCTCTCTGGGTACCATTTAACCACATTCCTTGATTGTCGGGCCCTACTTCTCGGTGGGAACACTGTATACGTCTATGACGTAATACAACCTAACCTAAACCAACCTACAATCTCGGCGGTAATATTTGACAACATTCCTGCCGAGTTGGCCTCTACGTCTCCGTGGGACCTTTATATACATCAATAACGTAATATAACCTAGCCTAACCCAACCTATCATCTCGGCGGTAATATTTGACAACATTCCTGGCGAGTTGGCCTCTACATCTCCGTGGGACCTTTATATACATCAATAACATATTATAAGCTAACCTAACCCAATCTAACATCTCGGCGGTAATATTTGACCACATTCCTGGCGAGTTAGCCTCTACGTCTCCGCTGGACCTTCATATACATCAATAACGTAATATAACCTAACCTAAAACAACCTATCATCTCGGCGGTAATATTTGGCAACATTCCCGGCTTGTTGGCCTCTACGTCTCCGTGGGACCTTTATATACATCAATAACGTAATATAACCGAAACTAACCCAACCTAACATCTCGGCGGTAATATTTGACAACATTCCTGGCGAGTTGGCTTCTCCGTCTCCGTGGGACCTTTATATACATCAATAACGTAATATAACCTAACCTAACCCAACCTAACATCTCGGCGGTAATATTTGACCACAATTCTGGCTTGTTGGCCTCTACGTCTCCGTGGGACCTTTATATACTTCAATAACGTAATATAACCTAACCTAACCCAAACTATCATCTCGGCGGTAATATTTGACCACATTCCTGGCGAGTTGGCCTCTACGTCTCCGTGGGACCTTCATATATATCAATAACGTAATATAACTTAACCTAACCCAACCTATCATCTCAGCGGTAATATTTGGCAACATTCCCGGCTTGTTGGCCTCTACGTATCCGTGGGACTTTTATATACATTAATAACGTAATATAACGTAACCTAACCCACCTAACCTCTCGGGGTACCATTTAGCCACATTCCTTGATTGTCGGGCCCTACTTCTCGGTGGGAACACTGTATACGTCTATGACGTAATACAACCTAACCTAAACCAACCTACAATCTCGGCGGTAATATTGGACAACATTCCTGACGAGTTGGCCTCTACGTCTCCGTGGGAACTTCATATACATCAATAACGTAATATAACCTAACCTAACCCAACCTAACATCTCGGCGGTAATATTTGACAGCATTCCTGGCGAGTTGGCCTCTAGGTCTCCGTTTGACCTTCATATACATCAATAACGTAATATAACCTAACCTAACCCAACCTATCATCTGGGCGGTAATATTTGACCACATTCCTGGCGAGTTGGCCTCTACGTCTCCGTGGGACCTTCATATACATCAATAACGTAATATAACTTAACCTAACCCAACCTATCATCTCAGCGGTAATATTTGGCAACATTCCCGGCTTGTTGGCCTCTACGTCTCCGTGGGACCTTTATATACATTAATAACGTAATATAACGTAACCTAACCCACCAAACCTCTCGGGGTACCATTTAACCACATTCCTTGATTGTCGGGCCCTACTTCTCGGTGGGAACACTGTATACGTCTATGACGTAATACAGCCTAACCTAAACCAACCTACCATCTCGGCGGTAATATTGGACAACATTCCTGACGAGTTGGCCTCTACGTCTCCGTGGAAACTTCATATACATCAATAACGTAATATAACCTAACCTAACCCAACCTAACATCTCGGCGGTAATATTTGACCACATTTCTGGCGAGTTGGCCTCTACGTCTCCGCTGGACCTTCATATACATCAATAACGTAATATAAATTAACCTAACCCAACCTATCATCTCAGCGGTAATATTTGAGAACATTCCTGGCGAGTTGGCCTCTACGTCTCCGTGGGACCTTTATATACATCAATAACGTAATATAACCTAACCTAACCCAACCTATCATTTCGGCGGTAAAATTTGACAACATTTCTGGCGAGTTCGCCTCTACGTCTGCGTGGGACCTTTATATACATTAATAACGTAATATAACGCAACCTAACCCACCTAACCTCTCGGGGTACCATTTAACCACATTCCTTGATTGTCGGGCCCTACTTCTCGGTGGGAACACTGTATACGTCTATGACATAATACAACCTAACCTAAACCAACCTACCATCTCGGCGGTAATATTGGACAACATTCCTGACGAGTTGGCCTCTACGTCTCCGTGGGAACATCATATACACCAATAACGTAATATAACCTAACCTAACCCAACCTAACATCTCGGCGGTAATATTTGACAACATTCCTGGCGAGTTAGCCTCTACGTCTCCGTGGGACCTTTATATATATCAATAACGTAATATAACCTAACCTAACCCAACCTATCATTTCGGCGGTAAAATTTGACAACATTTCTGGCGAGTTCGCCTCTACGTCTGCGTGGGACCTTTATATACATGAATAACGTAATATAACGTAACCTAACCCAACCTAACCTCTCTGGGTACCATTTAACCACATTCCTTGATTGTCGGGCCCTACTTCTCGGTGGGAACACTGTATACGTCTATGACGTAATACAACCTAACCTAAACCAACCTACAATCTCGGCGGTAATATTTGACAACATTCCTGCCGAGTTGGCCTCTACGTCTCCGTGGGACCTTTATATACATCAATAACGTAATATAACCTAGCCTACCCCAACCTATCATCTCGGCGGTAATATTTGACAACATTCCTGGCGAGTTGGCCTCTACATCTCCGTGGGACCTTTATATACATCAATAACATATTATAAGCTAACCTAACCCAATCTAACATCTCGGCGGTAATATTTGACCACATTCCTGGCGAGTTAGCCTCTACGTCTCCGCTGGACCTTCATATACATCAATAACGTAATATAACCTAACCTAAAACAACCTATCATCTCGGCGGTAATATTTGGCAACATTCCCGGCTTGTTGGCCTCTACGTCTCCGTGGGACCTTTATATACATCAATAACGTAATATAACCGAAACTAACCCAACCTAACATCTCGGCGGTAATATTTGACAACATTCCTGGCGAGTTGGCTTCTCCGTCTCCGTGGGACCTTTATATACATCAATAACGTAATATAACCTAACCTAACCCAACCTAACATCTCGGCGGTAATATTTGACCACAATTCTGGCTTGTTGGCCTCTACGTCTCCGTGGGACCTTTATATACTTCAATAACGTAATATAACCTAACCTAACCCAAACTATCATCTCGGCGGTAATATTTGACCACATTCCTGGCGAGTTGGCCTCTACGTCTCCGTGGGACCTTCATATATATCAATAACGTAATATAACTTAACCTAACCCAACCTATCATCTCAGCGGTAATATTTGGCAACATTCCCGGCTTGTTGGCCTCTACGTATCCGTGGGACTTTTATATACATTAATAACGTAATATAACGCAACCTAACCCACCTAACCTCTCGGGGTACCATTTAACCACATTCCTTGATTGTCGGGCCCTACTTCTCGGTGGGAACACTGTATACGTCTATGACATAATACAACCTAACCTAAACCAACCTACCATCTCGGCGGTAATATTGGACAACATTCCTGACGAGTTGGCCTCTACGTCTCCGTGGGAACATCATATACACCAATAACGTAATATAACCTAACCTAACCCAACCTAACATCTCGGCGGTAATATTTGACAACATTCCTGGCGAGTTAGCCTCTACGTCTCCGTGGGACCTTTATATATATCAATAACGTAATATAACCTAACCTAACCCAACCTATCATTTCGGCGGTAAAATTTGACAACATTTCTGGCGAGTTCGCCTCTACGTCTGCGTGGGACCTTTATATACATGAATAACGTAATATAACGTAACCTAACCCAACCTAACCTCTCTGGGTACCATTTAACCACATTCCTTGATTGTCGGGCCCTACTTCTCGGTGGGAACACTGTATACGTCTATGACGTAATACAACCTAACCTAAACCAACCTACAATCTCGGCGGTAATATTTGACAACATTCCTGCCGAGTTGGCCTCTACGTCTCCGTGGGACCTTTATATACATCAATAACGTAATATAACCTAGCCTAACCCAACCTATCATCTCGGCGGTAATATTTGACAACATTCCTGGCGAGTTGGCCTCTACATCTCCGTGGGACCTTTATATACATCAATAACATATTATAAGCTAACCTAACCCAATCTAACATCTCGGCGGTAATATTTGACCACATTCCTGGCGAGTTAGCCTCTACGTCTCCGCTGGACCTTCATATACATCAATAACGTAATATAACCTAACCTAAAACAACCTATCATCTCGGCGGTAATATTTGGCAACATTCCCGGCTTGTTGGCCTCTACGTCTCCGTGGGACCTTTATATACATCAATAACGTAATATAACCGAAACTAACCCAACCTAACATCTCGGCGGTAATATTTGACAACATTCCTGGCGAGTTGGCTTCTCCGTCTCCGTGGGACCTTTATATACATCAATAACGTAATATAACCTAACCTAACCCAACCTAACATCTCGGCGGTAATATTTGACCACAATTCTGGCTTGTTGGCCTCTACGTCTCCGTGGGACCTTTATATACTTCAATAACGTAATATAACCTAACCTAACCCAAACTATCATCTCGGCGGTAATATTTGACCACATTCCTGGCGAGTTGGCCTCTACGTCTCCGTGGGACCTTCATATATATCAATAACGTAATATAACTTAACCTAACCCAACCTATCATCTCAGCGGTAATATTTGGCAACATTCCCGGCTTGTTGGCCTCTACGTATCCGTGGGACTTTTATATACATTAATAACGTAATATAACGTAACCTAACCCACCTAACCTCTCGGGGTACCATTTAGCCACATTCCTTGATTGTCGGGCCCTACTTCTCGGTGGGAACACTGTATACGTCTATGACGTAATACAACCTAACCTAAACCAACCTACAATCTCGGCGGTAATATTGGACAACATTCCTGACGAGTTGGCCTCTACGTCTCCGTGGGAACTTCATATACATCAATAACGTAATATAACCTAACCTAACCCAACCTAACATCTCGGCGGTAATGTTTGACAGCATTCCTGGCGAGTTGGCCTCTAGGTCTCCGTTTGACCTTCATATACATCAATAACGTAATATAACCTAACCTAACCCAACCTATCATCTGGGCGGTAATATTTGACCACATTCCTGGCGAGTTGGCCTCTACGTCTCCGTGGGACCTTCATATACATCAATAACGTAATATAACTTAACCTAACCCAACCTATCATCTCAGCGGTAATATTTGGCAACATTCCCGGCTTGTTGGCCTCTACGTCTCCGTGGGACCTTTATATACATTAATAACGTAATATAACGTAACCTAACCCACCAAACCTCTCGGGGTACCATTTAACCACATTCCTTGATTGTCGGGCCCTACTTCTCGGTGGGAACACTGTATACGTCTATGACGTAATACAACCTAACCTAAACCAACCTACCATCTCGGCGGTAATATTGGACAACATTCCTGACGAGTTGGCCTCTACGTCTCCGTGGGAACTTCATATACATCAATAACGTAATATAACCTAACCTAACCCAACCTAACATCTCGGCGGTAATATTTGACAGCATTCCTGGCGAGTTGGCCTCTAGGTCTCCGTTTGACCTTCATATACATCAATAACGTAATATAACCTAACCTAACCCAACCTATCATCTGGGCGGTAATATTTGACCACATTCCTGGCGAGTTGGCCTCTACGTCTCCGTGGGACCTTCATATACATCAATAACGTAATATAACTTAACCTAACCCAACCTATCATCTCAGCGGTAATATTTGGCAACATTCCCGGCTTGTTGGCCTCTACGTCTCCGTGGGACCTTTATATACATTAATAACGTAATATAACGTAACCTAACCCACCAAACCTCTCGGGGTACCATTTAACCACATTCCTTGATTGTCGGGCCCTACTTCTCGGTGGGAACACTGTATACGTCTATGACGTAATACAGCCTAACCTAAACCAACCTACCATCTCGCCGGTAATATTGGACAACATTCCTGACGAGTTGGCCTCTACGTCTCCGTGGGAACTTCATATACATCAATAACGTAATATAACCTAACCTAACCCAACCTAACATCTCGGCGGTAATATTTGACCACATTCCTGGCGAGTTGGCCTCTACGTCTCCGCTGGACCTTCATATACATCAATAACGTAATATAAATTAACCTAACCCAACCTATCATCTCAGCGGTAATATTTGAGAACATTCCTGGCGAGTTGGCCTCTACGTCTCCGTGGGACCTTTATATACATCAATAACGTAATATAACCTAACCTAACCCAACCTATCATTTCGGCGGTAAAATATGACAACATTTCTGGCGAGTTGGCCTCTACGTCTCCGTGGAACATTTATATACATCAATAACGTAAAATAACCTAACCTAACCCAACCTAACATCTCGGCGGTAATATTTGACAACATTCCTGGCGAGTTGGCTTCTCCGTCTCCGTGGGACCTTTATATACATCAATAACGTAATATAACCTAACCTAACCCAACCTAACATCTCGGCGGTAATATTTGACAGCATTCCTGGCGAGTTGGCCTCTAGGTCTCCGTTTGACCTTCATATACATCAATAACGTAATATAACCTAACCTAACCCAACCTATCATCTGGGCGGTAATATTTGACCACATTCCTGGCGAGTTGGCCTCTACGTCTCCGTGGGACCTTCATATACATCAATAACGTAATATAACTTAACCTAACCCAACCTATCATCTCAGCGGTAATATTTGGCAACATTCCCGGCTTGTTGGCCTCTACGTCTCCGTGGGACCTTTATATACATTAATAACGTAATATAACGTAACCTAACCCACCAAACCTCTCGGGGTACCATTTAACCACATTCCTTGATTGTCGGGCCCTACTTCTCGGTGGGAACACTGTATACGTCTATGACGTAATACAGCCTAACCTAAACCAACCTACCATCTCGGCGGTAATATTGGACAACATTCCTGACGAGTTGGCCTCTACGTCTCCGTTTGACCTTCATATACATCAATAACGTAATATAACCTAACCTAACCCAACCTAACATCTCGGCGGTAATATTTGACAGCATTCCTGGCGAGTTGGCCTCTAGGTCTCCGTTTGACCTTCATATACATCAATAACGTAATATAACCTAACCTAACCCAACCTATCATCTCGGCGGTAATATTTGACCACATTCCTGGCGAGTTGGCCTCTACGTCTCCGCTGGACCTTCATATACATCAATAACGTAATATAACCTAACCTAACCCAACCTATCATTTCGGCGGTAAAATATGACAACATTTCTGGCGAGTTGGCCTCTACGTCTCCGTGGAACATTTATATACATCAATAACGTAAAATAACCTAACCTAACCCAACCTAACATCTCCGCGGTAATATTTGACAACATTCCTGGCGAGTTGGCTTCTCCGTCTCCGTGGGACCTTTATATACATCAATAACGTAATATAACCTAACCTAACCCAACCTAACATCTCGGCGGTAATATTTGGCAACATTCCCGGCTTGTTGGCCTCTACGTCTCCGTGGGACCTTTATATACATCAATAACGTAATATAACCGAACCTAACCCAACCTAACATCTCGGCGGTAATATTTGACAACATTCCTGGCGAGTTGGCCTCTACGTCTCCGTGGGAACTTTATATACATCAATAACACTATATAAGCTAGCCTAACCCAATCTAACATCTCGGCGGTAATATTTGACCACATTTCTGGCTTGTTGGCCTCTACGTCTCCGTGGGACCTTTATATACTTCAATAACGTAGTATAAACTAACCTAACCCAAACTATCATCTCAGCGGTAAAATTTGACAACATTCCTGGCGAGTTGGCCTCTACGTCTCCGTGGGACCTTTATGTACATCAAAACCGTAATATAACTTAACCTAAGCCAACCTATCATCTCGGCGGTAATATTTGACCACATTCCTGACGAGTTGGCCTCTACGTCTCCGTGGGACCTTCATATACATCAATAACGTAATATAACTTAACCTAACCCAACCTATCATCTCAGCGGTAATATTTGGCAACATTCCCGGCTTGTTGGCCTCTACGTCTCCGTGGGACCTTTATATACATTAATAACGTAATATAACGTAACCTAACCCACCAAACCTCTCGGGGTACCATTTAACCACATTCCTTGATTGTCGGGCCCTACTTCTCGGTGGGAACACTGTATACGTCTATGACGTAATACAGCCTAACCTAAACCAACCTACCATCTCGCCGGTAATATTGGACAACATTCCTGACGAGTTGGCCTCTACGTCTCCGTGGGAACTTCATATACATCAATAACGTAATATAACCTAACCTAACCCAACCTAACATCTCGGCGGTAATATTTGACCACATTCCTGGCGAGTTGGCCTCTACGTCTCCGCTGGACCTTCATATACATCAATAACGTAATATAAATTAACCTAACCCAACCTATCATCTCAGCGGTAATATTTGAGAACATTCCTGGCGAGTTGGCCTCTACGTCTCCGTGGGACCTTTATATACATCAATAACGTAATATAACCTAACCTAACCCAACCTATCATTTCGGCGGTAAAATATGACAACATTTCTGGCGAGTTGGCCTCTACGTCTCCGTGGAACATTTATATACATCAATAACGTAAAATAACCTAACCTAACCCAACCTAACATCTCGGCGGTAATATTTGACAACATTCCTGGCGAGTTGGCTTCTCCGTCTCCGTGGGACCTTTATATACATCAATAACGTAATATAACCTAACCTAACCCAACCTAACATCTCGGCGGTAATATTTGACAGCATTCCTGGCGAGTTGGCCTCTAGGTCTCCGTTTGACCTTCATATACATCAATAACGTAATATAACCTAACCTAACCCAACCTATCATCTGGGCGGTAATATTTGACCACATTCCTGGCGAGTTGGCCTCTACGTCTCCGTGGGACCTTCATATACATCAATAACGTAATATAACTTAACCTAACCCAACCTATCATCTCAGCGGTAATATTTGGCAACATTCCCGGCTTGTTGGCCTCTACGTCTCCGTGGGACCTTTATATACATTAATAACGTAATATAACGTAACCTAACCCACCAAACCTCTCGGGGTACCATTTAACCACATTCCTTGATTGTCGGGCCCTACTTCTCGGTGGGAACACTGTATACGTCTATGACGTAATACAGCCTAACCTAAACCAACCTACCATCTCGGCGGTAATATTGGACAACATTCCTGACGAGTTGGCCTCTACGTCTCCGTTTGACCTTCATATACATCAATAACGTAATATAACCTAACCTAACCCAACCTAACATCTCGGCGGTAATATTTGACAGCATTCCTGGCGAGTTGGCCTCTAGGTCTCCGTTTGACCTTCATATACATCAATAACGTAATATAACCTAACCTAACCCAACCTATCATCTCGGCGGTAATATTTGACCACATTCCTGGCGAGTTGGCCTCTACGTCTCCGCTGGACCTTCATATACATCAATAACGTAATATAACCTAACCTAACCCAACCTATCATTTCGGCGGTAAAATATGACAACATTTCTGGCGAGTTGGCCTCTACGTCTCCGTGGAACATTTATATACATCAATAACGTAAAATAACCTAACCTAACCCAACCTAACATCTCCGCGGTAATATTTGACAACATTCCTGGCGAGTTGGCTTCTCCGTCTCCGTGGGACCTTTATATACATCAATAACGTAATATAACCTAACCTAACCCAACCTAACATCTCGGCGGTAATATTTGACAGCATTCCTGGCGAGTTGGCCTCTAGGTCTCCGTTTGACCTTCATATACATCAATAACGTAATATAACCTAACCTAACCCAACCTATCATCTGGGCGGTAATATTTGACCACATTCCTGGCGAGTTGGCCTCTACGTCTCCGTGGGACCTTCATATACATCAATAACGTAATATAACTTAACCTAACCCAACCTATCATCTCAGCAGTAATATTTGGCAACATTCCCGGCTTGTTGGCCTCTACGTCACCGTGGAACATTTATATACATCAATAACGTAAAATAACCTAACCTAACCCAACCTAACATCTCGGCGGTAATATTTGACAACATTCCTGGCGAGTTGGCTTCTCCGTCTCCGTGGGACCTTTATATACATCAATAACGTAATATAACCTAACCTAACCCAACCTAACATCTCGGCGGTAATATTTGGCAACATTCCCGGCTTGTTGGCCTCTACGTCTCCGTGGGACCTTTATATACATCAATAACGTAATATAACCGAACCTAACCCAACCTAACATCTCGGCGGTAATATTTGACAACATTCCTGGCGAGTTGGCCTCTACGTCTCCGTGGGAACTTTATATACATCAATAACACTATATAAGCTAGCCTAACCCAATCTAACATCTCGGCGGTAATATTTGACCACATTTCTGGCTTGTTGGCCTCTACGTCTCCGTGGGACCTTTATATACTTCAATAACGTAGTATAAACTAACCTAACCCAAACTATCATCTCAGCGGTAAAATTTGACAACATTCCTGGCGAGTTGGCCTCTACGTCTCCGTGGGACCTTTATGTACATCAAAACCGTAATATAACTTAACCTAAGCCAACCTATCATCTCGGCGGTAATATTTGACCACATTCCTGACGAGTTGGCCTCTACGTCTCCGTGGGAACGTCATATACATCAATAACGTAATATAACCTAACCTAACACAACCTAACATCTCGGCGGTAATATTTGACAGCATTCCTGGCGAGTTGGCCTCTAGGTCTCCGTTTGACCTTCATATACATCAATAACGTAATATAACCTAACCTAACCCAACCTATCATCTCGGCGGTAATATTTGAGCACATTCCTGGCGAGTTGGCCTCTACGTCTCCGCTGGACCTTCATATACATCAATAACGTAATATAAATTAACCTAACCCAACCTATCCTCTCAGCGGTAATATTTGAGAACATTCCTGGCGAGTTGGCCTCTACGTCTCCGTGGGACCTTTATATACATCAATAACGTAATATAACCTAACCTAACCCAACCAATCATTTCGGCGGTAAAATATGACAACATTTCTGGCGAGTTGGCCTCTACGTCTCCGTGGAACATTTATATACATCAATAACGTAAAATAACCTAACCTAAGCCAACCTATCATCTCGGCGGTAATATTTGACAACATTCCTGGCGAGTTGGCCTCTACGTCTCCGTGGGACCTTTATATACATCAATAACGTAATATAACCTAACCTAACCCAACCTATCATCTGGGCGGTAATATTTGACCACATTCCTGGCGAGTTGGCCTCTACGTCTCCGTGGGACCTTCATATACATCAATAACGTCATATAACTTAACCTAACCCAACCTATCATCTCAGCGGTAATATTTGGCAACATTCCCGGCTTGTTGGCCTCTACGTCTCCGTGGGACCTTTATATACATTAATAACGTAATATAACGTAACCTAACCCACCAAACCTCTCGGGGTACCATTTAACCACATTCCTTGATTGTCGGGCCCTACTTCTCGGTGGGAACACTGTATACGTCTATGACGTAATACAACCTAACCTAAACCAACCTACCATCTCGGCGGTAATATTGGACAACATTCCTGACGAGTTGGCCTCTACGTCTCCGTGGGAACTTCATATACATCAATAACGTAATATAACCTAACCTAACCCAACCTAACATCTCGGCGGTAATATTTGACAGCATTCCTGGCGAGTTGGCCTCTAGGTCTCCGTTTGACCTTCATATACATCAATAACGTAATATAACCTAACCTAACCCAACCTATCATCTCGGCTGTAATATTTGACCACATTCCTGGCGAGTTGGCCTCTACGTCTCCGCTGGACCTTCATATACATCAATAACGTAATATAACCTAACCTAACCCAACCTATCATTTCGGCGGTAAAATATGACAACATTTCTGGCGAGTTGGCCTCTACGTCTCCGTGGAACATTTATATACATCAATAACGTAAAATAACCTAACCTAACCCAACCTAACATCTCCGCGGTAATATTTGACAACATTCCTGGCGAGTTGGCTTCTCCGTCTCCGTGGGACCTTTATATACATCAATAACGTAATATAACCTAACCTAACCCAACCTAACATCTCGGCGGTAATATTTGACAGCATTCCTGGCGAGTTGGCCTCTAGGTCTCCGTTTGACCTTCATATACATCAATAACGTAATATAACCTAACCTAACCCAACCTATCATCTGGGCGGTAATATTTGACCACATTCCTGGCGAGTTGGCCTCTACGTCTCCGTGGGACCTTCATATACATCAATAACGTAATATAACTTAACCTAACCCAACCTATCATCTCAGCGGTAATATTTGGCAACATTCCCGGCTTGTTGGCCTCTACGTCTCCGTGGGACCTTTATATACATTAATAACGTAATATAACGTAACCTAACCCACCAAACCTCTCGGGGTACCATTTAACCACATTCCTTGATTGTCGGGCCCTACTTCTCGGTGGGAACACTGTATACGTCTATGACGTAATACAGCCTAACCTAAACCAACCTACCATCTCGCCGGTAATATTGGACAACATTCCTGACGAGTTGGCCTCTACGTCTCCGTGGGAACTTCATATACATCAATAACGTAATATAACCTAACCTAACCCAACCTAACATCTCGGCGGTAATATTTGACCACATTCCTGGCGAGTTGGCCTCTACGTCTCCGCTGGACCTTCATATACATCAATAACGTAATATAAATTAACCTAACCCAACCTATCATCTCAGCGGTAATATTTGAGAACATTCCTGGCGAGTTGGCCTCTACGTCTCCGTGGGACCTTTATATACATCAATAACGTAATATAACCTAACCTAACCCAACCTATCATTTCGGCGGTAAAATATGACAACATTTCTGGCGAGTTGGCCTCTACGTCTCCGTGGAACATTTATATACATCAATAACGTAAAATAACCTAACCTAACCCAACCTAACATCTCGGCGGTAATATTTGACAACATTCCTGGCGAGTTGGCTTCTCCGTCTCCGTGGGACCTTTATATACATCAATAACGTAATATAACCTAACCTAACCCAACCTAACATCTCGGCGGTAATATTTGACAGCATTCCTGGCGAGTTGGCCTCTAGGTCTCCGTTTGACCTTCATATACATCAATAACGTAATATAACCTAACCTAACCCAACCTATCATCTGGGCGGTAATATTTGACCACATTCCTGGCGAGTTGGCCTCTACGTCTCCGTGGGACCTTCATATACATCAATAACGTAATATAACTTAACCTAACCCAACCTATCATCTCAGCGGTAATATTTGGCAACATTCCCGGCTTGTTGGCCTCTACGTCTCCGTGGGACCTTTATATACATTAATAACGTAATATAACGTAACCTAACCCACCAAACCTCTCGGGGTACCATTTAACCACATTCCTTGATTGTCGGGCCCTACTTCTCGGTGGGAACACTGTATACGTCTATGACGTAATACAGCCTAACCTAAACCAACCTACCATCTCGGCGGTAATATTGGACAACATTCCTGACGAGTTGGCCTCTACGTCTCCGTTTGACCTTCATATACATCAATAACGTAATATAACCTAACCTAACCCAACCTAACATCTCGGCGGTAATATTTGACAGCATTCCTGGCGAGTTGGCCTCTAGGTCTCCGTTTGACCTTCATATACATCAATAACGTAATATAACCTAACCTAACCCAACCTATCATCTCGGCGGTAATATTTGACCACATTCCTGGCGAGTTGGCCTCTACGTCTCCGCTGGACCTTCATATACATCAATAACGTAATATAACCTAACCTAACCCAACCTATCATTTCGGCGGTAAAATATGACAACATTTCTGGCGAGTTGGCCTCTACGTCTCCGTGGAACATTTATATACATCAATAACGTAAAATAACCTAACCTAACCCAACCTAACATCTCCGCGGTAATATTTGACAACATTCCTGGCGAGTTGGCTTCTCCGTCTCCGTGGGACCTTTATATACATCAATAACGTAATATAACCTAACCTAACCCAACCTAACATCTCGGCGGTAATATTTGACAGCATTCCTGGCGAGTTGGCCTCTAGGTCTCCGTTTGACCTTCATATACATCAATAACGTAATATAACCTAACCTAACCCAACCTATCATCTGGGCGGTAATATTTGACCACATTCCTGGCGAGTTGGCCTCTACGTCTCCGTGGGACCTTCATATACATCAATAACGTAATATAACTTAACCTAACCCAACCTATCATCTCAGCGGTAATATTTGGCAACATTCCCGGCTTGTTGGCCTCTACGTCACCGTGGAACATTTATATACATCAATAACGTAAAATAACCTAACCTAACCCAACCTAACATCTCGGCGGTAATATTTGACAACATTCCTGGCGAGTTGGCTTCTCCGTCTCCGTGGGACCTTTATATACATCAATAACGTAATATAACCTAACCTAACCCAACCTAACATCTCGGCGGTAATATTTGGCAACATTCCCGGCTTGTTGGCCTCTACGTCTCCGTGGGACCTTTATATACATCAATAACGTAATATAACCGAACCTAACCCAACCTAACATCTCGGCGGTAATATTTGACAACATTCCTGGCGAGTTGGCCTCTACGTCTCCGTGGGAACTTTATATACATCAATAACACTATATAAGCTAGCCTAACCCAATCTAACATCTCGGCGGTAATATTTGACCACATTTCTGGCTTGTTGGCCTCTACGTCTCCGTGGGACCTTTATATACTTCAATAACGTAGTATAAACTAACCTAACCCAAACTATCATCTCAGCGGTAAAATTTGACAACATTCCTGGCGAGTTGGCCTCTACGTCTCCGTGGGACCTTTATGTACATCAAAACCGTAATATAACTTAACCTAAGCCAACCTATCATCTCGGCGGTAATATTTGACCACATTCCTGACGAGTTGGCCTCTACGTCTCCGTGGGAACGTCATATACATCAATAACGTAATATAACCTAACCTAACACAACCTAACATCTCGGCGGTAATATTTGACAGCATTCCTGGCGAGTTGGCCTCTAGGTCTCCGTTTGACCTTCATATACATCAATAACGTAATATAACCTAACCTAACCCAACCTATCATCTCGGCGGTAATATTTGAGCACATTCCTGGCGAGTTGGCCTCTACGTCTCCGCTGGACCTTCATATACATCAATAACGTAATATAAATTAACCTAACCCAACCTATCCTCTCAGCGGTAATATTTGAGAACATTCCTGGCGAGTTGGCCTCTACGTCTCCGTGGGACCTTTATATACATCAATAACGTAATATAACCTAACCTAACCCAACCAATCATTTCGGCGGTAAAATATGACAACATTTCTGGCGAGTTGGCCTCTACGTCTCCGTGGAACATTTATATACATCAATAACGTAAAATAACCTAACCTAAGCCAACCTATCATCTCGGCGGTAATATTTGACAACATTCCTGGCGAGTTGGCCTCTACGTCTCCGTGGGACCTTTATATACATCAATAACGTAATATAACCTAACCTAACCCAACCTAACATCTCGGCGGTAATATTTGACAACATTCCTGGCGAGTTGGCTTCTCCGTCTCCGTGGGACCTTTATATACATTAATAACGTAATATAACCTAACCTAACCCAACCTATCATCTCGGCGGTAATATTTGACAACATTCCTGGCGAGTTGGCCTCTACGTCTCCGTGGGACCTTTATATACATCAATAACGTAATATAACCTAACCTAACCCAACCTAACATCTCGGCGGTAATATTTGACAACATTCCTGGCGAGTTGGCCTCTACGTCTCCGTGGGACCTTCATATACATCAATAACGTAATATAACTTAACCTAACCCAACCTATCATCTCAGCGGTAATATTTGGCAACATTCCCGGCTTGTTGGCCTCTACGTCTCCGTGGGACCTTTATATACATTAATAACGTAATATAACGTAACCTAACCCACCAAACCTCTCGGGGTACCATTTAACCACATTCCTTGATTGTCGGGCCCTACTTCTCGGTGGGAACACTGTATACGTCTATGACGTAATACAGCCTAACCTAAACCAACCTACCATCTCGGCGGTAATATTGGACAACATTCCTGACGAGTTGGCCTCTACGTCTCCGTTTGACCTTCATATACATCAATAACGTAATATAACCTAACCTAACCCAACCTAACATCTCGGCGGTAATATTTGACAGCATTCCTGGCGAGTTGGCCTCTAGGTCTCCGTTTGACCTTCATATACATCAATAACGTAATATAACCTAACCTAACCCAACCTATCATCTCGGCGGTAATATTTGACCACATTCCTGGCGAGTTGGCCTCTACGTCTCCGCTGGACCTTCATATACATCAATAACGTAATATAACCTAACCTAACCCAACCTATCATTTCGGCGGTAAAATATGACAACATTTCTGGCGAGTTGGCCTCTACGTCTCCGTGGAACGTTTATATACATCAATAACGTAAAATAACCTAACCTAACCCAACCTAACATCTCCGCGGTAATATTTGACAACATTCCTGGCGAGTTGGCTTCTCCGTCTCCGTGGAACCTTTATATACATCAATAACGTAATATAACCTAACCTAACCCAACCTAACATCTCGGCGGTAATATTTGACAGCATTCCTGGCGAGTTGGCCTCTAGGTCTCCGTTTGACCTTCATATACATCAATAACGTAATATAACCTAACCTAACCCAACCTAACATCTCGGCGGTAATATTTGACAACATTCCTGGCGAGTTGGCCTCTACGTCTCCGTGGGAACTTTATATACATCAATAACACTATATAAGCTAGCCTAACCCAATCTAACATCTCGGCGGTAATATTTGACCACATTTCTGGCTTGTTGGCCTCTACGTCTCCGTGGGACCTTTATACACTTCAATAACGTAGTATAAACTAACCTAACCCAAACTATCATCTCAGCGGTAAAATTTGACAACATTCCTGGCGAGTTGGCCTCTACGTCTCCGTGGGACCTTTATGTACATCAAAACCGTAATATAACTTAACCTAAGCCAACCTATCATCTCGGCGGTAATATTTGACCACATTCCTGACGAGTTGGCCTCTACGTCTCCGTGGGAACGTCATATACATCAATAACGTAATATAACCTAACCTAACACAACCTAACATCTCGGCGGTAATATTTGACAGCATTCCTGGCGAGTTGGCCTCTAGGTCTCCGTTTGACCTTCATATACATCAATAACGTAATATAACCTAACCTAACCCAACCTATCATCTCGGCGGTAATATTTGACCACATTCCTGGCGAGTTGGCCTCTACGTCTCCGCTGGACCTTCATATACATCAATAACGTAATATAAATTAACCTAACCCAACCTATCCTCTCAGCGGTAATATTTGAGAACATTCCTGGCGAGTTGGCCTCTACGTCTCCGTGGGACCTTTATATACATCAATAACGTAATATAACCTAACCTAACCCAACCAATCATTTCGGCGGTAAAATATGACAACATTTCTGGCGAGTTGGCCTCTACGTCTCCGTGGAACATTTATATACATCAATAACGTAAAATAACCTAACCTAAGCCAACCTATCATCTCGGCGGTAATATTTGACAACATTCCTGGCGAGTTGGCCTCTACGTCTCCGTGGGACCTTTATATACATCAATAACGTAATATAACCTAACCTAACCCAACCTAACATCTCGGCGGTAATATTTGACAACATTCCTGGCGAGTTGGCTTCTCCGTCTCCGTGGGACCTTTATATACATCAATAACGTAATATAACCTAACCTAACCCAACCTATCATCTCGGCGGTAATATTTGACAACATTCCTGGCGAGTTGGCCTCTACGTCTCCGTGGGACCTTTATATACATCAATAACGTAATATAACCTAACCTAACCCAACCTAACATCTCGGCGGTAATATTTGACAACATTCCTGGCGAGTTGGCTTCTCCGTCTCCGTGGGACCTTTATATACATCAATAACGTAATATAACCTAACCTAACCCAACCTAACATCTCGGCGGTAATATTTGGCAACATTCCCGGCTTGTTGGCCTCTACGTCTCCGTGGGACCTTTATATACATCAATAACGTAATATAACCGAACCTAACCCAACCTAACATCTCGGCGGTAATATTTGACAACATTCCTGGCGAGTTGGCCTCTACGTCTCCGTGGGAACTTTATATACATCAATAACACTATATAAGCTAGCCTAACCCAATCTAACATCTCGGCGGTAATATTTGACAACATTTCTGGCTTGTTGGCCTCTACGTCTCCGTGGGACCTTTATATACTTCAATAACGTAGTATAAACTAACCTAACCCAAACTATCATCTCGGCGGTAAAATTTGACAACATTCCTGGCGAGTTGGCCTCTACGTCTCCGTGGGACCTTTATGTACATCAAAACCGTAATATAACCTAACCTAAGCCAACCTATCATCTCGGCGGTAATATTTGACCACATTCCTGACGAGTTGGCCTCTACGTCTCCGTGGGAACGTCATATACATCAATAACGTAATATAACCTAACCTAACACAACCTAACATCTCGGCGGTAATATTTGACAGCATTCCTGGCGAGTTGGCCTCTAGGTCTCCGCTGGACCTTCATATACATCAATAACGTAATATAAATTAACCTAACCCAATCTATCCTCTCAGCGGTAATATTTGAGAACATTCCTGGCGAGTTGGCCTCTACGTCTCCGTGGGACCTTCATATACATCAATAACGTAATATAACTTAACCTAACCCAACCTATCATCTCAGCGGTAATATTTGGCAACATTCCCGGCTTGTTGGCCTCTACGTCTCCGTGGGACCTTTATATACATTAATAACGTAATATAACGTAACCTAACCCACCAAACCTCTCGGGGTACCATTTAACCACATTCCTTGATTGTCGGGCCCTACTTCTCGGTGGGAACACTGTATACGTCTATGACGTAATACAACCTAACCTAAACCAACCTACCATCTCGGCGGTAATATTGGACAACATTCCTGACGAGTTGGCCTCTACGTCTCCGTGGGAACTTCATATACATCAATAACGTAATATAACCTAACCTAACCCAACCTAACATCTCGGCGGTAATATTTGACAGCATTCCTGGCGAGTTGGCCTCTAGGTCTCCGTTTGACCTTCATATACATCAATAACGTAATATAACCTAACCTAACCCAACCTATCATCTCGGCGGTAATATTTGACCACATTCCTGGCGAGTTGGCCTCTACGTCTCCGCTGGACCTTCATATACATCAATAACGTAATATAACCTAACCTAACCCAACCTATCATTTCGGCGGTAAAATATGACAACATTTCTGGCGAGTTGGCCTCTACGTCTCCGTGGAACATTTATATACATCAATAACGTAAAATAACCTAACCTAACCCAACCTAACATCTCCGCGGTAATATTTGACAACATTCCTGGCGAGTTGGCTTCTCCGTCTCCGTGGGACCTTTATATACATCAATAACGTAATATAACCTAACCTAACCCAACCTAACATCTCGGCGGTAATATTTGACAGCATTCCTGGCGAGTTGGCCTCTAGGTCTCCGTTTGACCTTCATATACATCAATAACGTAATATAACCTAACCTAACCCAACCTATCATCTGGGCGGTAATATTTGACCACATTCCTGGCGAGTTGGCCTCTACGTCTCCGTGGGACCTTCATATACATCAATAACGTAATATAACTTAACCTAACCCAACCTATCATCTCAGCGGTAATATTTGGCAACATTCCCGGCTTGTTGGCCTCTACGTCTCCGTGGGACCTTTATATACATTAATAACGTAATATAACGTAACCTAACCCACCAAACCTCTCGGGGCACCATTTAACCACATTCCTTGATTGTCGGGCCCTACTTCTCGGTGGGAACACTGTATACGTCTATGACGTAATACAGCCTAACCTAAACCAACCTACCATCTCGGCGGTAATATTGGACAACATTCCTGACGAGTTGGCCTCTACGTCTCCGTGGGAACTTCATATACATCAATAACGTAATATAACCTAACCTAACCCAACCTAACATCTCGGCGGTAATATTTGACCACATTCCTGGCGAGTTGGCCTCTACGTCTCCGCTGGACCTTCATATACATCAATAACGTAATATAAATTAACCTAACCCAACCTATCATCTCAGCGGTAATATTTGAGAACATTCCTGGCGAGTTGGCCTCTACGTCTCCGTGGGACCTTTATATACATCAATAACGTAATATAACCTAACCTAACCCAACCTATCATTTCGGCGGTAAAATATGACAACATTTCTGGCGAGTTGGCCTCTACGTCTCCGTGGAACATTTATATACATCAATAACGTAAAATAACCTAACCTAACCCAACCTAACATCTCGGCGGTAATATTTGACAACATTCCTGGCGAGTTGGCTTCTCCGTCTCCGTGGGACCTTTATATACATCAATAACGTAATATAACCTAACCTAACCCAACCTAACATCTCGGCGGTAATATTTGACAGCATTCCTGGCGAGTTGGCCTCTAGGTCTCCGTTTGACCTTCATATACATCAATAACGTAATATAACCTAACCTAACCCAACCTATCATCTGGGCGGTAATATTTGACCACATTCCTGGCGAGTTGGCCTCTACGTCTCCGTGGGACCTTCATATACATCAATAACGTAATATAACTTAACCTAACCCAACCTATCATCTCAGCGGTAATATTTGGCAACATTCCCGGCTTGTTGGCCTCTACGTCTCCGTGGGACCTTTATATACATTAATAACGTAATATAACGTAACCTAACCCACCAAACCTCTCGGGGTACCATTTAACCACATTCCTTGATTGTCGGGCCCTACTTCTCGGTGGGAACACTGTATACGTCTATGACGTAATACAGCCTAACCTAAACCAACCTACCATCTCGGCGGTAATATTGGACAACATTCCTGACGAGTTGGCCTCTACGTCTCCGTTTGACCTTCATATACATCAATAACGTAATATAACCTAACCTAACCCAACCTAACATCTCGGCGGTAATATTTGACAGCATTCCTGGCGAGTTGGCCTCTAGGTCTCCGTTTGACCTTCATATACATCAATAACGTAATATAACCTAACCTAACCCAACCTATCATCTCGGCGGTAATATTTGACCACATTCCTGGCGAGTTGGCCTCTACGTCTCCGCTGGACCTTCATATACATCAATAACGTAATATAACCTAACCTAACCCAACCTATCATTTCGGCGGTAAAATATGACAACATTTCTGGCGAGTTGGCCTCTACGTCTCCGTGGAACATTTATATACATCAATAACGTAAAATAACCTAACCTAACCCAACCTAACATCTCCGCGGTAATATTTAACAACATTCCTGGCGAGTTGGCTTCTCCGTCTCCGTGGGACCTTTATATACATCAATAACGTAATATAACCTAACCTAACCCAACCTAACATCTCGGCGGTAATATTTGACAGCATTCCTGGCGAGTTGGCCTCTAGGTCTCCGTTTGACCTTCATATACATCAATAACGTAATATAACCTAACCTAACCCAACCTATCATCTGGGCGGTAATATTTGACCACATTCCTGGCGAGTTGGCCTCTACGTCTCCGTGGGACCTTCATATACATCAATAACGTAATATAACTTAACCTAACCCAACCTATCATCTCAGCGGTAATATTTGGCAACATTCCCGGCTTGTTGGCCTCTACGTCTCCGTGGAACATTTATATACATCAATAACGTAAAATAACCTAACCTAACCCAACCTAACATCTCGGCGGTAATATTTGACAACATTCCTGGCGAGTTGGCTTCTCCGTCTCCGTGGGACCTTTATATACATCAATAACGTAATATAACCTAACCTAACCCAACCTAACATCTCGGCGGTAATATTTGGCAACATTCCCGGCTTGTTGGCCTCTACGTCTCCGTGGGACCTTTATATACATCAATAACGTAATATAACCGAACCTAACCCAACCTAACATCTCGGCGGTAATATTTGACAACATTCCTGGCGAGTTGGCCTCTACGTCTCCGTGGGAACTTTATATACATCAATAACACTATATAAGCTAGCCTAACCCAATCTAACATCTCGGCGGTAATATTTGACCACATTTCTGGCTTGTTGGCCTCTACGTCTCCGTGGGACCTTTATATACTTCAATAACGTAGTATAAACTAACCTAACCCAAACTATCATCTCAGCGGTAAAATTTGACAACATTCCTGGCGAGTTGGCCTCTACGTCTCCGTGGGACCTTTATGTACATCAAAACCGTAATATAACTTAACCTAAGCCAACCTATCATCTCGGCGGTAATATTTGACCACATTCCTGACGAGTTGGCCTCTACGTCTCCGTGGGAACGTCATATACATCAATAACGTAATATAACCTAACCTAACACAACCTAACATCTCGGCGGTAATATTTGACAGCATTCCTGGCGAGTTGGCCTCTAGGTCTCCGTTTGACCTTCATATACATCAATAACGTAATATAACCTAACCTAACCCAACCTATCATCTCGGCGGTAATATTTGACCACATTCCTGGCGAGTTGGCCTCTACGTCTCCGCTGGACCTTCATATACATCAATAACGTAATATAAATTAACCTAACCCAACCTATCCTCTCAGCGGTAATATTTGAGAACATTCCTGGCGAGTTGGCCTCTACGTCTCCGTGGGACCTTTATATACATCAATAACGTAATATAACCTAACCTAACCCAACCAATCATTTCGGCGGTAAAATATGACAACATTTCTGGCGAGTTGGCCTCTACGTCTCCGTGGGAACGTCATATACATCAATAACGTAATATAACCTAACCTAACCCAACCTAACATCTCGGCGGTAATATTTGACAGCATTCCTGGCGAGTTGGCCTCTAGGTCTCCGTTTGACCTTCATATACATCAATAACGTAATATAACCTAACCTAACCCAACCTATCATCTGGGCGGTAATATTTGACCACATTCCTGGCGAGTTGGCCTCTACGTCTCCGTGGGACCTTCATATACATCAATAACGTAATATAACTTAACCTAACCCAACCTATCATCTCAGCGGTAATATTTGGCAACATTCCCGGCTTGTTGGCCTCTACGTCTCCGTGGAACATTTATATACATCAATAACGTAAAATAACCTAACCTAACCCAACCTAACATCTCGGCGGTAATATTTGACAACATTCCTGGCGAGTTGGCTTCTCCGTCTCCGTGGGACCTTTATATACATCAATAACGTAATATAACCTAACCTAACCCAACCTAACATCTCGGCGGTAATATTTGGCAACATTCCCGGCTTGTTGGCCTCTACGTCTCCGTGGGACCTTTATATACATCAATAACGTAATATAACCGAACCTAACCCAACCTAACATCTCGGCGGTAATATTTGACAACATTCTTGGCGAGTTGGCCTCTACGTCTCCGTGGGAACTTTATATACATCAATAACACTATATAAGCTAGCCTAACCCAATCTAACATCTCGGCGGTAATATTTGACCACATTTCTGGCTTGTTGGCCTCTACGTCTCCGTGGGACCTTTATATACTTCAATAACGTAGTATAAACTAACCTAACCCAAACTATCATCTCAGCGGTAAAATTTGACAACATTCCTGGCGAGTTGGCCTCTACGTCTCCGTGGGACCTTTATGTACATCAAAACCGTAATATAACTTAACCTAAGCCAACCTATTATCTCGGCGGTAATATTTGACCACATTCCTGACGAGTTGGCCTCTACGTCTCCGTGGGAACGTCATATACATCAATAACGTAATATAACCTAACCTAACACAACCTAACATCTCGGCGGTAATATTTGACAGCATTCCTGGCGAGTTGGCCTCTAGGTCTCCGTTTGACCTTCATATACATCAATAACGTAATATAACCTAACCTAACCCAACCTATCATCTCGGCGGTAATATTTGACCACATTCCTGGCGAGTTGGCCTCTACGTCTCCGCTGGACCTTCATATACATCAATAACGTAATATAAATTAACCTAACCCAACCTATCCTCTCAGCGGTAATATTTGAGAACATTCCTGGCGAGTTGGCCTCTACGTCTCCGTGGGACCTTTATATACATCAATAACGTAATATAACCTAACCTAACCCAACCAATCATTTCGGCGGTAAAATATGACAACATTTCTGGCGAGTTGGCCTCTACGTCTCCGTGGAACATTTATATACATCAATAACGTAAAATAACCTAACCTAAGCCAACCTATCATCTCGGCGGTAATATTTGACAACATTCCTGGCGAGTTGGCCTCTACGTCTCCGTGGGACCTTTATATACATCAATAACGTAATATAACCTAACCTAACCCAACCTAACATCTCGGCGGTAATATTTGACAACATTCCTGGCGAGTTGGCTTCTCCGTCTCCGTGGGACCTTTATATACATCAATAACGTAATATAACCTAACCTAACCCAACCTAACATCTCGGCGGTAATATTTGGCAACATTCCCGGCTTGTTGGCCTCTACGTCTCCGTGGGACCTTTATATACATCAATAACGTAATATAACCGAACCTAACCCAACCTAACATCTCGGCGGTAATATTTGACAACATTCCTGGCGAGTTGGCCTCTACGTCTCCGTGGGAACTTTATATACATCAATAACACTATATAAGCTAGCCTAACCCAATCTAACATCTCGGCGGTAATATTTGACAACATTTCTGGCTTGTTGGCCTCTACGTCTCCGTGGGACCTATATATACTTCAATAACGTAGTATAAACTAACCTAACCCAAACTATCATCTCGGCGGTAAAATTTGACAACATTCCTGGCGAGTTGGCCTCTACGTCTCCGTGGGAACTTTATATACATCAATAACACTATATAAGCTAGCCTAACCCAATCTAACATCTCGGCGGTAATATTTGACCACATTTCTGGCTTGTTGGCCTCTACGTCTCCGTGGGACCTTTATATACTTCAATAACGTAGTATAAACTAACCTAACCCAAACTATCATCTCGGCGGTAAAATTTGACAACATTCCTGGCGAGTTGGCCTCTACGTCTCCGTGGGAACTTTATGTACATCAAAAACGTAATATAACCTAACCTAAGCCAACCTATCATCTCGGCGGTAATATTTGACCACATTCCTGACGAGTTGGCCTCTACGTCTCCGTGGGAACGTCATATACATCAATAACGTAATATAACCTAACCTAACACAACCTAACATCTCGGCGGTAATATTTGACAGCATTCCTGGCGAGTTGGCTTCTCCGTCTCCGTGGGACCTTTATATACATCAATAACGTAATATAACCTAACCTAACCCAACCTAACATCTCGGCGGTAATATTTGGCAACATTCCCGGCTTGTTGGCCTCTACGTCTCCGTGGGACCTTTATATACATCAATAACGTAATATAACCGAACCTAACCCAACCTAACATCTCGGCGGTAATATTTGACAACATTCCTGGCGAGTTGGCCTCTACGTCTCCGTGGGAACTTTATATACATCAATAACACTATATAAGCTAGCCTAACCCAATCTAACATCTCGGCGGTAATATTTGACCACATTTCTGGCTTGTTGGCCTCTACGTCTCCGTGGGACCTTTATATACTTCAATAACGTAGTATAAACTAACCTAACCCAAACTATCATCTCAGCGGTAAAATTTGACAACATTCCTGGCGAGTTGGCCTCTACGTCTCCGTGGGACCTTTATGTACATCAAAACCGTAATATAACTTAACCTAAGCCAACCTATCATCTCGGCGGTAATATTTGACCACATTCCTGACGAGTTGGCCTCTACGTCTCCGTGGGAACGTCATATACATCAATAACGTAATATAACCTAACCTAACACAACCTAACATCTCGGCGGTAATATTTGACAGCATTCCTGGCGAGTTGGCCTCTAGGTCTCCGTTTGACCTTCATATACATCAATAACGTAATATAACCTAACCTAACCCAACCTATCATCTCGGCGGTAATATTTGACCACATTCCTGGCGAGTTGGCCTCTACGTCTCCGCTGGACCTTCATATACATCAATAACGTAATATAAATTAACCTAACCCAACCTATCCTCTCAGCGGTAATATTTGAGAACATTCCTGGCGAGTTGGCCTCTACGTCTCCGTGGGACCTTTATATACATCAATAACGTAATATAACCTAACCTAACCCAACCAATCATTTCGGCGGTAAAATATGACAACATTTCTGGCGAGTTGGCCTCTACGTCTCCGTGGGAACGTCATATACATCAATAACGTAATATAACCTAACCTAACCCAACCTAACATCTCGGCGGTAATATTTGACAGCATTCCTGGCGAGTTGGCCTCTAGGTCTCCGTTTGACCTTCATATACATCAATAACGTAATATAACCTAACCTAACCCAACCTATCATCTGGGCGGTAATATTTGACCACATTCCTGGCGAGTTGGCCTCTACGTCTCCGTGGGACCTTCATATACATCAATAACGTAATATAACTTAACCTAACCCAACCTATCATCTCAGCGGTAATATTTGGCAACATTCCCGGCTTGTTGGCCTCTACGTCTCCGTGGAACATTTATATACATCAATAACGTAAAATAACCTAACCTAACCCAACCTAACATCTCGGCGGTAATATTTGACAACATTCCTGGCGAGTTGGCTTCTCCGTCTCCGTGGGACCTTTATATACATCAATAACGTAATATAACCTAACCTAACCCAACCTAACATCTCGGCGGTAATATTTGGCAACATTCCCGGCTTGTTGGCCTCTACGTCTCCGTGGGACCTTTATATACATCAATAACGTAATATAACCGAACCTAACCCAACCTAACATCTCGGCGGTAATATTTGACAACATTCTTGGCGAGTTGGCCTCTACGTCTCCGTGGGAACTTTATATACATCAATAACACTATATAAGCTAGCCTAACCCAATCTAACATCTCGGCGGTAATATTTGACCACATTTCTGGCTTGTTGGCCTCTACGTCTCCGTGGGACCTTTATATACTTCAATAACGTAGTATAAACTAACCTAACCCAAACTATCATCTCAGCGGTAAAATTTGACAACATTCCTGGCGAGTTGGCCTCTACGTCTCCGTGGGACCTTTATGTACATCAAAACCGTAATATAACTTAACCTAAGCCAACCTATTATCTCGGCGGTAATATTTGACCACATTCCTGACGAGTTGGCCTCTACGTCTCCGTGGGAACGTCATATACATCAATAACGTAATATAACCTAACCTAACACAACCTAACATCTCGGCGGTAATATTTGACAGCATTCCTGGCGAGTTGGCCTCTAGGTCTCCGTTTGACCTTCATATACATCAATAACGTAATATAACCTAACCTAACCCAACCTATCATCTCGGCGGTAATATTTGACCACATTCCTGGCGAGTTGGCCTCTACGTCTCCGCTGGACCTTCATATACATCAATAACGTAATATAAATTAACCTAACCCAACCTATCCTCTCAGCGGTAATATTTGAGAACATTCCTGGCGAGTTGGCCTCTACGTCTCCGTGGGACCTTTATATACATCAATAACGTAATATAACCTAACCTAACCCAACCAATCATTTCGGCGGTAAAATATGACAACATTTCTGGCGAGTTGGCCTCTACGTCTCCGTGGAACATTTATATACATCAATAACGTAAAATAACCTAACCTAAGCCAACCTATCATCTCGGCGGTAATATTTGACAACATTCCTGGCGAGTTGGCCTCTACGTCTCCGTGGGACCTTTATATACATCAATAACGTAATATAACCTAACCTAACCCAACCTAACATCTCGGCGGTAATATTTGACAACATTCCTGGCGAGTTGGCTTCTCCGTCTCCGTGGGACCTTTATATACATCAATAACGTAATATAACCTAACCTAACCCAACCTAACATCTCGGCGGTAATATTTGGCAACATTCCCGGCTTGTTGGCCTCTACGTCTCCGTGGGACCTTTATATACATCAATAACGTAATATAACCGAACCTAACCCAACCTAACATCTCGGCGGTAATATTTGACAACATTCCTGGCGAGTTGGCCTCTACGTCTCCGTGGGAACTTTATATACATCAATAACACTATATAAGCTAGCCTAACCCAATCTAACATCTCGGCGGTAATATTTGACAACATTTCTGGCTTGTTGGCCTCTACGTCTCCGTGGGACCTATATATACTTCAATAACGTAGTATAAACTAACCTAACCCAAACTATCATCTCGGCGGTAAAATTTGACAACATTCCTGGCGAGTTGGCCTCTACGTCTCCGTGGGACCTTTATGTACATCAAAACCGTAATATAACCTAACCTAAGCCAACCTATCATCTCGGCGGTAATATTTGACAACATTCCTGGCGAGTTGGCCTCTACGTCTCCGTGGGAACTTTATATACATCAATAACACTATATAAGCTAGCCTAACCCAACCTAACATCTCGGCGGTAATATTTGGCAACATTCCCGGCTTGTTGGCCTCTACGTCTCCGTTGGACCTTTATATACATCAATAACGTAATATAACCGAACCTAACCCAACCTAACATCTCGGCGGTAATATTTGACAACATTCCTGGCGAGTTGGCCTCTACGTCTCCGTGGGAACTTTATATACATCAATAACACTATATAAGCTAGCCTAACCCAATCTAACATCTCGGCGGTAATATTTGACCACATTTCTGGCTTGTTGGCCTCTACGTCTCCGTGGGACCTTTATATACTTCAATAACGTAGTATAAACTAACCTAACCCAAACTATCATCTCGGCGGTAAAATTTGACAACATTCCTGGCGAGTTGGCCTCTACGTCTCCGTGGGAACTTTATGTACATCAAAAACGTAATATAACCTAACCTAAGCCAACCTATCATCTCGGCGGTAATATTTGACCACATTCCTGACGAGTTGGCCTCTACGTCTCCGTGGGAACGTCATATACATCAATAACGTAATATAACCTAACCTAACACAACCTAACATCTCGGCGGTAATATTTGACAGCATTCCTGGCGAGTTGGCCTCTAGGTCTCCGTTTGACCTTCATATACATCAATAACGTAATATAACCTAACCTAACCCAACCTATCATCTCGGCGGTAATATTTGACCACATTCCTGGCGAGTTGGCCTCTACGTCTCCGCTGGACCTTCATATACATCAATAACGTAATATAAATTAACCTAACCCAACCTATCATCTCAGCGGTAATATTTGAGAACATTCCTGGCGAGTTGGCCTCTACGTCTCCGTGGGACCTTTATATACATCAATAGCGTAATATAACCTAACCTAACCCAACCTATCATTTCGGCGGTAAAATTTGACAACATTTCTGGCGAGTTGGCCTCTACGTCTCCGTGGAACATTTATATACATCAATAACGTAAAATAACCTAACCTAAGCCAACCTATCATCTCGGCGGTAATATTTGACAACATTCCTGGCGAGTTGGCCTCTACGTCTCCGTGGGACCTTTATATACATCAATAACGTAATATAACCTAACCTAACCCAACCTAACATCTCGGCGGTAATATTTGACAACATTCCTGGCGAGTTGGCCTCTACGTCTCCGCTGGACCTTCATATACATCAATAACGTAATATAACCTAACCTAACCCAACCGAACATCTCGGCGGTAATATTTGGCAACATTCCCGGCTTGTTGGCCTCTACGTCTCCGTGGGACCTCTATATACATCAATAACGTAATATAACCGAACTTAACCCAACCTAACATCTCGGCGGTAATATTTGACAACATTCCTGGCGAGTTGGCCTCTACGTCTCCGTGGGACCTTTATATACATCAATAACGTAATATAACCGAACCTAACCCAACCTAACATCTCGGCGGTAATATTTGACAACATTCCTGGCGAGTTGGCCTCTACGTCTCCGTGGGAACTTTATATACAACAATAACACTATATAAGCTAGCCTAACCCAATCTAACATTTCGGCGGTAAAATTTGACAACATTTCTGGCGAGTTGGCCTCTACGTCTCCGTGGAACATTTATATACATCAATAACGTAATATAACCTAACCCAACCCAACCTAACATCTCGGCGGTAATATTTGACCACAATTCTGGCTTGTTGGCCTCTACGTCTCCGTGGGACCTTTATATACTTCAATAACGTAATATAACCTAACCTAACCCAAACTATCATCTCGGCGGTAATATTTGACCACATTCCTGGCGAGTTGGCCTCTACGTCTCCGTGGGACCTTCATATACATCAATAACGTAATATAACTTAACCTAACCCAACCTATCATCTCAGCGGTAATATTTGGCAACATTCCCGGCTTGTTGGCCTCTACGTCTCCGTGGGACCTTTATATACATTAATAACGTAATATAACGTAACCTAACCCACCAAACCTCTCGGGGTACCATTTAACCACATTCCTTGATTGTCGGGCCCTACTTCTCGGTGGGAACACTGTATACGTCTATGACGTAATACAACCTAACCTAAACCAACCTACCATCTCGGCGGTAATATTGGACAACATTCCTGACGAGTTGGCCTCTACGTCTCCGTGGGAACTTCATATACATCAATAACGTAATATAACCTAACCTAACCCAACCTATCATCTCAGCGGTAATATTTGGCAACATTCCCGGCTTGTTGGCCTCTACGTCTCCGTGGGACCTTTATATACATTAATAACGTAATATAACGTAACCTAACCCACCAAACCTCTCGGGGTACCATTTAACCACATTCCTTGATTGTCGGGCCCTACTTCTCGGTGGGAACACTGTATACGTCTATGACGTAATACAGCCTAAGCTAAACCAACCTACCATCTCGGCGGTAATATTTGACCACATTCCTGGCGAGTTGGCCTCTACGTCTCCGTTTGACCTTCATATACATCAATAACGTAATATAACCTAACCTAACCCAACCTATCATCTCAGCGGTAATATTTGAGAACATTCCTGGCGAGTTGGCCTCTACGTCTCCGTGGGACCTTTATATACATCAATAACGTAATATAACCTAACCTAACCCAACCTATCATTTCGGCGGTAAAATATGACAACATTTCTGGCGAGTTGGCCTCTACGTCTCCGTGGAACATTTATATACATCAATAACGTAAAATAACCTAACCGAACCCAACCTAACATCTCGGCGGTAATATTTGACAACATTCCTGGCGAGTTGGCTTCTCCGTCTCCGTGGGACCTTTATATACATCAATAACGTAATATAACCTAACCTAACCCAACCTAACATCTCGGCGGTAATATTTGGCAACATTCCCGGCTTGTTGGCCTCTACGTCTCCGTGGGACCTTTATATACATCAATAACGTAATATAACCGAACCTAACCCAACCTAACATCTCGGCGGTAATATTTGACAACATTCCTGGCGAGTTGGCCTCTACGTCTCCGTGGGAACTTTATATACATCAATAACACTATATAAGCTAGCCTAACCCAATCTAACATCTCGGCGGTAATATTTGACCACATTTCTGGCTTGTTGGCCTCTACGTCTCCGTGGGACCTTTATATACTTCAATAACGTAGTATAAACTAACCTAACCCAAACTATCATTTCGGCGGTAAAATTTGACAACATTCCTGGCGAGTTGGCCTCTAGGTCTCCGTGGGACCTTTATGTACATCAAAACCGTAATATAACCTAACCTAAGCCAACCTATCATCTCGGCGGTAATATTTGACCACATTCCTGACGAGTTGGCCTCTACGTCTCCGTGGGAACGTCATATACATCAATAACGTAATATAACCTAACCTAACACAACCTAACATCTCGGCGGTAATATTTGACAGCATTCCTGGCGAGTTGGCCTCTAGGTCTCCGTTTGACCTTCATATACATCAATAACGTAATATAACCTAACCTAACCCAACCTATCATCTCGGCGGTAATATTTGACCACATTCCTGGCGAGTTGGCCTCTACGTCTCCGCTGGACCTTCATATACATCAATAACGTAATATAAATTAACCTAACCCAATCTATCCTCTCAGCGGTAATATTTGAGAACATTCCTGGCGAGTTGGCCTCTACGTCTCCGTGGGACCTTTATATACATCAATAACGTAATATAACCTAACCTAACCCAACCAATCATTTCGGCGGTAAAATTTGACAACATTTCTGGCGAGTTGGCCTCTACGTCTCCGTGGAACATTTATATACATCAATAACGTAAAATAACCTAACCTAAGCCAACCTATCATCTCGGCGGTAATATTTGACAACATTCCTGGCGAGTTGGCCTCTACGTCTCCGTGGGACCTTTATATACATCAATAACGTAATATAACCTAACCTAACCCAACCTAACATCTCGGCGGTAATATTTGACAACATTCCTGGCGAGTTGGCTTCTCCGTCTCCGTGGGACCTTTATATACATCAATAACGTAATATAACCTAACCTAACCCAACCTAACATCTCGGCGGTAATATTTGGCAACATTCCCGGCTTGTTGGCCTCTACGTCTCCGTGGGACCTTTATATACATCAATAACGTAATATAACCGAACCTAACCCAACCTAACATCTCGGCGGTAATATTTGACAACATTCCTGGCGAGTTGGCCTCTACGTCTCCGTGGGAACTTTATATACATCAATAACACTATGTAAGCTAGCCTAACCCAATCTAACATCTCGGCGGTAATATTTGACAACATTTCTGGCTTGTTGGCCTCTACGTCTCCGTGGGACCTTTATATACTTCAATAACGTAGTATAAACTAACCTAACCCAAACTATCATCTCGGCGGTAAAATTTGACAACATTTCTGGCGAGTTGGCCTCTACGTCTCCGTGGGACCTTTATGTACATCAAAACCGTAATATAACCTAACCTAAGCCAACCTATCATCTCGGCGGTAATATTTGACCACATTCCTGACGAGTTGGCCTCTACGTCTCCGTGGGAACGTCATATACATCAATAATGTAATATAACCTAACCTAACACAACCTAACATCTCGGCGGTAATATTTGACAGCATTCCTGGCGAGTTGGCCTCTAGGTCTCCGTTTGACCTTCATATACATCAATAACGTAATATAACCTAACCTAACCCAACCTATCATCTCGGCGGTAATATTTGACCACATTCCTGGCGAGTTGGCCTCTACGTCTCCGCTGGACCTTCATATACATCAATAACGTAATATAAATTAACCTAACCCAATCTATCCTCTCAGCGGTAATATTTGAGAACATTCCTGGCGAGTTGGCCTCTACGTCTCCGTGGGACCTTTATATACATCAATAACGTAATATAACCTAACCTAACCCAACCAATCATTTCGGCGGTAAAATTTGACAACATTTCTGGCGAGTTGGCCTCTACGTCTCCGTGGAACATTTATATACATCAATAACGTAAAATAACCTAACCTAAGCCAACCTATCATCTCGGCGGTAATATTTGACAACATTCCTGGCGAGTTGGCCTCTACGTCTCCGCTGGACCTTCATATACATCAATAACGTAATATAACCTAACCTAACCCACCCGAACATCTCGGCGGTAATATTTGGCAACATTCCCGGCTTGTTGGCCTCTACGTCTCCGTGGGACCTCTATATACATCAATAACGTAATATAACCGAACCTAACCCAACCTAACATCTCGGCGGTAATATTTGACAACATTCCTGGCGAGTTGGCCTCTACGTCTCCGTGGGACCTTTATATACATCAATAACGTAATATAACCGAACCTAACCCAACCTAACATCTCGGCGGTAATATTTGACAACATTCCTGGCGAGTTGGCCTCTACGTCTCCGTGGGAACTTTATATACAACAATAACACTATATAAGCTAGCCTAACCCAATCTAACATTTCGGCGGTAAAATTTGACAACATTTCTGGCGAGTTGGCCTCTACGTCTCCGTGGAACATTTATATACATCAATAACGTAATATAACCTAACCTAACCCAACCTAACATCTCGGCGGTAATATTTGACCACAATTCTGGCTTGTTGGCCTCTACGTCTCCGTGGGACCTTTATATACTTCAATAACGTAATATAACCTAACCTAACCCAAACTATCATCTCGGCGGTAATATTTGACCACATTCCTGGCGAGTTGGCCTCTACGTCTCCGTTTGACCTTCATATACATCAATAACGTAATATAACCTAACCTAACCCAACCTATCATCTGGGCGGTAATATTTGACCACATTCCTGGCGAGTTGGCCTCTACGTCTCCGTGGGACCTTCATATACATCAATAACGTAATATAACTTAACCTAACCCAACCTATCATCTCAGCGGTAATATTTGGCAACATTCCCGGCTTGTTGGCCTCTACGTCTCCGTGGGACCTTTATATACATTAATAACGTAATATAACGTAACCTAACCCACCAAACCTCTCGGGGTACCATTTAACCACATTCCTTGATTGTCGGGCCCTACTTCTCGGTGGGAACACTGTATACGTCTATGACGTAATACAACCTAACCTAAACCAACCTACCATCTCGGCGGTAATATTGGACAACATTCCTGACGAGTTGGCCTCTACGTCTCCGTGGGAACTTCATATACATCAATAACGTAATATAACCTAACCTAACCCAACCTATCATCTCAGCGGTAATATTTGGCAACATTCCCGGCTTGTTGGCCTCTACGTCTCCGTGGGACCTTTATATACATTAATAACGTAATATAACGTAACCTAACCCACCAAACCTCTCGGGGTACCATTTAACCACATTCCTTGATTGTCGGGCCCTACTTCTCGGTGGGAACACTGTATACGTCTATGACGTAATACAGCCTAAGCTAAACCAACCTACCATCTCGGCGGTAATATTTGACCACATTCCTGGCGAGTTGGCCTCTACGTCTCCGTTTGACCTTCATATACATCAATAACGTAAGATAACCTAACCTAACCCAACCTATCATCTCAGCGGTAATATTTGAGAACATTCCTGGCGAGTTGGCCTCTACGTCTCCGTGGGACCTTTATATACATCAATAACGTAATATAACCTAACCTAACCCAACCTATCATTTCGGCGGTAAAATATGACAACATTTCTGGCGAGTTGGCCTCTACGTCTCCGTGGAACATTTATATACATCAATAACGTAAAATAACCTAACCGAACCCAACCTAACATCTCGGCGGTAATATTTGACAACATTCCTGGCGAGTTGGCTTCTCCGTCTCCGTGGGACCTTTATATACATCAATAACGTAATATAACCTAACCTAACCCAACCTAACATCTCGGCGGTAATATTTGGCAACATTCCCGGCTTGTTGGCCTCTACGTCTCCGTGGGACCTTTATATACATCAATAACGTAATATAACCGAACCTAACCCAACCTAACATCTCGGCGGTAATATTTGACAACATTCCTGGCGAGTTGGCCTCTACGTCTCCGTGGGAACTTTATATACATCAATAACACTATATAAGCTAGCCTAACCCAATCTAACATCTCGGCGGTAATATTTGACCACATTTCTGGCTTGTTGGCCTCTACGTCTCCGTGGGACCTTTATATACTTCAATAACGTAGTATAAACTAACCTAACCCAAACTATCATCTCGGCGGTAAAATTTGACAACATTCCTGGCGAGTTGGCCTCTAGGTCTCCGTGGGACCTTTATGTACATCAAAACCGTAATATAACCTAACCTAAGCCAACCTATCATCTCGGCGGTAATATTTGACCACATTCCTGACGAGTTGGCCTCTACGTCTCCGTGGGAACGTCATATACATCAATAACGTAATATAACCTAACCTAACACAACCTAACATCTCGGCGGTAATATTTGACAGCATTCCTGGCGAGTTGGCCTCTAGGTCTCCGTTTGACCTTCATATACATCAATAACGTAATATAACCTAACCTAACCCAACCTATTATCTCGGCGGTAATATTTGACCACATTCCTTGCGAGTTGGCCTCTACGTCTCCGCTGGACCTTCATATACATCAATAACGTAATATAAATTAACCTAACCCAATCTATCCTCTCAGCGGTAATATTTGAGAACATTCCTGGCGAGTTGGCCTCTACGTCTCCGTGGGACCTTTATATACATCAATAACGTAATATAACCTAACCTAACCCAACCAATCATTTCGGCGGTAAAATTTGACAACATTTCTGGCGAGTTGGCCTCTACGTCTCCGTGGAACATTTATATACATCAATAACGTAAAATAACCTAACCTAAGCCAACCTATCATCTCGGCGGTAATATTTGACAACATTCCTGGCGAGTTGGCCTCTACGTCTCCGTGGGACCTTTATATACATCAATAACGTAATATAACCTAACCTAACCCAACCTAACATCTCGGCGGTAATATTTGACAACATTCCTGGCGAGTTGGCTTCTCCGTCTCCGTGGGACCTTTATATACATCAATAACGTAATATAACCTAACCTAACCCAACCTAACATCTCGGCGGTAATATTTGGCAACATTCCCGGCTTGTTGGCCTCTACGTCTCCGTGGGACCTTTATATACATCAATAACGTAATATAACCGAACCTAACCCAACCTAACATCTCGGCGGTAATATTTGACAACATTCCTGGCGAGTTGGCCTCTACGTCTCCGTGGGAACTTTATATACGTCAATAACACTATATAAGCTAGCCTAACCCAATCTAACATCTCGGCGGTAATATTTGACAACATTTCTGGCTTGTTGGCCTCTACGTCTCCGTGGGACCTTTATATACTTCAATAACGTAGTATAAACTAACCTAACCCAAACTATCATCTCGGCGGTAAAATTTGACAACATTTCTGGCGAGTTGGCCTCTACGTCTCCGTGGGACCTTTATGTACATCAAAACCGTAATATAACCTAACCTAAGCCAACCTATCATCTCGGCGGTAATATTTGACCACATTCCTGACGAGTTGGCCTCTACGTCTCCGTGGGAACGTCATATACATCAATAACGTAATATAACCTAACCTAACACAACCTAACATCTCGGCGGTAATATTTGACAGCATTCCTGGCGAGTTGGCCTCTAGGTCTCCGTTTGACCTTCATATACATCAATAACGTAATATAACCTAACCTAACCCAACCTATCATCTCGGCGGTAATATTTGACCACATTCCTGGCGAGTTGGCCTCTACGTCTCCGCTGGACCTTCATATACATCAATAACGTAATATAAATTAACCTAACCCAATCTATCCTCTCAGCGGTAATATTTGAGAACATTCCTGGCGAGTTGGCCTCTACGTCTCCGTGGGACCTTTATATACATCAATAACGTAATATAACCTAACCTAACCCAACCAATCATTTCGGCGGTAAAATTTGACAACATTTCTGGCGAGTTGGCCTCTACGTCTCCGTGGAACATTTATATACATCAATAACGTAAAATAACCTAACCTAAGCCAACCTATCATCTCGGCGGTAATATTTGACAACATTCCTGGCGAGTTGGCCTCTACGTCTCCGTGGGACCTTTATATACATCAATAACGTAATATAACCTAACCTAACCCAACCTAACATCTCGGCGGTAATATTTGACAACATTCCTGGCGAGTTGGCCTCTACGTCTCCGCTGGACCTTCATATACATCAATAACGTAATATAACCTAACCTAACCCAACCGAACATCTCGGCGGTAATATTTGGCAACATTCCCGGCTTGTTGGCCTCTACGTCTCCGTGGGACCTCTATATACATCAATAACGTAATATAAGCGAACCTAACCCAACCTAACATCTCGGCGGTAATATTTGACAACATTCCTGGCGAGTTGGCCTCTACGTCTCCGTGGGAACTTTATATACATCAATAACACTATATAAGCTAGCCTAACCCAATCTAACATCTCGGCGGTAATATTTGACCACATTTCTGGCTTGTTGGCCTCTACGTCTCCGTGGGACCTTTATATACTTCAATAACGTAGTATAAACTAACCTAACCCAAACTATCATCTCGGCGGTAAAATTTGACAACATTCCTGGCGAGTTGGCCTCTACGTCTCCGTGGGACCTTTATGTACATCAAAACCGTAATATAACCTAACCTAAGCCAACCTATCATCTCGGCGGTAATATTTGACCACATTCCTGACGAGTTGGCCTCTACGTCTCCGTGGGAACGTCATATACATCAATAACGTAATATAACCTAACGTAACACAACATAACATCTCGGCGGTAATATTTGACAGCATTCCTGGCGAGTTGGCCTCTAGGTCTCCGTTTGACCTTCATATACATCAATAACGTAATATAACCTAACCTAACCCAACCTATCATCTCGGCGGTAATATTTGACCACATTCCTGGCGAGTTGGCCTCTACGTCTCCGCTGGACCTTCATATACATCAATAACGTAATATAAATTAACCTAACCCAACCTATCCTCTCAGCGGTAATATTTGAGAACATTCCTGGCGAGTTGGCCTCTACGTCTCCGTGGGACCTTTATATACATCAATAACGTAATATAACCTAACCTAACCCAACCAATCATTTCGGCGGTAAAATTTGACAACATTTCTGGCGAGTTGGCCTCTACGTCTCCGTGGAACATTTATATACATCAATAACGTAAAATAACCTAACCTAAGCCAACCTATCATCTCGGCGGTAATATTTGACAACATTCCTGGCGAGTTGGCCTCTACGTCTCCGTGGGACCTTTATATACATCAATAACGTAATATAACCTAACCTAACCCAACCTAACATCTCGGCGGTAATATTTGACAACATTCCTGGCGAGTTGGCTTCTCCGTCTCCGTGGGACCTTTATATACATCAATAACGTAATATAACCTAACCTAACCCAACCTAACATCTCGGCGGTAATATTTGGCAACATTCCCGGCTTGTTGGCCTCTACGTCTCCGTGGGACCTTTATATACATCAATAACGTAATATAACCGAACCTAACCCAACCTAACATCTCGGCGGTAATATTTGACAACATTCCTGGCGAGTTGGCCTCTACGTCTCCGTGGGAACTTTATATACATCAATAACACTATATAAGCTAGCCTAACCCAATCTAACATCTCGGCGGTAATATTTGACCACATTTCTGGCTTGTTGGCCTCTACGTCTCCGTGGGACCTTTATATACTTCAATAACGTAGTATAAACTAACCTAACCCAAACTATCATCTCGGCGGTAAAATTTGACAACATTCCTGGCGAGTTGGCCTCTACGTCTCCGTGGGAACTTTATGTACATCAAAAACGTAATATAACCTAACCTAAGCCAACCTATCATCTCGGCGGTAATATTTGACCACATTTCTGGCTTGTTGGCCTCTACGTCTCCGTGGGACCTTTATATACTTCAATAACGTAGCATAAACTAACCTAACCCAAACTATCATCTCGGCGGTAAAATTTGACAACATTCCTGGCGAGTTGGCCTCTACGTCTCCGTGGGACCTTTATGTACATCAAAACCGTAATATAACCTAACCTAAGCCAACCTATCATCTCGGCGGTAATATTTGACCACATTCCTGACGAGTTGGCCTCTACGTCTCCGTGGGAACGTCATATACATCAATAACGTAATATAACCTAACCTAACACAACCTAACATCTCGGCGGTAATATTTGACAGCATTCCTGGCGAGTTGGCCTCTAGGTCTCCGTTTGACCTTCATATACATCAATAACGTAATATAACCTAACCTAACCCAACCTATCATCTCGGCGGTAATATTTGACCACATTCCTGGCGAGTTGGCCTCTACGTCTCCGCTGGACCTTCATATACATCAATAACGTAATATAAATTAACCTAACCCAACCTATCCTCTCAGCGGTAATATTTGAGAACATTCCTGGCGAGTTGGCCTCTACGTCTCCGTGGGACCTCTATATACATCAATAACGTAATATAACCGAACCTAACCCAACCTAACATCTCGGCGGTAATATTTGACAACATTCCTGGCGAGTTGGCCTCTACGTCTCCGTGGGAACTTTATATACATCAATAACACTATATAAGCTAGCCTAACCCAATCTAACATCTCGGCGGTAATATTTGACCACATTTCTGGCTTGTTGGCCTCTACGTCTCCGTGGGACCTTTATATACTTCAATAACGTAGTATAAACTAACCTAACCCAAACTATCATCTCGGCGGTAAAATTTGACAACATTCCTGGCGAGTTGGCCTCTACGTCTCCGTGGGACCTTTATGTACATCAAAAACGTAATATAACCTAACCTAAGCCAACCTATCATCTCGCCGGTAATATTTGACCACATTCCTGACGAGTTGGCCTCTACGTCTCCGTGGGAACGTCATATACATCAATAACGTAATATAACCTAACCTAACACAACCTAACATCTCGGCGGTAATATTTGACAGCATTCCTGGCGAGTTGGCCTCTAGGTCTCCGTTTGACCTTCATATACATCAATAACGTAATATAACCTAACCTAACCCAACCTATCATCTCGGCGGTAATATTTGACCACATTCCTGGCGAGTTGGCCTCTACGTCTCCGCTGGACCTTCATATACATCAATAACGTAATATAAATTAACCTAACCCAACCTATCATCTCAGCGGTAATATTTGAGAACATTCCTGGCGAGTTGGCCTCTACGTCTCCGTGGGACCTTTATATACATCAATAACGTAATATAACCTAACCTAACCCAACCTATCATTTCGGCGGTAAAATTTGACAACATTTCTGGCGAGTTGGTCTCTACGTCTCCGTGGAACATTTATATACATCAATAACGTAAAATAACCTAACCTAAGCCAACCTATCATCTCGGCGGTAATATTTGACAACATTCCTGGCGAGTTGGCCTCTACGTCTCCGTGGGACCTTGATATACATCAATAACGTAATATAACCTAACCTAACCCAACCTAACATCTCGGCGGTAATATTTGACAACATTCCTGGCGAGTTGGCCTCTACGTCTCCGTGGGACCTTGATATACATCAATAACGTAATATAACCTAACCTAACCCAACCTAACATCTCGGCGGTAATATTTGACAACATTCCTGGCGAGTTGGCCTCTACGTCTCCGTGGGACCTTGATATACATCAATAACGTAATATAACCTAACCTAACCCAACCTAACATCTCGGCGGTAATATTTGACAACATTCCTGGCGAGTTGGCCTCTACGTCTCCGCTGGACCTTCATATACATCAATAACGTAATATAACCTAACCTAACCCAACCTAACATCTCGGCGGTAATATTTGGCAACATTCCCGGCTTGTTGGCCTCTACGTCTCCGTGGGACCTTTATATACATCAATAACGTAATATAACCGAACCTAACCCAACCTAACATCTCGGCGGTAATATTTGACAACATTCCTGGCGAGTTGGCCTCTACGTCTCCGTGGGAACTTTATATACATCAATAACACTATATAAGCTAGCCTAACCCAATCTAACATCTCGGCGGTAATATTTGACCACATTTCTGGCTTGTTGGCCTCTACGTCTCCGTGGGACCTTTATATACTTCAATAACGTAGTATAAACTAACCTAACCCAAACTATCATCTCGGCGGTAAAATTTGACAACATTCCTGGCGAGTTGGCCTCTACGTCTCCGTGGGACCTTTATGTACATCAAAAACGTAATATAACCTAACCTAAGCCAACCTATCATCTCGGCGGTAATACTTGACCACATTCCTGGCGAGTTGGCCTCTAGGCCTCCGTTTGACCTTCATATACATCAATAACGTAATATAACCTAACCTAACCCAACCTATCATCTCGGCGGTAATATTTCACCACATTCCTGGCGAGTTGGCCTCTACGTCTCCGCTGGACCTTCATATACATCAATAACGTAATATAAATTAACCTAACCCAACCTATCATCTCAGCGGTAATATTTGAGAACATTCCTGGCGAGTTGGCCTCTACGTCTCCGTGGGACCTTTATATACTTCAATAACGTAGTATAAACTAACCTAACCCAAACTATCATCTCGGCGGTAAAATTTGACAACATTCCTGGCGAGTTGGCCTCTACGTCTCCGTGGGAACTTTATGTACATCAAAAACGTAATATAACCTAACCTAAGCCAACCTATCATCTCGGCGGTAATATTTGACCACATTCCTGACGAGTTGGCCTCTACGTCTCCGTGGGAACGTCATATACATCAATAACGTAATATAACCTAACCTAACACAACCTAACATCTCGGCGGTAATATTTGACAGCATTCCTGGCGAGTTGGCCTCTAGGTCTCCGTTTGACCTTCATATACATCAATAACGTAATATAACCTAACCTAACCCAACCTATCATCTCGGCGGTAATATTTGACCACATTCCTGGCGAGTTGGCCTCTACGTCTCCGCTGGACCTTCATATACATCAATAACGTAATATAAATTAACCTAACCCAACTTATCATCTCAGCGGTAATATTTGAGAACATTCCTGGCGAGTTGGCCTCTACGTCTCCGTGGGACCTTTATATACATCAATAACGTAATATAACCTAACCTAACCCAACCTATCATTTCGGCGGTAAAATTTGACAACATTTCTGGCGAGTTGGCCTCTACGTCTCCGTGGAACATTTATATACATCAATAACGTAAAATAACCTAACCTAAGCCAACCTATCATCTCGGCGGTAATATTTGGCAACATTCCCGGCTTGTTGGCCTCTACGTCTCCGTGGGACCTTTATATACATCAATAACGTAATATAACCGAACCTAACCCAACCTAACATCTCGGCGGTAATATTTGACAACATTCCTGGCGAGTTGGCCTCTACGTCTCCGTGGGAACGTCATATACATCAATAACGTAATATAACCTAACCTAACACAACCTAACATCTCGGCGGTAATATTTGACAGCATTCCTGGCGAGTTGGCCTCTAGGTCTCCGTTTGACCTTCATATACATCAATAACGTAATATAACCTAACCTAACCCAACCTATCATCTCGGCGGTAATATTTGACCACATTCCTGGCGAGTTGGCCTCTACGTCTCCGCTGGACCTTCATATACATCAATAACGTAATATAAATTAACCTAACCCAACCTATCCTCTCAGCGGTAATATTTGAGAACATTCCTGGCGAGTTGGCCTCTACGTCTCCGTGGGACCTTTATATACATCAATAACGTAATATAACCTAACCTAACCCAACCAATCATTTCGGCGCTAAAATTTGACAACATTTCTGGCGAGTTGGCCTCTACGTCTCCGTGGAACATTTATATACATCAATAACGTAAAATAACCTAACCTAAGCCAACCTATCATCTCGGCGGTAATATTTGACAACATTCCTGGCGAGTTGGCCTCTACGTCTCCGTGGGACCTTTATATACATCAATAACGTAATATAACCTAACCTAACCCAACCTAACATCTCGGCGGTAATATTTGACAACATTCCTGGCGAGTTGGCTTCTCCGTCTCCGTGGGACCTTTATATACATCAATAACGTAATATAACCTAACCTAACCCAACCTAACATCTCGGCGGTAATATTTGACCACATTTCTGGCTTGTTGGCCTCTACGTCTCCGTGGGACCTTTATATACTTCAATAACGTAGTATAAACTAACCTAACCCAAACTATCATCTCGGCGGTAAAATTTGTCAACATTCCTGGCGAGTTGGCCTCTACGTCTCCGAGGGAACTTTATGTACATCAAAAACGTAATATAACCTAACCTAAGCCAACCTATCATCTCGGCGGTAATATTTGACCACATTTCTGGCTTGTTGGCCTCTACGTCTCCGTGGGACCTTTATATACTTCAATAACGTAGCATAAACTAACCTAACCCAAACTATCATCTCGGCGGTAAAATTTGACAACATTCCTGGCGAGTTGGCCTCTACGTCTCCGTGGGACCTTTATGTACATCAAAACCGTAATATAACCTAACCTAAGCCAACCTATCATCTCGGCGGTAATATTTGACCACATTCCTGACGAGTTGGCCTCTACGTCTCCGTGGGAACGTCATATACATCAATAACGTAATATAAATTAACCTAACCCAACCTATCCTCTCAGCGGTAATATTTGAGAACATTCCTGGCGAGTTGGCCTCTACGTCTCCGTGGGACCTCTATATACATCAATAACGTAATATAACCGATCCTAACCCAACCTAACATCTCGGCGGTAATATTTGACAACATTCCTGGCGAGTTGGCCTCTACGTCTCCGTGGGAACTTTATATACATCAATAACACTATATAAGCTAGCCTAACCCAATCTAACATCTCGGCGGTAATATTTGACCACATTTCTGGCTTGTTGGCCTCTACGTCTCCGTGGGACCTTTATATACTTCAATAACGTAGTATAAACTAACCTAACCCAAACTATCATCTCGGCGGTAAAATTTGACAACATTCCTGGCGAGTTGGCCTCTACGTCTCCGTGGGACCTTTATGTACATCAAAAACGTAATATAACCTAACCTAAGCCAACCTATCATCTCGCCGGTAATATTTGACCAAATTCCTGACGAGTTGGCCTCTACGTCTCCGTGGGAACGTCATATACATCAATAACGTAATATAACCTAACCTAACACAACCTAACATCTCGGCGGTAATATTTGACAGCATTCCTGGCGAGTTGGCCTCTAGGTCTCCGTTTGACCTTCATATACATCAATAACGTAATATAACCTAACCTAACCCAACCTATCATCTCGGCGGTAATATTTGACCACATTCCTGGCGAGTTGGCCTCTACGTCTCCGCTGGACCTTCATATACATCAATAACGTAATATAAATTAACCTAACCCAACCTATCCTCTCAGCGGTAATATTTGAGAACATTCCTGGCGAGTTGGCCTCTACGTCTCCGTGGGACCTTTATATACATCAATAACGTAATATAACCTAACCTAACCCAACCAATCATTTCGGCGCTAAAATTTGACAACATTTCTGGCGAGTTGGCCTCTACGTCTCCGTGGAACATTTATATACATCAATAACGTAAAATAACCTAACCTAAGCCAACCTATCATCTCGGCGGTAATATTTGACAACATTCCTGGCGAGTTGGCCTCTACGTCTCCGTGGGACCTTTATATACATCAATAACGTAATATAACCTAACCTAACCCAACCTAACATCTCGGCGGTAATATTTGACAACATTCCTGGCGAGTTGGCTTCTCCGTCTCCGTGGGACCTTTATATACATCAATAACGTAATATAACCTAACCTAACCCAACCTAACATCTCGGCGGTAATATTTGACCACATTTCTGGCTTGTTGGCCTCTACGTCTCCGTGGGACCTTTATATACTTCAATAACGTAGTATAAACTAACCTAACCCAAACTATCATCTCGGCGGTAAAATTTGTCAACATTCCTGGCGAGTTGGCCTCTACGTCTCCGAGGGAACTTTATGTACATCAAAAACGTAATATAACCTAACCTAAGCCAACCTATCATCTCGGCGGTAATATTTGACCACATTTCTGGCTTGTTGGCCTCTACGTCTCCGTGGGACCTTTATATACTTTAATAACGTAGCATAAACTAACCTAACCCAAACTATCATCTCGGCGGTAAAATTTGACAACATTCCTGGCGAGTTGGCCTCTACGTCTCCGTGGGACCTTTATGTACATCAAAACCGTAATATAACCTAACCTAAGCCAACCTATCATCTCGGCGGTAATATTTGACCACATTCCTGACGAGTTGGCCTCTACGTCTCCGTGGGAACGTCATATACATCAATAACGTAATATAAATTAACCTAACCCAACCTATCCTCTCAGCGGTAATATTTGAGAACATTCCTGGCGAGTTGGCCTCTACGTCTCCGTGGGACCTCTATATACATCAATAACGTAATATAACCGATCCTAACCCAACCTAACATCTCGGCGGTAATATTTGACAACATTCCTGGCGAGTTGGCCTCTACGTCTCCGTGGGAACTTTATATACATCAATAACACTATATAAGCTAGCCTAACCCAATCTAACATCTCGGCGGTAATATTTGACCACATTTCTGGCTTGTTGGCCTCTACGTCTCCGTGGGACCTTTATATACTTCAATAACGTAGTATAAACTAACCTAACCCAAACTATCATCTCGGCGGTAAAATTTGACAACATTCCTGGCGAGTTGGCCTCTACGTCTCCGTGGGACCTTTATGTACATCAAAAACGTAATATAACCTAACCTAAGCCAACCTATCATCTCGCCGGTAATATTTGACCAAATTCCTGACGAGTTGGCCTCTACGTCTCCGTGGGAACGTCATATACATCAATAACGTAATATAACCTAACCTAACACAACCTAACATCTCGGCGGTAATATTTGACAGCATTCCTGGCGAGTTGGCCTCTAGGTCTCCGTTTGACCTTCATATACATCAATAACGTAATATAACCTAACCTAACCCAACCTATCATCTCGGCGGTAATATTTCACCACATTCCTGGCGAGTTGGCCTCTACGTCTCCGCTGGACCTTCATATACATCAATAACGTAATATAAATTAACCTAACCCAACCTATCATCTCAGCGGTAATATTTGAGAACATTCCTGGCGAGTTGGCCTCTACGTCTCCGTGGGACCTTTATATACATCAATAACGTAATATAACCTAACCTAACCCAACCTATCATTTCGGCGGTAAAATTTGACAACATTTCTGGCGAGTTGGCCTCTACGTCTCCGTGGAACATTTATATACATCAATAACGTAAAATAACTTAACCTAAGCCAACCTATCATCTCGGCGGTAATATTTGACAACATTCCTGGCGAGTTGGCCTCTACGTCTCCGTGGGACCTTTATATACTTCAATAACGTAGTATAAACTAACCTAACCCAAACTATCATCTCGGCGGTAAAATTTGACAACATTCCTGGCGAGTTGGCCTCTACGTCTCCGTGGGACCTTGATATACATCAATAACGTAATATAACCTAACCTAACCCAACCTAACATCTCGGCGGTAATATTTGACAACATTCCTGGCGAGTTGGCCTCTACGTCTCCGCTGGACCTTCATATACATCAATAACGTAATATAACCTAACCTAACCCAACCTAACATCTCGGCGGTAATATTTGGCAACATTCCCGGCTTGTTGGCCTCTACGTCTCCGTGGGACCTTTATATACATCAATAACGTAATATAACCGAACCTAACCCAACCTAACATCTCGGCGGTAATATTTGACAACATTCCTGGCGAGTTGGCCTCTACGTCTCCGTGGGAACTTTATATACATCAATAACACTATATAAGCTAGCCTAACCCAATCTAACATCTCGGCGGTAATATTTGACCACATTTCTGGCTTGTTGGCCTCTACGTCTCCGTGGGACCTTTATATACTTCAATAACGTAGTATAAACTAACCTAACCCAAACTATCATCTCGGCGGTAAAATTTGACAACATTCCTGGCGAGTTGGCCTCTACGTCTCCGTGGGACCTTTATGTACATCAAAAACGTAATATAACCTAACCTAAGCCAACCTATCATCTCGGCGGTAATACTTGACCACATTCCTGACGAGTTGGCCTCTACGTCTCCGTGGGAACGTCATATACATCAATAACGTAATATAACCTAACCTAACACAACCTAACATCTCGGCGGTAATATTTGACAGCATTCCTGGCGAGTTGGCCTCTAGGTCTCCGTTTGACCTTCATATACATCAATAACGTAATATAACCTAACCTAACCCAACCTATCATCTCGGCGGTAATATTTCACCACATTCCTGGCGAGTTGGCCTCTACGTCTCCGCTGGACCTTCATATACATCAATAACGTAATATAAATTAACCTAACCCAACCTATCATCTCAGCGGTAATATTTGAGAACATTCCTGGCGAGTTGGCCTCTACGTCTCCGTGGGACCTTTATATACATCAATAACGTAATATAACCTAACCTAACCCAACCTATCATTTCGGCGGTAAAATTTGACAACATTTCTGGCGAGTTGGCCTCTACGTCTCCGTGGAACATTTATATACATCAATAACGTAAAATAACTTAACCTAAGCCAACCTATCATCTCGGCGGTAATATTTGACAACATTCCTGGCGAGTTGGCCTCTACGTCTCCGTGGGACCTTTATATACTTCAATAACGTAGTATAAACTAACCTAACCCAAACTATCATCTCGGCGGTAAAATTTGACAACATTCCTGGCGAGTTGGCCTCTACGTCTCGGTGGGACCTTTATGTACATCAAAAACGTAATATAACCTAACCTAAGCCAACCTATCATCTCGGCGGTAATATTTGACCACATTCCTGACGAGTTGGCCTCTACGTCTCCGTGGGAACGTCATATACATCAATAACATAATATAACCGAACCTAACCCAACCTAACATCTCGGCGGTAATATTTGACAACATTCCTGGCGAGTTGGCCTCTACGTCTCCGTGGGAACTTTATATACATCAATAACACTATATAAGCTAGCCTAACCCAATCTAACATCTCGGCGGTAATATTTGACCACATTTCTGGCTTGTTGGCCTCTACGTCTCCGTGGGACCTTTATATACTTCAATAACGTAGTATAAACTAACCTAACCCAAACTATCATCTCGGCGGTAAAATTTGACAACATTCCTGGCGAGTTGGCCTCTACGTCTCCGTGGGACCTTTATGTACATCAAAAACGTAATATAACCTAACCTAAGCCAACCTATCATCTCGGCGGTAATATTTGACCACATTCCTGACGAGTTGGCCTCTACGTCTCCGTGGGAACGTCATATACATCAATAACGTAATATAACCTAACCTAACACAACCTAACATCTCGGCGGTAATATTTGACAGCATTCCTGGCGAGTTGGCCTCTAGGTCTCCGTTTGACCTTCATATACATCAATAACGTAATATAACCTAACCTAACCCAACCTATCATCTCGGCGGTAATATTTCACCACATTCCTGGCGAGTTGGCCTCTACGTCTCCGCTGGACCTTCATATACATCAATAACGTAATATAAATTAACCTAACCCAACCTATCATCTCAGCGGTAATATTTGAGAACATTCCTGGCGAGTTGGCCTCTACGTCTCCGTGGGACCTTTATATACATCAATAACGTAATATAACCTAACCTAACCCAACCTATCATTTCGGCGGTAAAATTTGACAACATTTCTGGCGAGTTGGCCTCTACGTCTCCGTGGAACATTTATATACATCAATAACGTAAAATAACTTAACCTAAGCCAACCTATCATCTCGGCGGTAATATTTGACAACATTCCTGGCGAGTTGGCCTCTACGTCTCCGTGGGACCTTTATATACTTCAATAACGTAGTATAAACTAACCTAACCCAAACTATCATCTCGGCGGTAAAATTTGACAACATTCCTGGCGAGTTGGCCTCTACGTCTCCGTGGGACCTTTATGTACATCAAAAACGTAATATAACCTAACCTAAGCCAACCTATCATCTCGGCGGTAATATTTGACCACATTCCTGACGAGTTGGCCTCTACGTCTCCGTGGGAACGTCATATACATCAATAACGTAATATAACCTAACCTAACACAACCTAACATCTCGGCGGTAATATTTGACAGCATTCCTGGCGAGTTGGCCTCTACGTCTCCGTGGGACCTTTATATACATTAATAACGTAATATAACGTAACCTAACCCACCAAACCTCTCGGGGTACCATTTAACCACATTCCTTGATTGTCGGGCCCTACTTCTCGGTGGGAACACTGTATACGTCTATGACGTAATACAACCTAACCTAAACCAACCTACCATCTCGGCGGTAATATTGGACAACATTCCTGACGAGTTGGCCTCTACGTCTACGTGGGAACTTCATATACATCAATAACGTAATATAACCTAACCTAACCCAACCTAACATCTCGTCGGTAATATTTGACAGCATTCCTGGCGAGTTGGCCTCTAGGTCTCCGTTTGACCTTCATATACATCAATAACGTAATATAACCTAACCTAACCCAACCTATCATCTCGGCGGTAATATTTGACCACATTCCTGGCGAGTAGGGCTCTACGTCTCCGCTGGACCTTCATATACATCAATAACGTAATATAAATTAACCTAACCCAACCTATCATCTCAGCGGTAATATTTGAGAACATTCCTGGCGAGTTGGCCTCTACGTCTCCGTGGGACCTTTATATACATCAATAACGTAATATAACCTAACCTAACCCAACCTATCATTTCGGCGGTAAAATTTGACAACATTTCTGGCGAGTTGGCCTCTACGTCTCCGTGGAACATTTATATACATCAATAAAGTAAAATAACCTAACCTAAGCCAACCTATCATCTCGGCGGTAATATTTGACAACATTCCTGGCGAGTTGGCCTCTACGTCTCCGTGGGACCTTTATGTACATCAATAACGTAATATAACCTAACCTAACCCAACCTAACATCTCGGCGGTAATATTTGACAGCATTCCTGGCGAGTTGGCCTCTAGGTCTCCGTTTCACCTTCATATACATCAATAACGTAATATAACCTAACCTAACCCAACCTATCATCTCGGCGGTAATATTTGACCACATTCCTGGCGAGTTGGCCTCTACGTCTCCGCTGGACCTTCATATACATCAATAACGTAATATAACTTAACCTAACCCAACCTATCATCTCAGCGGTAATATTTGGCAACATTCCCGGCTTGTTGGCCTCTACGTCTCCTTGGGACCTTTATATACATTAATAACGTAATATAACGTAACCTAACCCACCAAACCTCTCGGGGTACCATTTAACCACATTCCTTGATTGTCGGGCCCTACTTCTCGGTGGGAACACTGTATACGTCTATGACGTAATACAACCTAACCTAAACCAACCTACCATCTCGGCGGTAATATTGGACAACATTCCTGACGAGTTGGCCTCTACGTCTCCGTGGGAACTTCATATACATCAATAACGTAATATAACCTAACCTAACCCAACCTAACATCTCGTCGGTAATATTTGACAGCATTCCTGGCGAGTTGGCCTCTAGGTCTCCGTTTGACCTTCATATACATCAATAACGTAATATAACCTAACCTAACCCAACCTATCATCTCGGCGGTAATATTTGACCACATTCCTGGCGAGTAGGCCTCTACGTCTCCGCTGGACCTTCATATACATCAATAACGTAATATAAATTAACCTAACCCAACCTATCATCTCAGCGGTAATATTTGAGAACATTCCTGGCGAGTTGGCCTCTACGTCTCCGTGGGACCTTTATATACATCAATAACGTAATATAACCTAACCTAACCCAACCTATCATTTCGGCGGTAAAATTTGACAACATTTCTGGCGAGTTGGCCTCTACGTCTCCGTGGAACATTTATATACTTCAATAAAGTAAAATAACCTAACCTAAGCCAACCTATCATCTCGGCGGTAATATTTGACAACATTCCTGGCGAGTTGGCCTCTACGTCTCCGTGGGACCTTTATATACATCAATAACGTAATATAAGCTAACCTAACCCAACCTAACATCTCGGCGGTAATATTTGACACAATTCCTGGCGAGTTGGCTTCTCCGTCTCCGTGGGACCTTTATATACATCAATAACGTAATATAACCTAACCTAACCCAACCTAACATCTCGGCGGTAATATTTGACCACAATTCTGTCTTGTTGGCCTCTACGTCTCCGTGGGACCTTTATATACTTCAATAACGTAATATAACCTAACCTAACCCAAACTATCATCTCGGCGGTAATATTTGACCACATTCCTGGCGAGTTGGCCTCTACGTCTCCGTGGGACCTTCATATACATCAATAACGTAATATAACTTAACCTAACCCAACCTATCATCTCAGCGGTAATATTTGGCAACATTCCCGGCTTGTTGGCCTCTACGTCTCCGTGGGACTTTTATATACATTAATAACGTAATATAACGTAACCTAACCCACCTAACCTCTCGGGGTACCATTTAGCCACATTCCTTGATTGTCGGGCCCTACTTCTCGGTGGGAACACTGTATACGTCTATGACGTAATACAAGCTAACCTAAACCAACCTACAATCTCGGCGGTATTATTGGACAACATTCCTGACGAGTTGGCCTCTACGTCTCCGTGGGAACTTCATATACATCAATAACGTAATATAACCTAACCTAACCCAACCTAACATCTCGGCGGTAATATTTGACAGCATTCCTGGCGAGTTGGCCTCTAGGTCTCCGTTTGACCTTCATATACATCAATAACGTAATATAACCTAACCTAACCCAACCTATCATCTGGGCGGTAATATTTGACCACATTCCTGGCGAGTTGGCTTCTCCGTCTCCGTGGGACCTTCATATACATCAATAACGTAATATAACTTAACCTAACCCAACCTATCATCTCAGCGGTAATATATGGCAACATTCCCGGCTTGTTGGCCTCTACGTCTCCGTGGGAACTTTATATACATCAATAACACTATATAAGCTAGCCTAACCCAATCTAACATTTCGGCGGTAAAATTTGACAACATTTCTGGCGAGTTGGCCTCTACGTCTCCGTGGAACATTTATATACATCAATAACGTAAAATAACCTAACCTAAGCCAACCTATCATCTCGGCGGTAATATTTGACAACATTCCTGGCGAGTTGGCCTCTACGTCTCCGTGGGACATTTATATACATCAATAACGTAATATAACCTAACCTAACCCAACCTATCATCTCGGCGGTAATATTTGACCACATTCCTGGCGAGTTGGCCTCTACGTCTCCGTTGGACCTTCCTATACATCAATATCGTAATATAACCTAACCTAACCCAACCTAACATCTCGGCGGTAATATTTGACACAATTCCTGGCGAGTTGGCTTCTCCGTCTCCGTGGGACCTTTATATACATCAATAACGTAATATAACCTAACCTAACCCAACCTAACATCTCGGCGGTAATATTTGACCACAATTCTGGCTTGTTGGCCTCTACGTCTCCGTGGGACCTTTATATACTTCAATAACGTAATATAACCTAACCTAACCCAAACTATCATCTCGGCGGTAATATTTGACCACATTCCTGGCGAGTTGGCCTCTACGTCTCCGTGGGAACTTCATATACATCAATAACGTAATATAACCTAACCTAACCCAACCTAACATCTCGGCGGTAATATTTGACAGCATTCCTGGCGAGTTGGCCTCTAGGTCTCCGTTTGACCTTCAAATACATCAATAACGTAATATAACCTAACCTAACCCAACCTATCATCTCGGCGGTAATATTTGACCACATTCCTGGCGAGTTGGCCTCTACGTCTCCGTGGGACCTTTATATACATCAATAACGTAATATAACCTAACCTAACCCAACCTATCATTTCGGCGGTAAAATTTGACAACATTTCTGGCGAGTTGGCCTCTACGTCTCCGTGGAACATTTATATACATCAATAACGTAAAATAACCTAACCTAAGCCAACCTATCATCTCGGCGGTAATATTTGACAACATTCCTGGCGAGTTGGCCTCTACGTCTCCGTGGGACCTTTATATACATCAATAACGTAATATAACCTAACCTAACCCAACCTATCATCTCGGCGGTAATATTTGACCACATTCCTGGCGAGTTGGCCTCTACGTCTCCGTGGGACCTTCATATACATCAATACCGTAATATAACTTAACCTAACCCAACCTATCATCTCAGCGGTAATATTTGGCAACATTCCCGGCTTGTTGGCCTCTACGTCTCCTTGGGACCTTTATATACATTAATAACGTAATACAACGTAACCTAACCCACCAAACCTCTCGGTGTACCATTTAACCACATTCCTTGATTGTCGGGCCCTACTTCTCGGTGGGAACACTGTATACGTCTATGACGTAATACAACCTAACCTAAACCAACCTACCATCTCGGCGGTAATATTGGACAACATTCCTGACGAGTTGGCCTCTACGTCTCCGTGGGAACTTCATATACATCAATAACGTAATATAACCTAACCTAACCCAACCTAACATCTCGGCGGTAATATTTGACAGCATTCCTGGCGAGTTGGTCTCTAGGTCTCCGTTTGACCTTCATATACATCAATAACGTAATATAACCTAACCTAACCCAACCTATCATCTCGGCGGTAATATTTGACCACATTCCTGGCGAGTTGGCCTCTACGTCTCCGCTGGACCTTCATATACATCAATAACGTAATATAAATTAACCTAACCCAACCTATCATCTCAGCGGTAATATTTGAGAACATTCCTGGCGAGTTGGCCTCTACGTCTCCGTGGGACCTTTATATACACCAATAACGTAATATAACCTAACCTAACCCAACCTATCATTTCGGCGGTAAAATTTGACAACATTTCTGGCGAGTTGGCCTCTACGTCTCCGTGGAACATTTATATACATCAATAACGTAAAATAACCTAACCTAAGCCAACCTATCATCTCGGCGGTAATATTTGACAACATTCCTGGCGAGTTGGCCTCTACGTCTCCGTGGGACCTTTATATACATCAATAACGTAATATAACCTAACCTAACCCAACCTATCATCTCGGCGGTAATATTGGACAACATTCCTGGCGAGTTGGCTTCTCCGTCTCCGTGGGACCTTTATATACATCAATAACGTAATATAACCTAACCTAACCCAACCTAACATCTCGGCGGTAATATTTGACAGCATTCCTGGCGAGTTGGCCTCTAGGTCTCCGTTTGACCTTCATATACATCAATAACGTAATATAACCTAACCTAACCCAACCTATCATCTGGGCGGTAATATTTGACCACATTCCTGGCGAGTTGGCTTCTCCGTCTCCGTGGGACCTTCATATACATCAATAACGTAATATAACTTAACCTAACCCAACCTATCATCTCAGCGGTAATATTTGGCAACATTCCCGGCTTGTTGGCCTCTACGTCTCCTTGGGACCTTTATATACATTAATAACGTAATATAACGTAATCTAACCCACCAAACCTCTCGGGGTACCATTTAACCACATTCCTTGATTGTCGGGCCCTACTTCTCGGTGGGAACACTGTATACGTCTATGACGTAATACAACCTAACCTAAACCAACCTACCATCTCGGCGGTAATATTGGACAACATTCCTGACGAGTTGGCCTCTACGTCTCCGTGGGAACTTCATATTCATCAATAACGTAATATAACCTAACCTAACCCAACCTAACATCTCGGCGGTAATATTTGACAGCATTCCTGGCGAGTTGGCCTCTAGGTCTCCGTTTGACCTTCATATACATCAATAACGTAATATAACCTAACCTAACCCAACCTATCATCTCGGCGGTAATATTTGACCACATTCCTGGCGAGTTGGCCTCTACGTCTCCACTGGAGCTTCATATACATCAATAACGTAATATAAATTAATCTAACCCAACCTATCATCTCAGCGGTAATATTTGAGAACATTCCTGGCGAGTTGGCCTCTACGTCTCCGTGGGACCTTTATATACATCAATAACGTAATATAACCTAACCTAACCCAACCTATCATTTCGGCGGTAAAATTTGACAACATTTCTGGCGAGTTGGCCTCTACGTCTCCGTGGAACATTTATATACATCAATAACGTAAAATAACCTAACCTAAGCCAACCTATCATCTCGGCGGTAATATTTGACAACATTCCTGGCGAGTTGGCCTCTACGTCTCCGTGGGACCTTTATATACATCAATAACGTAATATAACCTAACCTAACCCAACCTAACATCTCGGCGGTAATATTTGACAACATTCCTGGCGAGTTGGCTTCTCCGTCTCCGTGGGACCTTTATATACATCAATACCGTAATATAACCTAACCTAACCCAACCTAACATCTCGGCGGTAATATTTGGCAACATTCCCGGCTTGTTGGCCTCTACGTCTCCGTGGGACCTTTATATACATCAATAACGTAATATAACCGAACCTAACCCAACCTAACATCTCGGCGGTAATATTTGACAACATTCCTGGCGAGTTGGCCTCTACGTCTCCGTGGGAACTTTATATACATCAATAACACTATATAAGCTAGCCTAACCCAATCTAACATCTCGGCGGTAATATTTGACCACATTTCTGGCTTGTTGGCCTCTACGTCTCCGTGGGACCTTTATATACTTCAATAACGTAATATAAACTAACCTAACCCAAACTATCATCTCGGCGGTAAAATTTGACAACATTCCTGGCGAGTTGGCCCCTACGTCTCCGTGGGACCTTTATGTACATCAAAAACGTAATATAACCTAACCTAAGCCAACCTATCATCTCGGCGGTAATATTTGACCACATTCCTGACGAGTTGGCCTCTACGTCTCCGTGGGAACGTCATATACATCAATAACGTAATATAACCTAACCTAACACAACCTAACATCTCGGCGGTAATATTTGACAGCATTCCTGGCGAGTTGGCCTCTAGGTCTCCGTTTGACCTTCATATACATCAATAACGTAATATAACCTAACCTAACCCAACCTATCATCTCGGCGGTAATATTTGACCACATTCCTGGCGAGTTGGCCTCTACGTCTCCGCTGGACCTTCATATACATCAATAACGTAATATAAATTAACCTCACCCAACCTATCATCTCAGCGGTAATATTTGAGAACATTCCTGGCGAGTTGGCCTCTACGTCTCCGTGGGACCTTTATATACATCAATAACGTAATATAACCTAACCTAACCCAACCTATCATTTCGGCGGTAAAATTTGACAACATTTCTGGCGAGTTGGCCTCTACGTCTCCGTGGAACATTTATATACATCAATAACGTAAAATAACCTAACCTAAGCCAACCTATCATCTCGGCGGTAATATTTGACAACATTCCTGGCGAGTTGGCCTCTACGTCTCCGTGGGACCTTTATATACATCAATAACGTAATATAACCTAACCTAACCCAACCTAACATCTCGGCGGTAATATTTGACAACATTCCTGGCGAGTTGGCTTCTCCGTCTCCGTGGGACCTTTATATACATCAATAACGTAATATAACCTAACCTAACCCAACCTAACATCTCGGCGGTAATATTTGGCAACATTCCCGGCTTGTTGGCCTCTACGTCTCCGTGGGACCTTTATATACATCAATAACGTAATATAACCGAACCTAACCCAACCTAACATCTCGGCGGTAATATTTGACAACATTCCTGGCGAGTTGGCCTCTACGTCTGTGTGGGAACTTTATATACATCAATAACACTATATAAGCTAGCCTAACCCAATCTAACATTTCGGCGGTAAAATTTGACAACATTCCTGGCGAATTGGCCTCTACGTCTCCGTTGGACCTCCATATACGTCAATAACGTAATATAACTTAACCTAACCCAACCTATCATTTCGGCGGTAATATTTGGCAACATTCCTGGCGAGTTGGCTCCTCCGCATCCGTGGGACCTTTATATACATCAATAACGTAAAATAACCTAACCTAACCCAACCTAACATCTCGGCGGTAATATTTGACCACAATTCTGGCTTGTTGGCCTCTACGTCTCCGTGGGACCTTTATATACTTCAATAACGTAATATAACCTAACCTAACCCAACCTATCATCTGGGCGGTAATATTTGACCACATTCCTGGCGAGTTGGCCTCTACGTCTCCGTGGGACCTTCATATACATCAATAACGTAATATAACTTAACCTAACCCAACCTATCATCTCAGCGGTAATATTTGGCAACATTCCCGGCTTGTTGGCCTCTACGTCTCCGTGGGACCTTTATATACATTAATAACGTAATATAACGTAACCTAACCCACCAAACCTCTCGGGGTACCATTTAACCACATTCCTTGATTGTCGGGCCCTACTTCTCGGTGGGAACACTGTATACCTCTATGACGTAATACAACCTAACCTAAACCAACCTACCATCTCGGCGGTAATATTGGACAACATTCCTGACGAGTTGGCCTCTACGTCTCCGTGGGAACTTCATATACATCAATAACGTAATATAACCTAACCTAACCCAACCTAACATCTCGGCGGTAATATTTGACAGCATTCCTGGCGAGTTGGCCTCTAGGTCTCCGTTTGACCTTCATATACATCAATAACGTAATATAACCTAACCTAACCCAACCTATCATCTCGGCGGTAATATTTGACCACATTCCTGGCGAGTTGGCCTCTACGTCTCCGCTGGACCTTCATATACATCAATAACGTAATATAAATTAACCTAACCCAACCTATCATCTCAGCGGTAATATTTGAGAACATTCCTGGCGAGTTGGCCTCTACGTCTCCGTGGGACATTTATATACATCAATAACGTAATATAACCGAACCTAACCCAACCTAACATCTCGGCGGTAATATTTGACAACATTCCTGGCGAGTTGGCCTCTACGTCTCCGTGGGAACTTTATATACATCAACAACACTATATAAGCTAGCCTAACCCAATCTAACATCTCGGCGGTAATATTTGACCACATTTCTGGCTTGTTGGCCTCTACGTCTCCGTGGGACCTTTATATACTTCAATAACGTAATATAAACTAACCTAACCCAAACTATCATCTCGGCGGTAAAATTTGACAACATTCCTGGCGAGTTGGACTCTACGTCTCCGTGGGATCTTTATGTACATCAAAAACGTAATATAACCTAACCTAAGCCAACCTATCATCTCGGCGGTAATATTTGACCACATTCCTGGCTTGTTGGCCTCTACGTCTCCGTGGGACCTTCATATACATCAATAACGTAATATAACTTAACCTAACCCAACCTATCATCTCTGCGGTAATATTTGGCAACATTACCGGCTTGTTGGCCTCTACGTCTCCGTGGGACCTTTATATACATTAATAACGTAATATAACGTAACCTAACCCAACCTAACCTCTCGGGGTACCATTTAACCGCATTCCTTGATTGTCGGGCCCTACTTCTCGGTCGGAACACTGTATACGTCTATGACGTAATACAACCTAACCTAAACCAACCTACCATCTCGGCGGTAATAGTTGACAACATTCCTGACGAGTTGGCCTCTACGTCTCCGTGGGAACGTCATATACATCAATAACGTAATATAACCTAACCTAACACAACCTAACATCTCGGCGGTAATATTTGACAGCATTCCTGGCGAGTTGGCCTCTAGGTCTCCGTTTGACCTTCATATACATCAATAACGTAATATAACCTAACCTAACCCAACCTATCATCTCGGCGGTAATATTTGGCAACATTCCTGGCGAGTTGGCTTCTCCGACTCCGTGGGACCTTTATATACATCAGTAACGTAATATAACCTAACCTAACCCAAACTATCATCTCGGCGGTAATATTTGACCACATTCCTGGCGAGTTGGCCTCTACGTCTCCGTGGGACCTTTATATATATCAATAACGTAATATAACCTAACCTAACCCAACCTATCATTTCGGCGGTAAAATTTGACAACATTTCTGTCGAGTTGGCCTCTACGTCTCCGTGGGACCTTTATATACATAAATAACGTAATATAACGTAACCTCACCCAACCTAACCTCTCGGGCTACCATTTAACCACATTCCTTGATTGTCGGGCCCTACTTCTCGGTGGGAACACTGTATACGTCTATGACGTAATACAACCTAACCTAAGCCAACCTAACATCTCGGCGGTAATATTTGTCAAAATTCCTGGCGAGTTGGCCTCTACGTCTCCGTGGGACCTTTATATACATCAATAACGTAATATAACCTAACCTAAGCCAACCTATCATCTCGGCGGTAATATTTGACAACATTCCTGGCGAGTTGGCCTCTACGTCTCCTTGGGAACTTTATATACATCAATAACGTAATATAACCTAACCTAACCCAACCTATCATTTCGGCGGTAATATTTGACCACATTCCTGGCGAGTTGGCGTCTACGTCTCCGTTGAACCTTCATATACATCAATAACGTAATATAACTTAACCTAACCCAAGCTATCATTTCGGCGGATATATTTGGCAACATTCCTGGCGAGTTGGCTTCTCCGTCTCCGTGGGACCTTTATATACATCAATAACGTAATATAACCTAACCTAACCCAACCTAGCATCTCGGCGGTAATATTTGGCAACATTCCCGGCTTGTTGGCCTCTACGTCTCCGTGGGACCTTTATATACATTAATAACGTAATATAACGTAACCTAACCCAACCTAACCTCTCGGGGTAGCATTTAACCACATTCCTTGATTGTCGGGCCCTACTTCTCGGCGGGAACACTGTATACGTCTATGACGTAATACAAACTAACCTAAACCAACCTACCATCTCGGCGGAAATAGTTGACTACATTCCTGACGAGTTGGCCTCTACGTCTCCGTGGGAACTTCATATACATCAATAACGTAATATAACCTAACCTAACACAACCTAACATCTCGGCGGTAATATTTCACAGCATTCCTGGCGAGTTGGCCTCTAGGTCTCCGTTTGACCTTCATATACATCAATAACGTTATATAACCTAACCTAACCCAACCTATCATCTCGGCGGTAATATTTGACCACATTCCTGGCGAGTTGGCCTCTACGTCTCCGCTGGACCTTCATATACATCAATAACGTAATATAAATTAACCTAACCCAACCTATCATCTCAGCGGTAATATTTGAGAACATTCCTGGCGAGTTGGCCTCTACGTATCCGTGGGACCTTTATATACATCAATAACGTAATATAACCTAACCTAACCCAACCTATCATTTCGGCGGTAAAATTTGACAACATTTCTGGCGAGTTGGCCTCTACGTCTCCGTGGAACATTTATATACATCAATAACGTAAAATAACCTAACCGAAGCCAACCTATCATCTCGGCGGTAATATTTGACAACATTCCTGGCGAGCTGGCCTCTACGTCTCCGTTGGACCTTTATATACATCAATAACGTAATATAACCTAACCTAACCCAACCTAACATCACGGCGGTAATATTTGACAACATTCCTGGCGAGTTGGCTTCTCCGTCTCCGTGGGACCTTTATATACATCAACAACGTAATATAACCTAACCTAACCCAACCTAACATCTCGGCGGTAATATTTGGCAACATTCCCGGCTTATTGGCCTCTACGTCTCCGTGGGAACTTTATATACATCAATAACAATATATAAGCTAGCCTAATCCAATCTAACATCTCGGCGGTAATATTTGACCACAATTCTGGCTTGTTGGCCTCTACGTCTCCGTGGGACCTTTATATACTTCAATAACGTAATATAACCTAACCTAACCCAAACTATCATCTCGGCGGTAACATTTGACCACATTCCTGGCGAGTTGGCCTCTACGTCTCCGTGGGACCTTCATATACATCAACAACGTAATATAACCTAACCTAACCCAACCTATCATCTCGGCGGTAATATTTGACAACATTCCTGGCTTGATGGCCTCTACTTCTCCGTGGGACCTTTATATATATCAATAACGTTATACAACCTAACCTAAACCAACCTACCATCTCGGCGGTAATATTGGACAACATTCCTGACGAGTTGGCCTCTACGTCTCCGTGGGAACTTCATATACATCAATAACGTAATATAACCTAACCTAACCGAACCTAACATCTCGGCGGTAATATTTGACAGCATTCCTGGCGAGTATGCCTCTAGGTCTCCGTTTGACCTTCATATACATCAATAACGTAATATAACCTAACCTAACCCAACCAAATCATCTCGGCGGTAATATTTGACAACATTCCTGGCGAGTTGGCCTCTACGTCTCCGTGGGAAATTTATATACGTCAATAACAATATATAAGCTAGCCTAACCCGATCTAACATCTCGGCGGTAATATTTGACCACATTTCTGGCTTGTTGGCCTCTACGTCTCCGTGGGACCTTTATATACTTCAATAATGTAATATAACCTAACCTAACCCGAACTATCATCTCGGCGGTAATATTTGACAACATTCCTGGCGAGTTTGCCTCTAGGTCTCCGTTTGACCTTCATATACATCAATAACGTAATATAACCTAACCTAACCCAACCTATCATCTCGGCGGTAATATTTGACAACATTCCTGGCGAGTTAGCCTCTACGTCTCCGTGGGAACTTTATATACATCAATAACAATATATAAGCTAGCCTAACCCGACCTAACATCTCGGCGGTAATATTTGACCACATTTCTGGCTTGTTGGCCCCTACGTCTCCGTGGGACCTTTATATACTTCAATAACGTAATATAACCTAACCTAACCCGAACTATCATCTCGGCGGTAATATTTGACAACATTCCTGGCGAGTTGGCCTCTACGTCTCCGTGGGACCTTTATATACATCAATAACGTTATATAACCTTACCTAACCCAACCTATCATCTCGGCGGTAATATTTGACAACATTCCTGGCGAGTTGGCCTCTACGTCTCCGTGGGAAATTTATATACGTCAATAACAATATATAAGCTAGCCTAACCCAATCTAACATCTCGGCGGTAATATTTGACCACAATTCTGGCTTGTTGGCCTCTACGTCTCCGTGGGACCTTTATATACTTCAATAACGTAATATAACCTAACCTAACCCAAACTATCATCTCGGCGGTAAAATTTGACAACATTCCTGGCGAGTTGGCCTCTACGTCTCCGTGGGACCTTTATGTACATCAAAAACGTAATATAACCTAACCTAAGCCAACCTATCATCTCGGCGGTGATATTTGACCACATTCCTGACGAGTTGGCCTCTACGTCTCCGTGGGAACGTCATATACATCAATAACGTAATATAACCTAACCTAACCCAACCTATCATCTCGGCGGTAATATTTAACCATATTCCTGGCTTGATGGCTTCTACGTCTCCGTGGGACATTTATATACATCAATAAAGTAATATAACCTAACCTAACCCAACCTATCATCTCGGCGGTAATATTTGACAATATTCCTGGCGAGTTGGCCTCTACGTCTCCGTGGGACCTTTATATACATCAATAACGTAATATAACCTAACCTAACCCAACCTATCATCTCGGCGGTAATATTTGACCACATTCCTGGCGAGTTGGCCTCTACGTCTCCGTTGGACCTTCATATACATCAATAACGTAATATAACTTAACTTAACCCAACCTATCATTTCGGCGGTAATATTTGGCAACATTCCCGTCTTGTTGGCCTCTACGTCTCCGTGGGACCGTTATATACATTAATAACGTAATATAACGTAACCTAACCCACCTAACCTCTCGGGGTACCATTTAACCACATTCCTTGATTGTCGGTCCCTACTTCTCGGTGGGAACACTGTATACGTCTATGACGTAATATAACCTAACCTAACACAACCTAACATCTCGGCGGTATTATTTGACAACATTCCTGGCGAGTTGGCCTCTACGTCTCCGTGGGACCTTTATATACATCAATAACGTAATATAACCTTACCTAACCCAACCTATCATCTCGGCGGTAATATTTGACAACATTCCTGGCGAGTTGGCCTCTACGTCTCCGTGGGAAATTTATATACGTCAATAACAATATATAAGCTAGCCTAACCCAATCTAACATCTCGGCGGTAATATTTGACCACAATTCTGGCTTGTTGGCCTCTACGTCTCCGTGGGACCTTTATATACTTCAATAACGTAATATAACCTAACCTAACCCAAACTATCATCTCGGCGGTAAAATTTGACAACATTCCTGGCGAGTTGGCCTCTACGTCTCCGTGGGACCTTTATGTACATCAAAAACGTAATATAACCTAACCTAAGCCAACCTATCATCTCGGCGGTGATATTTGACCACATTCCTGACGAGTTGGCCTCTACGTCTCCGTGGGAACGTCATATACATCAATAACGTAATATAACCTAACCTAACCCAACCTATCATCTCGGCGGTAATATTTAACCATATTCCTGGCTTGATGGCTTCTACGTCTCCGTGGGACATTTATATACATCAATAAAGTAATATAACCTAACCTAACCCAACCTATCATCTCGGCGGTAATATTTGACAATATTCCTGGCGAGTTGGCCTCTACGTCTCCGTGGGAACTTCATATACATCAATAAAGTAATATAACCTAACCTAACCCAACCTAACATCTCGGCGGTAATATTTGACAGCATTCCTGGCGAGTTGGCCTCTAGGTCTCCGTTTGACCTTCATATACATCAATAACGTAATATAAATTAACCTAACCCAACCTATCATCTGAGCGGTAATATTTGAGAACATTCCTGGCGAGTTGGCCTCTACGTCTCCGTGGGACCTTTATATACATCAATAACGTAATATAACCTAACCTAACCCAAACTATCATCTCGGCTGTAATATTTGACCACATTCCTGGCGAGTTGGCTTCTACGTCTCCGTGGGACCTTCATATACATCAACAACGTAATATAACCTAACCTAACCCAACCTATCATCTCGGCGGTAATATTTGACAACATTCCTGGCTTGATGGCCTCTACTTCTCCGTGGGACCTTTATATATATCAATAACGTAATATAACCTAACCTAACCCAACCTATCATTTCGGCGGTAAAATTTGACAACATTTCTGTCGAGTTGGCCTCTACGTCTCCGTGGGACCTTTATATACATAAATAACGTAATATAACGTAACCTCACCCAACCTAACCTCTCGGGGTACTATTTAACCACATTCCTTGATTGTCGGGCCCTGCTTCTCGATGGGAACACTCTATACGTCTATGACGTAATACAACCTAACCTAAGCCAACCTAACATCTCGGCGGTAATATTTGACAGCATTCCTGGCTTGTTGGCCTCTACGCCTCCGTGGGACCTTTATATACATCAATAACGTAATATAACCTAACCTAACCCAACCTAACATCTCGGCGGTAATATTTGACAACATTCCTGGCGAGTTGGCCTCTACGTCTGTGTGGGAACTTTATATACATTAATAACACTATATAAGCTAGCCTAACCCAATCTAACATCTCGGTGGTAATATATGACCACATTTCTGGCTTGTTGGCCTCTACGTTTCCGTGGGACCTTTATATACTTCAATAACGTAATATAACCTAACCTAACCCAAACTATCATCTCGGCGGTAATATTTGGCAACATTGATGGCCAATTGGCTTCTACGTCTCCGTGGGACCTTTATATGCATCAATAACATAATATAATCTAACCTAACCCAACCTATCATCTCGGCGGTAATATTTAACCACATTCCTGGCTTGATGGCTTCTACGTCTCCGTGGGACATTTATATACATCAATAAAGTAATAAAACCTAACCTAACCCAACCTATCATCTCGGCGGTAATATTTGACAATATTCCTGGCGAGTTGGCCTCTAGGTCTCCGTTTGACCTTCATATACATCAATAACGTAATATAAATTAACCTAACCCAACCTATCATCTCAGCGGTAATATTTGAGAACATTCCTGGCGAGTTGGCCTCTACGTCTCCGTGGGACCTTTATATACATCAATAACGTAATATAACCTAACCTAACCCAACCTAACATCTCGGCGGTAATATTTGACAACATTCCTGGCGAGTTGGCCTCTACGTCTGTGTGGGAACTTTATATACATTAATAACACTATATAAGCTAGCCTAACCCAATCTAACATCTCGGTGGTAATATTTGACCACATTTCTGGCTTGTTGGCCTCTACGTCTCCGTGGGACCTTTATATACTTCAATAACGTAATATAACCTAACCTAACCCAAACTATCATCTCGGCGGTAATATTTGGCAACATTGATGGCCAATTGGCTTCTACGTCTCCGTGGGACCTTTATATGCATCAATAACATAATATAATCTAACCTAACCCAACCTATCATCTCGGCGGTAATATTTAACCACATTCCTGGCTTGATGGCTTCTACGTCTCCGTGGGACATTTATATACATCAATAAAGTAATATAACCTAACCTAACCCAACCTATCATCTCGGCGGTAATATTTGACAATATTCCTGGCGAGTTGGCCTCTACGTCTCCGTGGGAACTTTATATACATCAATAACGTAATATAACCTAACCTAACCCAACCTATCATCTCGGCGGTAATATTTGACCACATTCCTGGCGAGTTGGCCTCTACGTCTCCGTTGGACCTTCATATACATCAATAACGTAATATAACTTAACTTAACCCAACCTATCATTTCGGCGGTAATATTTGGCAACATTCCCGTCTTGTTGGCCTCTACGTCTCCGTGGGACCTTTATATACATTAATAACGTAATATAACGTAACCTAACCCACCTAACCTCTCGGGGTACCATTTAACCACATTCCTTGATTGTCGGTCCCTACTTCTCGGTGGGAACACTGTATACGTCTATGACGTAATATAACCTAACCTAACACAACCTAACATCTCGGCGGTATTATTTGACAGCAATCCTGGCGAGTTGGCCTCTAGGTCTCCGTTTGACCTTCATATACATCAATAACGTAATATAACCTAACCTAACCCAACCTATCATCTCGGCGGTAATATTTGACCACATTCCTGGCGAGTTGGCCTCTAGGTCTCCGTTTGACCTTCATATACATCAATAACGTAATATAAATTAACCTAACCCAACCTATCATCACAGCGGTAATATTTGAGAACATTCCTGGCGAGTTGGCCTCTACGTCTCCGTGGGACCTTTATATACATCAATAACGTAATATAACCGAACCTAACCCAACCTAACATCTCGGCGGTAATATTTGACAACATTCCTGGCGAGTTGGCCTCTACGTCTGTGTGGGAACTTTATATACATCAATAACACTATATAAGCTAGCCTAACCCAACCTATCATCTCGGCGGTAATATTTGACCACATTTCTGGCTTGTTGGCCTCTACGTCTCCGTGGGAACTTTATATACATCAATAACGTAATATAACATAACCTAACCCAACCTATCATCTCGGCGGTAATATTTGACCACATTCCTGGCGATTTGGCCTCTACGTCTCCGTTGGACCTTCCTATACATCAATAACGTAATATAACTTAACCTAACCCAACCTATCATTTCGGCGGTAATATTTGGCAACATTCCTGGCGAGTTGGCTTCTGCGTCTCCGTGGGACCTTTATATACATCAATAACGTAATATAACCTAACCTAACCCAAACTATCATCTCGGCGGTAATATTTGACCACATTAACGGCGAGTTGGCCTCTACGTCTCCGTGGGACCTTCATATACATCAACAACGTAATATAACCTAATCTAACCCAACCTTTCATCTCGGCGGTAATATTTGACAACATTCCTGGCTTGATGGCCTCTACTTCTCCGTGGGACCTTTATATATATCAATAACGTAATATAACCTAACCTAACCCAACCTATCATTTCGGCGAAAAAATTTGACAACATTTCTGGCGAGTTGGCCTCTACGTCTCCGTGGGACCTTTATATATATCAATAACGTAATATAACCTAACCTAACCCAACCTATCATTTCGGCGGTAAAATTTGACAACATTTCTGTCGAGTTGGCCTCTACGTCTCCGTGGGACCTTTATATACATAAATAACGTAATATAACGTAACCTCACCCAACCTAACCTCTCGGGGTACCATTTAACCACATTCCTTGATTGTCGGGCCCTACTTCTCGGTGGGAACACTGTATACGTCTATGACGTAATACAACCTAACCTAAGCCAACCTAACATCTCGGCGGTAATATTTGTCAAAATTCCTGGCGAGTTGGCCTCTACGTCTCCGTGCGACCTTTATATACATCAATAACGTAATATAACCTAGCCTAAGCCAACATATAATCTCGGCGGTAATATTTGACAACATTCCTGGCGAGTTGGCCTCTAGGTGTCCGTTTGACCTTCATATACATCAATAACGTAATATAACCTAACCTAACCCAACCTATCATCTCGGCGGTAATATTTGACAACATTCCTGGCGAGTTGGCCTCTACGTCTCCGTGGGAACTTTATATACATCAATAACAATATATAAGCTAGCCTAACCCAATCTAACATCTCGGCCGTAATATTTGACCACAATTCTGGCTTTTGGCCTCTACGTCTCCGTGGGACCTTTATATACTTCAATAACGTAATATAACCTAACCTAACCCAACCAATCATCTCGGCGGTAATATTTGACCACATTCCTGGCGAGTTGGCCTCTACGTCTCCGTGGGACCTACATATACATCAATAACGTAATATAACTTAACCTAACCCAACCTATCATCTCAGAGGTAACATTTGGCAACATTCCCGGCTTGTTGGCCTCTACGTGTCCGTGGGACCTTTATATACATTAGTAACGTAATATAACGTAACCTAACCCACCTAACCTCTCGGGGTACCATTTAACCACATTCCTTGATTGTCGGGCCCTACTTCTCGGTGGGAACACTGTATACGTCTATGACGTAATACAACCTAACCTAAACCAGCCGACCATCTCGGCGGTAATATTGGACAACATTCCTGGCGAGTTGGCCTCTACGTCTCCGTGGGACCTTTATATACATCAATAACGTAATATAACCTAACCTAAGCCAACCTATCATCTCGGCGATAATATTTGACAACATTCCTGGCGAGTTGGCCTCTACGTCTCCTTGGGAACTTTATATACATCAATAACGTAATATAACCTAACCTAACCCAAGCTATCATCTCGGCGGTAATATTTGACCACATTCCTGGCGTGTTGGCGTCTACGTCTCCGTTGGACCTTCATATACATCAATAACGTAATATAACTTAACCTAACCCAAGCTATCATTTCGGCGGTAATATTTGGCAACATTCCTGGCGAGTTGGCTTCTCCGTCTCCGTGGGACCTTTATATACATCAATAACGTAATATAACCTAACCTAACCCAACCTATCATTTCGGCGGTAAAATTTGACAACATTTCTGGCGAGTTGGCCTCTACGTCTCCGTGGGACCTTTATATATATCAATAACGTAATATAACCTAACCTAACCCAACCTATCATTTCGGCGGTAAAATTTGACAACATTTCTGTCGAGTTGGCCTCTACGTCTCCGTGGGAACTTCATATACATCAATAACGTAATATAACCTAACCTAAGCCAACCTAACATCTCGGCGGTAATATTTGACAGCATTCCTGACGAGTTGGCCTCTAGGTCTCCGTTTGACCTTCATATACATCAATAACGTAATATAACCTAACCTAACCCAACCTATCATCTCGGCGGTAATATTTGACCACATTCCTGGCGATTTGGCCTCTACGTCTCCGTTGGACCTTCCTATACATCAATAACGTAATATAACTTAACCTAACCCAACCTATCATTTCGGCGGTAATATTTGGCAACATTTCTGGCGAGTTGGCCTCTACGTCTCCGTGGGACCTTTATATACATCAATAACGTAATAAAACCTAACCTAAGCCAACCTATCATCTCGGCGATAATATTTGACAACATTCCTGGCGAGTTGGCCTCTACGTCTCCGTTGGACCTTTATATACATCAATAACGTAATATAACCTAACCTAACCCAACCTAACATCTCGGCGGTAATATTTGACAACATTCCTGGCGAGTTGGCTTCTCCGTCTCCGTGGGACCTTTATATACATCAATAACGTAATATAACCTAACCTAACCCAACCTAACATCTCGGCGGTAATATTTGGCAACATTCCCGGCTTATTGGCCTCTACGTCTCCGTGGGACCTTTATATACATCAATAACGTAATATAACCTAACCTAACCCAACCTATCATCTCGGCGGTAATATTTGACAACATTCCTGGCGAGTTAGCCTCTACGTCTCCGTGGGAACTTTATATACATCAATAACAATATATAAGCTAGCCTAACCCGATCTAACATCTCGGCGGTAATATTTGACCACATTTCTGGCTTGTTGGCCTCTACGTCTCCGTGGGACCTTTATATACTTCAATAACGTAATATAACCTAACCTAACCCAACCTATCATCTCGGCGGTAATATTTGGCAACATTGATGGCCAATTGGCTTCTACGTCTCCGTGGGACCTTTATATGCACCAATAACATAATATAATCTAACCTAACCCAACCTATCATCTCGGCGGTAATATTTAACCACATTCCTGGCTTGATGGCTTCTACGTCTCCGTGGGACATTTATATACATCAATAAAGTAATATAACCTAACCTAACCCAACCTATCATCTCGGCGGTAATATTTGACAATATTCCTGGCGAGTTGGCCTCTAGGTCTCCGTTTGACCTTCATATACATCAATAACGTAATATAAATTAACCTAACCCAACCTATCATCTCAGCGGTAATATTTGAGAACATTCCTGGCGAGTTGGCCTCTACGTCTCCGTGGGACCTTTATATACATCAATAACGTAATATAACCTAACCTAACCCAACCTAACATCTCGGCGGTAATATATGACAACATTCCTGGCGAGTTGGCCTCTACGTCTCCGTTGGACCTTCATATACATCAATAACGTAATATAACTTAACTTAACCCAACCTATCATTTCGGCGGTAATATTTGGCAACATTCCCGTCTTGTTGGCCTCTACGTCTCCGTGGGACCTTTATATACTTCAATAACGTAATATAACCTAACCTAACCCAAACTATCATCTCGGCGGTAATATTTGGCAACATTGATGGCCAATTGGCTTCTACGTCTCCGTGGGACCTTTATATGCATCAATAACATAATATAATCTAACCTAACCCAACCTATCATCTCGGCGGTAATATTTAACCACATTCCTGGCTTGATGGCTTCTACGTCTCCGTGGGACATTTATATACATCAATAAAGTAATATAACCTAACCTAACCCAACCTATCATCTCGGCGGTAATATTTGACCACATTCCTGGCGAGTTGGCCTCTACGTCTCCGTTGGACCTTCATATACATCAATAACGTAATATAACTTAACTTAACCCAACCTATCATTTCGGCGGTAATATTTGGCAACATTCCCGTCTTGTTGGCCTCTACGTCTCCGTGGGACCTTTATATACATTAATAACGTAATATAACGTAACCTAACCCACCTAACCTCTCGGGGTACCATTTAACCACATTCCTTGATTGTCGGTCCCTACTTCTCGGTGGGAACACTGTATACGTCTATTACGTAATATAACCTAACCTAACACAACCTAACATCTCGGCGGTATTATTTGACAGCAATCCTGGCGAGTTGGCCTCTAGGTTCCTCCGTTTGACCTTCATATACATCAATAACGTAATATAACCTAACCTAACCCAACCTATCATCTCGGCGGTAATATTTGACCACATTCCTGGCGAGTTGGCCTCTAGGTCTCCGTTTGACCTTCATATACATCAATAACGTAATATAAATTAACCTAACCCAACCTATCATCACAGCGGTAATATTTGAGAACATTCCTGGCGAGTTGGCCTCTACGTCTCCGTGGGACCTTTATATATATCAATAACGTAATATAACCTAATCTAACCCAACCTATCATTTCGGCGGTAAAATTTGACAACATTTCTGTCGAGTTGGCCTCTACGTCTCCGTGGGACCTTTATATACATAAATAACGTAATATAACGTAACCTCACCCATCCTAACCTCTCGGGGTACCATTTAACCACATTCCTTGATTGTCGGGCCCTACTTCTCGGTGGGAACACTGTATACGTCTATGACGTAATACAACCTAACCTAAGCCAACCTAACATCTCGGCGGTAATATTTGTCAAAATTCCTGGCGAGTTGGCCTCTACGTCTCCGTGCGACCTTTATATACATCAATAACGTAATATAACCTAGCCTAAGCCAACATATAATCTCGGCGGTAATATTTGACAACATTCCTGGCGAGTTGGCCTCTAGGTGTCCGTTTGACCTTCATATACATCAATAACGTAATATAACTTAACCTAACCCAACCTATCATCTCAGAGGTAACATTTGGCAACATTCCCGGCTTGTTGGCCTCTACGTCTCCGTGGGACCTTTATATACATTAGTAACGTAATATAACGTAACCTAACCCACCTAACCTCTCGGGGTACCATTTAACCACATTCCTTGATTGTGGGGCCCTACTTCTCGGTGGGAACACTGTATACGTCTATGACGTAATACAACCTAACCTAAACCAGCCTACCATCTCGGCGGTAATATTGGACAACATTCCTGGCGAGTTGGCCTCTACGTCTCCGTGGGACCTTTATATACATCAATAACGTAATATAACCTAACCTAAGCCAACCTATCATCTCGGCGATAATATTTGACAACATTCCTGGCGAGTTGGCCTCTACGTCTCCTTGGGAACTTTATATACATCAATAACGTAATATAACCTAACCTAACCCAAGCTATCATCTCGGCGGTAATATTTGACCACATTCCTGGCGTGTTGGCGTCTACGTCTCCGTTGGACCTTCATATACATCAATAACGTAATATAAATTAACCTAACCCAACCTATCATCACAGCGGTAATATTTGAGAACATTCCTGGCGAGTTGGCCTCTACGTCTCCGTGGCACCTTTATATACATCAATAACGTAATATAACCGAACCTAACCCAACCTAACATCTCGGCGGTAATATTTGACAACATTTCTGGCGAGTTGGCCTCTACGTCTGTGTGGGAACTTTATATACATCAATAACACTATATAAGCTAGCCTAACCCAACCTATCATCTCGGCGGTAATATTTGACCACATTTCTGGCTTGTTGGCCTCTACGTCTCCGTGGGAACTTTATATACATCAATAACGTAATATAACCTAACCTAACCCAACCTATCATCTCGGCGGTAATATTTGACCACATTCCTGGCGATTTGGCCTCTACGTCTCCGTTGGACCTTCCTATACATCAATAACGTAATATAACTTAACCTAACCCAACTTATCATTTCGGCGGTAATATTTGGCAACATTCCTGGCGAGTTGGCTTCTCCGTTTCCGTGGGACCTTTATATACATCAATAACGTAATATAACCTAACCTAACCCAAACTATCATCTCGGCGGTAATATTTGACCACATTCCTGGCTTGATGGCCTCTACTTCTCCGTGGGACCTTTATATATATCAATAACGTAATATAACCTAACCTAACCCAACCTATCATTTCGGCGGTAAAATTTGACAACATTTCTGGCGAGTTGGCCTCTACGTCTCCGTGGGACCTTTATATATATCAATAACGTAATATAACCTAACCTAACCCAACCTATCATTTCGGCGGTAAAATTTGACAACATTTCTGGCGAGTTGGCCTCTACGTCTCCGTGGGACCTTTATATATATCAATAACGTAATATAACCTAACCTAACCCAACCTATCATTTCGGCGGTAAAATTTGACAACATTCCTGGCGAGTTGGCCTCTACGTCTCCGTGGGACCTTTATGTACATCAAAAACGTAATATAACCTAACCTAAGCCAACCTATCATCTCGGCGGTGATATTTGACCACATTCCTGACGAGTTGGCCTCTACGTCTCCGTGGGAACGTCATATACATCAATAACGTAATATAACCTAATCTAACCCAACCTATCATCTCGGCGGTAATATTTAACCATATTCCTGGCTTGATGGCTTCTACGTCTCCGTGGGACATTTATATACATCAATAAAGTAATATAACCTAACCTAACCCAACCTATCATCTCGGCGGTAATATTTGACAATATTCCTGGCGAGTTGGCCTCTACGTCTCCGTGGGACCTTTATATACATCAATAACGTAATATAACCTAACCTAACCCAACCTATCATTTCGGCGGTAATATTTGACCACATTCCTGGCGAGTTGGCCTCTAGGTCTCCGTTTGACCTTCATATACATCAATAACGTAATATAAATGAACCTAACCCAACCTATCATCTCAGCGGTAATATTTGAGAACATTCCTGGCGAGTTGGCCTCTACGTCTCCGTGGGACCTTTATATACATCAATAACGTTATATAACCGAACCTAACCCAACCTAACATCTCGGCGGTAATATTTGACAACATTCCTGGCGAGTTGGCCTCTACGTCTGTGTGGGAACTTTATATACATCAATAACACTATATAAGCTAGCCTAACCCAACCTATCATCTCGGCGGTAATATTTGACCACATTTCTGGCTTGTTGGCCTCTACGTCTCCGTGGGAACTTTATATACATCAATAACGTAATATAACCTAACCTAACCCAACCTATCATCTCGGCGGTAATATTTGACCACATTCATGGCGATTTGGCCTCTACGTCTCCGTTGGACCTTCCTATACATCAATAACGTAATATAACCTAACCTAACCCAAACTATCATCTCGGCTGTAATATTTGACCACATTCCTGGCGAGTTGGCTTCTACGTCTCCGTGGGACCTTCATATACATCAACAACGTAATATAACCTAACCTAACCCAACCTATCATCTCGGCGGTAATATTTGACAACATTCCTGGCTTGATGGCCTCTACTTCTCCGTGGGACCTTTATATATATCAATAACGTAATATAACCTAACCTAACCCAACCTATCATTTCGGCGGTAAAATTTGACAACATTTCTGTCGAGTTGGCCTCTACGTCTCCGTGGGACCTTTATATACATAAATAACGTAATATAACGTAACCTCACCCAACCTAACCTCTCGGGGTACTATTTAACCACATTCCTTGATTGTCGGGCCCTGCTTCTCGATGGGAACACTCTATACGTCTATGACGTAATACAACCTAACCTAAGCCAACCTAACATCTCGGCGGTAATATTTGACAGCATTCCTGGCTTGTTGGCCTCTACGCCTCCGTGGGACCTTTATATACATCAATAACGTAATATAACCTAACCTAACCCAACCTAACATCTCGGCGGTAATATTTGACAACATTCCTGGCGAGTTGGCCTCTACGTCTGTGTGGGAACTTTATATACATTAATAACACTATATAAGCTAGCCTAACCCAATCTAACATCTCGGTGGTAATATTTGACCACATTTCTGGCTTGTTGGCCTCTACGTTTCCGTGGGACCTTTATATACTTCAATAACGTAATATAACCTAACCTAACCCAAACTATCATCTCGGCGGTAATATTTGGCAACATTGATGGCCAATTGGCTTCTACGTCTCCGTGGGACCTTTATATGCATCAATAACATAATATAATCTAACCTAACCCAACCTATCATCTCGGCGGTAATATTTAACCACATTCCTGGCTTGATGGCTTCTACGTCTCCGTGGGACATTTATATACATCAATAAAGTAATAAAACCTAACCTAACCCAACCTATCATCTCGGCGGTAATATTTGACAATATTCCTGGCGAGTTGGCCTCTAGGTCTCCGTTTGACCTTCATATACATCAATAACGTAATATAAATTAACCTAACCCAACCTATCATCTCAGCGGTAATATTTGAGAACATTCCTGGCGAGTTGGCCTCTACGTCTCCGTGGGACCTTTATATACATCAATAACGTAATATAACCTAACCTTTCCCAACCTAACATCTCGGCGGTAATATTTGACAACATTCCTGGCGAGTTGGCCTCTACGTCTGTGTGGGAACTTTATATACATTAATAACACTATATAAGCTAGCCTAACCCAATCTAACATCTCGGTGGTAATATTTGACCACATTTCTGGCTTGTTGGCCTCTACGTCTCCGTGGGACCTTTATATACTTCAATAACGTAATATAACCTAACCTAACCCAAACTATCATCTCGGCGGTAATATTTGGCAACATTGATGGCCAATTGGCTTCTACGTCTCCGTGGGACCTTTATATGCATCAATAACATAATATAATCTAACCTAACCCAACCTATCATCTCGGCGGTAATATTTAACCACATTCCTGGCTTGATGGCTTCTACGTCTCCGTGGGACATTTATATACATCAATAAAGTAATATAACCTAACCTAACCCAACCTATCATCTCGGCGGTAATATTTGACAATATTCCTGGCGAGTTGGCCTCTACGTCTCCGTGGGAACTTTATATACATCAATAACGTAATATAACCTAACCTAACCCAACCTATCATCTCGGCGGTAATATTTGACCACATTCCTGGCGAGTTGGCCTCTACGTCTCCGTTGGACCTTCATATACATCAATAACGTAATATAACTTAACTTAACCCAACCTATCATTTCGGCGGTAATATTTGGCAACATTCCCGTCTTGTTGGCCTCTACGTCTCCGTGGGACCTTTATATACATTAATAACGTAATATAACGTAACCTAACCCACCTAACCTCTCGGGGTACCATTTAACCACATTCCTTGATTGTCGGTCCCTACTTCTCGGTGGGAACACTGTATACGTCTATGACGTAATATAACCTAACCTAACACAACCTAACATCTCGGCGGTATTATTTGACAGCAATCCTGGCGAGTTGGCCTCTAGGTCTCCGTTTGACCTTCATATACATCAATAACGTAATATAACCTAACCTAACCCAACCTATCATCTCGGCGGTAATATTTGACCACATTCCTGGCGAGTTGGCCTCTAGGTCTCCGTTTGACCTTCATATACATCAATAACGTAATATAAATTAACCTAACCCAACCTATCATCACAGCGGTAATATTTGAGAACATTCCTGGCGAGTTGGCCTCTACGTCTCCGTGGGACCTTTATATACATCAATAACGTAATATAACCGAACCTAACCCAACCTAACATCTCGGCGGTAATATTTGACAACATTCCTGGCGAGTTGGCCTCTACGTCTGTGTGGGAACTTTATATACATCAATAACACTATATAAGCTAGCCTAACCCAACCTATCATCTCGGCGGTAATATTTGACCACATTTCTGGCTTGTTGGCCTCTACGTCTCCGTGGGAACTTTATATACATCAATAACGTAATATAACATAACCTAACCCAACCTATCATCTCGGCGGTAATATTTGACCACATTCCTGGCGATTTGGCCTCTACGTCTCCGTTGGACCTTCCTATACATCAATAACGTAATATAACTTAACCTAACCCAACCTATCATTTCGGCGGTAATATTTGGCAACATTCCTGGCGAGTTGGCTTCTGCGTCTCCGTGGGACCTTTATATACATCAATAACGTAATATAACCTAACCTAACCCAAACTATCATCTCGGCGGTAATATTTGACCACATTAACGGCGAGTTGGCCTCTACGTCTCCGTGGGACCTTCATATACATCAACAACGTAATATAACCTAATCTAACCCAACCTTTCATCTCGGCGGTAATATTTGACAACATTCCTGGCTTGATGGCCTCTACTTCTCCGTGGGACCTTTATATATATCAATAACGTAATATAACCTAACCTAACCCAACCTATCATTTCGGCGAAAAAATTTGACAACATTTCTGGCGAGTTGGCCTCTACGTCTCCGTGGGACCTTTATATATATCAATAACGTAATATAACCTAACCTAACCCAACCTATCATTTCGGCGGTAAAATTTGACAACATTTCTGTCGAGTTGGCCTCTACGTCTCCGTGGGACCTTTATATACATAAATAACGTAATATAACGTAACCTCACCCAACCTAACCTCTCGGGGTACCATTTAACCACATTCCTTGATTGTCGGGCCCTACTTCTCGGTGGGAACACTGTATACGTCTATGACGTAATACAACCTAACCTAAGCCAACCTAACATCTCGGCGGTAATATTTGTCAAAATTCCTGGCGAGTTGGCCTCTACGTCTCCGTGCGACCTTTATATACATCAATAACGTAATATAACCTAGCCTAAGCCAACATATAATCTCGGCGGTAATATTTGACAACATTCCTGGCGAGTTGGCCTCTAGGTGTCCGTTTGACCTTCATATACATCAATAACGTAATATAACCTAACCTAACCCAACCTATCATCTCGGCGGTAATATTTGACAACATTCCTGGCGAGTTGGCCTCTACGTCTCCGTGGGAACTTTATATACATCAATAACAATATATAAGCTAGCCTAACCCAATCTAACATCTCGGCCGTAATATTTGACCACAATTCTGGCTTTTGGCCTCTACGTCTCCGTGGGACCTTTATATACTTCAATAACGTAATATAACCTAACCTAACCCAACCAATCATCTCGGCGGTAATATTTGACCACATTCCTGGCGAGTTGGCCTCTACGTCTCCGTGGGACCTACATATACATCAATAACGTAATATAACTTAACCTAACCCAACCTATCATCTCAGAGGTAACATTTGGCAACATTCCCGGCTTGTTGGCCTCTACGTGTCCGTGGGACCTTTATATACATTAGTAACGTAATATAACGTAACCTAACCCACCTAACCTCTCGGGGTACCATTTAACCACATTCCTTGATTGTCGGGCCCTACTTCTCGGTGGGAACACTGTATACGTCTATGACGTAATACAACCTAACCTAAACCAGCCGACCATCTCGGCGGTAATATTGGACAACATTCCTGGCGAGTTGGCCTCTACGTCTCCGTGGGACCTTTATATACATCAATAACGTAATATAACCTAACCTAAGCCAACCTATCATCTCGGCGATAATATTTGACAACATTCCTGGCGAGTTGGCCTCTACGTCTCCTTGGGAACTTTATATACATCAATAACGTAATATAACCTAACCTAACCCAAGCTATCATCTCGGCGGTAATATTTGACCACATTCCTGGCGTGTTGGCGTCTACGTCTCCGTTGGACCTTCATATACATCAATAACGTAATATAACTTAACCTAACCCAAGCTATCATTTCGGCGGTAATATTTGGCAACATTCCTGGCGAGTTGGCTTCTCCGTCTCCGTGGGACCTTTATATACATCAATAACGTAATATAACCTAACCTAACCCAACCTATCATTTCGGCGGTAAAATTTGACAACATTTCTGGCGAGTTGGCCTCTACGTCTCCGTGGGACCTTTATATATATCAATAACGTAATATAACCTAACCTAACCCAACCTATCATTTCGGCGGTAAAATTTGACAACATTTCTGTCGAGTTGGCCTCTACGTCTCCGTGGGAACTTCATATACATCAATAACGTAATATAACCTAACCTAAGCCAACCTAACATCTCGGCGGTAATATTTGACAGCATTCCTGACGAGTTGGCCTCTAGGTCTCCGTTTGACCTTCATATACATCAATAACGTAATATAACCTAACCTAACCCAACCTATCATCTCGGCGGTAATATTTGACCACATTCCTGGCGATTTGGCCTCTACGTCTCCGTTGGACCTTCCTATACATCAATAACGTAATATAACTTAACCTAACCCAACCTATCATTTCGGCGGTAATATTTGGCAACATTTCTGGCGAGTTGGCCTCTACGTCTCCGTGGGACCTTTATATACATCAATAACGTAATAAAACCTAACCTAAGCCAACCTATCATCTCGGCGATAATATTTGACAACATTCCTGGCGAGTTGGCCTCTACGTCTCCGTTGGACCTTTATATACATCAATAACGTAATATAACCTAACCTAACCCAACCTAACATCTCGGCGGTAATATTTGACAACATTCCTGGCGAGTTGGCTTCTCCGTCTCCGTGGGACCTTTATATACATCAATAACGTAATATAACCTAACCTAACCCAACCTAACATCTCGGCGGTAATATTTGGCAACATTCCCGGCTTATTGGCCTCTACGTCTCCGTGGGACCTTTATATACATCAATAACGTAATATAACCTAACCTAACCCAACCTATCATCTCGGCGGTAATATTTGACAACATTCCTGGCGAGTTAGCCTCTACGTCTCCGTGGGAACTTTATATACATCAATAACAATATATAAGCTAGCCTAACCCGATCTAACATCTCGGCGGTAATATTTGACCACATTTCTGGCTTGTTGGCCTCTACGTCTCCGTGGGACCTTTATATACTTCAATAACGTAATATAACCTAACCTAACCCAACCTATCATCTCGGCGGTAATATTTGGCAACATTGATGGCCAATTGGCTTCTACGTCTCCGTGGGACCTTTATATGCACCAATAACATAATATAATCTAACCTAACCCAACCTATCATCTCGGCGGTAATATTTAACCACATTCCTGGCTTGATGGCTTCTACGTCTCCGTGGGACATTTATATACATCAATAAAGTAATATAACCTAACCTAACCCAACCTATCATCTCGGCGGTAATATTTGACAATATTCCTGGCGAGTTGGCCTCTAGGTCTCCGTTTGACCTTCATATACATCAATAACGTAATATAAATTAACCTAACCCAACCTATCATCTCAGCGGTAATATTTGAGAACATTCCTGGCGAGTTGGCCTCTACGTCTCCGTGGGACCTTTATATACATCAATAACGTAATATAACCTAACCTAACCCAACCTAACATCTCGGCGGTAATATATGACAACATTCCTGGCGAGTTGGCCTCTACGTCTCCGTTGGACCTTCATATACATCAATAACGTAATATAACTTAACTTAACCCAACCTATCATTTCGGCGGTAATATTTGGCAACATTCCCGTCTTGTTGGCCTCTACGTCTCCGTGGGACCTTTATATACTTCAATAACGTAATATAACCTAACCTAACCCAAACTATCATCTCGGCGGTAATATTTGGCAACATTGATGGCCAATTGGCTTCTACGTCTCCGTGGGACCTTTATATGCATCAATAACATAATATAATCTAACCTAACCCAACCTATCATCTCGGCGGTAATATTTAACCACATTCCTGGCTTGATGGCTTCTACGTCTCCGTGGGACATTTATATACATCAATAAAGTAATATAACCTAACCTAACCCAACCTATCATCTCGGCGGTAATATTTGACCACATTCCTGGCGAGTTGGCCTCTACGTCTCCGTTGGACCTTCATATACATCAATAACGTAATATAACTTAACTTAACCCAACCTATCATTTCGGCGGTAATATTTGGCAACATTCCCGTCTTGTTGGCCTCTACGTCTCCGTGGGACCTTTATATACATTAATAACGTAATATAACGTAACCTAACCCACCTAACCTCTCGGGGTACCATTTAACCACATTCCTTGATTGTCGGTCCCTACTTCTCGGTGGGAACACTGTATACGTCTATGACGTAATATAACCTAACCTAACACAACCTAACATCTCGGCGGTATTATTTGACAGCAATCCTGGCGAGTTGGCCTCTAGGTTCCTCCGTTTGACCTTCATATACATCAATAACGTAATATAACCTAACCTAACCCAACCTATCATCTCGGCGGTAATATTTGACCACATTCCTGGCGAGTTGGCCTCTAGGTCTCCGTTTGACCTTCATATACATCAATAACGTAATATAAATTAACCTAACCCAACCTATCATCACAGCGGTAATATTTGAGAACATTCCTGGCGAGTTGGCCTCTACGTCTCCGTGGGACCTTTATATATATCAATAACGTAATATAACCTAATCTAACCCAACCTATCATTTCGGCGGTAAAATTTGACAACATTTCTGTCGAGTTGGCCTCTACGTCTCCGTGGGACCTTTATATACATAAATAACGTAATATAACGTAACCTCACCCATCCTAACCTCTCGGGGTACCATTTAACCACATTCCTTGATTGTCGGGCCCTACTTCTCGGTGGGAACACTGTATACGTCTATGACGTAATACAACCTAACCTAAGCCAACCTAACATCTCGGCGGTAATATTTGTCAAAATTCCTGGCGAGTTGGCCTCTACGTCTCCGTGCGACCTTTATATACATCAATAACGTAATATAACCTAGCCTAAGCCAACATATAATCTCGGCGGTAATATTTGACAACATTCCTGGCGAGTTGGCCTCTAGGTGTCCGTTTGACCTTCATATACATCAATAACGTAATATAACTTAACCTAACCCAACCTATCATCTCAGAGGTAACATTTGGCAACATTCCCGGCTTGTTGGCCTCTACGTCTCCGTGGGACCTTTATATACATTAGTAACGTAATATAACGTAACCTAACCCACCTAACCTCTCGGGGTACCATTTAACCACATTCCTTGATTGTGGGGCCCTACTTCTCGGTGGGAACACTGTATACGTCTATGACGTAATACAACCTAACCTAAACCAGCCTACCATCTCGGCGGTAATATTGGACAACATTCCTGGCGAGTTGGCCTCTACGTCTCCGTGGGACCTTTATATACATCAATAACGTAATATAACCTAACCTAAGCCAACCTATCATCTCGGCGATAATATTTGACAACATTCCTGGCGAGTTGGCCTCTACGTCTCCTTGGGAACTTTATATACATCAATAACGTAATATAACCTAACCTAACCCAAGCTATCATCTCGGCGGTAATATTTGACCACATTCCTGGCGTGTTGGCGTCTACGTCTCCGTTGGACCTTCATATACATCAATAACGTAATATAAATTAACCTAACCCAACCTATCATCACAGCGGTAATATTTGAGAACATTCCTGGCGAGTTGGCCTCTACGTCTCCGTGGCACCTTTATATACATCAATAACGTAATATAACCGAACCTAACCCAACCTAACATCTCGGCGGTAATATTTGACAACATTTCTGGCGAGTTGGCCTCTACGTCTGTGTGGGAACTTTATATACATCAATAACACTATATAAGCTAGCCTAACCCAACCTATCATCTCGGCGGTAATATTTGACCACATTTCTGGCTTGTTGGCCTCTACGTCTCCGTGGGAACTTTATATACATCAATAACGTAATATAACCTAACCTAACCCAACCTATCATCTCGGCGGTAATATTTGACCACATTCCTGGCGATTTGGCCTCTACGTCTCCGTTGGACCTTCCTATACATCAATAACGTAATATAACTTAACCTAACCCAACTTATCATTTCGGCGGTAATATTTGGCAACATTCCTGGCGAGTTGGCTTCTCCGTTTCCGTGGGACCTTTATATACATCAATAACGTAATATAACCTAACCTAACCCAAACTATCATCTCGGCGGTAATATTTGACCACATTCCTGGCTTGATGGCCTCTACTTCTCCGTGGGACCTTTATATATATCAATAACGTAATATAACCTAACCTAACCCAACCTATCATTTCGGCGGTAAAATTTGACAACATTTCTGGCGAGTTGGCCTCTACGTCTCCGTGGGACCTTTATATATATCAATAACGTAATATAACCTAACCTAACCCAACCTATCATTTCGGCGGTAAAATTTGACAACATTTCTGTCGAGTTGGCCTCTACGTCTCCGTGGGACCTTTATATACATAAATAACGTAATATAACGTAACCTCACCCAACCTAACCTCTCGGGGTACCATTTAACCACATTCCTTGATTGTCGGGCCCTACTTCTCGGTGGGAACACTGTATACGTCTATGACGTAATACAACCTAACCTAAGCCAACCTAACATCTCGGCGGTAATATTTGTCAAAATTCCTGGCGAGTTGGCCTCTACGTCTCCGTGCGACCTTTATATACATCAATAACGTAATATAACCTAGCCTAAGCCAACATATAATCTCGGCGGTAATATTTGACAACATTCCTGGCGAGTTGGCCTCTAGGTGTCCGTTTGACCTTCATATACATCAATAACGTAATATAACCTAACCTAACCCAACCTATCATCTCGGCGGTAATATTTGACAACATTCCTGGCGAGTTGGCCTCTACGTCTCCGTGGGAACTTTATATACATCAATAACAATATATAAGCTAGCCTAACCCAATCTAACATCTCGGCGGTAATATTTGACCACAATTCTGGCTTTTGGCCTCTACGTCTCCGTGGGACCTTTATATACTTCAATAACGTAATATAACCTAACCTAACCCAACCTATCATCTCGGCGGTAATATTTGACCACATTCCTGGCGAGTTGGCTTCTCCGTCTCCGTGGGACCTTTATATACATCAATAACGTAATATAACGTAACCTAACCCAACCTAACCTCTCGGGGTAGCATTTAACCACATTCCTTGATTTTCGGGCCCTACTTCTCTGTGGGAACACTGTATACGTCTATGACGTAATACAACCTAACCTAAACCAACCTATCATTTCGGCGGTAAAATTTGACAACATTTCTGTCGAGTTGGCCTCTACGTCTCCGTGGGACCTTTATATACATAAATAACGTAATATAACGTAACCTCACCCAACCTAACCTCTCGGGGTACCATTTAACCACATTCCTTGATTGTCGGGCCCTACTTCTCGGTGGGAACACTGTATACGTCTATGACGTAATACAACCTAACCTAAGCCAACCTAACATCTCGGCGGTAATATTGGACAACATTCCTGGCGAGTTGGCCTCTACGTCTCCGTGGGACCTTTATATACATCAATAACGTAATATAACCTAACCTAAGCCAACCTATCATCTCGGCGATAATATTTGACAACATTCCTGGCGAGTTGGCCTCTACGTCTCCTTGCGAACTTTATATACATCAATAACGTAATATAACCTAACCTAACCCAAGCTATCATCTCGGCGGTAATATTTGACCACATTCCTGGCGTGTTGGCGTCTACGTCTCCGTTGGACCTTCATATACATCAATAACGTAATATAAATTAACCTAACCCAACCTATCATCACAGTGGTAATATTTGAGAACATTCCTGGCGAGTTGGCCTCTACGTCTCCGTGGGACCTTTATATACATCAATAACGGAATATAACCGAACCTAACCCAACCTAACATCTCGGCGGTAATATTTGACAACATTCCTGGCGAGTTGGCCTCTACGTCTGTGTGGGAACTTTATATACATCAATAACACTATATAAGCTAGCCTAACCCAACCTATCATCTCGGCGGTAATATTTGACCACATTTCTGGCTTGTTGGCCTCTACGTCTCCGTGGGAACTTTATATACATCAATAACGTAATATAACCTAACCTAACCCAACCTATCATCTCGGCGGTAATATTTGACCACATTCCTGGCGATTTGGCCTCTACGTCTCCGTTGGACCTTCCTATACATCAGTAACGTAATATAACTTAACCTAACCCAACTTATCATTTCGGCGGTAATATTTGGCAACATTCCTGGCGAGTTGGCTTCTCCGTCTCCGTGGGACCTTTATATACATCAATAACGTAATATAACCTAACCTAACCCAACCTATCATCTCGGCGGTAATATTTGACCACATTCCTGGCGAGTTGGCCTCTACGTCTCCGTTGGACCTTTATATACATAAATAACGTAATATAACGCAACCTCACCCAACCTAACCTCTCGGGGTACCATTTAACCACATTCCTTGATTGTCGGGCCCTACTTCTCGGTGGGAACACTGTATACGTCTATGACGTAATACAACCTAACCTAAGCCAACCTAACATCTCGGCGGTAATATTTGTCAAAATTCCTGGCGAGTTGGCCTCTACGTCTCCGTGCGACCTTTATATACTTCAATAACGTAATATAACCTAGCCTAAGCCAACATATTATCTCGGCGGTAATATTTGACAACATTCCTGGCGAGTTGGCCTCTAGGTGTCCGTTTGACCTTCATATACATCAATAACGTAATATAACCTAACCTAACCCAACCTATCATCTCGGCGGTAATATTTGACAACATTCCTGGCGAGTTGGCCTCTACGTCTCCGTGGGAACTTTATATACATCAATAACAATATATAAGCTAGCCTAACCCAATCTAACATCTCGGCGGTAATATTTGACCACAATTCTGGCTTTTGGCCTCTACGTCTCCGTGGGACCTTTATATACTTCAATAACGTAATACAACCTAACCTAACCCAACCTATCATCTCGGCGGTAATATTTGACCACATTCCTGGCGAGTTGGCCTCTACGTCTCCGTGGGACCTACATATACATCAATAACGTAATATAACTTAACCTAACCCAACCTATCATCTCAGAGGTAACATTTGGCAACATTCCCGGCTTGTTGGCCTCTACGTCTCCGTGGGACATTTATATACATTAGTAACGTAATATAACGTAACCTAACCCACCTAACCTCTCGGGGTACCATTTAACCACATTCCTTGATTGTCGGGCCCTACTTCTCGGTGGGAACACTGTATACGTCTATGACGTAATACAACCTAACCTAAACCAGCCTACCATCTCGGCGGTAATATTGGACAACATTCGTGGCGAGTTGGCCTCTACGTCTCCGTGGGACCTTTATATACATCAATAACGTAATAAAACCTAACGTAAGCCAACCTATCATCTCGGCGGTAATATTTGACAACATTCCTGGCGAGTTGGCCTCTACTTCTCCGTTGGACCTTTATATACATCAATAACGTAATATAACCTAACCTAACCCAACCTAACATCTCGGCGGTAATATTTGACAACATTCCTGGCGAGTTGGCTTCTCCGTCTCCGTGGGACCTTTATATACATCAATAACGTAATATAACCTAACCTAACCCAACCTAACATCTCGGCGGTAATATTTGACCACATTCCTGGCGAGTTGGCCTCTACGTCTCCGTGGGACCTACATATACATCAATAACGTAATATAACTTAACCTAACCCAACCTATCATCTCAGAGGTAATATTTGGCAACATTCCCGGCTTGTTGGCCTCTACGTCTCCGTGGGACCTTTATATACATTAGTAACGTAATATAACGTAACCTAACCCACCTAACCTCTCGGGGTACCATTTAACCACATTCCTTGATTGTCGGGCCCTACTTCTCGGTGGGAACACTGTATACGTCTATGACGTAATATAACCTTACCTAACCCAACCTAACATCTCGGCGGTAATATTTGACAGCATTCCTGGCGAGTTGGCCTCTAGGTCTCCGTTTGACCTTCATATACATCAATAACGTAATATAACCTAACCTAACCCAACCTATCATCTCGGCGGTAATATTTGACCACATTCCTGGCGAGTTGGCCTCTACGTCTCCGTGGGACCTTTATATACATCAATAACGTAATATAACCTAACCTAACCCAACCTATCATTTCGGCGGTAAAATTTGACAACATTTCTGTCGAGTTGGCCTCTACGTCTCCGTGGGACCTTTATATACATCAATAACGTAATAAAACCTAACCTAAGCCAACCTATCATCTCGGCGGTAATATTTGACAACATTCCTGGCGAGTTGGCCTCTACGTCTCCGTTGGACCTTTATATACATCAATAACGTAATATAACCTAACCTAACCCAACCTAACATCTCGGCGGTAATATTTGACAACATTCCTGGCGAGTTGGCTTCTCCGTCTCCGTGGGACCTTTATATACATCAATAACGTAATATAACCTAACCTAACCCAACCTAACATCTCGGCGGTAATATTTGACAGCATTCCTGGCGAGTTGGCCTCTAGGTCTCCGTTTGACCTTTATATACATCAATAACGTAATATAACCTAACCTAACCCAACCTATCATCTCGGCGGTCATATTTGACAACATTCCTGGCGAGTTAGCCTCTACGTCTCCGTGGGAACTTTATATACATCAATAACAATATATAAGCTAGCCTAACCCGATCTAACATCTCGGCGGTAATATTTGACCACATTTCTGGCTTGTTGGCCTCTACGTCTCCGTGGGACCTTTATATACTTCAATAACGTAATATAACCTAACCTAACCCAACCTATCATCTCGGCGGTAATATTTGACAACATTCCTGGCGAGTTGGCCTCTACGTCTCCGTGGGAACTTTATATACGTCAATAACAATATATAAGCTAGCCTAACCCAATCTAACATCTCGGCGGTAATATTTGACCACAATTCTGGCTTGTTGGCCTCTACGTCTCCGTGGGACCTTTATATACTTCAATAACGTAATATAACCTAACCTAACCCAAACTATCATCTCGGCGGTAATATTTGACCACATTCCTGGCGAGTTGGCCTCTACGGCTCCGCTGGACCTTCATATACATCAATAACGTAATATCAATTAACCTAACCCAACCTATCATCTCAGCTGTAATATTTGAGAACATTCCTGGCGAGTTGGCCTCTACGTCTCCGTGGGACCTTTATATACATCAATAACGTAATATAACCTAACCTAACCCAACCTATCATTTCGGCGGTAAAATTTGACAACATTTCTGGCGAGTTGGCCTCTACGTCTCCTTGGGAACTTTATATACATCAATAACGTAATATAACCTAACCTAACCCAAGCTATCATCTCGGCGGTAATATTTGACCACATTCCTGGCGTGTTGGCGTCTACGTCTCCGTTGGACCTTCATATACATCAATAACGTAATATAACTTAACCTAACCCAAGCGATCATTTCGGCGGTAATATTTGGCAACATTCCTGGCGAGTTGGCTTCTCCGTCTCCGTGGGACCTTTATATACATCAATAACGTAATATAACGTAACCTAACCCAACCTAACCTCTCGGGGTAGCATTTAACCACATTCCTTGATTGTCGGGCCCTACTTCTCGGTGGGAACACTGTATACGTCTATGACGTAATACAACCTAACCTAAACCAACCTACCATCTCGGCGGAAATAGTTGACAACATTCCTGACGAGTTGGCCTCTACGTCTCCGTGGGAACTTCATATACATCAATAACGTAATATAACCTAACCTAACCCAACCTAACATCTCGGCGGTAATATTTGACAGCATTCCTGGCGAGTTGGCCTCTAGGTCTCCGTTTGACCTTCATATACATCAATAACGTAATATAACCTAACCTAACCCAACCTATCATCTCGGCGGTAATATTTGACCACATTCCTGGCGAGTTGGCCTCTACGGCTCCGCTGGACCTTCATATACATCAATAACGTAATATCAATTAACCTAACCCAACCTATATTCTCAGCTGTAATATTTGAGAACATTCCTGGCGAGTTGGCCTCTACGTCTCCGTGGGACCTTTATATACATCAATAACGTAATATAACCTAACCTAACCCAACCTATCATTTCGGCGGTAAAATTTGACAACATTTCTGGCGAGTTGGCCTCTACGTCTCCTTGGGAACTTTATATACATCAATAACGTAATATAACCTAACCTAACCCAAGCTATCATCTCGGCGGTAATATTTGACCACATTCCTGGCGAGTTGGCCTCTACGTCTCCGTGGGACCAACATATACATCAATAACGTAATATAAATTAACCTAACCCAACCTATCATCTCAGAGGTAACATTTGGCAACATTCCCGGCTTGTTGGCCTCTACGTCTCCGTGGGACCTTTATATACATTAGTAACGTAATATAACGTAACCTAACCCACCTAACCTCTCGGGGTACCATTTAACCACATTCCTTGATTGTCGGGCGCTACTTCTCGGTGGGAAGACTGTATACGTCTATGACGTAATACAACCTAACCTAAACCAGCCTACCATCTCGGCGGTAATATTGGACAACATTCCTGGCGAGTTGGCCTCTACGTCTCCGTGGGACCTTTATATACGTCAATAACGTAATATAACCTAACCTAAGCCAACCTGTCATCTCGGCGATAATATTTGACAACATTCCTGGCGAGTTGGCCTCTACGTCTCCGTTGGACCTTTATATACATCAATAACGTAATATAACCTAACCTAACCCAACCTAACATCTCGGCGGTAATATTTGACAACATTCCTGGCGAGTTGGCTTCTCCGTCTCCGTGGGACCTTTATATACATCAATAACGTAATATAACCTAACCTAACCCAACCTAACATCTCGGCGGTAATATTTGACCACATTCCTGGCGAGTTGGCCTCTACGTCTCCGTGGGACCTACATATACATCAATAACGTAATATAACTTAACCTAACCCAACCTATCATCTCAGAGGTAATATTTGGCAACATTCCCGGCTTGTTGGCCTCTACGTCTCCGTGGGACTTTTATATACATTAGTAACGTAATATAACGTAACCTAACCCACCTAACCTCTCGGGGTACCATTTAACCACATTCCTTGATTGTCGGGCCCTACTTCTCGGTGGGAACACTGTATACGTCTATGACGTAATATAACCTTACCTAACCCAACCTAACATCTCGGCGGTAATATTTGACAGCATTCCTGGCGAGTTGGCCTCTAGGTCTCCGTTTGACCTTCATATACATCAATAACGTAATATAACCTAACCTAACCCAACCTATCATCTCGGCTGTAATATTTGACCACATTCCTGGCGAGTTGGCCTCTACGTCTCCGTGGGACCTTTATATACATCAATAACGTAATATAACCTAACCTAACCCAACCTATCATTTCGGCGGTAAAATTTGACAACATTTCTGTCGAGTTGGCCTCTACGTCTCCGTGGGACCTTTATATACATCAATAACGTAATAAAACCTAACCTAAGCCAACCTATCATCTCGGCGGTAATATTTGACAACATTCCTGGCGAGTTGGCCTCTACGTCTCCGTTGGACCTTTATATACATCAATAACGTAATATAACCTAACCTAACCCAACCTAACATCTCGGCGGTAATATTTGACAACATTCCTGGCGAATTGGCTTCTCCGTCTCCGTGGGACCTTTATATACATCAATAACGTAATATAACCTAACCTAACCCAACCTAACATCTCGGCGGTAATATTTGACAGCATTCCTGGCGAGTTGGCCTCTAGGTCTCCGTTTGACCTTTATATACATCAATAACGTAATATAACCTAACCTAACCCAACCTATCATCTCGGCGGTAATATTTGACAACATTCCTGGCGAGTTAGCCTCTACGTCTCCGTGGGAACTTTATATACATCAATAACAATATATAAGCTAGCCTAACCCGATCTAACATCTCGGCGGTAATATTTGACCACATTTCTGGCTTGTTGGCCTCTACGTCTCCGTGGGACCTTTATATACTTCAATAACGTAATATAACCTAACCTAACCCAACCTATCATCTCGGCGGTAATATTTGACAACATTCCTGGCGAGTTGGCCTCTACGTCTCCGTGGGAACTTTATATACGTCAATAACAATATATAAGCTAGCCTAACCCAATCTAACATCTCGGCGGTAATATTTGACCACAATTCTGGCTTGTTGGCCTCTACGTCTCCGTGGGACCTTTATATACTTCAATAACGTAATATAACCTAACCTAACCCAAACTATCATCTCGGCGGTAATATTTGACCACATTCCTGGCGAGTTGGCCTCTACGGCTCCGCTGGACCTTCATATACATCAATAACGTAATATCAATTAACCTAACCCAACCTATCATCTCAGCTGTAATATTTGAGAACATTCCTGGCGAGTTGGCCTCTACGTCTCCGTGGGACCTTTATATACATCAATAACGTAATATAACCTAACCTAACCCAACCTATCATTTCGGCGGTAAAATTTGACAACATTTCTGGCGAGTTGGCCTCTACGTCTCCTTGGGAACTTTATATACATCAATAACGTAATATAACCTAACCTAACCCAAGCTATCATCTCGGCGGTAATATTTGACCACATTCCTGGCGTGTTGGCGTCTACGTCTCCGTTGGACCTTCATATACATCAATAACGTAATATAACTTAACCTAACCCAAGCGATCATTTCGGCGGTAATATTTGGCAACATTCCTGGCGAGTTGGCTTCTCCGTCTCCGTGGGACCTTTATATACATCAATAACGTAATATAACGTAACCTAACCCAACCTAACCTCTCGGGGTAGCATTTAACCACATTCCTTGATTGTCGGGCCCTACTTCTCGGTGGGAACACTGTATACGTCTATGACGTAATACAACCTAACCTAAACCAACCTACCATCTCGGCGGAAATAGTTGACAACATTCCTGACGAGTTGGCCTCTACGTCTCCGTGGGAACTTCATATACATCAATAACGTAATATAACCTAACCTAACCCAACCTAACATCTCGGCGGTAATATTTGACAGCATTCCTGGCGAGTTGGCCTCTAGGTCTCCGTTTGACCTTCATATACATCAATAACGTAATATAGCCTAACCTAACCCAACCTATCATCTCGGCGGTAATATTTGACCACATTCCTGGCGAGTTGGCCTCTACGGCTCCGCTGGACCTTCATATACATCAATAACGTAATATCAATTAACCTAACCCAACCTATATTCTCAGCTGTAATATTTGAGAACATTCCTGGCGAGTTGGCCTCTACGTCTCCGTTGGACCTTTATATACATCAATAACGTAATATAACCTAACCTAACCCAACCTATCATTTCGGCGGTAAAATTTGACAACATTTCTGGCGAGTTGGCCTCTACGTCTCCGTGGGACCTTTATATACATCAATAACGTAATAAAACCTAACCTAAGCCAACATATCATCTCGGCGGTAATATTTGACAACATTCCTGGCGAGTTGGCCTCTACGTCTCCGTTGGACCTTTATATACATCAATAACGTAATATAACCTAACCTAACCCAGCCTAACATCTCGGCGGTAATATTTGACAACATTCCTGGCGAGTTGGCTTCTCCGTCTCCGTGGGACCTTTATATACATCAATAACGTAATATAACCGAACCTAACCCAACCTAACATCTCGGCGGTAATATTTGACAACATTCCAGGCGAGTTGGCCTCTACGTCTGTGTGGGAACTTTATATACATCAATAACACTATATAAGCTAGCCTAACCCGATCTAACATCTCGGCGGTAATATTTGACCACATTTCTGGCTTGTTGGCCTCTACGTCTCCGTGGGACCTTTATATACATCAATAACGTAATATAACCTAACCTAACCCAACCTATCATCTCGGCGGTAATATTTGACAACATTCCTGGCGAGTTAGCCTCTACGTCTCCGTGGGAACTTTATATACATCAATAACAATATATAAGCTAGCCTAACCCGATCTAACATCTCGGCGGTAATATTTGACCACATTTCTGGCTTGTTGGCCTCTACGTCTCCGTGGGACCTTTATATACTTCAATAACGTAATATAACCTAACCTAACCCAACCTATCATCTCGGCGGTAATATTTGACAACATTCCTGGCGAGTTGGCCTCTACGTCTCCGTGGGAACTTTATATACGTCAATAACAATATATAAGCTAGCCTAACCCAATCTAACATCTCGGCGGTAATATTTGACTACAATTCTGGCTTGTTGGCCTCTACGTCTCCGTGGGACCTTTATATACTTCAATAACGTAATATAACCTAACCTAACCCAAACTATCATCTCGGCGGTAATATTTGACCACATTCCTGGCGAGTTGGCCTCTACGGCTCCGCTGGACCTTCATATACATCAATAACGTAATATCAATTAACCTAACCCAACCTATCATCTCAGCTGTAATATTTGAGAACATTCCTGGCGAGTTGGCCTCTACGTCTCCGTGGGACCTTTATACACATCAATAACGTAATATAACCTAACCTAACCCAACCTATCATTTCGGCGGTAAAATTTGACAACATTTCTGGCGAGTTGGCCTCTACGTCTCCTTGGGAACTTTATATACATCAATAACGTAATATAACCTAACCTAACCCAAGCTATCATCTCGGCGGTAATATTTGACCACATTCCTGGCGTGTTGGCGTCTACGTCTCCGTTGGACCTTCATATACATCAATAACGTAATATAACTTAACCTAACCCAAGCGATCATTTCGGCGGTAATATTTGGCAACATTCCTGGCGAGTTGGCTTCTCCGTCTCCGTGGGACCTTTATATACATCAATAACGTAATATAACGTAACCTAACCCAACCTAACGTCTCGGGGTAGCATTTAACCACATTCCTTGATTGTCGGGCCCTACTTCTCGGTGGGAACACTGTATACGTCTATGACGTAATACAACCTAACCTAAACCAACCTACCATCTCGGCGGAAATAGTTGACAACATTCCTGACGAGTTGGCCTCTACGTCTCCGTGGGAACTTCATATACATCAATAACGTAATATAACCTAACCTAACCCAACCTAACATCTCGGCGGTAATATTTGACAGCATTCCTGGCGAGTTGGCCTCTAGGTCTCCGTTTGACCTTCATATACATCAATAACGTAATATAACCTAACCTAACCCAACCTATCATCTCGGCGGTAATATTTGACCACATTCCTGGCGAGTTGGCCTCTACGGCTCCGCTGGACCTTCATATACATCAATAACGTAATATCAATTAACCTAACCCAACCTATATTCTCAGCTGTAATATTTGAGAACATTCCTGGCGAGTTGGCCTCTACGTCTCCGTGGGACCTTTATATACATCAATAACGTAATATAACCTAACCTAACCTAACCTATCATTTCGGCGGTAAAATTTGACAACATTTCTGGCGAGTTGGCCTCTACGTCTCCGTGGGACCTTTATATACATCAATAACGTAATAAAACCTAACCTAAGCCAACATATCATCTCGGCGGTAATATTTGACAACATTCCTGGCGAGTTGGCCTCTACGTCTCCGTTGGACCTTTATATACATCAATAACGTAATATAACCTAACCTAACCCAACCTAACATCTCGGCGGTAATATTTGACAACATTCCTGGCGAGTTGGCTTCTCCGTCTCCGTGGGACCTTTATATACATCAATAACGTAATATAACCGAACCTAACCCAACCTAACATCTCGGCGGTAATATTTGACAACATTCCAGGCGAGTTGGCCTCTACGTCTGTGTGGGAACTTTATATACATCAATAACACTATATAAGCTAGCCTAACCCGATCTAACATCTCGGCGGTAATATTTGACCACATTTCTGGCTTGTTGGCCTCTACGTCTCCGTGGGACCTTTATATACTTCAATAACGTAATATAACCTAACCTAACCCAACCTATCATCTCGGCGGTAATATTTGACAACATTCCTGGCGAGTTGGCCTCTACGTCTCCGTGGGAACTTTATATACGTCAATAACAATATATAAGCTAGCCTAACCCAATCTAACATCTCGGCGGTAATATTTGACCACAATTCTGGCTTTTGGCCTCTACGTCTCCGTGGGACCTTTATATACTTCAATAACGTAATACAACCTAACCTAACCCAACCTATCATCTCGGCGGTAATATTTGACCACATTCCTGGCGAGTTGGCCTCTACGTCTCCGTGGGACCTACATATACATCAATAACGTAATATAAATTAACCTAACCCAACCTATCATCTCAGAGGTAACATTTGGCAACATTCCCGGCTTGTTGGCCTCTACGTCTCCGTGGGACCTTTATATACATTAGTAACGTAATATAACGTAACCTAACCCACCTAACCTCTCGGGGTACCATTTAACCACATTCCTTGATTGTCGGGCCCTACTTCTCGGTGGGAACACTGTATACGTCTATGACGTAATACAACCTAACCTAAACCAGCCTACCATCTCGGCGGTAATATTGGACAACATTCCTGGCGAGTTGGCCTCTACGTCTCCGTGGGACCTTTATATACATCAATAACGTAATATAACCTAACCTAAGCCAACCTGTCATCTCGGCGATAATATTTGACAACATTCCTGGCGAGTTGGCCTCTACGTCTCCTTGGGAACTTTATATACATCAATAACGTAATATAACCTAACCTAACCCAAGCTATCATCTCGGCGGTAATATTTGACCACATTCCTAGCGTGTTGGCGTCTACGTCTCCGTTGGACCTTCATATACATCAATAACGTAATATAACTTAACCTAACCCAAGCTATCATTTCGGCGGTAATATTTGGCAACATTCCTGGCGAGTTGGCTTCTCCGTCTCCGTGGGACCTTTATATACATCAATAACGTAATATAACGTAACCTAACCCAACCTAACCTCTCGGGGTAGCATTTAACCACATTCCTTGATTGTCGGGCCCTACTTCTCTGTGGGAACACTGTATACGTCTATGACGTAATACAACCTAACCTAAACCAACCTACCATCTCGGCGGAAATAGTTGACAACATTCCTGACGAGTTGGCCTCTACGTCTCCGTGGGAACTTCATATACATCAATAACGTAATATAACCTTACCTAACCCAACCTAACATCTCGGCGGTAATATTTGACAGCATTCCTGGCGAGTTGGCCTCTAGGTCTCCGTTTGACCTTCATATACATCAATAACGTAATATAACCTAACCTAACCCAACCTATCATCTCGGCGGTAATATTTGACCACATTCCTGGCGAGTTGGCCTCTACGTCTCCGTGGGACCTTTATATACATCAATAACGTAATATAACCTAACCTAACCCAACCTATCATTTCGGCGGTAAAATTTGACAACATTTCTGGCGAGTTGGCCTCTACGTCTCCGTGGGACCTTTATATACATCAATAACGTAATAAAACCTAACCTAAGCCAACCTATCATCTCGGCGGTAATATTTGACAACATTCCTGGCGAGTTGGCTTCTCCGTCTCCGTGGGACCTTTATATACATCAATAACGTAATATAACCTAACCTAACCCAACCTAACATCTCGGCGGTAATATTTGGCAACATTCCCGGCTTATTGGCCTCTACGTCTCCGTGGGACCTTTATATACATCAATAACGTAATATAACCTAACCTAACCCAACCTATCATCTCGGCGGTAATATTTGACAACATTCCTGGCGAGTTAGCCTCTACGTCTCCGTGGGAACTTTATATACATCAATAACAATATATAAGCTAGCCTAACCCGATCTAACATCTCGGCGGTAATATTTGACCACATTTCTGGCTTGTTGGCCTCTACGTCTCCGTGGGACCTTTATATACTTCAATAACGTAATATAACCTAACCTAACCCAACCTATCATCTCGGCGGTAATATTTGACAACATTCCTGGCGAGTTGGCCTCTACGTCTCCGTGGGACCTTTATATACATCAATAACGTAATATAACCTAACCTAACCCAACCTATCATCTCGGCGGTAATATTTGACCACATTCCTGGCGAGTTGGCCTCTACGTCTCCGTTGGACCTTCATATACATCAATAACGTAATATAACTTAACTTAACCCAACCTATCATTTCGGCGGTAATATTTGGCAACATTCCCGTCTTGTTGGCCTCTACGTCTCCGTGGGACCTTTATATACATTAATAACGTAATATAACATAACCTAACCCACCTAACCTCTCGGGGTACCATTTAACCACATTCCTTGATTGTCGGTCCCTACTTCTCGGTGGGAACACTGTATACGTCTATGACGTAATATAACCTAACCTAACACAACCTAACATCTCGGCGGTACTATTTGACAGCAATCCTGGCGAGTTGGCCTCTAGGTCTCCGTTTGACCTTCATATACATCAATAACGTAATATAACCTAACCTAACCCAACCTATCATCTCGGCGGTAATATTTGACCACATTCCTGGCGAGTTGGCCTCTAGGTCTCCGTTTGACCTTCATATACATCAATAACGTAATATAAATTAACCTAACCCAACCTATCATCACAGCGGTAATATTTGAGAACATTCCTGGCGAGTTGGCCTCTACGTCTCCGTGGGACCTTCATATACATCAACAACGTAATATAACCTAACCTAACCCAACCTATCATCTCGGCGGTAATATTTGACAACATTCCTGGCTTGATGGCCTCTACTTCTCCGTGGGACCTTTATATATATCAATAACGTAATATAACCTAACCTAACCCAACCTATCATTTCGGCGGTAAAATTTGACAACATTTCTGGCGAGTTGGCCTCTACGTCTCCGTGGGACCTTTATATATATCAGTAACGTAATATAACCTAACCTAACCCAACCTATCATTTCGGCGGTAAAATTTGACAACATTTCTGTCGAGTTGGCCTCTACGTCTCCGTGGGACCTTTATATACATAAATAACGTAATATAACGTAACCTCACCCAACCTAACCTCTCAGGGTACCATTTAACCACATTCCTTGATTGTCGGGCCCTACTTCTCGGTGGGAACACTGTATACGTCTATGACGTAATACAACCTAACCTAAACCAGCCTACCATCTCGGCGGTAATATTGGACAACATTCGTGGCGAGTTGGCCTCTACGTCTCCGTGGGACCTTTATATACATCAATAACGTAATATAACCTAACCTAAGCCAACCTGTCATCTCTGCGATAATATTTGACAACATTCCTGGCGAGTTGGCCTCTACGTCTCCTTGGGAACTTTATATACATCAATAACGTAATATAACCTAACCTAACCCAAGCTATCATCTCGGCGGTAATATTTGACCACATTCCTGGCGTGTTGGCGTCTACGTCTCCGTTGGACCTTCATATACATCAATAACGTAATATAACTTAACCTAACCCAAGCTATCATTTCGGCGGTAATATTTGGCAACGTTCCTGGCGAGTTGGCTTCTCCGTCTCCGTGGGACCTTTATATACATCAATAACGTAATATAACGTAACCTAACCCAACCTAACCTCTCGGGGCAGCATTTAACCACATTCCTTGATTGTCGGGCCCTACTTCTCTGTGGGAACACTGTATACGTCTATGACGTAATACAACCTAACCTAAACCAACCTACCATCTCGGCGGAAATAGTTGACAACATTCCTGACGAGTTGGCCTCTACGTCTCCGTGGGAACTTCATATACATCAATAACGTAATATAACCTTACCTAACCCAATCTAACATCTCGGCGGTAATATTTGACAGCATTCCTGGCGAGTTGGCCTCTAGGTCTCCGTTTGACCTTCATATACATCAATAACGTAATATAACCTAACCTAACCCAACCTATCATCTCGGCGGTAATATTTGACCACATTCCTGGCGAGTTGGCCTCTACGTCTCCGTGGGACCTTTATATACATCAATAACGTAATATAACCTAACCTAACCCAACCTATCATTTCGGCGGTAAAATTTGACAACATTTCTGGCGAGTTGGCCTCTACGTCTCCGTGGGACCTTTATATACATCAATAACGTAATATAACCTAACCTAACCCAACCTAACATCTCGGCGGTAATATTTGACAACATTCCTGGCGAGTTGGCTTCTCCGTCTCCGTGGGACCTTTATATACATCAATAACGTAATATAACCTAACCTAACCCAACCTAACATCTCGGCGGTAATATTTGGCAACATTCCCGGCTTATTGGCCTCTACGTCTCCGTGGGACCTTTATATACATCAATAACGTAATATAACCTAACCTAACCCAACCTATCATCTCGGCGGTAATATTTGACAACATTCCTGGCGAGTTAGCCTCTACGTCTCCGTGGGAACTTTATATACATCAATAACAATATATAAGCTAGCCTAACCCGATCTAACATCTCGGCGGTAATATTTGACCACATTTCTGGCTTGTTGGCCTCTACGTCTCCGTGGGACCTTTATATACTTCAATAACGTAATATAACCTAACCTAACCCAACCTATCATCTCGGCGGTAATATTTGACAACATTCCTGGCGAGTTGGCCTCTACGTCTCCGTGGGAACTTTATATACGTCAATAACAATATATAAGCTAGCCTAACCCAATCTAACATCTCGGCGGTAATATTTGACCACAATTCTGGCTTGTTGGCCTCTACGTCTCCGTGGGACCTTTATATACTTCAATAACGTAATATAACCTAACCTAACCCAAACTATCATCTCGGCGGTAATATTTGACCACATTCCTGGCGAGTTGGCCTCTACGGCTCCGCTGGACCTTCATATACATCAATAACGTAATATCAATTAACCTAACCCAACCTATCATCTCAGCTGTAATATTTGAGAACATTCCTGGCGAGTTGGCCTCTACGTCTCCGTGGGACCTTTATATACATCAATAACGTAATATAACCTAACCTAACCCAACCTATCATTTCGGCGGTAAAATTTGACAACATTTCTGGCGAGTTGGCCTCTACGTCTCCGTGGGACCTTTATATACATCAATAACGTAATAAAACCTAACGTAAGCCAACCTATCATCTCGGCGGTAATATTTGACAACATTCCTGGCGAGTTGGCCTCTACGTCTCCGTTGGACCTTTATATACATCAATAACGTAATATAACCTAACCTAACCCAACCTAACATCTCGGCGGTAATATTTGACAACATTCCTGGCGAGTTGGCTTCTCCGTCTCCGTGGGACCTTTATATACATCAATAACGTAATATAACCTAACCTAACCCAACCTAACATCTCGGCGGTAATATTTGACCACATTCCTGGCGAGTTGGCCTCTACGTCTCCGTGGGACCTACATATACATCAATAACGTAATATAACTTAACCTAACCCAACCTATCATCTCAGAGGTAATATTTGGCAACATTCCCGGCTTGTTGGCCTCTACGTCTCCGTGGGACCTTTATATACATTAGTAACGTAATATAACGTAACCTAACCCACCTAACCTCTCGGGGTACCATTTAACCACATTCCTTGATTGTCGGGCCCTACTTCTCGGTGGGAACACTGTATACGTCTATGACGTAATATAACCTTACCTAACCCAACCTAACATCTCGGCGGTAATATTTGACAGCATTCCTGGCGAGTTGGCCTCTAGGTCTCCGTTTGACCTTCATATACATCAATAACGTAATATAACCTAACCTAACCCAACCTATCATCTCGGCGGTAATATTTGACCACATTCCTGGCGAGTTGGCCTCTACGTCTCCGTGGGACCTTTATATACATCAATAACGTAATATAACCTAACCTAACCCAACCTATCATTTCGGCGGTAAAATTTGACAACATTTCTGTCGAGTTGGCCTCTACGTCTCCGTGGGACCTTTATATACATCAATAACGTAATAAAACCTAACCTAAGCCAACCTATCATCTCGGCGGTAATATTTGACAACATTCCTGGCGAGTTGGCCTCTACGTCTCCGTTGGACCTTTATATACATCAATAACGTAATATAACCTAACCTAACCCAACCTAACATCTCGGCGGTAATATTTGACAACATTCCTGGCGAGTTGGCTTCTCCGTCTCCGTGGGACCTTTATATACATCAATAACGTAATATAACCTAACCTAACCCAACCTAACATCTCGGCGGTAATATTTGACAGCATTCCTGGCGAGTTGGCCTCTAGGTCTCCGTTTGACCTTTATATACATCAATAACGTAATATAACCTAACCTAAGCCAACCTGTCATCTCGGCGATAATATTTGACAACATTCCTGGCGAGTTGGCCTCTACGTCTCCTTGGGAACTTTATATACATCAATAACGTAATATAACCTAACCTAACCCAAGCTATCATCTCGGCGGTAATATTTGACCACATTCCTGGCGTGTTGGCGTCTACGTCTCCGTTGGACCTTCATATACATCAATAACGTAATATAACTTAACCTAACCCAAGCTATCATTTCGGCGGTAATATTTTGGCAACATTCCTGGCGAGTTGGCTTCTCCGTCTCCGTGGGACCTTTATATACATCAATAACGTAATATAACGTAACCTAACCCAACCTAACCTCTCGGGGTAGCATTTAACCACATTCCTTGATTGTCGGGCCCTACTTCTCTGTGGGAACACTGTATACGTCTATGACGTAATACAACCTAACCTAAACCAACCTACCATCTCGGCGGAAATAGTTGACAACATTCCTGACGAGTTGGCCTCTACGTCTCCGTGGGAACTTCATATACATCAATAACGTAATATAACCTTACCTAACCCAATCTAACATCTCGGCGGTAATATTTGACAGCATTCCTGGCGAGTTGGCCTCTAGGTCTCCGTTTGACCTTCATGTACATCAATAACGTAATATAACATAACCTAACCCAACCTATCATCTCGGCGGTAATATTTGACCACATTCCTGGCGAGTTGGCCTCTACGTCTCCGTGGGACCTTTATATACATCAATAACGTAATATAACCTAACCTAACCCAACCTATCATTTCGGCGGTAAAATTTGACAACATTTCTGGCGAGTTGGCCTCTACGTCTCCGTGGGACCTTTATATACATCAATAACGTAATATAACCTAACCTAACCCAACCTAACATCTCGGCGGTAATATTTGACAACATTCCTGGCGAGTTGGCTTCTCCGTCTCCGTGGGACCTTTATATACATCAATAACGTAATATAACCTAACCTAACCCAACCTAACATCTCGGCGGTAATATTTGGCAACATTCCTGGCGAGTTGGCCTCTACGTCTCCGTGGGAACTTTATATACGTCAATAACAATATATAAGCTAGCCTAACCCAATCTAACATCTCGGCGGTAATATTTGACCACAATTCTGGCTTGTTGGCCTCTACGTCTCCGTGGGACCTTTATATACTTCAATAACGTAATATAACCTAACCTAACCCAAACTATCATCTCGGCGGTAATATTTGACCACATTCCTGGCGAGTTGGCCTCTACGGCTCCGCTGGACCTTCATATACATCAATAACGTAATATCAATTAACCTAACCCAACCTATCATCTCAGCTGTAATATTTGAGAACATTCCTGGCGAGTTGGCCTCTACGTCTCCGTGGGACCTTTATATACATCAATAACGTAATATAACCTAACCTAACCCAACCTATCATTTCGGCGGTAAAATTTGACAACATTTCTGGCGAGTTGGCCTCTACGTCTCCGTGGGACCTTTATATACATCAATAACGTAATAAAACCTAACGTAAGCCAACCTATCATCTCGGCGGTAATATTTGACAACATTCCTGGCGAGTTGGCCTCTACGTCTCCGTTGGACCTTTATATACATCAATAACGTAATATAACCTAACCTAACCCAACCTAACATCTCGGCGGTAATATTTGACAACATTCCTGGCGAGTTGGCCTCTACGTCTCCGTGGGACCTACATATACATCAATAACGTAATATAACTTAACCTAACCCAACCTATCATCTCAGAGGTAATATTTGGCAACATTCCCGGCTTGTTGGCCTCTACGTCTCCGTGGGACCTTTATATACATTAGTAACGTAATATAACGTAACCTAACCCACCTAACCTCTCGGGGTACCATTTAACCACATTCCTTGATTGTCGGGCCCTACTTCTCGGTGGGAACACTGTATACGTCTATGACGTAATATAACCTTACCTAACCCAACCTAACATCTCGGCGGTAATATTTGACAGCATTCCTGGCGAGTTGGCCTCTAGGTCTCCGTTTGACCTTCATATACATCAATAACGTAATATAACCTAACCTAACCCAACCTATCATCTCGGCGGTAATATTTGACCACATTCCTGGCGAGTTGGCCTCTACGTCTCCGTGGGACCTTTATATACATCAATAACGTAATATAACCTAACCTAACCCAACCTATCATTTCGGCGGTAAAATTTGACAACATTTCTGTCGAGTTGGCCTCTACGTCTCCGTGGGACCTTTATATACATCAATAACGTAATAAAACCTAACCTAAGCCAACCTATCATCTCGGCGGTAATATTTGACAACATTCCTGGCGAGTTGGCCTCTACGTCTCCGTTGGACCTTTATATACATCAATAACGTAATATAACCTAACCTAACCCAACCTAACATCTCGGCGGTAATATTTGACAACATTCCTGGCGAGTTGGCTTCTCCGTCTCCGTGGGACCTTTATATACATCAATAACGTAATATAACCTAACCTAACCCAACCTAACATCTCGGCGGTAATATTTGACCACATTCCTGGCGAGTTGGCCTCTACGTCTCAGTGGGACCTACATATACATCAATAACGTAATATAACTTAACCTAACCCAACCTATCATCTCAGAGGTAATATTTGGCAACATTCCCGGCTTGTTGGCCTCTACGGCTCCGCTGGACCTTCATATACATCAATAACGTAATATCAATTAACCTAACCCAACCTATCATCTCAGCTGTAATATTTGAGAACATTCCTGGCGAGTTGGCCTCTACGTCTCCGTGGGACCTTTATATACATCAATAACGTAATATAACCTAACCTAACCCAACCTATCATTTCGGCGGTAAAATTTGACAACATTTCTGGCGAGTTGGCCTCTACGTCTCCTTGGGAACTTTATATACATCAATAACGTAATATAACCTAACCTAACCCAAGCTATCATCTCGGCGGTAATATTTGACCACATTCCTGGCGTGTTGGCGTCTACGTCTCCGTTGGACCTTCATATACATCAATAACGTAATATAACTTAACCTAACCCAAGCGATCATTTCGGCGGTAATATTTGGCAACATTCCTGGCGAGTTGGCTTCTCCGTCTCCGTGGGACCTTTATATACATCAATAACGTAATATAACGTAACCTAACCCAACCTAACCTCTCGGGGTAGCATTTAACCACATTCCTTGATTGTCGGGCCCTACTTCTCGGTGGGAACACTGTATACGTCTATGACGTAATACAACCTAACCTAAACCAACCTACCATCTCGGCGGAAATAGTTGACAACATTCCTGACGAGTTGGCCTCTACGTCTCCGTGGGAACTTCATATACATCAATAACGTAATATAACCTAATCTAACCCAACCTAACATCTCGGCGGTAATATTTGACAGCATTCCTGGCGAGTTGGCCTCTAGGTCTCCGTTTGACCTTCATATACATCAATAACGTAATATAACCTAACCTAACCCAACCTATCATCTCGGCGGTAATATTTGACCACATTCCTGGCGAGTTGGCCTCTACGGCTCCGCTGGACCTTCATATACATCAATAACGTAATATCAATTAACCTAACCCAACCTATATTCTCAGCTGTAATATTTGAGAACATTCCTGACGAGTTGGCCTCTACGTCTCCGTGGGACCTTTATATACATCAATAACGTAATATAACCTAACCTAACCCAACCTATCATTTCGGCGGTAAAATTTGACAACATTTCTGGCGAGTTGGCCTCTACGTCTCCGTGGGACCTTTATATACATCAATAACGTAATAAAACCTAACGTAAGCCAACCTATCATCTCGGCGGTAATATTTGACAACATTCCTGGCGAGTTGGCCTCTACGTCTCCGTTGGACCTTTATATACATCAATAACGTAATATAACCTAACCTAACCCAACCTAACATCTCGGCGGTAATATTTGACAACATTCCTGGCGAGTTGGCTTCTCCGTCTCCGTGGGACCTTTATATACATCAATAACGTAATATAACCTAACCTAACCCAACCTAACATCTCGGCGGTAATATTTGACCACATTCCTGGCGAGTTGGCTTCTACGTCTCCGTGGGACCTACATATACATCAATAACGTAATATAACTTAACCTAACCCAACCTATCATCTCAGAGGTAATATTTGGCAACATTCCCGGCTTGTTGGGCTCTACGTCTCCGTGGGACCTTTATATACATTAGTAACGTAATATAACGTAACCTAACCCACCTAACCTCTCGGGGTACCATTTAACCACATTCCTTGATTGTCGGGCCCTACTTCTCGGTGGGAACACTGTATATGTCTATGACGTAATATAACCTTACCTAACCCAACCTAACATCTCGGCGGTAATATTTGACAGCATTCCTGGCGAGTTGGCCTCTAGGTCTCCGTTTGACCTTCATATACATCAATAACGTAATATAACCTAACCTAACCCAACCTATCATCTCGGCGGTAATATTTGACCACATTCCTGGCGAGTTGGCCTCTACGTCTCCGTGGGACCTTTATATACATCAATAACGTAATATAACCTAACCTAACCCAACCTATCATTTCGGCGGTAAAATTTGACAACATTTCTGTCGAGTTGGCCTCTACGTCTCCGTGGGACCTTTATATACATCAATAACGTAATAAAACCTAACCTAAGCCAACCTATCATCTCGGCGGTAATATTTGACAACATTCCTGGCGAGTTGGCCTCTACGTCTCCGTTGGACCTTTATATACATCAATAACGTAATATAACCTAACCTAACCCAACCTAACATCTCGGCGGTAATATTTGACAACATTCCTGGCGAGTTGGCTTCTCCGTCTCCGTGGGACCTTTATATACATCAATAACGTAATATAACCTAACCTAACCCAACCTAACATCTCGGCGGTAATATTTGACAGCATTCCTGGCGAGTTGGCCTCTACGTCTCCGTGGGACCTTTATATACATCAATAACGTAATAAAACCTAACCTAAGCCAACCTATCATCTCGGCGGTAATATTTGACAACATTCCTGGCGAGTTGGCCTCTACGTCTCCGTTGGACCTTTATATACATCAATAACGTAATATAACCTAACCTAACCCAACCTAACATCTCGGCGGTAATATTTGACAACATTCCTGGCGAGTTGGCTTCTCCGTCTCCGTGGGACCTTTATATACATCAATAACGTAATATAACCTAACCTAACCCAACCTAACATCTCGGCGGTAATATTTGACAGCATTCCTGGCGAGTTGGCCTCTAGGTCTCCGTTTGACCTTTATATACATCAATAACGTAATATAACCTAACCTAACCCAACCTATCATCTCGGCGGTAATATTTGACAACATTCCTGGCGAGTTAGCCTCTACGTCTCCGTGGGAACTTTATATACATCAATAACAATATATAAGCTAGCCTAACCCGATCTAACATCTCGGCGGTAATATTTGACCACATTTCTGGCTTGTTGGCCTCTACGTCTCCGTGGGACCTTTATATACTTCAATAACGTAATATAACCTAACCTAACCCAACCTATCATCTCGGCGGTAATATTTGACAACATTCCTGGCGAGTTGGCCTCTACGTCTCCGTGGGAACTTTATATACGTCAATAACAATATATAAGCTAGCCTAACCCAATCTAACATCTCGGCGGTAATATTTGACCACAATTCTGGCTTGTTGGCCTCTACGTCTCCGTGGGACCTTTATATACTTCAATAACGTAATATAACCTAACCTAACCCAAACTATCATCTCGGCGGTAATATTTGACCACATTCCTGGCGAGTTGGCCTCTACGGCTCCGCTGGACCTTCATATACATCAATAACGTAATATCAATTAACCTAACCCAACCTATCATCTCAGCTGTAATATTTGAGAACATTCCTGGCGAGTTGGCCTCTACGTCTCCGTGGGACCTTTATATACATCAATAACGTAATATAACCTAACCTAACCCAACCTATCATTTCGGCGGTAAAATTTGACAACATTTCTGGCGAGTTGGCCTCTACGTCTCCTTGGGAACTTTATATACATCAATAACGTAATATAACCTAACCTAACCCAAGCTATCATCTCGGCGGTAATATTTGACCACATTCCTGGCGTGTTGGCGTCTACGTCTCCGTTGGACCTTCATATACATCAATAACGTAATATAACTTAACCTAACCCAAGCGATCATTTCGGCGGTAATATTTGGCAACATTCCTGGCGAGTTGGCTTCTCCGTCTCCGTGGGACCTTTATATACATCAATAACGTAATATAACGTAACCTAACCCAACCTAACCTCTCGGGGTAGCATTTAACCACATTCCTTGATTGTCGGGCCCTACTTCTCGGTGGGAACACTGTATACGTCTATGACGTAATACAACCTAACCTAAACCAACCTACCATCTCGGCGGAAATAGTTGACAACATTCCTGACGAGTTGGCCTCTACGTCTCCGTGGGAACTTCATATACATCAATAACGTAATATAACCTAACCTAACCCAACCTAACATCTCGGCGGTAATATTTGACAGCATTCCTGGCGAGTTGGCCTCTAGGTCTCCGTTTGACCTTCATATACATCAATAACGTAATATAACCTAACCTAACCCAACCTATCATCTCGGCGGTAATATTTGACCACATTCCTGGCGAGTTGGCCTCTACGGCTCCGCTGGACCTTCATATACATCAATAACGTAATATCAATTAACCTAACCCAACCTATATTCTCAGCTGTAATATTTGAGAACATTCCTGGCGAGTTGGCCTCTACGTCTCCGTGGGACCTTTATATACATCAATAACGTAATATAACCTAACCTAACCCAACCTATCATTTCGGCGGTAAAATTTGACAACATTTCTGGCGAGTTGGCCTCTACGTCTCCGTGGGACCTTTATATACATCAATAACGTAATAAAACCTAACCTAAGCCAACCTATCATCTCGGCGGTAATATTTGACAACATTCCTGGCGAGTTGGCCTCTACGTCTCCGTTGGACCTTTATATACATCAATAACGTAATATAACCTAACCTAACCCAACCTAACATCTCGGCGGTAATATTTGACAACATTCCTGGCGAGTTGGCTTCTCCGTCTCCGTGGGACCTTTATATACATCAATAACGTAATATAACCGAACCTAACCCAACCTAACATCTCGGCGGTAATATTTGACAACATTCCAGGCGAGTTGGCCTCTACGTCTGTGTGGGAACTTTATATACATCAATAACACTATATAAGCTAGCCTAACCCGATCTAACATCTCGGCGGTAATATTTGACCACATTTCTGGCTTGTTGGCCTCTACGTCTCCGTGGGACCTTTATATACTTCAATAACGTAATATAACCTAACCTAAGCCAACCTATCATCTCGGCGGTAATATTTGACAACATTCCTGGCGAGTTGGCCTCTACGTCTCCGTTGGACCTTTATATACATCAATAACGTAATATAACCTAACCTAACCCAACCTAACATCTCGGCGGTAATATTTGACAACATTCCTGGCGAGTTGGCTTCTCCGTCTCCGTGGGACCTTTATATACATCAATAACGTAATATAACCTAACCTAACCCAACCTATCATCTCGGCGGTAATATTTGACAACATTCCTGGCGAGTTAGCCTCTACGTCTCCGTGGGAACATTATATACATCAATAACAATATATAAGCTAGCCTAACCCGATCTAACATCTCGGCGGTAATATTTGACCACATTTCTGGCTTGTTGGCCTCTACGTCTCCGTGGGACCTTTATATACTTCAATAACGTAATATAACCTAACCTAACCCAACCTATCATCTCGGCGGTAATATTTGACAACATTCCTGGCGAGTTGGCCTCTACGTCTCCGTGGGAACTTTATATACGTCAATAACAATATATAAGCTAGCCTAACCCAATCTAACATCTCGGCGGTAATATTTGACCACAATTCTGGCTTGTTGGCCTCTACGTCTCCGTGGGACCTTTATATACTTCAATAACGTAATATAACCTAACCTAACCCAAACTATCATCTCGGCGGTAATATTTGACCACATTCCTGGCGAGTTGGCCTCTACGGCTCCGCTGGACCTTCATATACATCAATAACGTAATATCAATTAACCTAACCCAACCCATCATCTCAGCTGTAATATTTGAGAACATTCCTGGCGAGTTGGCCTCTACGTCTCCGTGGGACCTTTATATACATTAGTAACGTAATATAACGTAACCTAACCCACCTAACCTCTCGGGGTACCATTTAACCACATTCCTTGATTGTCGGGCCCTACTTCTCGGTGGGAACACTGTATACGTCTATGACGTAATACAACCTAACCTAAACCAGCCTACCATCTCGGCGGTAATATTGGACAACATTACTTGCGAGTTGGCCTCTACGTCTCCGTGGGACCTTTATATACATCAATAACGTAATATAACCTAACCTGACCCAACCTATCATCTCGGCGGTAATATTTGACAACATTCCTGGCGAGTTGGCCTCTACGTCTCCGTGGGAACTTTATATACATCAATATCAATATATAAGCTAGCCTAAACCAACCTACCATCTCGGCGGTAATATTGGACAACATTCCTGACGAGTTGGCCTCTACGTCTCCGTGGGAACGTCATATACATCAATAACGTAATATAACCTAACCTAACCCAACCTAACATCTCGGCGGTAATATTTGACAGCATTCCTGGCGAGTTGGCCTCTATGTCTCCGTTTGACCTTCATATACATCAATAACGTAATATAACCTAACCTAACCCAACCTATCATCTCGGCGGTAATATTTGACCACATTCCTGGCGAGTTGGCCTCTACGTCTCCGCTGGACCTTCATATACATCAATAACGTAATATAAATTAACCTAACCCAAACTATCATCTCGGCGGTAATATTTGGCAACATTGATGGCCAATTGGCTTCTACGTCTCCGTGGGACCTTTATATGCATCAATAACGTAATATAACGTAACCTCACCCAACCCAACCTCTCGGGGTACCATTTAACCACATTCCTTGATTGTCGGGCCCTACTTCTCGGTGGGAACACTGTATACGTCTATGACGTAATACAACCTAACCTAAACCAACCTACCATCTCGGCGGTAATAGTTGACAACATTCCTGACGAGTTGGCCTCTACGTCTCCTTGGGAACTTCATATACATCAATAACGTAATATGACCTAACCTAAGCCAACCTATCATCTCGGCGGTAATATTTGACAACATTCCTGGCGAGTTGGCCTCTACGTCTCCGTGGGAACTTTATATACATCAATAACGTAATATAACCTAACCTAACCCAACCTATCATCTCGGCGGTAATATTTGACCACATTCCTGTCGATTTGGCCTCTACGTCACCGTTGGACCTTCCTATACATCAATAACGTAATATAACTTAACCTATCCCAACCTATCATTTCGGCGGTAATATTTGGCAACATTCCTGGCGAGTTGGCTTCTCCGTCTCCGTGGGACCTTTATATACATCAATAACGTAATATAACCTAGCCTAACCCAAACTATCATCTCGGCGGTAATATTTGACCACATTCCTGGCGAGTTGGCCTCTACGACACCGTGGGACCTTCATATACATCAACAACGTAATATAACCTAACCTAACCCAACCTATCATCTCGGCGGTAATATTTGACAACATTCCTGGCTTGATGGCCTCTACTTCTCCGTGGGACCTTTATATATATCAATAACGTAATATAACCTAACCTAACCCAACCTATCATTTCGGCGGTAAAATTTGACAACATTTCTGGCGAGTTGGCCTCTACGTCTCCGTGGGACCTTTATATATATCAATAACGTAATATAACCTAACCTAACCCAACCTATCATTTCGGCGGTAAAATTTGACAACATTTCTGTCGAGTTGGCCTCTATGTCTCCGTGGGACCTTTATATACATAAATAACATAATATAACGTAACCTCACCCAACCTATCCTCTCGGGGTACCATTTAACCACATTCCTTGATTGTCGGGCCCTACTTCTCGGTGGGAACACTGTATACGTCTATGACGTAATACAACCTAACCTAAGCCAACCTAACATCTCGGCGGTAATATTTGTCAAAATTCCTGGCGAGTTGGCCTCTACGTCTCCGTGGGACCTTTATATACATCAATAACGTAATATAACCTAACCTAAGCCAACCTATCATCTCGGCGGTAATATTTGACAACATTCCTGGCGAGTTGGCCTCTACGTCTCCTTGGGAACTTTATATACATCAATAACGTAATATAACCTAACCTAACCCAAGCTATCATCTCGGCGGTAATATTTGACCACATTCCTGGCGTGTTGGCGTCTACGTCTCCGTTGGACCTTCATATACATCAATAACGTAATATAACTTAACCTAACCCAAGCGATCATTTCGGCGGTAATATTTGGCAACATTCCTGGCGAGTTGGCTTCTCCGTCTCCGTGGGACCTTTATATACATCAATAACGTAATATAACGTAACCTAACCCAACCTAACCTCTCGGGGTAGCATTTAACCACATTCCTTGATTGTCGGGCCCTACTTCTCGGTGGGAACACTGTATACGTCTATGACGTAATACAACCTAACCTAAACCAACCTACCATCTCGGCGGAAATAGTTGACAACATTCCTGACGAGTTGGCCTCTACGTCTCCGTGGGAACTTCATATACATCAATAACGTAATATAACCTAACCTAACCCAACCTAACATCTCGGCGGTAATATTTGACAGCATTCCTGGCGAGTTGGCCTCTAGGTCTCCGTTTGACCTTCATATACATCAATAACGTAATATAACCTAACCTAACCCAACCTATCATCTCGGCGGTAATATTTGACCACATTCCTGGCGAGTTGGCCTCTACGGCTCCGCTGGACCTTCATATACATCAATAACGTAATATCAATTAACCTAACCCAACCTATATTCTCAGCTGTAATATTTGAGAACATTCCTGGCGAGTTGGCCTCTACGTCTCCGTGGGACCTTTATATACATCAATAACGTAATATAACCTAACCTAACCCAACCTATCATTTCGGCGGTAAAATTTGACAACATTTCTGGCGAGTTGGCCTCTACGTCTCCGTGGGACCTTTATATACATCAATAACGTAATAAAACCTAACCTAAGCCAACCTATCATCTCGGCGGTAATATTTGACAACATTCCTGGCGAGTTGGCCTCTACGTCTCCGTTGGACCTTTATATACATCAATAACGTAATATAACCTAACCTAACCCAACCTAACATCTCGGCGGTAATATTTGACAACATTCCTGGCGAGTTGGCTTCTCCGTCTCCGTGGGACCTTTATATACATCAATAACGTAATATAACCGAACCTAACCCAACCTAACATCTCGGCGGTAATATTTGACAACATTCCAGGCGAGTTGGCCTCTACGTCTGTGTGGGAACTTTATATACATCAATAACACTATATAAGCTAGCCTAACCCGATCTAACATCTCGGCGGTAATATTTGACCACATTTCTGGCTTGTTGGCCTCTACGTCTCCGTGGGACCTTTATATACTTCAATAACGTAATATAACCTAACCTAAGCCAACCTATCATCTCGGCGGTAATATTTGACAACATTCCTGGCGAGTTGGCCTCTACGTCTCCGTTGGACCTTTATATACATCAATAACGTAATATAACCTAACCTAACCCAACCTAACATCTCGGCGGTAATATTTGACAACATTCCTGGCGAGTTGGCTTCTCCGTCTCCGTGGGACCTTTATATACATCAATAACGTAATATAACCTAACCTAACCCAACCTATCATCTCGGCGGTAATATTTGACAACATTCCTGGCGAGTTAGCCTCTACGTCTCCGTGGGAACATTATATACATCAATAACAATATATAAGCTAGCCTAACCCGATCTAACATCTCGGCGGTAATATTTGACCACATTTCTGGCTTGTTGGCCTCTACGTCTCCGTGGGACCTTTATATACTTCAATAACGTAATATAACCTAACCTAACCCAACCTATCATCTCGGCGGTAATATTTGACAACATTCCTGGCGAGTTGGCCTCTACGTCTCCGTGGGAACTTTATATACGTCAATAACAATATATAAGCTAGCCTAACCCAATCTAACATCTCGGCGGTAATATTTGACCACAATTCTGGCTTGTTGGCCTCTACGTCTCCGTGGGACCTTTATATACTTCAATAACGTAATATAACCTAACCTAACCCAAACTATCATCTCGGCGGTAATATTTGACCACATTCCTGGCGAGTTGGCCTCTACGGCTCCGCTGGACCTTCATATACATCAATAACGTAATATCAATTAACCTAACCCAACCCATCATCTCAGCTGTAATATTTGAGAACATTCCTGGCGAGTTGGCCTCTACGTCTCCGTGGGACCTTTATATACATTAGTAACGTAATATAACGTAACCTAACCCACCTAACCTCTCGGGGTACCATTTAACCACATTCCTTGATTGTCGGGCCCTACTTCTCGGTGGGAACACTGTATACGTCTATGACGTAATACAACCTAACCTAAACCAGCCTACCATCTCGGCGGTAATATTGGACAACATTACTTGCGAGTTGGCCTCTACGTCTCCGTGGGACCTTTATATACATCAATAACGTAATATAACCTAACCTGACCCAACCTATCATCTCGGCGGTAATATTTGACAACATTCCTGGCGAGTTGGCCTCTACGTCTCCGTGGGAACTTTATATACATCAATATCAATATATAAGCTAGCCTAAACCAACCTACCATCTCGGCGGTAATATTGGACAACATTCCTGACGAGTTGGCCTCTACGTCTCCGTGGGAACGTCATATACATCAATAACGTAATATAACCTAACCTAACCCAACCTAACATCTCGGCGGTAATATTTGACAGCATTCCTGGCGAGTTGGCCTCTATGTCTCCGTTTGACCTTCATATACATCAATAACGTAATATAACCTAACCTAACCCAACCTATCATCTCGGCGGTAATATTTGACCACATTCCTGGCGAGTTGGCCTCTACGTCTCCGCTGGACCTTCATATACATCAATAACGTAATATAAATTAACCTAACCCAAACTATCATCTCGGCGGTAATATTTGGCAACATTGATGGCCAATTGGCTTCTACGTCTCCGTGGGACCTTTATATGCATCAATAACGTAATATAACGTAACCTCACCCAACCCAACCTCTCGGGGTACCATTTAACCACATTCCTTGATTGTCGGGCCCTACTTCTCGGTGGGAACACTGTATACGTCTATGACGTAATACAACCTAACCTAAACCAACCTACCATCTCGGCGGTAATAGTTGACAACATTCCTGACGAGTTGGCCTCTACGTCTCCTTGGGAACTTCATATACATCAATAACGTAATATGACCTAACCTAAGCCAACCTATCATCTCGGCGGTAATATTTGACAACATTCCTGGCGAGTTGGCCTCTACGTCTCCGTGGGAACTTTATATACATCAATAACGTAATATAACCTAACCTAACCCAACCTATCATCTCGGCGGTAATATTTGACCACATTCCTGTCGATTTGGCCTCTACGTCACCGTTGGACCTTCCTATACATCAATAACGTAATATAACTTAACCTATCCCAACCTATCATTTCGGCGGTAATATTTGGCAACATTCCTGGCGAGTTGGCTTCTCCGTCTCCGTGGGACCTTTATATACATCAATAACGTAATATAACCTAGCCTAACCCAAACTATCATCTCGGCGGTAATATTTGACCACATTCCTGGCGAGTTGGCCTCTACGACACCGTGGGACCTTCATATACATCAACAACGTAATATAACCTAACCTAACCCAACCTATCATCTCGGCGGTAATATTTGACAACATTCCTGGCTTGATGGCCTCTACTTCTCCGTGGGACCTTTATATATATCAATAACGTAATATAACCTAACCTAACCCAACCTATCATTTCGGCGGTAAAATTTGACAACATTTCTGGCGAGTTGGCCTCTACGTCTCCGTGGGACCTTTATATATATCAATAACGTAATATAACCTAACCTAACCCAACCTATCATTTCGGCGGTAAAATTTGACAACATTTCTGTCGAGTTGGCCTCTATGTCTCCGTGGGACCTTTATATACATAAATAACATAATATAACGTAACCTCACCCAACCTATCCTCTCGGGGTACCATTTAACCACATTCCTTGATTGTCGGGCCCTACTTCTCGGTGGGAACACTGTATACGTCTATGACGTAATACAACCTAACCTAAGCCAACCTAACATCTCGGCGGTAATATTTGTCAAAATTCCTGGCGAGTTGGCCTCTACGTCTCCGTGGGACCTTTATATACATCAATAACGTAATATAACCTAACCTAAGCCAACCTATCATCTCGGCGGTAATATTTGACAACATTCCTGGCGAGTTGGCCTCTACGTCTCCTTGGGAACTTTATATACATCAATAACGTAATATAACCTAACCTAACCCAAGCTATCATCTCGGCGGTAATATTTGACCACATTCCTGGCGTGTTGGCGTCTACGTCTCCGTTGGACCTTCATATACATCAATAACGTAATATAACTTAACCTAACCCAAGCGAACATTTCGGCGGTAATATTTGGCAACATTCCTGGCGAGTTGGCTTCTCCGTCTCCGTGGGACCTTTATATACATCAATAACGTAATATAACGTAACCTAACCCAACCTAACCTCTCGGGGTAGCATTTAACCACATTCCTTGATTGTCGGGCCCTACTTCTCGGTGGGAACACTGTATACGTCTATGACGTAATACAACCTAACCTAAACCAACCTACCATCTCGGCGGAAATAGTTGACAACATTCCTGACGAGTTGGCCTCTACGTCTCCGTGGGAACTTCATATACATCAATAACGTAATATAACCTAACCTAACCCAACCTAACATCTCGGCGGTAATATTTGACAGCATTCCTGGCGAGTTGGCCTCTAGGTCTCCGTTTGAACTTCATATACATCAATAACGTAATATAACCTAACCTAACCCAACCTATCATCTCGGCGGTAATATTTGACCACATTCCTGGCGAGTTGGCCTCTACGGCTCCGCTGGACCTTCATATACATGAATAACGTAATATCAATTAACCTAACCCAACCTATCATCTCAGCTGTAATATTTGAGAACATTCCTGGCGAGTTGGCCTCTACGTCTCCGTGGGACCTTTATATACATCAATAACGTAATATAACCTAACCTAACCCAACCTATCATTTCGGCGGTAAAATTTGACAACATTTCTGGCGAGTTGGCCTCTACGTCTCCGTGGGACCTTTATATACATCAATAACGTAATAAAACCTAACCTAAGCCAACCTATCATCTCGGCGGTAATATTTGACAACATTCCTGGCGAGTTGGCCTCTACGTCTCCGTTGGACCTTTATATACATCAATAACGTAATATAACCTAACCTAACCCAACCTAACATCTCGGCGGTAATATTTGACAACATTCCTGGCGAGTTGGCTTCTCCGTCTCCGTGGGACCTTTATATACATCAATAACGTAATATAACCGAACCTAACCCAACCTAACATCTCGGCGGTAATATTTGACAACATTCCAGGCGAGTTGGCCTCTACGTCTGTGTGGGAACTTTATATACATCAATAACACTATATAAGCTAGCCTAACCCGATCTAACATCTCGGCGGTAATATTTGACCACATTTCTGGCTTGTTGGCCTCTACGTCTCCGTGGGACCTTTATATACTTCAATAACGTAATATAACCTAACCTAACCCAACCTATCATCTCGGCGGTAATATTTGACAACATTCCTGGCGAGTTGGCCTCTACGTCTCCGTGGGAACTTTATATACGTCAATAACAATATATAAGCTAGCCTAACCTAATCTAACATCTCGGCGGTAATATTTGACCACAATTCTGGCTTGTTGGCCTCTACGTCTCCGTGGGACCTTTATATACTTCAATAACGTAATATAACCTAACCTAACCCAAACTATCATCTCGGCGGTAATATTTGACCACATTCCTGGCGAGTTGGCCTCTACGACTCCGTGGGACCTTCATATACATCAACAACGTAATATAACCTAACCTAACCCAACCTATCATCTCGGCGGTAATATTTGACAACATTCCTGGCTTGATGGCCTCTACTTCTCCGTGGGACCTTTATATATATCAATAACGTAATATAACCTAACCTAACCCAACCTATCATTTCGGCGGTAAAATTTGACAACATTTCTGGCGAGTTGGCCTCTACGTCTCCGTGGGACCTTTATATATATCAATAACGTAATATAACCTAACCTAACCCAACCTATCATTTCGGCGGTAATATTTGGCAACATTCCTGGCGAGTTGGCTTCTCCGTCTCCGTGGGACCTTTATATACATCAATAACGTAATATAACCTAACCTAACCCAAACTATCATCTCGGCGGTAATATTTGACCACATTCCTGGCGAGTTGGCCTCTACGACTCCGTGGGACCTTCATATACATCAACAACGTAATATAACCTAACCTAACCCAACCTATCATCTCGGCGGTAATATTTGACAACATTCCTGGCTTGATGGCCTCTACTTCTCCGTGGGACCTTTATATATATCAATAACGTAATATAACCTAACCTAACCAAACCTATCATTTCGGCGGTAAAATTTGACAACATTTCTGGCGAGTTGGCCTCTACGTCTCCGTGGGACCTTTATATATATCAATAACGTAATATAACCTAACCTAACCCAACCTATCATTTCGGCGGTAAAATTTGACAACATTTCTGTCGAGTTGGCCTCTATGTCTCCGTGGGACCTTTATATACATAAATAACATAATATAACGTAACCTCACCCAACCTAACCTCTCGGGGTACCATTTAACCACATTCCTTGATTATCGGGCCCTACTTCTCGGTGGGAACACTGTATACGTCTATGACGTAATACAACCTAACCTAAGCCAACCTAACATCTCGGCGGTAATATTTGTCAAAATTCCTGGCGAGTTGGCCTCTACGTCTCCGTGGGACCTTCATATACATCAATAACGTAATATCAATTAACCTAACCCAACCTATCATCTCAGCTGTAATATTTGAGAACATTCCTGGCGAGTTGGCCTCTACGTCTCCGTGGGACCTTTATATACATCAATAACGTAATATAACCTAACCTAACCCAACCTATCATTTCGGCGGTAAAATTTGACAACATTTCTGGCGAGTTAGCCTCTACGTCTCCGTGGGACCTTTATATACATCAATAACGTAATAAAACCTAACCTAAGCCAACCTATCATCTCGGCGGTAATATTTGACAACATTCCTGGCGAGTTGGCCTCTACGTCTCCGTTGGACCTTTATATACATCAATAACGTAATATAACCTAACCTAACCCAACCTAACATCTCGGCGGTAATATTTGACAACATTCCTGGCGAGTTGGCTTCTCCGTCTCCGTGGGACCTTTATATACATCAATAACGTAATATAACCGAACCTAACCCAACCTAACATCTCGGCGGTAATATTTGACAACATTCCAGGCGAGTTGGCCTCTACGTCTGTGTGGGAACTTTATATACATCAATAACACTATATAAGTTAGCCTAACCCGATCTAACATCTCGGCGGTAATATTTGACCACATTTCTGGCTTGTTGGCCTCTACGTCTCCGTGGGACCTTTATATACTTCAATAACGTAATATAACCTAACCTAACCCAACCTATCATCTCGGCCGTAATATTTGACAACATTCCTGGCGAGTTGGCCTCTACGTCTCCGTGGGAACTTTATATACGTCAATAACAATATATAAGCTAGCCTAACCCAATCTAACATCTCGGCGGTAATATTTGACCACAATACTGGCTTGTTGGCCTCTACGTCTCCGTGGGACCTTTATATACTTCAATAACGTAATATAACCTAACCTAACCCAAACTATCATCTCGGCGGTAATATTTGACCACATTCCTGGCGAGTTGGCCTCTACGTCTCCGTGGGACCTTCATATACATCAACAACGTAATATAACCTAACCTAACCCAACCTATCATTTCGGCGGTAAAATTTGACAACATTTCTGTCGAGTTGGCCTCTACGTCTCCGTGGGACCTTTATATACATAAATAGCGTAATATAACGTAACCTCACCCAACTTAACCTCTCGGGGTACTATTTAACCACATTCCTTGATTGTCGGGCCCTGCTTCTCGATGGGAACACTGTATACGTCTATGACATAATACAACCTAATCTAAGCCAACCTAACATCTCGGCGGTAATATTTGACAGCATTCCTGGCGAGTTGGCCTCTAGGTCTCCGTTTGACCTTCATATACATCAATAACGTAATATAACCTAACCTAACCCAACCTATCATCTCGGCGGTAATATTTGACCACATTCCTGGCGAGTTGGCCTCTACGGCTCCGCTGGACCTTCATATACATCAATAACGTAATATCAATTAACCTAACCCAACCTATCATCTCAGCTGTAATATTTGAGAACATTCCTGGCGAGTTGGCCTCTACGCCTCCGTGGGACCTTTATATACATCAATAACGTAATATAACCTAACCTAACCCAACCTAACATCTCGGCGGTAATATTTGGCAACATTCCCGGCTTGTTGGCCTCTACGTCTCCGTGGGACCTTTATATACATCAATAACGTAATATAACCTAACCTAACCCAACCTAACATCTCGGCTGTAATATTTGACAACATTCCTGGCGAGTTGGCCTCTACGTCTGTGTGGGAACTTTATATACATCAATAACACTATATGAGCTAGCCTAACCCAATCTAACATCTCGGTGGTAATATTTGACCACATTTCTGGCTTGTTGGCCTCTACGTCTCCGTGGGACCTTTATATACTTCAATAACGTAATATAACGTAACCTAACCCAAACCATCATCTCGGCGGTAATATTTGGCAACATTGATGGCCAATTGGCTTCTACGTCTCCGTGGGACCTTTATATGCATCAATAACATAATATAATCTAACCTAACCCAACCTATCATCTCGGCGGTAATATTTAACCACATTCCTGGCTTGATGGCTTCTACGTCTCCGTGGGACGTTTATATACATCAATAAAGTAATATAACCTAACCTAACCCAACCTATCATCTCGGCGGTAATATTTGACAATATTCCTGGCGAGTTGGCCTCTACGTCTCCGTGGGACCTTTATATACATCAATAACGTAATATAACCTAACCTAACCCAACCTATCATCTCTGCGGTAATATTTGACCACATTCCTGGCGAGTTGGCCTCTACGTCTCCGTTGGACCTTCATATACATCAATAACGTAATATAACTTAACTTAACCCAACCTATCACTTCGGCGGTAATAATTGGCAACATTCCCGTCTTGTTGGCCTCTACGTCTCCGTGGGACCTTTATATACATTAATAACGTAATATAACGTAACCTAACCCACCTAACCTCTCGGGGTACCATTTAACCACATTCCTTGATTGTCGGGCCCTACTTCTCGGTGGGAACACTGTATACGTCTATGACGTAATACAACCTAACCTAAACCAACCTACCATCTCGGCGGTAATATTGGACAACATTCCTGACGAGTTGGCCTCTACGTCTCCGTGGGAGCTTCATATACATCAATAACGTAATATAACCTAACCTAACCGAACCTAACATCTCGGCGGTAATATTTGACAGCATTCCTGGCGAGATGGCCTCTAGGTCTCCGTTTGACCTTCATATACATCAATAACGTAATATAACCTAACCTAACCCAACCTATCATCTCGGCGGTAATATTTGACAACATTCCTGGCGAGTTGGCCTCTACGGCTCCGCTGGACCTTCATATACATCAATTACGTAATATCAATTAACCTAACCCAACCTATCATCTCAGCTGTAATATTTGAGAACATTCCTGGCGAGTTGGCCTCTACGTCTCCGTGGGACCTTTATATACATCAATAACGTAATATAACCTAACCTAACACAACCTATCATTTCGGCGGTAAAATTTGACAACATTCCTGGCGAGTCGGCCTCTACGTCTCCGTGGGAACTTTATATACTTCAATAACGTAATATAACCTAACCTAACCCAAACTATCATCTCGGCGGTAATATTTGACCACATTCCTGGCGAGTTGGCCTCTACGTCTCCTTGGGAACTTTATATACATCAATAACGTAATATAACCTAACCTAACCCAAGCTATCATCTCGGCGGTAATATTTGACCACATTCCTGGCGTGTTGGCGTCTACGTCTCCGTTGGACCTTCATATACATCAATAACGTAATATAACCTAACCTAACCCAACCTATCATCTCGGCGGTAATATTTGACCACATTCCTGGCGAGTTGGCCTCTACGGCTCCGCTGGACCTTCATATACATCAATAACGTAATATCAATTAACCTAACCCAACCTATCATCTCAGCTGTAATATTTGAGAACATTCCTGGCGAGTTGGCCTCTACGTCTCCGTGGGACCTTTATATACATCAATAACGTAATATAACCTAACCTAACCCAACCTATCATTTCGGCGGTAAAATTTGACAACATTTCTGGCGAGTTGGCCTCTACGTCTCCGTGGGACCTTTATATACATCAATAACGTAATAAAACCTAACCTAAGCCAACCTATCATCTCGGCGGTAATATTTGACAACATTCCTGGCGTGTTGGCGTCTACGTCTCCGTTGGACCTTCATATACATCAATAACGTAATATAACCTAACCTAACCCAACCTATCATCTCGGCGGTAATATTTGACCACATTCCTGGCGAGTTGGCCTCTACGGCTCCGCTGGACCTTCATATACATCAATAACGTAATATCAATTAACCTAACCCAACCTATCATCTCAGCTGTAATATTTGAGAACATTCCTGGCGAGTTGGCCTCTACGTCTCCGTGGGACCTTTATATACATCAATAACGTAATATAACCTAACCTAACCCAACCTATCATTTCGGCGGTAAAATTTGACAACATTTCTGGCGAGTTAGCCTCTACGTCTCCGTGGGACCTTTATATACATCAATAACGTAATAAAACCTAACCTAAGCCAACCTATCATCTCGGCGGTAATATTTGACAACATTCCTGGCGAGTTGGCCTCTACGTCTCCGTTGGACCTTTATATACATCAATAACGTAATATAACCTAACCTAACCCAACCTAACATCTCGGCGGTAATATTTGACAACATTCCTGGCGAGTTGGCTTCTCCGTCTCCGTGGGACCTTTATATACATCAATAACGTAATATAACCGAACCTAACCCAACCTATCATCTCGGCGGTAATATTTGACAACATTCCAGGCGAGTTGGCCTCTACGTCTGTGTGGGAACTTTATATACATCAATAACACTATATAAGTTAGCCTAACCCGATCTAACATCTCGGCGGTAATATTTGACCGCATTTCTGGCTTGTTGGCCTCTACGTCTCCGTGGGACCTTTATATACTTCAATAACGTAATATAACCTAACCTAACCCAACCTATCATCTCGGCCGTAATATTTGACAACATTCCTGGCGAGTTGGCCTCTACGTCTCCGTGGGAACTTTATATACGTCAATAACAATATATAAGCTAGCCTAACCCAATCTAACATCTCGGCGGTAATATTTGACCACAATTCTGGCTTGTTGGCCTCTACGTCTCCGTGGGACCTTTATATACTTCAATAACGTAATATAACCTAACCTAACCCAAACTATCATCTCGGCGGTAATATTTGACCACATTCCTGGCGAGTTGGCCTCTACGTCTCCGTGGGACCTTCATATACATCAACAACGTAATATAACCTAACCTAACCCAACCTATCATTTCGGCGGTAAAATTTGACAACATTTCTGTCGAGTTGGCCTCTACGTCTCCGTGGGACCTTTATATACATAAATAGCGTAATATAACGTAACCTCACCCAACTTAACCTCTCGGGGTACTATTTAACCACATTCCTTGATTGTCGGGCCCTGCTTCTCGATGGGAACACTGTATACGTCTATGACATAATACAACCTAATCTAAGCCAACCTAACATCTCGGCGGTAATATTTGACAGCATTCCTGGCGAGTTGGCCTCTAGGTCTCCGTTTGACCTTCATATACATCAATAACGTAATATAACCTAACCTAACCCAACCTATCATCTCGGCGGTAATATTTGACCACATTCCTGGCGAGTTGGCCTCTACGGCTCCGCTGGACCTTCATATACATCAATAACGTAATATCAATTAACCTAACCCAACCTATCATCTCAGCTGTAATATTTGAGAACATTCCTGGCGAGTTGGCCTCTACGCCTCCGTGGGACCTTTATATACATCAATAACGTAATATAACCTAACCTAACCCAACCTAACATCTCGGCGGTAATATTTGGCAACATTCCCGGCTTGTTGGCCTCTACGTCTCCGTGGGACCTTTATATACATCAATAACGTAATATAACCTAACCTAACCCAACCTAACATCTCGGCTGTAATATTTGACAACATTCCTGGCGAGTTGGCCTCTACGTCTGTGTGGGAACTTTATATACATCAATAACACTATATGAGCTAGCCTAACCCAATCTAACATCTCGGTGGTAATATTTGACCACATTTCTGGCTTGTTGGCCTCTACGTCTCCGTGGGACCTTTATATACTTCAATAACGTAATATAACGTAACCTAACCCAAACCATCATCTCGGCGGTAATATTTGGCAACATTGATGGCCAATTGGCTTCTACGTCTCCGTGGGACCTTTATATGCATCAATAACATAATATAATCTAACCTAACCCAACCTATCATCTCGGCGGTAATATTTAACCACATTCCTGGCTTGATGGCTTCTACGTCTCCGTGGGACGTTTATATACATCAATAAAGTAATATAACCTAACCTAACCCAACCTATCATCTCGGCGGTAATATTTGACAATATTCCTGGCGAGTTGGCCTCTACGTCTCCGTGGGACCTTTATATACATCAATAACGTAATATAACCTAACCTAACCCAACCTATCATCTCTGCGGTAATATTTGACCACATTCCTGGCGAGTTGGCCTCTACGTCTCCGTTGGACCTTCATATACATCAATAACGTAATATAACTTAACTTAACCCAACCTATCACTTCGGCGGTAATAATTGGCAACATTCCCGTCTTGTTGGCCTCTACGTCTCCGTGGGACCTTTATATACATTAATAACGTAATATAACGTAACCTAACCCACCTAACCTCTCGGGGTACCATTTAACCACATTCCTTGATTGTCGGGCCCTACTTCTCGGTGGGAACACTGTATACGTCTATGACGTAATACAACCTAACCTAAACCAACCTACCATCTCGGCGGTAATATTGGACAACATTCCTGACGAGTTGGCCTCTACGTCTCCGTGGGAGCTTCATATACATCAATAACGTAATATAACCTAACCTAACCGAACCTAACATCTCGGCGGTAATATTTGACAGCATTCCTGGCGAGATGGCCTCTAGGTCTCCGTTTGACCTTCATATACATCAATAACGTAATATAACCTAACCTAACCCAACCTATCATCTCGGCGGTAATATTTGACAACATTCCTGGCGAGTTGGCCTCTACGGCTCCGCTGGACCTTCATATACATCAATTACGTAATATCAATTAACCTAACCCAACCTATCATCTCAGCTGTAATATTTCAGAACATTCCTGGCGAGTTGGCCTCTACGTCTCCGTGGGACCTTTATATACATCAATAACGTAATATAACCTAACCTAACACAACCTATCATTTCGGCGGTAAAATTTGACAACATTCCTGGCGAGTCGGCCTCTACGTCTCCGTGGGAACTTTATATACTTCAATAACGTAATATAACCTAACCTAACCCAAACTATCATCTCGGCGGTAATATTTGACCACATTCCTGGCGAGTTGGCCTCTACGTCTCCTTGGGAACTTTATATACATCAATAACGTAATATAACCTAACCTAACCCAAGCTATCATCTCGGCGGTAATATTTGACCACATTCCTGGCGTGTTGGCGTCTACGTCTCCGTTGGACCTTCATATACATCAATAACGTAATATAACCTAACCTAACCCAACCTATCATCTCGGCGGTAATATTTGACCACATTCCTGGCGAGTTGGCCTCTACGGCTCCGCTGGACCTTCATATACATCAATAACGTAATATCAATTAACCTAACCCAACCTATCATCTCAGCTGTAATATTTGAGAACATTCCTGGCGAGTTGGCCTCTACGTCTCCGTGGGACCTTTATATACATCAATAACGTAATATAACCTAACCTAACCCAACCTATCATTTCGGCGGTAAAATTTGACAACATTTCTGGCGAGTTGGCCTCTACGTCTCCGTGGGACCTTTATATACATCAATAACGTAATAAAACCTAACCTAAGCCAACCTATCATCTCGGCGGTAATATTTGACAACATTCCTGGCGAGTTGGCCTCTACGTCTCCGTTGGACCTTTATATACATCAATAACGTAATATAACCTAACCTAACCCAACCTAACATCTCGGCGGTAATATTTGACAACATTCCTGGCGAGTTGGCTTCTCCGTCTCCGTGGGACCTTTATATACATCAATAACGTAATATAACCGAACCTAACCCAACCTAACATCTCGGCGGTAATATTTGACAACATTCCAGGCGAGTTGGCCTCTACGTCTGTGTGGGAACTTTATATACATCAATAACACTATATAAGTTAGCCTAACCCGATCTAACATCTCGGCGGTAATATTTGACCACATTTCTGGCTTGTTGGCCTCTACGTCTCCGTGGGACCTTTATATACTTCAATAACGTAATATAACCTAACCTAACCCAACCTATCATCTCGGCGGTAATATTTGACAACATTCCTGGCGAGTTGGCCTCTACGTCTCCGTGGGACCTTGATATACATCAATAACGTAATATAACCTAACCTAACCCAACCTAACATCTCGGCGGTAATATTTGAGAACATTCCTGGCGAGTTGGCCTCTACGCCTCCGTGGGACCTTTATATACATCAATAACGTAATATAACCTAACCTAACCCAACCTATCATCTCGGCGGTAATATTTAACCACATTCCTGGCTTGATGGCTTCTACGTCTCCGTGGGACGTTTATATACATCAATAAAGTAATATAACCTAACCTAACCCAACCTATCATCTCGGCGGTAATATTTGACAATATTCCTGGCGAGTTGGCCTCTACGTCTCCGTGGGACCTTTATATACATCAATAACGTAATATAACCTAACCTAACCCAACCTATCATCTCTGCGGTAATATTTGACCACATTCCTGGCGAGTTGGCCTCTACGTCTCCGTTGGACCTTCATATACATCAATAACGTAATATAACTTAACTTAACCCAACCTATCACTTCGGCGGTAATAATTGGCAACATTCCCGTCTTGTTGGCCTCTACGTCTCCGTGGGACTTTTATATACATTAATAACGTAATATAACGTAACCTAACCCACCTAACCTCTCGGGGTAACATTTAACCACATTCCTTGATTGTCGGGCCCTACTTCTCGGTGGGAACACTGTATACGTCTATGACGTAATACAACCTAACCTAAACCAACCTACCATCTCGGCGGTAATATTGGACAACATTCCTGACGAGTTGGCCTCTACGTCTCCGTGGGAGCTTCATATACATCAATAACGTAATATAACCTAACCTAACCGAACCTAACATCTCGGCGGTAATATTTGACAGCATTCCTGGCGAGATGGCCTCTAGGTCTCCGTTTGACCTTCATATACATCAATAACGTAATATAACCTAACCTAACCCAACCTATCATCTCGGCGGTAATATTTGACAACATTCCTGGCGAGTTAGCCTCTACGTCTCCGTGGGAACTTTATATACATCAATAACAATATATAAGCTAGCCTAACCCAATCTAACATCTCGGCGGTAATATTTGACCACATTTCTGGCTTGTTGGCCTCTACGTCTCCGTGGGACCTTTATATACTTCAATAACGTAATATAACCTAACCTAACCCAACCTAACATCTCGGCGGTAATATTTGACAACATTCCTGGCGAGTTGGCTTCTCCGTCTCCGTGGGACCTTTATATACATCAATAACGTAATATAACCGAACCTAACCCAACCTAACATCTCGGCGGTAATATTTGACAACATTCCAGGCGAGTTGGCCTCTACGTCTGTGTGGGAACTTTATATACATCAATAACACTATATAAGCTAGCCTAACCCGATCTAACATCTCGGCGGTAATATTTGACCACATTTCTGGCTTGTTGGCCTCTACGTCTCCGTGGGACCTTTATATACTTCAATAACGTAATATAACCTAACCTAACCCAACCTATCATCTCGGCGGTAATATTTGACAACATTCCTGGCGAGTTGGCCTCTACGTCTCCGTGGGAACTTTATATACTTCAATAACGTAATATAACCTAACCTAACCCAAACTATCATCTCGGCGGTAATATTTGACCACATTCCTGGCGAGTTGGCCTCTACGTCTCCTTGGGAACTTTATATACATCAATAACGTAATATAACCTAACCTAACCCAAGCTATCATCTCGGCGGTAATATTTGACCACATTCCTGGCGTGTTGGCGTCTACGTCTCCGTTGGACCTTCATATACATCAATAACGTAATATAACCTAACCTAACCCAACCTATCATCTCGGCGGTAATATTTGACCACATTCCTGGCGAGTTGGCCTCTACGGCTCCGCTGGACCTTCATATACATCAATAACGTAATATCAATTAACCTAACCCAACCTATCATCTCAGCTGTAATATTTGAGAACATTCCTGGCGAGTTGGCCTCTACGTCTCCGTGGGACCTTTATATACATCAATAACGTAATATAACCTAACCTAACCCAACCTATCATTTCGGCGGTAAAATTTGACAACATTTCTGGCGAGTTGGCCTCTACGTCTCCGTGGGACCTTTATATACATCAATAACGTAATAAAACCTAACCTAAGCCAACCTATCATCTCGGCGGTAATATTTGACAACATTCCTGGCGAGTTGGCCTCTACGTCTCCGTTGGACCTTTATATACATCAATAACGTAATATAACCTAACCTAACCCAACCTAACATCTCGGCGGTAATATTTGACAACATTCCTGGCGAGTTGGCTTCTCCGTCTCCGTGGGACCTTTATATACATCAATAACGTAATATAACCGAACCTAACCCAACCTAACATCTCGGCGGTAATATTTGACAACATTCCAGGCGAGTTGGCCTCTACGTCTGTGTGGGAACTTTATATACATCAATAACACTATATAAGTTAGCCTAACCCGATCTAACATCTCGGCGGTAATATTTGACCGCATTTCTGGCTTGTTGGCCTCTACGTCTCCGTGGGACCTTTATATACTTCAATAACGTAATATAACCTAACCTAACCCAACCTATCATCTCGGCCGTAATATTTGACAACATTCCTGGCGAGTTGGCCTCTACGTCTCCGTGGGAACTTTATATACGTCAATAACAATATATAAGCTAGCCTAACCCAATCTAACATCTCGGCGGTAATATTTGACCACAATTCTGGCTTGTTGGCCTCTACGTCTCCGTGGGACCTTTATATACTTCAATAACGTAATATAACCTAACCTAACCCAAACTATCATCTCGGCGGTAATATTTGACCACATTCCTGGCGAGTTGGCCTCTACGTCTCCGTGGGACCTTCATATACATCAACAACGTAATATAACCTAACCTAACCCAACCTATCATTTCGGCGGTAAAATTTGACAACATTTCTGTCGAGTTGGCCTCTACGTCTCCGTGGGACCTTTATATACATAAATAGCGTAATATAACGTAACCTCACCCAACTTAACCTCTCGGGGTACTATTTAACCACATTCCTTGATTGTCGGGCCCTGCTTCTCGATGGGAACACTGTATACGTCTATGACATAATACAACCTAATCTAAGCCAACCTAACATCTCGGCGGTAATATTTGACAGCATTCCTGGCGAGTTGGCCTCTAGGTCTCCGTTTGACCTTCATATACATCAATAACGTAATATAACCTAACCTAACCCAACCTATCATCTCGGCGGTAATATTTGACCACATTCCTGGCGAGTTGGCCTCTACGGCTCCGCTGGACCTTCATATACATCAATAACGTAATATCAATTAACCTAACCCAACCTATCATCTCAGCTGTAATATTTGAGAACATTCCTGGCGAGTTGGCCTCTACGCCTCCGTGGGACCTTTATATACATCAATAACGTAATATAACCTAACCTAACCCAACCTAACATCTCGGCGGTAATATTTGGCAACATTCCCGGCTTGTTGGCCTCTACGTCTCCGTGGGACCTTTATATACATCAATAACGTAATATAACCTAACCTAACCCAACCTAACATCTCGGCTGTAATATTTGACAACATTCCTGGCGAGTTGGCCTCTACGTCTGTGTGGGAACTTTATATACATCAATAACACTATATGAGCTAGCCTAACCCAATCTAACATCTCGGTGGTAATATTTGACCACATTTCTGGCTTGTTGGCCTCTACGTCTCCGTGGGACCTTTATATACTTCAATAACGTAATATAACGTAACCTAACCCAAACCATCATCTCGGCGGTAATATTTGGCAACATTGATGGCCAATTGGCTTCTACGTCTCCGTGGGACCTTTATATGCATCAATAACATAATATAATCTAACCTAACCCAACCTATCATCTCGGCGGTAATATTTAACCACATTCCTGGCTTGATGGCTTCTACGTCTCCGTGGGACGTTTATATACATCAATAAAGTAATATAACCTAACCTAACCCAACCTATCATCTCGGCGGTAATATTTGACAATATTCCTGGCGAGTTGGCCTCTACGTCTCCGTGGGACCTTTATATACATCAATAACGTAATATAACCTAACCTAACCCAACCTATCATCTCTGCGGTAATATTTGACCACATTCCTGGCGAGTTGGCCTCTACGTCTCCGTTGGACCTTCATATACATCAATAACGTAATATAACTTAACTTAACCCAACCTATCACTTCGGCGGTAATAATTGGCAACATTCCCGTCTTGTTGGCCTCTACGTCTCCGTGGGACCTTTATATACATTAATAACGTAATATAACGTAACCTAACCCACCTAACCTCTCGGGGTACCATTTAACCACATTCCTTGATTGTCGGGCCCTACTTCTCGGTGGGAACACTGTATACGTCTATGACGTAATACAACCTAACCTAAACCAACCTACCATCTCGGCGGTAATATTGGGCAACATACCTGACGAGTTGGCCTCTACGTCTCCGTGGGAGCTTCATATACATCAATAACGTAATATAACCTAACCTAACCGAACCTAACATCTCGGCGGTAATATTTGACAGCATTCCTGGCGAGATGGCCTCTAGGTCTCCGTTTGACCTTCATATACATCAATAACGTAATATAACCTAACCTAACCCAACCTATCATCTCGGCGGTAATATTTGACAACATTCCTGGCGAGTTGGCCTCTACGGCTCCGCTGGACCTTCATATACATCAATTACGTAATATCAATTAACCTAACCCAACCTATCATCTCAGCTGTAATATTTGAGAACATTCCTGGCGAGTTGGCCTCTACGTTTCCGTGGGACCTTTATATACATCAATAACGTAATATAACCTAACCTAACACAACCTATCATTTCGGCGGTAAAATTTGACAACATTCCTGGCGAGTCGGCCTCTACGTCTCCGTGGGAACTTTATATACTTCAATAACGTAATATAACCTAACCTAACCCAAACTATCATCTCGGCGGTAATATTTGACCACATTCCTGGCGAGTTGGCCTCTACGTCTCCTTGGGAACTTTATATACATCAATAACGTAATATAACCTAACCTAACCCAAGCTATCATCTCGGCGGTAATATTTGACCACATTCCTGGCGTGTTGGCGTCTACGTCTCCGTTGGACCTTCATATACATCAATAACGTAATATAACCTAACCTAACCCAACCTATCATCTCGGCGGTAATATTTGACCACATTCCTGGCGAGTTGGCCTCTACGGCTCCGCTGGACCTTCATATACATCAATAACGTAATATCAATTAACCTAACCCAACCTATCATCTCAGCTGTAATATTTGAGAACATTCCTGGCGAGTTGGCCTCTACGTCTCCGTGGGACCTTTATATACATCAATAACGTAATATAACCTAACCTAACCCAACCTATCATTTCGGCGGTAAAATTTGACAACATTTCTGGCGAGTTGGCCTCTACGTCTCCGTGGGACCTTTATATACATCAATAACGTAATAAAACCTAACCTAAGCCAACCTATCATCTCGGCGGTAATATTTGACAACATTCCTGGCGAGTTGGCCTCTACGTCTCCGTTGGACCTTTATATACATCAATAACGTAATATAACCTAACCTAACCCAACCTAACATCTCGGCGGTAATATTTGACAACATTCCTGGCGAGTTGGCTTCTCCGTCTCCGTGGGACCTTTATATACATCAATAACGTAATATAACCGAACCTAACCCAACCTAACATCTCGGCGGTAATATTTGACAACATTCCAGGCGAGTTGGCCTCTACGTCTGTGTGGGAACTTTATATACATCAATAACACTATATAAGTTAGCCTAACCCGATCTAACATCTCGGCGGTAATATTTGACCACATTTCTGGCTTGTTGGCCTCTACGTCTCCGTGGGACCTTTATATACTTCAATAACGTAATATAACCTAACCTAACCCAACCTATCATCTCGGCGGTAATATTTGACAACATTCCTGGCGAGTTGGCCTCTACGTCTCCGTGGGAACTTTATATACGTCAATAACAATATATAAGCTAGCCTAACCCAATCTAACATCTCGGCGGTAATATTTGACCACAATTCTGGCTTGTTGGCCTCTACGTCTCCGTGGGACCTTTATATACTTCAATAACGTAATATAACCTAACCTAACCCAAACTATCATCTCGGCGGTAATATTTGACCACATTCCTGGCGAGTTGGCCTCTACGTCTCCGTGGGACCTTCATATACATCAACAACGTAATATAACCTAACCTAACCCAACCTATCATTTCGGCGGTAAAATTTGACAACATTTCTGTCGAGTTGGCCTCTACGTCTCCGTGGGACCTTTATATACATAAATAGCGTAATATAACGTAACCTCACCCAACTTAACCTCTCGGGGTACTATTTAACCACATTCCTTGATTGTCGGGCCCTGCTTCTCGATGGGAACACTGTATACGTCTATGACATAATACAACCTAATCTAAGCCAACCTAACATCTCGGCGGTAATATTTGACAGCATTCCTGGCGAGTTGGCCTCTAGGTCTCCGTTTGACCTTCATATACATCAATAACGTAATATAACCTAACCTAACCCAACCTAACATCTCGGCTGTAATATTTGACAACATTCCTGGCGAGTTGGCCTCTACGTCTGTGTGGGAACTTTATATACATCAATAACACTATATGAGCTAGCCTAACCCAATCTAACATCTCGGTGGTAATATTTGACCACATTTCTGGCTTGTTGGCCTCTACGTCTCCGTGGGACCTTTATATACTTCAATAACGTAATATAACGTAACCTAACCCAAACCATCATCTCGGCGGTAATATTTGGCAACATTGATGGCCAATTGGCTTCTACGTCTCCGTGGGACCTTTATATGCATCAATAACATAATATAATCTAACCTAACCCAACCTATCATCTCGGCGGTAATATTTAACCACATTCCTGGCTTGATGGCTTCTACGTCTCCGTGGGACGTTTATATACATCAATAAAGTAATATAACCTAACCTAACCCAACCTATCATCTCGGCGGTAATATTTGACAATATTCCTGGCGAGTTGGCCTCTACGTCTCCGTGGGACCTTTATATACATCAATAACGTAATATAACCTAACCTAACCCAACCTATCATCTCTGCGGTAATATTTGACCACATTCCTGGCGAGTTGGCCTCTACGTCTCCGTTGGACCTTCATATACATCAATAACGTAATATAACTTAACTTAACCCAACCTATCACTTCGGCGGTAATAATTGGCAACATTCCCGTCTTGTTGGCCTCTACGTCTCCGTGGGACCTTTATATACATTAATAACGTAATATAACGTAACCTAACCCACCTAACCTCTCGGGGTAACATTTAACCACATTCCTTGATTGTCGGGCCCTACTTCTCGGTGGGAACACTGTATACGTCTATGACGTAATACAACCTAACCTAAACCAACCTACCATCTCGGCGGTAATATTGGACAACATTCCTGACGAGTTGGCCTCTACGTCTCCGTGGGAGCTTCATATACATCAATAACGTAATATAACCTAACCTAACCGAACCTAACATCTCGGCGGTAATATTTGACAGCATTCCTGGCGAGATGGCCTCTAGGTCTCCATTTGACCTTCATATACATCAATAACGTAATATAACCTAACCTAACCCAACCTATCATCTCGGCGGTAATATTTGACAACATTCCTGGCGAGTTAGCCTCTACGTCTCCGTGGGAACTTTATATACATCAATAACAATATATAAGCTAGCCTAACCCAATCTAACATCTCGGCGGTAATATTTGACCACATTTCTGGCTTGTTGGCCTCTACGTCTCCGTGGGACCTTTATATACTTCAATAACGTAATATAACCTAACCTAACCCAAACTATCATCTCGGCGGTAATATTTGACCACATTCCTGGCGAGTTGGCCTCTACGTCTCCTTGGGAACTTTATATACATCAATAACGTAATATAACCTAACCTAACCCAAGCTATCATCTCGGCGGTAATATTTGACCACATTCCTGGCGTGTTGGCGTCTACGTCTCCGTTGGACCTTCATATACATCAATAACGTAATATAACCTAACCTAACCCAACCTATCATCTCGGCGGTAATATTTGACCACATTCCTGGCGAGTTGGCCTCTACGGCTCCGCTGGACCTTCATATACATCAATAACGTAATATCAATTAACCTAACCCAACCTATCATCTCAGCTGTAATATTTGAGAACATTCCTGGCGAGTTGGCCTCTACGTCTCCGTGGGACCTTTATATACATCAATAACGTAATATAACCTAACCTAACCCAACCTATCATTTCGGCGGTAAAATTTGACAACATTTCTGGCGAGTTGGCCTCTACGTCTCCGTGGGACCTTTATATACATCAATAACGTAATAAAACCTAACCTAAGCCAACCTATCATCTCGGCGGTAATATTTGACAACATTCCTGGCGAGTTGGCCTCTACGTCTCCGTTGGACCTTTATATACATCAATAACGTAATATAACCTAACCTAACCCAACCTAACATCTCGGCGGTAATATTTGACAACATTCCTGGCGAGTTGGCTTCTCCGTCTCCGTGGGACCTTTATATACATCAATAACGTAATATAACCGAACCTAACCCAACCTAACATCTCGGCGGTAATATTTGACAACATTCCAGGCGAGTTGGCCTCTACGTCTGTGTGGGAACTTTATATACATCAATAACACTATATAAGTTAGCCTAACCCGATCTAACATCTCGGCGGTAATATTTGACCACATTTCTGGCTTGTTGGCCTCTACGTCTCCGTGGGACCTTTATATACTTCAATAACGTAATATAACCTAACCTAACCCAACCTATCATCTCGGCGGTAATATTTGACAACATTCCTGGCGAGTTGGCCTCTACGTCTCCGTGGGAACTTTATATACGTCAATAACAATATATAAGCTAGCCTAACCCAATCTAACATCTCGGCGGTAATATTTGACCACAATTCTGGCTTGTTGGCCTCTACGTCTCCGTGGGACCTTTATATACTTCAATAACGTAATATAACCTAACCTAACCCAAACTATCATCTCGGCGGTAATATTTGACCACATTCCTGGCGAGTTGGCCTCTACGTCTCCGTGGGACCTTCATATACATCAACAACGTAATATAACCTAACCTAACCCAACCTATCATTTCGGCGGTAAAATTTGACAACATTTCTGTCGAGTTGGCCTCTACGTCTCCGTGGGACCTTTATATACATAAATAGCGTAATATAACGTAACCTCACCCAACTTAACCTCTCGGGGTACTATTTAACCACATTCCTTGATTGTCGGGCCCTGCTTCTCGATGGGAACACTGTATACGTCTATGACATAATACAACCTAATCTAAGCCAACCTAACATCTCGGCGGTAATATTTGACAGCATTCCTGGCGAGTTGGCCTCTAGGTCTCCGTTTGACCTTCATATACATCAATAACGTAATATCAATTAACCTAACCCAACCTATCATCTCAGCTGTAATATTTGAGAACATTCCTGGCGAGTTGGCCTCTACGTCTCCGTGGGACCTTTATATACATCAATAACGTAATATAACCTAACCTAACCCAACCTATCATTTCGGCGGTAAAATTTGACAACATTTCTGGCGAGTTGGCCTCTACGTCTCCGTGGGACCTTTATATCCATCAATAACGTAATAAAACCTAACGTAAGCCAACCTATCATCTCGGCGGTAATATTTGACAACATTCCTGGCGAGTTGGCCTCTACGTCTCCGTTGGACCTTTATATACATCAATAACGTAATATAACCTAACCTAACCCAACCTAACATCTCGGCTGTAATATTTGACAACATTCCTGGCGAGTTGGCCTCTACGTCTGTGTGGGAACTTTATATACATCAATAACACTATATGAGCTAGCCTAACCCAATCTAACATCTCGGTGGTAATATTTGACCACATTTCTGGCTTGTTGGCCTCTACGTCTCCGTGGGACCTTTATATACTTCAATAACGTAATATAACCTAACCTAACCCAAACTATCATCTCGGCGGTAATATTTGACCACATTCCTGGCGTGTTGGCGTCTACGTCTCCGTTGGACCTTCATATACATCAATAACGTAATATAACCTAACCTAACCCAACCTATCATCTCGGCGGTAATATTTGACCACATTCCTGGCGAGTTGGCCTCTACGGCTCCGCTGGACCTTCATATACATCAATAACGTAATATCAATTAACCTAACCCAACCTATCATCTCAGCTGTAATATTTGAGAACATTCCTGGCGAGTTGGCCTCTACGTCTCCGTGGGACCTTTATATACATCAATAACGTAATATAACCTAACCTAACCCAACCTATCATTTCGGCGGTAAAATTTGACAACATTTCTGGCGAGTTGGCCTCTACGTCTCCGTGGGACCTTTATATACTTCAATAACGTAATATAACCTAACCTAACCCAAACTATCATCTCGGCGGTAATATTTGACCACATTCCTGGCGAGTTGGCCTCTACGTCTCCTTGGGAACTTTATATACATCAATAACGTAATATAACCTAACCTAACCCAAGCTATCATCTCGGCGGTAATATTTGACCACATTCCTGGCGTGTTGGCGTCTACGTCTCCGTTGGACCTTCATATACATCAATAACGTAATATAACCTAACCTAACCCAACCTATCATCTCGGCGGTAATATTTGACCACATTCCTGGCGAGTTGGCCTCTACGGCTCCGCTGGACCTTCATATACATCAATAACGTAATATCAATTAACCTAACCCAACCTATCATCTCAGCTGTAATATTTGAGAACATTCCTGGCGAGTTGGCCTCTACGTCTCCGTGGGACCTTTATATACATCAATAACGTAATATAACCTAACCTAACCCAACCTATCATTTCGGCGGTAAAATTTGACAACATTTCTGGCGAGTTGGCCTCTACGTCTCCGTGGGACCTTTATATACATCAATAACGTAATAAAACCTAACCTAAGCCAACCTATCATCTCGGCGGTAATATTTGACAACATTCCTGGCGAGTTGGCCTCTACGTCTCCGTTGGACCTTTATATACATCAATAACGTAATATAACCTAACCTAACCCAACCTAACATCTCGGCGGTAATATTTGACAACATTCCTGGCGAGTTGGCTTCTCCGTCTCCGTGGGACCTTTATATACATCAATAACGTAATATAACCGAACCTAACCCAACCTAACATCTCGGCGGTAATATTTGACAACATTCCAGGCGAGTTGGCCTCTACGTCTGTGTGGGAACTTTATATACATCAATAACACTATATAAGTTAGCCTAACCCGATCTAACATCTCGGCGGTAATATTTGACCACATTTCTGGCTTGTTGGCCTCTACGTCTCCGTGGGACCTTTATATACTTCAATAACGTAATATAACCTAACCTAACCCAACCTATCATCTCGGCGGTAATATTTGACAACATTCCTGGCGAGTTGGCCTCTACGTCTCCGTGGGAACTTTATATACGTCAATAACAATATATAAGCTAGCCTAACCCAATCTAACATCTCGGCGGTAATATTTGACCACAATTCTGGCTTGTTGGCCTCTACGTCTCCGTGGGACCTTTATATACTTCAATAACGTAATATAACCTAACCTAACCCAAACTATCATCTCGGCGGTAATATTTGACCACATTCCTGGCGAGTTGGCCTCTACGTCTCCGTGGGACCTTCATATACATCAACAACGTAATATAACCTAACCTAACCCAACCTATCATTTCGGCGGTAAAATTTGACAACATTTCTGTCGAGTTGGCCTCTACGTCTCCGTGGGACCTTTATATACATAAATAGCGTAATATAACGTAACCTCACCCAACTTAACCTCTCGGGGTACTATTTAACCACATTCCTTGATTGTCGGGCCCTGCTTCTCGATGGGAACACTGTATACGTCTATGACATAATACAACCTAATCTAAGCCAACCTAACATCTCGGCGGTAATATTTGACAGCATTCCTGGCGAGTTGGCCTCTAGGTCTCCGTTTGACCTTCATATACATCAATAACGTAATATCAATTAACCTAACCCAACCTATCATCTCAGCTGTAATATTTGAGAACATTCCTGGCGAGTTGGCCTCTACGTCTCCGTGGGACCTTTATATACATCAATAACGTAATATAACCTAACCTAACCCAACCTATCATTTCGGCGGTAAAATTTGACAACATTTCTGGCGAGTTGGCCTCTACGTCTCCGTGGGACCTTTATATACATCAATAACGTAATAAAACCTAACGTAAGCCAACCTATCATCTCGGCGGTAATATTTGACAACATTCCTGGCGAGTTGGCCTCTACGTCTCCGTTGGACCTTTATATACATCAATAACGTAATATAACCTAACCTAACCCAACCTAACATCTCGGCTGTAATATTTGACAACATTCCTGGCGAGTTGGCCTCTACGTCTGTGTGGGAACTTTATATACATCAATAACACTATATGAGCTAGCCTAACCCAATCTAACATCTCGTTGGTAATATTTGACCACATTTCTGGCTTGTTGGCCTCTACGTCTCCGTGGGACCTTTATATACTTCAATAACGTAATATAACGTAACCTAACCCAAACTATCATCTCGGCGGTAATATTTGGCAACATTGATGGCCAATTGGCTTCTACGTCTCCGTGGGACTTTTATATGCATCAATAACATAATATAATCTAACCTAACCCAACCTATCATCTCGGCGGTAATATTTAACCACATTCCTGGCTTGATGGCTTCTACGTCTCCGTGGGACATTTATATACATCAATAAAGTAATATAACCTAACCTAACCCAACCTATCATCTCGGCGGTAATATTTGACAATATTCCTGGCGAGTTGGCCTCTACGTCTCCGTGGGACCTTTATATACATCAATAACGTAATATAACCTAACCTAACCCAACCTATCATCTCTGCGGTAATATTTGACCACATTCCTGGCGAGTTGGCCTCTACGTCTCCGTTGGACCTTCATATACATCAATAACGTAATATAACTTAACTTAACCCAACCTATCACTTCGGCGGTAATAATTGGCAACATTCCCGTCTTGTTGGCCTCTACGTCTCCGTGGGACCTTTATATACATTAATAACGTAATATAACGTAACCTAACCCACCTAACCTCTCGGGGTACCATTTAACCACATTCCTTGATTGTCGGGCCCTACTTCTCGGTGGGAACACTGTATACGTCTATGACGTAGTACAACCTAACCTAAACCAACCTACCATCTCGGCGGTAATATTGGACAACATTCCTGACGAGTTGGCCTCTACGTCTCCGTGGGAGCTTCATATACATCATTAACGTAATATAACCTAACCTAACCGAACCTAACATCTCGGCGGTAATATTTGACAGCATTCCTGGCGAGATGGCCTCTAGGTCTCCGTTTGACCTTCATATACATCAATAACGTAATATAACCTAACCTAACCCAACCTATCATCTCGGCGGTAATATTTGACAACATTCCTGGCGAGTTAGCCTCTACGTCTCCGTGGGAACTTTATATACATCAATAACAATATATAAGCTAGCCTAACCCAATCTAACATCTCGGCGGTAATATTTGACCACATTTCTGGCTTGTTGGCCTCTACGTCTCCGTGGGACCTTTATATACGTCAATAACGTAATATAACCTAACCTAACCCAAACTATCATCTCGGCGGTAATATTTGACCACATTCCTGGCGAGTTGGCCTCTACGGCTCCGCTGGACCTTCATATACATCAATAACGTAATATCAATTAACCTAACCCAACCTATCATCTCAGCTGTAATATTTGAGAACATTCCTGGCGAGTTGGCCTCTACGGCTCCGCTGGACCTTCATATACATCAATAACGTAATATCAATTAACCTAACCCAACCTATCATCTCAGCTGTAATATTTGAGAGCATTCCTGACGAGTTGGCCTCTACGTCTCCGTGGGAACTTCATATACATCAATAACGTAATGTAACCTAACCTAACCCAACCTAACATCTCGGCGGTAATATTTGACAGCATTCCTGGCGAGTTGGCCTCTAGGTCTCCGTTTGACCTTCATATACATCAATAACGTAATATAACCTAACCTAACCCAACCTATCATCTCGGCGGTAATATTTGACCACATTCCTGGCGAGTTGGCCTCTACGGCTCCGCTGGACCTTCATATACATCAATAACGTAATATCAATTAACCTAACCCAACCTATCATCTCAGCTGTAATATTTGAGAACATTCCTGGCGAGTTGGCCTCTACGTCTCCGTGGGACCTTTATATACATCAATAACGTAATATAACCTAACCTAACCCAACCTTTAATTTCGGCGGTAAAATTTGACAACATTTCTGGCGAGTTGGCCTCTACGTCTCCGTGGGACCTTTATATACATCAATAACGTAATAAAACCTAACCTAAGCCAACCTATCATCTCGGCGGTAATATTTGACAACATTCCTGGCGAGTTGGCCTCTACGTCTCCGTTGGACCTTTATATACGTCAATAACAATATATAAGCTAGCCTAACCCAATCTAACATCTCGGCGGTAATATTTGACCACAATTCTGGCTTGTTGGCCTCTACGTCTCCGTGGGACCTTTATATACTTCAATAACGTAATATAACCTAACCTAACCCAAACTATCATCTCGGCGGTAATATTTGACCACATTCCTGGCGAGTTGGCCTCTACGGCTCCGCTGGACCTTCATATACATCAATAACGTAATATCAATTAACCTAACCCAACCTATCATCTCAGCTGTAATATTTGAGAACATTCCTGGCGAGTTGGCCTCTACGTCTCCGTGGGACCTTTATATACATCAATAACGTAATATAACCTAACCTAACCCAACCTATCATTTCGGCGGTAAAATTTGACAACATTTCTGGCGAGTTGGCCTCTACGTCTCCTTGGGAACTTTATATACATCAATAACGTAATATAACCTAACCTAACCCAAGCTATCATCTCGGCGGTAATATTTGACCACATTCCTGGCGTGTTGGCGTCTACGTCTCCGTTGGACCTTCATATACATCAATAACGTAATATAACTTAACCTAACCCAAGCGATCATTTATGCGGTAATATTTGGCAACATTCCTGGCGAGTTGGCTTCTCCGTCTCCGTGGGACCTTTATATACATCAATAACGTAATATAACGTAACCTAACCCAACCTAACCTCTCGGGGTAGCATTTAACCACATTCCTTGATTGTCGGGCCCTACTTCTCGGTGGGAACACTGTATACGTCTATGACGTAATACAACCTAACCTAAACCAACCTACCATCTCGGCGGAAATAGTTGACAACATTCCTGACGAGTTGGCCTCTACGTCTCCGTGGGAACTTCATATACATCAATAACGTAATATAACCTAACCTAACCCAACCTAACATCTCGGCGGTAATATTTGACAGCATTCCTGGCGAGTTGGCCTCTAGGTCTCCGTTTGACCTTCATATACATCAATAACGTAATATAACCTAACCTAACCCAACCTATCATCTCGGCGGTAATATTTGACCACATTCCTGGCGAGTTGGCCTCTACGGCTCCGCTGGACCTTCATATACATCAATAACGTAATATCAATTAACCTAACCCAACCTATCATCTCAGCTGTAATATTTGAGAACATTCCTGGCGAGTTGGCCTCTACGTCTCCGTGGGACCTTTATATACATCAATAACGTAATATAACTTAACCTAACCCAACCTATCATTTCGGCGGTAAAATTTGACAACATTTCTGGCGAGTTGGCCTCTACGTCTCCGTGGGACCTTTATATACATCAATAACGTAATAAAACCTAACCTAAGCCAACCTATCATCTCGGCGGTAATATTTGACAACATTCCTGGCGAGTTGGCCTCTACGTCTCCGTTGGACCTTTATATACATCAATAACGTAATATAACCTAACCTAACCCAACCTAACATCTCGGCGGTAATATTTGACAACATTCCTGGCGAGTTGGCTTCTCCGTCTCCGTGGGACCTTTATATACATCAATAACGTAATATAACCGAACCTAACCCAACCTAACATCTCGGCGGTAATATTTGACAACATTCCAGGCGAGTTGGCCTCTACGTCTGTGTGGGAACTTTATATACATCAATAACACTATATAAGCTAGCCTAACCCGATCTAACATCTCGGCGGTAATATTTGACCACATTTCTGGCTTGTTGGCCTCTACGTCTCCGTGGGACCTTTATATACTTCAATAACGTAATATAACCTAACCTAACCCAACCTATCATCTCGGCGGTAATATTTGACAACATTCCTGGCGAGTTGGCCTCTACGTCTCCGTGGGAACTTTATATACGTCAATAACAATATATAAGCTAGCCTAACCCAATCTAACATCTCGGCGGTAATATTTGACCACAATTCTGGCTTTTGGCCTCTACGTCTCCGTGGGACCTTTATATACTTCAATAACGTAATATAACCTAACCTAACCCAACCTATCATCTCGCCGGTAATATTTGACCACATTCCTGGCGAGTTGGCCTCTACGTCTCCGTGGGACCTACATATACATCAATAACGTAATATAAATTAACCTAACCCAACCTATCATCTCAGAGGTAACATTTGGCAACATTCCCGGCTTGTTGGCCTCTACGTCTCCGTGGGACCTTTATATACATTAGTAACGTAATATAACGTAACCTAACCCACCTAACCTCTCGGGGTACCATTTAACCACATTCCTTGATTGTCGGGCCCTACTTCTCGGTGGGAACACTGTATACGTCTATGACGTAATACAACCTAACCTAAACCAGCCTACCATCTCGGCGGTAATATTGGACAACATTCCTGGCGAGTTGGCCTCTACGTCTCCGTGGGACCTTTATATACATCAATAACGTAATATAACCTAACCTAAGCCAACCTGTCATCTCGGCGATAATATTTGACAACATTCCTGGCGAGTTGGCCTCTACGTCTCCTTGGGAACTTTATATACATCAATAACGTAATATAACCTAACCTAACCCAAGCTATCATCTCGGCGGTAATATTTGACCACATTCCTGGCGTGTTGGCGTCTACGTCTCCGTTGGACCTTCATATACATCAATAACGTAATATAACTTAACCTAACCCAAGCTATCATTTCGGCGGTAATATTTGGCAACATTCCTGGCGAGTTGGCTTCTCCGTCTCCGTGGGACCTTTATATACATCAATAACGTAATATAACGTAACCTAACCCAACCTAACCTCTCGGGGTAGCATTTAACCACATTCCTTGATTGTCGGGCCCTACTTCTCTGTGGGAACACTGTATACGTCTATGACGTAATACAACCTAACCTAAACCAACCTACCATCTCGGCGGAAATAGTTGACAACATTCCTGACGAGTTGGCCTCTACGTCTCCGTGGGAACTTCATATACATCAATAACGTAATATAACCTTACCTAACCCAACCTAACATCTCGGCGGTAATATTTGACAGCATTCCTGGCGAGTTGGCCTCTAGGTCTCCGTTTGACCTTCATATACATCAATAACGTAATATAACCTAACCTAACCCAACCTATCATCTCGGCGGTAATATTTGACCACATTCCTGGCGAGTTGGCCTCTACGTCTCCGTGGGACTTACATATACATCAATAACGTAATATAACTTAACCTAACCCAACCTATCATCTCAGAGGTAATATTTGGCAACATTCCCGGCTTGTTGGCCTCTACGTCTCCGTGGGACCTTTATATACATTAGTAACGTAATATAACGTAACCTAACCCACCTAACCTCTCGGGGTACCATTTAACCACATTCCTTGATTGTCGGGCCCTACTTCTCGGTGGGAACACTGTATACGTCTATGACGTAATACAACCTAACCTAAACCAGCCTACCATCTCGGCGGTAATATTGGACAACATTACTTGCGAGTTGGCCTCTACGTCTCCGTGGGACCTTTATATACATCAATAACGTAATATAACCTAACCTGACCCAACCTATCATCTCGGCGGTAATATTTGACAACATTCCTGGCGAGTTGGCCTCTACGTCTCCGTGGGAACTTTATATACATCAATATCAATATATAAGCTAGCCTAAACCAACCTACCATCTCGGCGGTAATATTGGACAACATTCCTGACGAGTTGGCCTCTACGTCTCCGTGGGAACGTCATATACATCAATAACGTAATATAACCTAACCTAACCCAACCTAACATCTCGGCGGTAATATTTGACAGCATTCCTGGCGAGTTGACCTCTATGTCTCCGTTTGACCTTCATATACATCAATAACGTAATATAACCTAACCTAACCCAACCTATCATCTCGGCGGTAATATTTGACCACATTCCTGGCGAGTTGGCCTCTACGTCTCCGCTGGACCTTCATATACATCAATAACGTAATATAAATTAACCTAACCCAACCTATCATCTCAGCGGTAATATTTGAGAACATTCCTGGCGAGTTGGCCTCTACGTCTCCGTGGGACCTTTATATACATCAATAACGTAATATAACCGAACCTAACCCAACCTAACATCTCGGCGGTAATATTTGACAACATTCCTGGCGAGTTGGCCTCTACGTCTGTGTGGGAACTTTATATACATCAATAACACTATATAAGCTAGCCTAACCCAATCTAACATCTCGGCGGTAATATTTGACCACATTTCTGGCTTGTTGGCCTCTACGTCTCCGTGGGACCTTTATATACTTCAATAACGTAATATAACCTAACCTAACCCAAACTATCATCTCGGCGGTAATATTTGGCAACATTGATGGCCAATTGGCTTCTACGTCTCCGTGGGACCTTTATATGCATCAATAACGTAATATAACGTAACCTCACCCAACCCAACCTCTCGGGGTACCATTTAACCACATTCCTTGATTGTCGGGCCCTACATCTCGGTGGGAACACTGTATACGTCTATGACGTAATACAACCTAACCTAAACCAACCTACCATCTCGGCGGAAATAGTTGACAACATTCCTGACGAGTTGGCCTCTACGTCTCCGTGGGACCTTTATATATATCAATAACGTAATATAACCTAACCTAACCCAACCTTTAATTTCGGCGGTAAAATTTGACAACATTTCTGGCGAGTTGGCCTCTACGTCTCCGTGGGACCTTTATATACATCAATAACGTAATAAAACCTAACCTAAGCCAACCTATCATCTCGGCGGTAATATTTGACAACATTCCTGGCGAGTTGGCCTCTACGTCTCCGTTGGACCTTTATATACGTCAATAACAATATATAAGCTAGCCTAACCCAATCTAACATCTCGGCGGTAATATTTGACCACAATTCTGGCTTGTTGGCCTCTACGTCTCCGTGGGACCTTTATATACTTCAATAACGTAATATAACCTAACCTAACCCAAACTATCATCTCGGCGGTAATATTTGACCACATTCCTGGCGAGTTGGCCTCTACGGCTCCGCTGGACCTTCATATACATCAATAACGTAATATCAATTAACCTAACCCAACCTATCATCTCAGCTGTAATATTTGAGAACATTCCTGGCGAGTTGGCCTCTACGTCTCCGTGGGACCTTTATATACATCAATAACGTAATATAACCTAACCTAACCCAACCTATCATTTCGGCGGTAAAATTTGACAACATTTCTGGCGAGTTGGCCTCTACGTCTCCTTGGGAACTTTATATACATCAATAACGTAATATAACCTAACCTAACCCAAGCTATCATCTCGGCGGTAATATTTGACCACATTCCTGGCGTGTTGGCGTCTACGTCTCCGTTGGACCTTCATATACATCAATAACGTAATATAACTTAACCTAACCCAAGCGATCATTTATGCGGTAATATTTGGCAACATTCCTGGCGAGTTGGCTTCTCCGTCTCCGTGGGACCTTTATATACATCAATAACGTAATATAACGTAACCTAACCCAACCTAACCTCTCGGGGTAGCATTTAACCACATTCCTTGATTGTCGGGCCCTACTTCTCGGTGGGAACACTGTATACGTCTATGACGTAATACAACCTAACCTAAACCAACCTACCATCTCGGCGGAAATAGTTGACAACATTCCTGACGAGTTGGCCTCTACGTCTCCGTGGGAACTTCATATACATCAATAACGTAATATAACCTAACCTAACCCAACCTAACATCTCGGCGGTAATATTTGACAGCATTCCTGGCGAGTTGGCCTCTAGGTCTCCGTTTGACCTTCATATACATCAATAACGTAATATAACCTAACCTAACCCAACCTATCATCTCGGCGGTAATATTTGACCACATTCCTGGCGAGTTGGCCTCTACGGCTCCGCTGGACCTTCATATACATCAATAACGTAATATCAATTAACCTAACCCAACCTATCATCTCAGCTGTAATATTTGAGAACATTCCTGGCGAGTTGGCCTCTACGTCTCCGTGGGACCTTTATATACATCAATAACGTAATATAACCTAACCTAACCCAACCTATCATTTCGGCGGTAAAATTTGACAACATTTCTGGCGAGTTGGCCTCTACGTCTCCGTGGGACCTTTATATACATCAATAACGTAATAAAACCTAACCTAAGCCAACCTATCATCTCGGCGGTAATATTTGACAACATTCCTGGCGAGTTGGCCTCTACGTCTCCGTTGGACCTTTATATACATCAATAACGTAATATAACCTAACCTAACCCAACCTAACATCTCGGCGGTAATATTTGACAACATTCCTGGCGAGTTGGCTTCTCCGTCTCCGTGGGACCTTTATATACATCAATAACGTAATATAACCGAACCTAACCCAACCTAACATCTCGGCGGTAATATGTGACAACATTCCAGGCGAGTTGGCCTCTACGTCTGTGTGGGAACTTTATATACATCAATAACACTATATAAGCTACCCTAACCCGATCTAACATCTCGGCGGTAATATTTGACCACATTTCTGGCTTGTTGGCCTCTACGTCTCCGTGGGACCTTTATATACTTCAATAACGTAATATAACCTAACCTAACCCAACCTATCATCTCGGCGGTAATATTTGACAACATTCCTGGCGAGTTGGCCTCTACGTCTCCGTGGGAACTTTATATACGTCAATAACAATATATAAGCTAGCCTAACCCAATCTAACATCTCGGCGGTAATATTTGACCACAATTCTGGCTTTTGGCCTCTACGTCTCCGTGGGACCTTTATATACTTCAATAACGTAATATAACCTAACCTAACCCAACCTATCATCTCGCCGGTAATATTTGACCACATTCCTGGCGAGTTGGCCTCTACGTCTCCGTGGGACCTACATATACATCAATAACGTAATATAAATTAACCTAACCCAACCTATCATCTCAGAGGTAACATTTGGCAACATTCCCGGCTTGTTGGCCTCTACGTCTCCGTGGGACCTTTATATACATTAGTAACGTAATATAACGTAACCTAACCCACCTAACCTCTCGGGGTACCATTTAACCACATTCCTTGATTGTCGGGCCCTACTTCTCGGTGGGAACACTGTATACGTCTATGACGTAATACAACCTAACCTAAACCAGCCTACCATCTCGGCGGTAATATTGGACAACATTCCTGGCGAGTTGGCCTCTACGTCTCCGTGGGACCTTTATATACATCAATAACGTAATATAACCTAACCTAAGCCAACCTGTCATCTCGGCGATAATATTTGACAACATTCCTGGCGAGTTGGCCTCTACGTCCCCTTGGGAACTTTATATACATCAATAACGTAATATAACCTAACCTAACCCAAGCTATCATCTCGGCGGTAATATTTGACCACATTCCTGGCGTGTTGGCGTCTACGTCTCCGTTGGACCTTCATATACATCAATAACGTAATATAACTTAACCTAACCCAAGCTATCATTTCGGCGGTAATATTTGGCAACATTCCTGGCGAGTTGGCTTCTCCGTCTCCGTGGGACCTTTATATACATCAATAACGTAATATAACGTAACCTAACCCAACCTAACCTCTCGGGGTAGCATTTAACCACATTCCTTGATTGTCGGGCCCTACTTCTCTGTGGGAACACTGTATACGTCTATGACGTAATACAACCTAACCTAAACCAACCTACCATCTCGGCGGAAATAGTTGACAACATTCCTGACGAGTTGGCCTCTACGTCTCCGTGGGAACTTCATATACATCAATAACGTAATATAACCTTACCTAACCCAACCTAACATCTCGGCGGTAATATTTGACAGCATTCCTGGCGAGTTGGCCTCTAGGTCTCCGTTTGACCTTCATATACATCAATAACGTAATATAACCTAACCTAACCCAACCTATCATCTCGGCGGTAATATTTGACCACATTCCTGGCGAGTTGGCCTCTACGTCTCCGTGGGACATACATATACATCAATAACGTAATATAACTTAACCTAACCCAACCTATCATCTCAGAGGTAATATTTGGCAACATTCCCGGCTTGTTGGCCTCTACGTCTCCGTGGGACCTTTATATACATTAGTAACGTAATATAACGTAACCTAACCCACCTAACCTCTCGGGGTACCATTTAACCACATTCCTTGATTGTCGGGCCCTACTTCTCGGTGGGAACACTGTATACGTCTATGACGTAATACAACCTAACCTAAACCAGCCTACCATCTCGGCGGTAATATTGGACAACATTACTTGCGAGTTGGCCTCTACGTCTCCGTGGGACCTTTATATACATCAATAACGTAATATAACCTAACCTGACCCAACCTATCATCTCGGCGGTAATATTTGACAACATTCCTGGCGAGTTGGCCTCTACGTCTCCGTGGGAACTTTATATACATCAATATCAATATATAAGCTAGCCTAAACCAACCTACCATCTCGGCGGTAATATTGGACAACATTCCTGACGAGTTGGCCTCTACGTCTCCGTGGGAACGTCATATACATCAATAACGTAATATAACCTAACCTAACCCAACCTAACATCTCGGCGGTAATATTTGACAGCATTCCTGGCGAGTTGACCTCTATGTCTCCGTTTGACCTTCATATACATCAATAACGTAATATAACCTAACCTAACCCAACCTATCATCTCGGCGGTAATATTTGACCACATTCCTGGCGAGTTGGCCTCTACGTCTCCGCTGGACCTTCATATACATCAATAACGTAATATAAATTAACCTAACCCAACCTATCATCTCAGCGGTAATATTTGAGAACATTCCTGGCGAGTTGGCCTCTACGTCTCCGTGGGACCTTTATATACATCAATAACGTAATATAACCGAACCTAACCCAACCTAACATCTCGGCGGTAATATTTGACAACATTCCTGGCGAGTTGGCCTCTACGTCTGTGTGGGAACTTTATATACATCAATAACACTATATAAGCTAGCCTAACCCAATCTAACATCTCGGCGGTAATATTTGACCACATTTCTGGCTTGTTGGCCTCTACGTCTCCGTGGGACCTTTATATACTTCAATAACGTAATATAACCTAACCTAACCCAAACTATCATCTCGGCGGTAATATTTGGCAACATTGATGGCCAATTGGCTTCTACGTCTCCGTGGGACCTTTATATGCATCAATAACGTAATATAACGTAACCTCACCCAACCCAACCTCTCGGGGTACCATTTAACCACATTCCTTGATTGTCGGGCCCTACTTCTCGGTGGGAACACTGTATACGTCTATGACGTAATACAACCTAACCTAAACCAACCTACCATCTCGGCGGTAATATTTGACCACATTCCTGGCGAGTTGGCCTCTACGTCTCCGTGGGACCTTTATATATATCAATAACGTAATATAACCTAACCTAACCCAACCTATCATTTCGGCGGTAAAATTTGACAACATTTCTGTCGAGTTGGCCTCTATGTCTCCGTGGGACCTTTATATACATAAATAACATAATATAACGTAACCTCACCCAACCTAACCTCTCGGGGTACCATTTAACCACATTCCTTGATTGTCGGGCCCTACTTCTCGGTGGGAACACTGTATACGTCTATGACGTAATACAACCTAACCTAAGCCAACCTAACATCTCGGCGGTAATATTTGTCAAAATTCCTGGCGAGTTGGCCTCTACGTCTCCGTGGGACCTTTATATACATCAATAACGTAATATAACCTAACCTAAGCCAACCTATCATCTCGGCGGTAATATTTGACAACATTCCTGGCGAGTTGGCCTCTACGTCTCCTTGGGAACTTTATATACATCAATAACGTAATATAACCTAACCTAACCCAAGCTATCATCTCGGCGGTAATATTTGACCACATTCCTGGCGTGTTGGCCTCTACGTCTCCGTGGGACCTTTATATACATCAATAACGTAATAAAACCTAACCTAAGCCAACCTATCATCTCGGCGGTAATATTTGACAACATTCCTGGCGAGTTGGCCTCTACGTCTCCGTTGGACCTTTATATACATCAATAACGTAATATAACCTAACCTAACCCAACCTAACATCTCGGCTGTAATATTTGACAACATTCCTGGCGAGTTGGCTTCTCCGTCTCCGTGGGACCTTTATATACATCAATAACGTAATATAACCGAACCTAACCCAACCTAACATCTCGGCGGTAATATTTGACAACATTCCAGGCGAGTTGGCCTCTACGTCTGTGTGGGAACTTTATATACACCAATAACACTATATAAGCTAGCCTAACCCGATCTAACATCTCGGCGGTAATATTTGACCACATTTCTGGCTTGTTGGCCTCTACGTCTCCGTGGGACCTTTATATACTTCAATAACGTAATATAACCTAACCTAACCCAACCTATCATCTCGGCGGTAATATTTGACAACATTCCTGGCGAGTTGGCCTCTACGTCTCCGTGGGAACTTTATATACGTCAATAACAATATATAAGCTAGCCTAACCCAATCTAACATCTCGGCGGTAATATTTGACCACAATTCTGGCTTGTTGGCCTCTACGTCTCCGTGGGACCTTTATATACTTCAATAACGTAATATAACCTAACCTAACCCAAACTATCATCTCGGCGGTAATATTTGACCACATTCCTGGCGAGTTGGCCTCTACGTCTCCGTGGGACCTTCATATACATCAACAACGTAATATAACCTAACCTAACCCAACCTATCATTTCGGCGGTAAAATTTGACAACATTTCTGTCGAGTTGGCCTCTACGTCTCCGTGGGACCTTTATATACATAAATAGCGTAATATAACGTAACCTCACCCAACTTAACCTCTCGGGGTACTATTTAACCACATTCCTGATTGTCGGGCCCTGCTTCTCGATGGGAACACTGTATACGTCTATGACATAATACAACCTAATCTAAGCCAACCTAACATCTCGGCGGTAATATTTGACAGCATTCCTGGCGAGTTGGCCTCTAGGTCTCCGTTTGACCTTCATATACATCAATAACGTAATATAACCTAACCTAACCCAACCTATCATCTCGGCGGTAATATTTGACCACATTCCTGGCGAGTTGGCCTCTACGGCTCCGCTGGACCTTCATATACATCAATAACGTAATATCAATTAACCTAACCCAACCTATCATCTCAGCTGTAATATTTGAGAACATTCCTGGCGAGTTGGCCTCTACGCCTCCGTGGGACCTTTATATACATCAATAACGTAATATAACCTAACCTAACCCAACCTAACATCTCGGCGGTAATATTTGGCAACATTCCCGGCTTGTTGGCCTCTACGTCTCCGTAGGACCTTTATATACATAAATAGCGTAATATAACGTAACCTCACCCAACTTAACCTCTCGGGGTACTATTTAACCACATTCCTTGATTGTCGGGCCCTGCTTCTCGATGGGAACACTGTATACGTCTATGACATAATACAACCTAATCTAAGCCAACCTAACATCTCGGCGGTAATATTTGACAGCATTCCTGGCGAGTTGGCCTCTAGGTCTCCGTTTGACCTTCATATACATCAATAACGTAATATAACCTAACCTAACCCAACCTATCATCTCGGCGGTAATATTTGACCACATTCCTGGCGAGTTGGCCTCTACGGCTCCGCTGGACCTTCATATACATCAATAACGTAATATCAATTAACCTAACCCAACCTATCATCTCAGCTGTAATATTTGAGAACATTCCTGGCGAGTTGGCCTCTACGCCTCCGTGGGACCTTTATATACATCAATAACGTAATATAACCTAACCTAACCCAACCTAACATCTCGGCGGTAATATTTGGCAACATTCCCGGCTTGTTGGCCTCTACGTCTCCGTGGGACCTTTATATACATCAATAACGTAATATAACCTAACCTAACCCAACCTAACATCTCGGCTGTAATATTTGACAACATTCCTGGCGAGTTGGCCTCTACGTCTGTGTGGGAACTTTATATACATCAATAACACTATATGAGCTAGCCTAACCCAATCTAACATCTCGGTGGTAATATTTGACCACATTTCTGGCTTGTTGGCCTCTACGTCTCCGTGGGACCTTTATATACTTCAATAACGTAATATAACGTAACCTAACCCAAACTATCATCTCGGCGGTAATATTTGGCAACATTGATGGCCAATTGGCTTCTACGTCTTCGTGGGACCTTTATATGCATCAATAACATAATATAATCTAACCTAACCCAACCTATCATCTCGGCGGTAATATTTAACCACATTCCTGGCTTGATGGCTTCTACGTCTCCGTGGGACATTTATATACATCAATAACGTAATATAACCTAACCTAAGCCAACCTATAATCTCGGCGGTAATATTTGACAACATTCCTGGCGAGTTGGCCTCTAGGTTTCCGTTTGACCTTCATATACATCAATAACGTAATATAACCTAACCTAACCCAACCTATCATCTCGGCGGTAATATTTGACAACATTCCTGGCGAGTTGGCCTCTACGTCTCCGTGGGAACTTTATATACATCAATAACAATATATAAGCTAGCCTAACCCAATCTAACATGTCGGCGGTAATATTTGACCACAATTCTGGCTTTTTGGCCTCTACGTCTCCGTGGGACCTTTATATACTTCAATAATGTAATATAACCTAACCTAACCCAACCTAACATTTCGGCGGTAATATTTGGCAACATTCCCGGCTTGTTGGCCTCTACGTCTCCGTGGGACCTTTATATACATTAATAACGTAATATAACGTAACCTAACCCAACCTAAACTCTCGGGGTACCATTTAACCACATTCCTTGATTGTCGGGCCCTACTTCTCGGTGGGAACACTGTATACGTCTATGACGTAATACAACCTAACCTAAACCAACCTACCATCTCGGCGGTAATAGTTGACAACATTCCTGACGAGTTGGCCTCTACGTCTCCGTGGGAACGTCATATACATCAATAACGTAATATAACCTAACCTAACACAACCTAACATCTCGGCAGTAATATTTGACAGCATTCCTGGCGAGTTGGCCTCTAGGTCTCCGTTTGACCTTCATATACATCAATAACGTAATATAACCTAACCTAACCCAACCTATCATCTCGGCGGTAATATTTGACCACATTCCTGGCGAGTTGGCCTCTACGTCTCCGCTGGACCTTCATATACATCAATAACGTAATATAACCTAACCTAACCCAACCTATCATTTCGGCGGTAAAATTTGACAACATTTCTGGCGAGTTGGCCTCTACGTCTCCGTGGAATATTTATATACATCAATAACGTAAAATAACCTAACCTAAGCCAACCTATCATCTCGGCGGTAATATTTGACAACATTCCTGGCGAGTTGGCCTCTACGTCTCCGTGGGACCTTTATATACATCAATAACGTAATATAACCTAACCTAACCCAACCTAACATCTCGGCGGTAATATTTGACAACATTCCTGGCGAGTTGGCTTCTCCGTCTCCGTGGGACCTTTATATACATCAATAACGTAATATAACCGAACCTTACCCAACCTAACATCTCGGCGGTAATATTTGACAACATTCCAGGCGAGTTGGCCTCTACGTCTGTGTGGGAACTTTATATACATCATTAACACTATATAAGGTAGCCTAACCCAATCTAACATCTCGGCGGTAATATTTGACCATATTTCTGGCTTGTTGGCCTCTACGTCTCCGTGGGACCTTTATATACTTCAATAACGTAATATAACCTAACCTAACCCAAACTATCATCTCGGCGGTAATATTTGGCAACATTGATGGCCAATTGGCTTCTACGTCTCCGTGGGACCTTTATATGCATCAATAACGTAATATAACGTAACCTCACCCAACCTAACCTCTCGGGGTACCATTTAACCACATTCCTTGATTGTCGGGCCCTACTTCTCGGTGGGAACACTGTATACGTCTATGACGTAATACAACCTAACCTAAACCAACCTACCATCTCGGCGGTAATAGTTGACAACATTCCTGACGAGTTGGCCTCTACGTCTCCGTGGGAACTTCATATATATCAATAACGTAATATAACCTAACCTAAGCCAACCTATCATCTCGGCGGTAATATTTGACAACATTCCTGGCGAGTTAGCCACTACGTCTCCGTGGGAACTTTATATACATCAATAACGTAATATAACCTAACCTAACCCAACCTATCATCTCGGCGGTAATATTTGACCACATTCCTGGCGAGTTGGCCTCTACGTCTCCGTTGGACCTTCCTATACATCAATAACGTAATATAACTTAACCTAACCCAACCTATCATCTCGGCGGTAATATTTGACAACATTCCTGGCTTGATGGCCTCTACTTCTCCGTGGGACCTTTATATATATCAATAACGTAATATAACCTAACCTAACCCAACCTATCATTTCGGCGGTAAAATTTGACAACATTTCTGGCGAGTTGGCCTCTACATCTCCGTGGGACCTTTATATATATCAATAACGTAATATAACCTAACCTAACCCAACCTATCATTTCGGCGGTAAAATTTGACAACATTTCTGTCGAGTTGGCCTCTACGTCTCCGTGGGACCTTTATATACATCAATAACGTAATATAACCTAACCTAACCCAACCTAACATCTCGGCGGTAATATTTGGCAGCATTCCCGGCTTATTGGCCTCTACGTCTCCGTGGGACCTCTATATACATCAATAACGTAATATAACCTAACCTAACCCAACCTAACATCTCGGCGGTAATATTTGACAACATTCCTGGCGAGTTGGCCTCTACGTCTCCGTGGGACCTTTATATACATCAATAACGTAATATAACCTAACCAAACCCAACCTATCATCTCGGCGGTAATATTTGACAACATTCCTAGCGAGTTGGCCTCTACGTCTCCGTGGGAACTTTATATACATCAATAACAATATATAAGCTAGCCTAACCCAATCTAACATCTCGGCGGTAATATTTGACCACAATTCTGGCTTGTTGGCCTCTACGTCTCCGTGGGACCTTTATATACTTTAATAACGTAATATAACCTAACCTAACCCAAACTATCATCTCGGCGGTAATATTTGACCACATTCCTGGCGAGGTGGCCTCTACGTCTCCGTGGGACCTTCATATACATCAACAACGTAATATAACCTAACCTAACCCAACCTATCATCTCGGCGGTAATATTTGGCAACATTGATGGCCAATTGGCTTCTACGTCTCCGTGGGACCTTTATATGCATCAATAACATAATATAATCTAACCTAACCCAACCTATCATCTCGGCGGTAATATTTAACCACATTCCTGGCTTGATGGCTTCTACGTCTCCGTGGGACATTTATATACATCAATAAAGTAATATAACCTAACCTAACCCAACCTATCATCTCGGCGGTAATATTTGACAATATTCCTGGCGAGTTGGCCTCTACGTCTCCGTAGGACCTTTATATACATCAATAACGTAATATAACCTAACCTAACCCAACCTATCATCTCGGCGGTAATATTTGACCACATTCCTGGCGAGTTGGCCTCTACGTCTCCGTTGGACCTTCATATACATCAATAACGTAATATAACATAACTTAACCCAACCTATCATTTCGGCGGTAATATTTGGCAACATTCCCGGCTTGTTGGCCTCTACGTCTCCGTGGGACCTTTATATACATGAATAACGTAATATAACGTAACCTAACCCACCTAACCTCTCGGGGTACCATTTAACCACATTCCTTGATTGTCGGGCCCTACTTCTCGGTGGGAACACTGTATACGTCTATGACGTAATACAACCTAACCTAAACCAACCTACCATCTCGGCGGTAATATTGGACAACATTCCTGACGAGTTGGCCTCTACGTCTCCGTGGGAACTTCATATACATCAATAACGTAATATAACCTAACCTAACCGAACCTAACATCTCGGCGGTAATATTTGACAGCATTCCTGGCGAGATGGCCTCTAGGTCTCCGTTTGACCTTCATATACATAAATAACGTAATATAACCTAACCTAACCCAACCTATCATCTCGGCGGTAATATTTGACAACATTCCTGGCGAGTTAGCCTCTACGTCTCCGTGGGAAGTTTATATACATCAATAACAATATATAAGCTAGCCTAACCCAATCTAACATCTCGGCGGTAATATTTGACCACAATTCTGGCTTGTTGGCCTCTACGTCTCCGTGGGACCTTTATATACATTAATAACGTAATATAACGTAACCTAACCCACCTAACCTCTCGGGGTACCATTTAACCACATTCCTTGATTGTCGGGCCCTACTTCTCGGTGGGAACACTGTATACGTCTATGACGTAATACAACCTAACCTAAACCAACCTACCATCTCGGCGGTAATATTGGACAACATTCCTGACGAGTTGGCCTCTACGTCTCCGTGGGAACTTCATATACATCAATAACGTAATATAACCTAACCTAACCGAACCTAACATCTCGGCGGTAATATTTGACAGCATTCCTGGCGAGATGGCCTCTAGGTCTCCGTTTGACCTTCATATACATAAATAACGTAATATAACATAACCTAACCCAACCTATCATCTCGGCGGTAATATTTGACAACATTCCTGGCGAGTTAGCCTCTACGTCTCCGTGGGAACTTTATATACATCAATAACAATATATAAGCTAGCCTAACCCAATCTAACATCTCGGCGGTAATATTTGACCACATTTCTGGCTTGTTGGCCTCTACGTCTCCGTGGGACCTTTATATACATCAATAACGTAATATAACCTAACCTAATCCAACCTATCATCTCGGCGGTAATATTTGACCACATTCCTGGCGAGTTGGCCTCTACGTCTCCGTTGGACCTTCATATACATCAATAACGTAATATAACATAACTTAACCCAACCTATCATTTCGGCGGTAATATTTGGCAACATTCCCGGCTTGTTGGCCTCTACGTCTCCGTGGGACCTTTATATACATTAATAACGTAATATAACGTAACCTAACCCACCTAACCTCTCGGGGTACCATTTAACCACATTCCTTGATTGTCGGGCCCTACTTCTCGGTGGGAACACTGTATACGTCTATGACGTAATACAACCTAACCTAAACCAACCTACCATCTCGGCGGTAATATTGGACAACATTCCTGACGAGTTGGCCTCTAGGTCTCCGTTTGACCTTCATATACATCAATAACGTAATATAACCTAACCTAACCGAACCTAACATCTCGGCGGTAATATTTGACAGCATTCCTGGCGAGATGGCCTCTAGGTCTCCGTTTGACCTTCATATACATAAATAACGTAATATAACCTAACCTAACCCAACCTATCATCTCGGCGGTAATATTTGACAACATTCCTGGCGAGTTAGCCTCTACGTCTCCGTGGGAACTTTATATACATCAATAACAATATATAAGCTAGCCTAACCCAATCTAACATCTCGGCGGTAATATTTGACCACATTTCTGGCTTGTTGGCCTCTACGTCTCCGTGGGACCTTTATATGCTTCAATAACGTAATATAACCTAACCTAACCCGAACTATCATCTCGGCGGTAATATTTGACAACATTTATGGCGAGTTGGCCTCTACGTCTCCGTGGGACCTTTATATACATCGATAACGTAATATAACCTAACCTAAGCCAACCTATAATCTCGGCGGTAATATTTGACAACATTCCTGGCGAGTTGGCCTCTAGGTGTCCGTTTGACCTTCATATACATCAATAACGTAATATAACCTAACCTAACCCAACCTATCATCTCGGCGGTAATATTTGACAACATTCCTGGTGAGTTGGCCTCTACGTCTCCGTGGGAACTTTATATACATCAATAACAATATATAAGCTAGCCTAACCCAATCTAACATCTCGGCGGTAATATTTGACCACAATTCTGGCTTGTTGGCCTCTACGTCTCCGTGGGACCTTTATATACTTCAATAACGTAATATAACCTAACCTAACCCAACCTATCATCTCGGCGGTAATATTTGACCACATTCCTGGCGAGTTGGCCTTTACGTCTCCGTGGGACCTTCATATACATCAATAACGTAATATAACTTAACCTAACCCAACCTATCATCTCAGAGGTAATATTTGGCAACATTCCCGGCTTGTTGGCCTCTACGTCTCCGTGGGACCTTTATATACATTAGTAACGTAATATAACGTAACCTAACCCACCTAACCTCTCGGGGTACCATTTAACCACATTCCTTGATTGTCGGGCCCTACTTCTCGGTGGGAACACTGTATACGTCTATGACGTAATACAACCTAACCTAAACCAGCCTACCATCTCGGCGGCAATATAGGACAACATTCCTGACGAGTTGGCCTCTACGTCTCCGTGGGAACTTCATATACATCAATAACGTAATATAACCTAACCTAAACGAACCTAACATCTCGGCGGTAATATTTGACAGCATTCCTGGCGAGTTGGCCTCTAGGTCTCCGTTTGACCTTCATATACATCAATAACGTAATATAACCTAACCTAACCCAACCTATCATCTCGGCGGTAATATTTGACAACATTCCTGGCGAGTTGGCATCTACGTCTCCGTGGGAACTTTATATACATCAATAACAATATATAAGCTAGCCTAACCCAATCTTACATCTCGGCGGTAATATTTGACCACAATTCTGGCTTGATGGCCTCTACTTCTCCGTGGGACCTTTATATATATCAGTAACGTTATATAACCTAACCTAACCCAACCTATCATTTCGGCGGTAAAATTTGACAACATTTCTGGCGAGTTGGCCTCTACGTCTCCGTGGGACCTTTATATACATCAATAACGTAATATAACATAACTTAACCCAACCTATCATTTCGGCGGTAATATTTGGCAACATTCCCGGCTTGTTGGCCTCTACGTCTCCGTGGGACCTTTATATACATTAATAACGTAATATAACGTAACCTAACCCACCTAACCTCTCGGGGTACCATTTAACCACATTCCTTGATTGTCGGGCCCTACTTCTCGGTGGGAACACTGTATACGTCTATGACGTAATACAACCTATCCTAAACCAACCTACCATCTCGGCGGTAATATTGGACAACATTCCTGACGAGTTGGCCTCTACGTCTCCGTGGGAACTTCATATACATCAATAACGTAATATAACCTAACCTAACCGAACCTAACATCTCGGCGGTAATATTTGACAGCATTCCTGGCGAGATGGCCTCTAGGTCTCCGTTTGACCTTCATATACATAAATAACGTAATATAACCTAACCTAACCCAACCTAACATCTCGGCGGTAATATTTGACAACATTCCTGGCGAGTTGGCCTCTACGTCTCCGTGGGACCTTTATATACATCAATAACGTAATATAACCTAACCAAACCCAACCTATCATCTCGGCGGTAATATTTGACAACATTCCTAGCGAGTTGGCCTCTACGTCTCCGTGGGAACTTTATATACATCAATAACAATATATAAGCTAGCCTAACCCAATCTAACATCTCGGCGGTAATATTTGACCACAATTCTGGCTTGTTGGCCTCTACGTCTCCGTGGGACCTTTATATACTTTAATAACGTAATATAACCTAACCTAACCCAAACTATCATCTCGGCGGTAATATTTGACCACATTCCTGGCGAGGTGGCCTCTACGTCTCCGTGGGACCTTCATATACATCAACAACGTAATATAACCTAACCTAACCCAACCTATCATCTCGGCGGTAATATTTGGCAACATTGATGGCCAATTGGCTTCTACGTCTCCGTGGGACCTTTATATGCATCAATAACATAATATAATCTAACCTAACCCAACCTATCATCTCAGAGGTAATATTTGGCAACATTCCCGGCTTGTTGGCCTCTACGTCTCCGTGGGACCTTTATATACATTAGTAACGTAATATAACGTAACCTAACCCACCTAACCTCTCGGGGTACCATTTAACCACATTCCTTGATTGTCGGGCCCTACTTCTCGGTGGGAACACTGTATACGTCTATGACGTAATACAACCTAACCTAAACCAACCTACCATCTCGGCGGTAATATTGGACAACATTCCTGACGAGTTGGCCTCTAGGTCTCCGTTTGACCTTCATATACATCAATAACGTAATATAACCTAACCTAAACGAACCTAACATCTCGGCGGTAATATTTGACAGCATTCCTGGCGAGTTGGCCTCTAGGTCTCCGTTTGACCTTCATATACATCAATAACGTAATATAACCTAACCTAACCCAACCTATCATCTCGGCGGTAATATTTGACAACATTCCTGGCGAGTTGGCATCTACGTCTCCGTGGGAACTTTATATACATCAATAACAATATATAAGCTAGCCTAACCCAATCTTACATCTCGGCGGTAATATTTGACCACAATTCTGGCTTGATGGCCTCTACTTCTCCGTGGGACCTTTATATATATCAGTAACGTTATATAACCTAACCTAACCCAACCTATCATTTCGGCGGTAAAATTTGACAACATTTCTGGCGAGTTGGCCTCTACGTCTCCGTGGGACCTTTATATACATCAATAACGTAATATAACATAACTTAACCCAACCTATCATTTCGGCGGTAATATTTGGCAACATTCCCGGCTTGTTGGCCTCTACGTCTCCGTGGGACCTTTATATACATTAATAACGTAATATAACGTAACCTAACCCACCTAACCTCTCGGGGTACCATTTAACCACATTCCTTGATTGTCGGGCCCTACTTCTCGGTGGGAACACTGTATACGTCTATGACGTAATACAACCTATCCTAAACCAACCTACCATCTCGGCGGTAATATTGGACAACATTCCTGACGAGTTGGCCTCTACGTCTCCGTGGGAACTTCATATACATCAATAACGTAATATAACCTAACCTAACCGAACCTAACATCTCGGCGGTAATATTTGACAGCATTCCTGGCGAGATGGCCTCTAGGTCTCCGTTTGACCTTCATATACATAAATAACGTAATATAACCTAACCTAACCCAACCTAACATCTCGGCGGTAATATTTGACAACATTCCTGGCGAGTTGGCCTCTACGTCTCCGTGGGACCTTTATATACATCAATAACGTAATATAACCTAACCAAACCCAACCTATCATCTCGGCGGTAATATTTGACAACATTCCTAGCGAGTTGGCCTCTACGTCTCCGTGGGAACTTTATATACATCAATAACAATATATAAGCTAGCCTAACCCAATCTAACATCTCGGCGGTAATATTTGACCACAATTCTGGCTTGTTGGCCTCTACGTCTCCGTGGGACCTTTATATACTTTAATAACGTAATATAACCTAACCTAACCCAAACTATCATCTCGGCGGTAATATTTGACCACATTCCTGGCGAGGTGGCCTCTACGTCTCCGTGGGACCTTCATATACATCAACAACGTAATATAACCTAACCTAACCCAACCTATCATCTCGGCGGTAATATTTGGCAACATTGATGGCCAATTGGCTTCTACGTCTCCGTGGGACCTTTATATGCATCAATAACATAATATAATCTAACCTAACCCAACCTATCATCTCAGAGGTAATATTTGGCAACATTCCCGGCTTGTTGGCCTCTACGTCTCCGTGGGACCTTTATATACATTAGTAACGTAATATAACGTAACCTAACCCACCTAACCTCTCGGGGTACCATTTAACCACATTCCTTGATTGTCGGGCCCTACTTCTCGGTGGGAACACTGTATACGTCTATGACGTAATACAACCTAACCTAAACCAACCTACCATCTCGGCGGTAATATTGGACAACATTCCTGACGAGTTGGCCTCTAGGTCTCCGTTTGACCTTCATATACATCAATAACGTAATATAACCTAACCTAAACGAACCTAACATCTCGGCGGTAATATTTGACAGCATTCCTGGCGAGTTGGCCTCTAGGTCTCCGTTTGACCTTCATATACATCAATAACGTAATATAACCTAACCTAACCCAACCTATCATCTCGGCGGTAATATTTGACAACATTCCTGGCGAGTTGGCATCTACGTCTCCGTGGGAACTTTATATACATCAATAACAATATATAAGCTAGCCTAACCCAATCTTACATCTCGGCGGTAATATTTGACCACAATTCTGGCTTGATGGCCTCTACTTCTCCGTGGGACCTTTATATATATCAGTAACGTTATATAACCTAACCTAACCCAACCTATCATTTCGGCGGTAAAATTTGACAACATTTCTGGCGAGTTGGCCTCTACGTCTCCGTGGGACCTTTATATACTTCAATAACGTAATATAACATAACTTAACCCAACCTATCATTTCGGCGGTAATATTTGGCAGCATTCCCGGCTTGTTGGCCTCTACGTCTCCGTGGGACCTTTATATACATTAATAACGTAATATAACGTAACCTAACCCACCTAACCTCTCGGGGTACCATTTAACCACATTCCTTGATTGTCGGGCCCTACTTCTCGGTGGGAACACTGTATACGTCTATGACGTAATACAACCTATCCTAAACCAACCTACCATCTCGGCGGTAATATTGGACAACATTCCTGACGAGTTGGCCTCTACGTCTCCGTGGGAACTTCATATACATCAATAACGTAATATAACCTAACCTAACCGAACCTAACATCTCGGCGGTAATATTTGACAGCATTCCTGGCGAGATGGCCTCTAGGTCTCCGTTTGACCTTCATATACATAAATAACGTAATATAACCTAACCTAACCCAACCTAACATCTCGGCGGTAATATTTGACAACATTCCTGGCGAGTTGGCCTCTACGTCTCCGTGGGACCTTTATATACATCAATAACGTAATATAACCTAACCAAACCCAACCTATCATCTCGGCGGTAATATTTGACAACATTCCTAGCGAGTTGGCCTCTACGTCTCCGTGGGAACTTTATATACATCAATAACAATATATAAGCTAGCCTAACCCAATCTAACATCTCGGCGGTAATATTTGACCACAATTCTGGCTTGTTGGCCTCTACGTCTCCGTGGGACCTTTATATACTTTAATAACGTAATATAACCTAACCTAACCCAAACTATCATCTCGGCGGTAATATTTGACCACATTCCTGGCGAGGTGGCCTCTACGTCTCCGTGGGACCTTCATATACATCAACAACGTAATATAACCTAACCTAACCCAACCTATCATCTCGGCGGTAATATTTGGCAACATTGATGGCCAATTGGCTTATACGTCTCCGTGGGACCTTTATATGCATCAATAACATAATATAATCTAACCTAACCCAACCTATCATCTCGGCGGTAATATTTAACCACATTCCTGGCTTGATGGCTTCTACGTCTCCGTGGGACATTTATATACATCAATAAAGTAATATAACCTAACCTAACCCAACCTATCATCTCGGCGGTAATATTTGACAATATTCCTGGCGAGTTGGCCTCTACGTCTCCGTAGGACCTTTATATACATCAATAACGTAATATAACCTAACCTAACCCAACCTATCATCTCGGCGGTAATATTTGACCACATTCCTGGCGAGTTGGCCTCTACGTCTCCGTTGGACCTTCATATACATCAATAACGTAATATAACATAACTTAACCCAACCTATCATTTCGGCGGTAATATTTGGCAACATTCCCGGCTTGTTGGCCTCTACGTCTCCGTGGGACCTTTATATACATTAATAACGTAATATAACGTAACCTAACCCACCTAACCTCTCGGGGTACCATTTAACCACATTCCTTGATTGTCGGGCCCTACTTCTCGGTGGGAACACTGTATACGTCTATGACGTAATACAACCTAACCTAAACCAAGCTACCATCTCGGCGGTAATATTGGACAACATTCCTGACGAGTTGGCCTCTACGTCTCCGTGGGAACTTCATATACATCAATAACGTAATATAACCTAACCTAACCGAACCTAACATCTCGGCGGTAATATTTGACAGCATTCCTGGCGAGATGGCCTCTAGGTCTCCGTTTGACCTTTATATACATTAATAACGTAATATAACGTAACCTAACCCACCTAACCTCTCGGGGTACCATTTAACCACATTCCTTGATTGTCGGGCCCTACTTCTCGGTGGGAACACTGTATACGTCTATGACGTAATACAACCTAACCTAAACCAAGCTACCATCTCGGCGGTAATATTGGACAACATTCCTGACGAGTTGGCCTCTACGTCTCCGTGGGAACTTCATATACATCAATAACGTAATATAACCTAACCTAACCGAACCTAACATCTCGGCGGTAATATTTGACAGCATTCCTGGCGAGATGGCCTCTAGGTCTCCGTTTGACCTTCATATACATAAATAACGTAATATAACCTAACCTAACCCAACCTATCATTTCGGCGGTAAAATTTGACAACATTTCTGGCGAGTTGGCCTCTACGTCTCCGTGGGACCTTTATATACATCAATAACGTAATATAACCTAACCAAACCCAACCTAACATCTCGGCGGTAATATTTGACCACATTCCTGGCGAGTTGGCCTCTACGTGCCCGTGGGACCTTTATATACATGAATAACGTAATATAACGTAGCCTAAGCCAACCTAACCTCTCGGGGTACCATTTAACCACATTCCATGATTGTCGGGCCCTACTTCTCGGTGGGAACACTGTGTACGTCTATGACGTAATACAACCTAACCTAAACCAACCTACCATCTCGGCGGTAATATTGGACAACATTCCTGACGAGTTGGCCTCTACGTCTCCGTGGGAACTTCATATACATCAATAACGTAATATAACCTAACCTAACCCAACCTAACATCTCGGCGGTAATATTTGACAGCATTCCTGGCGAGTTTGCCTTTAGGTCTCCGTTTGACCTTCATATACATCAATAACGTAATATAACCTAACCTAACCCAACCTATCATCTCGGCGGTAATATTTGACAACATTCCTGGCGAGTTGGCCTCTACGTCTCCGTTTGACCTTTATATACATCAATAACATATTATAAGCTAACCTAACCCAATCTAACATCTCGGCGGTAATATTTGACCACATTCCTGGCTTGTTGGCCTCTACGTCTCCGTGGGACATTTATATACATCAATAAAGTAATATAACCTAACCTAACCGAACCTATCATCTCGGCGGTAATATTTGACAATATTCCTGGCGAGTTGGCCTCTACGTCTCCGTGGGACCTTTATATACATCAATAACGTAATATAACCTAACCTAACCCAACCTATCATCTCGGCGGTAATATTTGACCACATTCCTGGCGAGTTGGCCTCTACGTCTCCGTGGGAAATTTATATACATCAATAACAATATATAAGCTAGCCTAACCCAATCTAACATCTCGGCGGTAATATTTGACCACAATTCTGGCTTGTTGGCCTCTACGTCTCCGTGGGTACTTCATATACATCAATAACGTAATATAACCTAACCTAACCCAACCTAACATATCGGCGGTAATATTTGAAAACATACCTGGCGATTTGGCCTCTACTTCTCCGTGGGACCTTTATATATATCAATAAAGTGATATAACCTAACCTAACCCAACCTATCATCTCGGCGGTAATATTTGACCACATTCCTGGCGAGTTGGCCTCTACGTCTCCGTTGGACCTTCATATACATCAATAACGTAATATAACCTAACCTAACCCAACCTAACATCTCGGCGGTAATATTTGACAGCATTCCTGGCGAGTTGGCCTCTAGGTCTCCGTTTGATCTTCATATACATCAATAACGTAATATAACCTAACCTAACCCAACCTATCATCTCGGCGGTAATATTTGACAATATTCCTGGCGAGTTGGCCTCTACGTCTCCGTTTGACCTTTATATACATCAATAACATATTATAAGCTAACCTAACCCAATCTAACATCTCGGCGGTAATATTTGACCACATTCCTGGCTTGTTGGCCTCTACGTCTCCGTGGGAGATTTATATACATCAATAAAGTAATATAACCTAACCTAACCCAACCTATCATCTCGGCGGTAATATTTGACAACATTCCTGGCGAGTTGGCCTCTAGGTCTCCGTTTGACCTTCATATACATCAATAACGTTATATAACCTAACCTAACCCGAACTATCATCTCGGCGGTAATATTTGACAACATTCCTGGCGAGTTGGCCTCTACATCTCCGTGGGTCCTTTATATACATCAATAACGTAATATAACCTAACCTAAACCAACCTACCATCTCGGCGGTAATATTTGACAACATTCCTGACGAGTTGGCCTCTACGTCTCCGTGGGACCTTTATATACTTCAATAACGTAATATAACCTAACCTAACCCGAACTATCATCTCGGCGGTAATATTTGACAACATTCCTGGCGAGTTGGCCTCTACGTCTCCGTGGGACCTTTATATACATTAATAACGTAATATAACGTAACCTAATCCAGCTAACCTCTCGGGGTACCATTTAACCACATTCCTTGATTGTCGGGCCCTACTTCTCGGTGGGAACACTGTATACGTCTATGACGTAATACAACCTAACCTAAACCAACCTACCATCTCGGCGGTAATATTGGACAACAATCCTGACGAGTTGGCCTCTACGTCTCCGTGGGACCTTTATATACTTCAATAACGTAATATAACCTAACCTAACCCGAACTATCATTTCGGCGGTAATATTTGGCAACATTCCCGGCTTGTTGGCCTCTACGTCTCCGTGGGACCTTTATATACATTAATAACGTAATATAACGTAACCTAATCCAGCTAACCTCTCGGGGTACCATTTAACCACATTCCTTGATTGTCGGGCCCTACTTCTCGGTGGGAACACTGTATACGTCTATGACGTAATACAACCTAACCTAAACCAACCTACCATCTCGGCGGTAATATTGGACAACAATCCTGACGAGTTGGCCTCTACGTCTCCGTGGGACCTTTATATACTTCAATAACGTAATATAACCTAACCTAACCCGAACTATCATTTCGGCGGTAATATTTGACAACATTCCTGGCGAGTTGGCCTCTACGTCTCCGTGGGACCTTTATATACATCAATAACGTAATATAACGTAACCTAAACCAACCTACCATCTCGGCGGTAATATTGGACAACATTCCTGACGAGTTGGCCTCTACGTCTCCGTGGGAACTTCATATACATCAATAACGTAATATAACCTAACCTAACCCAACCTAACATCTCGGCGGTAATATTTGACAGCATTCCTGGCGAGTTGGCCTCTAGGTCTCCGTTTGATCTTCATATACATCAATAACGTAATATAACCTAACCTAACCCAACCTATCATCTCGGCGGGAATATTTGACAACATTCCTGGCGAGTTGGCCTCTACGTCTCCGTGGGATCTTTATATACATCAATAACGTAATATAACCTAACCTAAGCCAACCTATCATCTCGGCGGTAATATTTGACAACATTCCTGGCGATTTGGCCTCTAGGTCTCCGTTTGACCTTTATATATATCAATAACGTAATATAACCTAACCTAAACCAACCTATCATTTCGGCGGTAAAATTTGACAACATTTCTGGCGAGTTGGCCTCTACGTCTCCGTGGGACCTTTATATACATCAATAACGTAATATAACCTAACCAAACCCAACCTAACATCTCGGTGGTAATATTTGACCACATTCCTGGCGAGTTGGCCTCTACGTGCCCGTGGGACATTTATATACATGAATAACGTAATATAACGTAACCTAAGCCAACCTAACCTCTCGGGGTACCATTTAACCACATTCCTTGATTGTCGGGCCCTACTTCTCGGTGGGAACACTGTATACGTCTATGACGTAATACAACCTAACCTAAACCAACCTACCATCTCGGCGGTAATATTGGACAACATTCCTGACGAGTTGGCCTCTACGTCTCCGTGGGAACTTCATATACATCAATAACGTAATATAACCTAACCTAACCCAAACTAACATCTCGGCGGTAATATTTGACAGCATTCCTGGCGAGTTGGCCTCTACGTCTCCGTGGGATCTTTATATATATCAATAACGTAATATAACCTAACCTAATCCAACCTATCATTTCGGCGGTAAAATTTGACATCATTTCTGGCGAGTTCGCCTCTACGTCTCCGTGGGACCTTTATATACATGAATAACGTAATATAACGTAACCTAACACAACCTAACCTCTCAGAGTACCATTTAACCACATTCCTTGATTGTCGGGCCCTACTTCTCGGTGGGAACACTGTATACGTCTATGACGTAATACAACCTAACCTAAACCAACCTACCATCTCGGCGGTAATATTTGACAACATTCCTGACGAGTTGGCCTCTACGTCTCCGTGGGTACTTCATATACATCAATAACGTAATATAACCTAACCTAACCCAACTTAACATCTCGGCGGTAATATTTGACAACATTCCTGGCGAGTTGGCCTCTACGTCTCCGTGGGACCTTTATATACATGAATATCGTAATATAACGTAACCTAACCCAACCTAACCTCTCGGGGTACCATTTAAACACATTCCTTGATTGTCGGGCCCTACTTCTCGGTGGTCAGACTGTATACGTCTATGACGTAATACAACCTAACCTAAGCCATCCTAACTTCTCGGCGGTAATATTTGATAACATTCCTGGCGAGTTGGCCTCTACGTCTCCGTGGGACCTTTATATACATCAATAACGTAATATAACCTAACCTAAGCCAACCTATCATTTCGGCGGTAATATTTAACCACATTCCTGGCTTGTTGGCCTCTACTTCTCCGTGGGACCTTTATATATATATCAATAACGTAATATAACCTAACCTAACCCAACCTATCATTTCGGCGGTAAAATTTGAAAACATTTCTGGCGAGTTCGCCTCTACGTCTCCGTGGGACCTTTATATACATGAATAACGTAATATAACGTAACCTAACCCAACATAACCTCTCTGGGTACCATTTAACCACATTCCTTGATTGTCGGGCCCTACTTCTCGGTGGGAACACTGTATACGTCTATGACTTAATACAACCTAACCTAAACCAACCTACCATCTCGGCGGTAATATTTGACAATATTCCTGACGAGTTGGCCTCTACGTCTCCGTGGGAAATTCATATACATTAATAACGTAATATAACGTAACATAACCAACCTAACCTCTCGGGGTACCATTTAACCACATTCCCTGATTGTCGGGCCCTACTTCTCGGTGGGAACACTGTATACGTCTATGACGTTATACAACCTAACCTAAACCAACCTACCATTTCGGCGGTAATATTTGACAACATTCCTGGCGAGTTGGCCTCTACGTCTCCGTGTGACCTTTATATACATCAATAACGTAATATAACCTAACCTAACCCAACCTATCATCTCGGCGGTAATATTTGACAATATTCCTGGCGAGTTGGCCTCTACGTCTCCGTTTGACCTTTATATACATCAATAACATATTATAAGTTAACCTAACCCAATCTAACATCTCGGCGGTAATATTTGACCACATTCCTGGCTTGTTGGCCTCTACGTCTCCGTGGGACATTCATATACATCAATAAAGTAATATAACCTAACCTAACCCAACCTATCATCTCGGCGGTAATATTTGACAACATTCCTGGCGAGTTGGCCTCTACGTCTCCGTGGGACCTTTATATACATCAATAACGTAATATAACCTAACCTAAACCAACCTACCATCTCGGCGGTAATATTTGACAACATTCCTGACGAGTTGGCCTCTACGTCTCCGTGGGACCTTTATATACTTCAATAACGTAATATAACCTAACCTAACCCGAACTATCATCTCGGCGGTAATATTTGACAACATTCCTGACGAGTTGGCCTCTACGTCTCCGTGGGAACTTCATATACATCAATAACGTAATATAACCTAACCTAACCCAACCTAACATCTCGGCGGTAATATTTGACCACATTCCTGGCTTGTTGGCCTCTACGTCTCCGTGGGACCTTTATATACTTCAATAACGTAATATAACCTAACCTAACCCGAACTATCATCTCGGCGGTAATATTTGACAACATTCCTGGCGAGTTGGCCTCTACGTCTCCGTGGGACCTTTATATACATCAATAACACAATATAAGGTAGCCTAACCCAATCTAACATCTCGGCGGTAATATTTGACCACATTCCTGGCTTGTTGGCCTCTACGTCTCCGTGGGACCTTTATATACATCAATAACGTAATATAACCTAACCTAACCCAACCTAACATCTCGGCGGTAATATCTGACCGCATTCCTGGCTTGTTGGCCTCTACGTCTCCGTGGGACCTTTATATACTTCAATAACGTAATATAACCTAACCTAACCCAACCTATCATCTCGGCGGTAATATTTGACAATATTCCTGGCGAGTTGGCTTCTACGTCTCCGTTTGACCTTTATATACATCAATAACATATTATAAGATAACCTAACCCAATCTAACATCTCGGCGGTAATATTTGACCACATTCCTGGTTTGTTGGCCTCTACGTCTCCGTGGGACATTTATATACATCAATAAAGTAATATAACCTAACCTAACCCAACCTATCATCTCGGCGGTAATATTTGACAACATTCCTGGCGAGTTGGCCTCTACGTCTCCGTGGGACCTTTATATACATCAATAACGTAATATAACGTAACCTAACCCACCTAACCTCTCGGGGTACCATTTAACCACATTCCTTGATTGTCGGGCCCTACTTCTCGGTGGGAACACTGTATACGTCTATGACGTAATACAACCTAACCTAAACCAACCTACCATCTCGGCGGTAATATTTGACAACATTCCTGACGAGTTGGCCTCTACGTCTCCGTGGGAACTTCATATACATCAATAACGTAATATAACCTAACCTAACCCAACCTAACATCTCGGCGGTAATATTTGACCGCATTCCTGGCTTGTTGGCCTCTACGTCTCCGTGGGACCTTTATATACTTCAATAACGTAATATAACCTAACCTAACCCAACCTAACATTTCGGCGGTAATATTTGAAAACATACCTGGCGAGTTGGCCTCTACTTCTCCGTGGGATCTTTATATATATCAATAACGTGATATAACCTAACCTAACCCAACCTGACATCTCGGCGGTAATATTTGGCAACATTCCAGGCTTGTTGGCCTCTACGTCCCCGTGGGACCTTTATATACATGAATAACGTTATATATCGTAACCTAACCCAACCTAATATCTCGGGGTACCATTTAACCACATTCCTTGATTGTCGGGCCCTACTTCTCGGTGGGAACACTGTATACGTCTATGAGGTAATACAACCTAACCTAAACCAACCTACCATCTCGGCGGTAATATTTGACAACATTCCTGGCGAGTTGGCCTCTAGGTCGCCGTTTGACCTTCATATACATCAATAACGTTATATAACCTAACCTAACCCGAACTATCATCTCGGCGGTAATATTTGACAACATTCCTGGCGAGTTGGCCTCTACGTCTCCGTGGGACCTTTATATACATCAATAACGTAATATAACCTAACCTAACCCAACCTAACATCTCGGCGGTAATATTTGACAGCATTCCTGGCGAGTTGGCCTCTAGGTCTCCGTGGGAACTTCATATACATCAATAACGTAATATAACCTAACCTAACCCAACCTAACATCTCGGCGGTAATATTTGACAGCATTCCTGGCGAGTTGGCCTCTAGGTCTCCGTTTGACCTTCATATACATCAATAACGTAATATAACCTAACCTAACCCAACCTATCATCTCGGCGGTAATATTTGACAACATTCCTGGCGAGTTGGCCTCTACGTCTCCGTGGGACCTTTATATACATCAATAACGTAATATAACGTAACCTAACCCACCTAACCTCTCGGGGTACCATTTAACCACATTCCTTGATTGTCGGGCCCTACTTCTCGGTGGGAACACTGTATACGTCTATGACGTAATACAACCTAACCTAAACCAACCTACCATCTCGGCGGTAATATTTGACAACATTCCTGACGAGTTGGCCTCTACGTCTCCGTGGGAACTTCATATACATCAATAACAATATATAAGCTAGCCTAACCCAATCTAACATCTCGGCGGTAATATTTGACCACATTCCTGGCTTGTTGGCCTCTACGTCTCCGTGGGACCTTTATATACTTCAATAACGTAATATAACCTAACCTAACCCGAACTATCATCTCGGCGGTAATATTTGACAACATTCCTGGCGAGTTGGCCTCTACGTCTCCGTGGGACCTTTATATACATCAATAACACAATATAAGCTAGCCTAACCCAATCTAACATCTCGGCGGTAATATTTGACCACATTCCTGGCTTGTTGGCCTCTACGTCTCCGTGGGACCTTTATATACATCAATAACGTAATATAACCTAACCTAACCCAACCTAACATCTCGGCGGTAATATCTGACCGCATTCCTGGCTTGTTGGCCTCTACGTCTCCGTGGGACCTTTGTATACTTCAATAACGTAATATAACCTAACCTAACCCAACCTAACATATCGGCGGTAATATTTGAAAACATACCTGGCGAGTTGGCCTCTACTTCTCCGTGGGATCTTTATATATATCAATAACGTGATATAACCTAACCTAACCCAACCTGACATCTCGGCGGTAATATTTGGCAACATTCCAGGCTTGTTGGCCTCTACGTCCCCGTGGGACCTTTATATACATGAATAACGTTATATATCGTAACCTAACCCAACCTAATATCTCGGGGTACCATTTAACCACATTCCTTGATTGTCGGGCCCTACTTCTCGGTGGGAACACTGTATACGTCTATGAGGTAATACAACCTAACCTAAACCAACCTACCATCTCGGCGGTAATATTTGACAACATTCCTGACGAGTTGGCCTCTACGTCTCCGTGGGAACTTCATATTCATCAATAACGTAATATAACCTAACCTAACCCAACCTAACATCTCGGCGGTAATATTTGACAGCATTCCTGGCGAGTTGGCCTCTAGGTCTCCGTTTGACCTTCATATACATCAATAACGTAATATAACCTAACCTAACCCAACCTATCATCTCGGCGGTAATATTTGACATCATTCCTGGCGAGTTGGCCTCAACGTCTCCGTGGGACCTTTATATACATCAATAACACAATATAAGCTAGCCTAACCCAATCTAACATCTCGGCGGTAATATTTGACCACATTCCTGGCGAGTTGGCCTCTAGGTCTCCGTGGGAACTTCATATACATCAATAACGTAATATAACCTAACCTAACCCAACCTAACATCTTGGCGGTAATATTTGACAGCATTCCTGGCGAGTTGGCCTCTAGGTCTTCGTTTGACCTTCATATACATCAATAACGTAATATAACCTAACCTAACCCAACCTATCATCACGGCGGTAATATTTGACAACATTCCTGGCGAGTTGGCCTCTACGTCTCAGTGGGAACTTTATATACACAATAACAATATGTAAGCTAGCCTAACCCAATCTAACATCTCGGCGGTAATATTTGACCACAATTCTGGCTTGTTGGCCTCTACGTCTCCGTGGGACCTTTATATACATCAATAACGTAATATAACCTAACCAAACCCAACCTAACATCTCGGCGGTAATATTTGACCACATTCCTGGCTTGTTGGCCTCTACGTCTCCGTGGGACTTTTTTATATATCAATAACGTAATATAACCTAACCTAACCCAACCTAACACCTCGGCGGTAATATTTGACCGCGTTCCTGGCTTGTTGGCCTCTACGTCTCCGTGGGACCTTTATATACTTCAATAACGTAATATAACCTAACCTAACCCAACCTAACATATCGGCGGTAATATTTGAAAACATACCTGGCGAGTTGGCCTCTACTTCTCCGTGGGATCTTTATATATATCAATAACGTGATATAACCTAACCTAACCCAACCTGACATCTCGGCGGTAATATTTGGCAACATTCCAGGCTTGTTGGCCTCTACGTCCCCGTGGGACCTTTATATACATTAATAACGTTATATATCGTAACCTAACCCAACCTAACATCTCGTCGTACCATTTAACCACATTCCTTGATTGTCGGGCCCTACTTCTCGGTGGGAACACTGTATACGTCTATGAGGTAATACAACCTAACCTAAACCAACCTACCATCTCGGCGGTAATATTTGACAACATTCCTGACGAGTTGGCCTCTACGTCTCCGTGGGAACTTCATATTCATCAATAACGTAATATAACCTAACCTAACCCAACCTAACATCTCGGCGGTAATATTTGACAGCATTCCTGGCGAGTTGGCCTCTAGGTCTCCGTTTGACCTTCATATACATCAATAACGTAATATAACCTAACCTAACCCAACCTATCATCTCGGCGGTAATATTTGACATCATTCCTGGCGAGTTGGCCTCAACGTCTCCGTGGGACCTTTATATACATCAATAACACAATATAAGCTAGCCTAACCCAATCTAACATCTCGGCGGTAATATTTGACCACATTCCTGGCGAGTTGGCCTCTAGGTCTCCGTGGGAACTTCATATACATCAATAACGTAATATAACCTAACCTAACCCAACCTAACATGTCGGCGGTAATATTTGACAGCATTCCTGGCGAGTTGGCCTCTAGGTCTTCGTTTGACCTTCATATACATCAATAACGTAATATAACCTAACCTAACCCAACCTATCATCTCGGCGGTAATATTTGACAACATTCCTGGCGAGTTGGCCTCTACGTCTCAGTGGGAACTTTATATACACAATAACAATATGTAAGCTAGCCTAACCCAATCTAACATCTCGGCGGTAATATTTGACCACAATTCTGGCTTGTTGGCCTCTACGTCTCCGTGGGACCTTTATATACTTCAATAACGTAATATAACCTAACCTAACCCAAACTATCATCTCGGCTGTAATATTTGACAACATTCCTGGCGAGTTGGCCTCTAGGTCTCCGTTTGACCTTCATATACATCAATAACGTAATATAACCTAACCTAACCCAACCTATCATCTCGGCGGTAATATTTGGCAACATTCCCGGGTTGTTGGCCTCTACGTCTTCGTGGGACCTTTATATACATTAATAACGTAATATAACGTAACCTAACCCACCTAACCTCTCGGGGTACCATTTAACCACATTCCTTGATTGTCGGGCCCTACTTCTCGGTGGGAAGACTGTATACGTCTATGACGTAATACAACCTAACCTAAGCCAACCTAACTTCTCGGCGGTAATATTTGACAACATTCCTGGCGAGTTGGCCTCTACGTCTCCGTGCGACCTTTATATACATCAATAACGTAATATGACCTAACCTAAGCCAACCTATCATTTCGGCGGTAATATTTAACCACATTCCTGGCTTGTTGGCCTCTACTTCTCCGTGGGACCTTTATATATATCAATAACGTAATATAACCTAACCTAACCCAACCTATCATCTCGGCGGTAACATTTGACAACATTCCTGACGAGTTGGCCTCTACGTCTCCGTGGGAAATTCATATACATTAATAACGTAATATAACCTAACCTAACCCAACCTAACATCTCGGCGGTAATATTTGACCACATTCCTGGCTTGTTGGCCTCTACGTCTCCGTGGGACATTTATATACATCAATAAAGTAATACAACCTAACCTAACCCAACCTATCATCTCGGCGGTAATATTATACATCATTCCTGGCGAGTTGGCCTCTACGTCTCCGTGGGACCTTTATATATATCAATAACACAATATAAGCTAGCCTAACCCAATCTAACATCTCGGCGGTAATATTTGACCACATTCCTGGCTTGTTGGCCTCTACGTCTCCGTGGGACCTTTATATACATCAATAACGTAATATAACCTAACCTAACCCAACCTAACATCTCGGCGGTAATATCTGACCGCATTCCTGGCTTGTTGGCCTCTACGTCTCCGTGGGACCTTTGTATACTTCAATAACGTAATATAACCTAACCTAACCCAACCTAACATATCGGCGGTAATATTTGAAAACATACCTGGCGAGTTGGCCTCTACTTCTCCGTGGGATCTTTATATATATCAATAACGTGATATAACCTAACCTAACCCAACCTGACATCTCGGCGGTAATATTTGGCAACATTCCAGGCTTGTTGGCCTCTACGTCCCCGTGGGACCTTTATATACATGAATAACGTTATATATCGTAACCTAACCCAACCTAATATCTCGGGGTACCATTTAACCACATTCCTTGATTGTCGGGCCCTACTTCTCGGTGGGAACACTGTATACGTCTATGAGGTAATACAACCTAACCTAAACCAACCTACCATCTCGGCGGTAATATTTGACAACATTCCTGACGAGTTGGCCTCTACGTCTCCGTGGGAACTTCATATTCATCAATAACGTAATATAACCTAACCTAACCCAACCTAACATCTCGGCGGTAATATTTGACAGCATTCCTGGCGAGTTGGCCTCTAGGTCTCCGTTTGACCTTCATATACATCAATAACGTAATATAACCTAACCTAACCCAACCTATCATCTCGGCGGTAATATTTGACATCATTCCTGGCGAGTTGGCCTCAACGTCTCCGTGGGACCTTTATATACATCAATAACACAATATAAGCTAGCCTAACCCAATCTAACATCTCGGCGGTAATATTTGACCACATTCCTGGCGAGTTGGCCTCTAGGTCTCCGTGGGAACTTCATATACATCAATAACGTAATATAACCTAACCTAACCCAACCTAACATCTCGGCGGTAATATTTGACAGCATTCCTGGCGAGTTGGCCTCTAGGTCTTCGTTTGACCTTCATATACATCAATAACGTAATATAACCTAACCTAACCCAACCTATCATCACGGCGGTAATATTTGACAACATTCCTGGCGAGTTGGCCTCTACGTCTCAGTGGGAACTTTATATACACAATAACAATATGTAAGCTAGCCTAACCCAATCTAACATCTCGGCGGTAATATTTGACCACAATTCTGGCTTGTTGGCCTCTACGTCTCCGTGGGACCTTTATATACATCAATAACGTAATATAACCTAACCAAACCCAACCTAACATCTCGGCGGTAATATTTGACCACATTCCTGGCTTGTTGGCCTCTACGTCTCCGTGGGACTTTTTTATATATCAATAACGTAATATAACCTAACCTAACCCAACCTAACACCTCGGCGGTAATATTTGACCGCGTTCCTGGCTTGTTGGCCTCTACGTCTCCGTGGGACCTTTATATACTTCAATAACGTAATATAACCTAACCTAACCCAACCTAACATATCGGCGGTAATATTTGAAAACATACCTGGCGAGTTGGCCTCTACTTCTCCGTGGGATCTTTATATATATCAATAACGTGATATAACCTAACCTAACCCAACCTGACATCTCGGCGGTAATATTTGGCAACATTCCAGGCTTGTTGGCCTCTACGTCCCCGTGGGACCTTTATATACATTAATAACGTTATATATCGTAACCTAACCCAACCTAACATCTCGTCGTACCATTTAACCACATTCCTTGATTGTCGGGCCCTACTTCTCGGTGGGAACACTGTATACGTCTATGAGGTAATACAACCTAACCTAAACCAACCTACCATCTCGGCGGTAATATTTGACAACATTCCTGACGAGTTGGCCTCTACGTCTCCGTGGGAACTTCATATTCATCAATAACGTAATATAACCTAACCTAACCCAACCTAACATCTCGGCGGTAATATTTGACAGCATTCCTGGCGAGTTGGCCTCTAGGTCTCCGTTTGACCTTCATATACATCAATAACGTAATATAACCTAACCTAACCCAACCTATCATCTCGGCGGTAATATTTGACATCATTCCTGGCGAGTTGGCCTCAACGTCTCCGTGGGACCTTTATATACATCAATAACACAATATAAGCTAGCCTAACCCAATCTAACATCTCGGCGGTAATATTTGACCACATTCCTGGCGAGTTGGCCTCTAGGTCTCCGTGGGAACTTCATATACATCAATAACGTAATATAACCTAACCTAACCCAACCTAACATGTCGGCGGTAATATTTGACAGCATTCCTGGCGAGTTGGCCTCTAGGTCTTCGTTTGACCTTCATATACATCAATAACGTAATATAACCTAACCTAACCCAACCTATCATCTCGGCGGTAATATTTGACAACATTCCTGGCGAGTTGGCCTCTACGTCTCAGTGGGAACTTTATATACACAATAACAATATGTAAGCTAGCCTAACCCAATCTAACATCTCGGCGGTAATATTTGACCGCATTCCTGGCTTGTTGGCCTCTACGTCTCCGTGGGACCTTTATATACTTCAATAACGTAATATAACCTAACCTAACCCAACCTAACATTTCGGCGGTAATATTTGAAAACATACCTGGCGAGTTGGCCTCTACTTCTCCGTGGGATCTTTATATATATCAATAACGTGATATAACCTAACCTAACCCAACCTGACATCTCGGCGGTAATATTTGGCAACATTCCAGGCTTGTTGGCCTCTACGTCCCCGTGGGACCTTTATATACATGAATAACGTTATATATCGTAACCTAACCCAACCTAATATCTCGGGGTACCATTTAACCACATTCCTTGATTGTCGGGCCCTACTTCTCGGTGGGAACACTGTATACGTCTATGAGGTAATACAACCTAACCTAAACCAACCTACCATCTCGGCGGTAATATTTGACAACATTCCTGGCGAGTTGGCCTCTAGGTCGCCGTTTGACCTTCATATACATCAATAACGTTATATAACCTAACCTAACCCGAACTATCATCTCGGCGGTAATATTTGACAACATTCCTGGCGAGTTGGCCTCTACGTCTCCGTGGGACCTTTATATACATCAATAACGTAATATAACCTAACCTAACCCAACCTAACATCTCGGCGGTAATATTTGACAGCATTCCTGGCGAGTTGGCCTCTAGGTCTCCGTGGGAACTTCATATACATCAATAACGTAATATAACCTAACCTAACCCAACCTAACATCTCGGCGGTAATATTTGACAGCATTCCTGGCGAGTTGGCCTCTAGGTCTCCGTTTGACCTTCATATACATCAATAACGTAATATAACCTAACCTAACCCAACCTATCATCTCGGCGGTAATATTTGACAACATTCCTGGCGAGTTGGCCTCTACGTCTCCGTGGGACCTTTATATACATCAATAACGTAATATAACGTAACCTAACCCACCTAACCTCTCGGGGTACCATTTAACCACATTCCTTGATTGTCGGGCCCTACTTCTCGGTGGGAACACTGTATACGTCTATGACGTAATACAACCTAACCTAAACCAACCTACCATCTCGGCGGTAATATTTGACAACATTCCTGACGAGTTGGCCTCTACGTCTCCGTGGGAACTTCATATACATCAATAACAATATATAAGCTAGCCTAACCCAATCTAACATCTCGGCGGTAATATTTGACCACATTCCTGGCTTGTTGGCCTCTACGTCTCCGTGGGACCTTTATATACTTCAATAACGTAATATAACCTAACCTAACCCGAACTATCATCTCGGCGGTAATATTTGACAACATTCCTGGCGAGTTGGCCTCTACGTCTCCGTGGGACCTTTATATACATCAATAACACAATATAAGCTAGCCTAACCCAATCTAACATCTCGGCGGTAATATTTGACCACATTCCTGGCTTGTTGGCCTCTACGTCTCCGTGGGACCTTTATATACATCAATAACGTAATATAACCTAACCTAACCCAACCTAACATCTCGGCGGTAATATCTGACCGCATTCCTGGCTTGTTGGCCTCTACGTCTCCGTGGGACCTTTGTATACTTCAATAACGTAATATAACCTAACCTAACCCAACCTAACATATCGGCGGTAATATTTGAAAACATACCTGGCGAGTTGGCCTCTACTTCTCCGTGGGATCTTTATATATATCAATAACGTGATATAACCTAACCTAACCCAACCTGACATCTCGGCGGTAATATTTGGCAACATTCCAGGCTTGTTGGCCTCTACGTCCCCGTGGGACCTTTATATACATGAATAACGTTATATATCGTAACCTAACCCAACCTAATATCTCGGGGTACCATTTAACCACATTCCTTGATTGTCGGGCCCTACTTCTCGGTGGGAACACTGTATACGTCTATGAGGTAATACAACCTAACCTAAACCAACCTACCATCTCGGCGGTAATATTTGACAACATTCCTGACGAGTTGGCCTCTACGTCTCCGTGGGAACTTCATATTCATCAATAACGTAATATAACCTAACCTAACCCAACCTAACATCTCGGCGGTAATATTTGACAGCATTCCTGGCGAGTTGGCCTCTAGGTCTCCGTTTGACCTTCATATACATCAATAACGTAATATAACCTAACCTAACCCAACCTATCATCTCGGCGGTAATATTTGACATCATTCCTGGCGAGTTGGCCTCAACGTCTCCGTGGGACCTTTATATACATCAATAACACAATATAAGCTAGCCTAACCCAATCTAACATCTCGGCGGTAATATTTGACCACATTCCTGGCGAGTTGGCCTCTAGGTCTCCGTGGGAACTTCATATACATCAATAACGTAATATAACCTAACCTAACCCAACCTAACATCTTGGCGGTAATATTTGACAGCATTCCTGGCGAGTTGGCCTCTAGGTCTTCGTTTGACCTTCATATACATCAATAACGTAATATAACCTAACCTAACCCAACCTATCATCACGGCGGTAATATTTGACAACATTCCTGGCGAGTTGGCCTCTACGTCTCAGTGGGAACTTTATATACACAATAACAATATGTAAGCTAGCCTAACCCAATCTAACATCTCGGCGGTAATATTTGACCACAATTCTGGCTTGTTGGCCTCTACGTCTCCGTGGGACCTTTATATACATCAATAACGTAATATAACCTAACCAAACCCAACCTAACATCTCGGCGGTAATATTTGACCACATTCCTGGCTTGTTGGCCTCTACGTCTCCGTGGGACTTTTTTATATATCAATAACGTAATATAACCTAACCTAACCCAACCTAACACCTCGGCGGTAATATTTGACCGCGTTCCTGGCTTGTTGGCCTCTACGTCTCCGTGGGACCTTTATATACTTCAATAACGTAATATAACCTAACCTAACCCAACCTAACATATCGGCGGTAATATTTGAAAACATACCTGGCGAGTTGGCCTCTACTTCTCCGTGGGATCTTTATATATATCAATAACGTGATATAACCTAACCTAACCCAACCTGACATCTCGGCGGTAATATTTGGCAACATTCCAGGCTTATTGGCCTCTACGTCCCCGTGGGACCTTTATATACATTAATAACGTTATATATCGTAACCTAACCCAACCTAACATCTCGTCGTACCATTTAACCACATTCCTTGATTGTCGGGCCCTACTTCTCGGTGGGAACACTGTATACGTCTATGAGGTAATACAACCTAACCTAAACCAACCTACCATCTCGGCGGTAATATTTGACAACATTCCTGACGAGTTGGCCTCTACGTCTCCGTGGGAACTTCATATTCATCAATAACGTAATATAACCTAACCTAACCCAACCTAACATCTCGGCGGTAATATTTGACAGCATTCCTGGCGAGTTGGCCTCTAGGTCTCCGTTTGACCTTCATATACATCAATAACGTAATATAACCTAACCTAACCCAACCTATCATCTCGGCGGTAATATTTGACATCATTCCTGGCGAGTTGGCCTCAACGTCTCCGTGGGACCTTTATATACATCAATAACACAATATAAGCTAGCCTAACCCAATCTAACATCTCGGCGGTAATATTTGACCACATTCCTGGCGAGTTGGCCTCTAGGTCTCCGTGGGAACTTCATATACATCAATAACGTAATATAACCTAACCTAACCCAACCTAACATGTCGGCGGTAATATTTGACAGCATTCCTGGCGAGTTGGCCTCTAGGTCTTCGTTTGACCTTCATATACATCAATAACGTAATATAACCTAACCTAACCCAACCTATCATCTCGGCGGTAATATTTGACAACATTCCTGGCGAGTTGGCCTCTACGTCTCAGTGGGAACTTTATATACACAATAACAATATGTAAGCTAGCCTAACCCAATCTAACATCTCGGCGGTAATATTTGACCACAATTCTGGCTTGTTGGCCTCTACGTCTCCGTGGGACCTTTATATACTTCAATAACGTAATATAACCTAACCTAACCCAAACTATCATCTCGGCTGTAATATTTGACAACATTCCTGGCGAGTTGGCCTCTAGGTCTCCGTTTGACCTTCATATACATCAATAACGTAATATAACCTAACCTAACCCAACCTATCATCTCGGCGGTAATATTTGGCAACATTCCCGGGTTGTTGGCCTCTACGTCTTCGTGGGACCTTTATATACATTAATAACGTAATATAACGTAACCTAACCCACCTAACCTCTCGGGGTACCATTTAACCACATTCCTTGATTGTCGGGCCCTACTTCTCGGTGGGAAGACTGTATACGTCTATGACGTAATACAACCTAACCTAAGCCAACCTAACTTCTCGGCGGTAATATTTGACAACATTCCTGGCGAGTTGGCCTCTACGTCTCCGTGCGACCTTTATATACATCAATAACGTAATATGACCTAACCTAAGCCAACCTATCATTTCGGCGGTAATATTTAACCACATTCCTGGCTTGTTGGCCTCTACTTCTCCGTGGGACCTTTATATATATCAATAACGTAATATAACCTAACCTAACCCAACCTATCATCTCGGCGGTAACATTTGACAACATTCCTGACGAGTTGGCCTCTACGTCTCCGTGGGAAATTCATATACATTAATAACGTAATATAACCTAACCTAACCCAACCTAACATCTCGGCGGTAATATTTGACCACATTCCTGGCTTGTTGGCCTCTACGTCTCCGTGGGACATTTATATACATCAATAAAGTAATACAACCTAACCTAACCCAACCTATCATCTCGGCGGTAATATTATACATCATTCCTGGCGAGTTGGCCTCTACGTCTCCGTGGGACCTTTATATATATCAATAACACAATATAAGCTAGCCTAACCCAATCTAACATCTCGGCGGTAATATTTGACCACATTCCTGGCTTGTTGGCCTCTACGTCTCCGTGGGACCTTTATATACATCAATAACGTAATATAACCTAACCAAACCCAACCTAACATCTCGGCGGTAATATTTGACCACATTCCTGGCTTGTTGGCCTCTACGTCTCCGTGGGACTTTTTTATATATCAATAACGTAATATAACCTAACCTAACCCAACCTAACACCTCGGCGGTAATATTTGACCGCGTTCCTGGCTTGTTGGCCTCTACGTCTCCGTGGGACCTTTATATACTTCAATAACGTAATATAACCTAACCTAACCCAACCTAACATATCGGCGGTAATATTTGAAAACATACCTGGCGAGTTGGCCTCTACTTCTCCGTGGGATCTTTATATATATCAATAACGTGATATAACCTAACCTAACCCAACCTGACATCTCGGCGGTAATATTTGGCAACATTCCAGGCTTGTTGGCCTCTACGTCCCCGTGGGACCTTTATATACATTAATAACGTTATATATCGTAACCTAACCCAACCTAACATCTCGTCGTACCATTTAACCACATTCCTTGATTGTCGGGCCCTACTTCTCGGTGGGAACACTGTATACGTCTATGAGGTAATACAACCTAACCTAAACCAACCTACCATCTCGGCGGTAATATTTGACAACATTCCTGACGAGTTGGCCTCTACGTCTCCGTGGGAACTTCATATTCATCAATAACGTAATATAACCTAACCTAACCCAACCTAACATCTCGGCGGTAATATTTGACAGCATTCCTGGCGAGTTGGCCTCTAGGTCTCCGTTTGACCTTCATATACATCAATAACGTAATATAACCTAACCTAACCCAACCTATCATCTCGGCGGTAATATTTGACATCATTCCTGGCGAGTTGGCCTCAACGTCTCCGTGGGACCTTTATATACATCAATAACACAATATAAGCTAGCCTAACCCAATCTAACATCTCGGCGGTAATATTTGACCACATTCCTGGCGAGTTGGCCTCTAGGTCTCCGTGGGAACTTCATATACATCAATAACGTAATATAACCTAACCTAACCCAACCTAACATGTCGGCGGTAATATTTGACAGCATTCCTGGCGAGTTGGCCTCTAGGTCTTCGTTTGACCTTCATATACATCAATAACGTAATATAACCTAACCTAACCCAACCTATCATCTCGGCGGTAATATTTGACAACATTCCTGGCGAGTTGGCCTCTACGTCTCAGTGGGAACTTTATATACACAATAACAATATGTAAGCTAGCCTAACCCAATCTAACATCTCGGCGGTAATATTTGACCACAATTCTGGCTTGTTGGCCTCTACGTCTCCGTGGGACCTTTATATACTTCAATAACGTAATATAACCTAACCTAACCCAAACTATCATCTCGGCTGTAATATTTGACAACATTCCTGGCGAGTTGGCCTCTAGGTCTCCGTTTGACCTTCATATACATCAATAACGTAATATAACCTAACCTAACCCAACCTATCATCTCGGCGGTAATATTTGGCAACATTCCCGGGTTGTTGGCCTCTACGTCTTCGTGGGACCTTTATATACATTAATAACGTAATATAACGTAACCTAACCCACCTAACCTCTCGGGGTACCATTTAACCACATTCCTTGATTGTCGGGCCCTACTTCTCGGTGGGAAGACTGTATACGTCTATGACGTAATACAACCTAACCTAAGCCAACCTAACTTCTCGGCTGTAATATTTGACAACATTCCTGGCGAGTTGGCCTCTACGTCTCCGTGCGACCTTTATATACATCAATAACGTAATATGACCTTACCTAAGCCAACCTATCATTTCGGCGGTAATATTTAACCACATTCCTGGCTTGTTGGCCTCTACTTCTCCGTGGGACCTTTATATATATCAATAACGTAATATAACCTAACCTAACCCAACCTATCATCTCGGCGGTAACATTTGACAACATTCCTGACGAGTTGGCCTCTACGTCTCCGTGGGAAATTCATATACATTAATAACGTAATATAACCTAACCTAACCCAACCTAACATCTCGGCGGTAATATTTGACCACATTCCTGGCTTGTTGGCCTCTACGTCTCCGTGGGACATTTATATACATCAATAAAGTAATACAACCTAACCTAACCCAACCTATCATCTCGGCGGTAATATTATACATCATTCCTGGCGAGTTGGCCTCTACGTCTCCGTGGGACCTTTATATATATCAATAACACAATATAAGCTAGCCTAACCCAATCTAACATCTCGGCGGTAATATTTGACCACATTCCTGGCTTGTTGGCCTCTACGTCTCCGTGGGACCTTTATATACATCAATAACGTAATATAACCTAACCTAACCCAACCTAACATCTCGGCGGTAATATTTGACCACATTCCTGGCTTGTTGGCCTCTACGTCTCCGTGGGACCTTTATATACATCAATAACGTAATATAACCTAACCTAACCCAACCTATCATCTCGGCTGTAATATTTGACAACATTCCTGGCGAGTTAGCCTCTACGTCTCCGTGGGAACTTTATATGAATCAATAACAATATATAAGCTAGCCTAACCCAATCTAACGTCTCGGCGGTAATATTTGACCACATTTCTGGCTTGTTGGCCTCTACGTCTCCGTGGGACCTTTATATACTTCAATAACGTAATATAACCTAACCTAACCCAAACTAACATCTCGGCGGTAATATTCGACAACATTCCTGGCGAGTTGGCCTCTACGTCTCCGTGGGAACTTTATATACATCAATAACAATATATAAGCTAGCCTAACCCAACCTAACATATCGGCGGTAATATTTGAAAACATACCTGGCGAGTTGGCCTCTACTTCTCCGTGGGACCTTTATATATATCAATAACGTGGTATAACCTAACCTAACCCAACCTGACATCTCGGCGGTAATATTTGGCAACATTCCAGGCTTATTGGCCTCTACGTCTCCGTGGGACCTTTATATACATCAATAACGTAATATAACCTAACCTAACCCAACCTAACATCTCGGCGGTAATATTTGACCACATTCCTGGCTTGTTGGCCTCTACGTCTCCGTGGGACTTTTATATACATCAATAACGTAATATAACCTAACCTAACCCAACCTAACACCTCGGCGGTAATATTTGACCGCATTCCTGGCTTGTTGGCCTCTACGTCTCCGTGGGACCTTTATATACTTCAATAACGTAATATAACCTAACCTAACCCAACCTAACATATCGGCGGTAATATTTGAAAACATACCTGGCGAGTTGGCCTCTACTTCTCCGTGGGATCTTTATATATATCAATAACGTGATATAACCTAACCTAACCCAACCTGACATCTCGGCGGTAATATTTGGCAACATTCCAGGCTTCTTGGCCTCTACGTCCCCGTGGGACCTTTATATACATGAATAACGTTATATATCGTAACCTAACCCAACCTAATATCTCGGAGTACCATTTAACCACATTCCTTGATTGTCGGGCCCTACTTCTCGGTGGGAACACTGTATACGTCTATGAGGTAATACAACCTAACCTAAACCAACCTACCATCTCGGCGGTAATATTTGACAACATTCCTGACGAGTTGGCCTCTACGTCTCCGTGGGAACTTCATATTCATCAATAACGTAATATAACCTAACCTAACCCAACCTAACATCTCGGCGGTAATATTTGACAGCATTCCTGGCGAGTTGGCCTCTAGGTCTCCGTTTGACCTTCATATACATCAATAACGTAATATAACCTAACCTAACCCAACCTAACATCTCGGCGGTAATATCTGACCGCATTCCTGGCTTGTTGGCCTCTACGTCTCCGTGGGACCTTTATATACTTCAATAACGTAATATAACCTAACCTAACCCAACCTAACATATCGGCGGTAATATTTGAAAACATACCTGGCGAGTTGGCCTCTACTTCTCCGTGGGATCTTTATATATATCAATAACGTGATATAACCTAACCTAACCCAACCTGACATCTCGGCGGTAATATTTGGCAACATTCCAGGCTTGTTGGCCTCTACGTCCCCGTGGGACCTTTATATACATGAATAACGTTATATATCGTAACCTAACCCAACGTAATATCTCGGGGTACCATTTAACCACATTCCTTGATTGTCGGGCCCTACTTCTCGGTGGGAACACTGTATACGTCTATGAGGTAATACAACCTAACCTAAACCAACCTACCATCTCGGCGGTAATATTTGACAACATTCCTGACGAGTTGGCCTCTACGTCTCCGTGGGAACTTCATATTCATCAATAACGTAATATAACCTAACCTAACCCAACCTAACATCTCGGCGGTAATATTTGACAGCATTCCTGGCGAGTTGGCCTCTAGGTCTCCGTTTGACCTTCATATACATCAATAACGTAATATAACCTAACCTAACCCAACCTATCATCTCGGCGGTAATATTTGACATCATTCCTGGCGAGTTGGCCTCAACGTCTCCGTGGGACCTTTATATACATCAATAACACAATATAAGCTAGCCTAACCCAATCTAACATCTCGGCGGTAATATTTGACCACATTCCTGGCAAGTTGGCCTCAACGTCTCCGTGGGACCTTTATATACATCAATAACGTAATATAACCTAACCTAACCCAACCTAACATCTCGGCGGTAATATCTGACCGCATTCCTGGCTTGTTGGCCTCTACGTCTCCGTGGGACCTTTATATACTTCAATAACGTAATATAACCTAACCTAACCCAACCTAACATATCGGCGGTAATATTTGAAAACATACCTGGCGAGTTGGCCTCTACTTCTCCGTGGGATCTTTATATATATCAATAACGTGATATAACCTAACCTAACCCAACCTGACATCTCGGCGGTAATATTTGGCAACATTCCAGGCTTGTTGGCCTCTACGTCTCCGTGGGACCTTTATATACATGAATAACGTTATATATCGTAACCTAACCCAACCTAATATCTCGGGGTACCATTTAACCACATTCCTTGATTGTCGGGCCCTACTTCTCGGTGGGAACACTGTATACGTCTATGAGGTAATACAACCTAACCTAAACCAACCTACCATCTCGGCGGTAATATTTGACAACATTCCTGACGAGTTGGCCTCTACGTCTCCGTGGGAACTTCATATTCATCAATAACGTAATATAACCTAACCTAACCCAACCTAACATCTCGGCGGTAATATTTGACAGCATTCCTGGCGAGTTGGCCTCTAGGTCTCCGTTTGACCTTCATATACATCAATAACGTAATATAACCTAACCTAACCCAACCTATCATCTCGGCGGTAATATTTGACATCATTCCTGGCGAGTTGGCCTCAACGTCTCCGTGGGACCTTTATATACATCAATAACACAATATAAGCTAGCCTAACCCAATCTAACATCTCGGCGGTAATATTTGACCACATTCCTGGCGAGTTGGCCTCTAGGTCTCCGTGGGAACTTCATATACATCAATAACGTAATATAACCTAACCTAACCCAACCTAACATCTCGGCGGTAATATTTGACAGCATTCCTGGCGAGTTGGCCTCTAGGTCTTCGTTTGACCTTCATATACATCAATAACGTAATATAACCTAACCTAACCCAACCTATCATCTCGGCGGTAATATTTGACAACATTCCTGGCGAGTTGGCCTCTACGTCTCAGTGGGAACTTTATATACACAATAACAATATGTAAGCTAGCCTAACCCAATCTAACATCTCGGCGGTAATATTTGACCACAATTCTGGCTTGTTGGCCTCTACGTCTCCGTGGGACCTTTATATACTTCAATAACGTAATATAACCTAACCTAACCCAAACTATCATCTCGGCTGTAATATTTGACAACATTCCTGGCGAGTTGGCCTCTAGGTCTCCGTTTGACCTTCATATACATCAATAACGTAATATAACCTAACCTAACCCAACCTATCATTTCGGCGGTAAAATTTGACAACATTTCTGGCGAGTTGGCCTCTACGTCTCCGTGGGACCTTTATATACATCAATAACGTAATATAACCTATCCAAACCCAACCTAACATCTCGGCGGTAATATTTGACCACATTTCTGGCGAGTTGGCCTCTACGTCTCCGTGGGACCTTTATATACATCAATAACGTAATATAACCTAACCTAAGCCAACCTATCATCTCGGCGGTAATATTTGAAAACATACCTGGCGAGTTGGCCTCTACTTCTCCGTGGGACCTTTATATATATCAATAACGTGGTATAACCTAACCTAACCCAACCTGACATCTCGGCGGTAATATTTGGCAACATTCCAGGCTTATTGGCCTCTACGTCTCCGTGGGACCTTTATATACATCAATAACGTAATATAACCTAACCTAACCCAACCTAACATCTCGGCGGTAATATTTGACCACATTCCTGGCTTGTTGGCCTCTACGTCTCCGTGGGACTTTTATATACATCAATAACGTAATATAACCTAACCTAACCCAACCTAACACCTCGGCGGTAATATTTGACCGCATTCCTGGCTTGTTGGCCTCTACGTCTCCGTGGGACCTTTATATACTTCAATAACGTAATATAACCTAACCTAACCCAACCTAACATATCGGCGGTAATATTTGAAAACATACCTGGCGAGTTGGCCTCTACTTCTCCGTGGGATCTTTATATATATCAATAACGTGATATAACCTAACCTAACCCAACCTGACATCTCGGCGGTAATATTTGGCAACATTCCAGGCTTGTTGGCCTCTACGTCCCCGTGGGACCTTTATATACATGAATAACGTTATATATCGTAACCTAACCCAACGTAATATCTCGGGGTACCATTTAACCACATTCCTTGATTGTCGGGCCCTACTTCTCGGTGGGAACACTGTATACGTCTATGAGGTAATACAACCTAACCTAAACCAACCTACCATCTCGGCGGTAATATTTGACAACATTCCTGACGAGTTGGCCTCTACGTCTCAGTGGGAACTTTATATACACAATAACAATATGTAAGCTAGCCTAACCCAATCTAACATCTCGGCGGTAATATTTGACCACAATTCTGGCTTGTTGGCCTCTACGTCTCCGTGGGACCTTTATATACTTCAATAACGTAATATAACCTAACCTAACCCAAACTATCATCTCGGCTGTAATATTTGACAACATTCCTGGCGAGTTGGCCTCTAGGTCTCCGTTTGACCTTCATATACATCAATAACGTAATATAACCTAACCTAAGCCAACCTATAATCTCGGCGGTAATATTATACATCATTCCTGGCGAGTTGGCCTCTACGTCTCCGTGGGACCTTTATATACATCAATAACACAATATAAGCTAGCCTAACCCAATCTAACATCTCGGCGGTAATATTTGACCACATTCCTGGCTTGTTGGCATCTACGTCTCCGTGGGACCTTTATATACATCAATAACGTAATATAACCTAACCTAACCCAACCTAACATCTCGGCGGTAATATTTGACCACATTCCTGGCTTGTTGGCCTCTACGTCTCCGTGGGACTTTTATATACATCAATAACGTAATATAACCTAACCTAACCCAACCTAACATCTCGGCGGTAATATTTGACCACATTCCTGGCTTGTTGGCCTCTACGTCTCCGTGGGACTTTTATATACATCAATAACGTAATATAACCTAACCTAACCCAACCTAACATCTCGGCGGTAATATTTGACCACATTCCTGGCTTGTTGGCCTCTACGTCTCCGTGGGACTTTTATATACATCAATAACGTAATATAACCTAACCTAACCCAACCTAACATCTCGGCGGTAATTTTTGACAGCATTCCTGGCGAGTTGGCCTCTAGGTCTCCGTGGGAACTTCATATACATCAATAACGTAATATAACCTAACCTAACCCAACCTAACATCTCGGCGGTAATATTTGACAGCATTCCTGGCGAGTTGGCCTCTAGGTCTTCGTTTGACCTTCATATACATCAATAACGTAATATAACCTAACCTAACCCAACCTATCATCTCGGCGGTAATATTTGACAACATTCCTGGCGAGTTGGCCTCTACGTCTCAGTGGGAACTTTATATACACAATAACAATATGTAAGCTAGCCTAACCCAATCTAACATCTCGGCGGTAATATTTGACCACAATTCTGGCTTGTTGGCCTCTACGTCTCCGTGGGACCTTTATATACTTCAATAACGTAATATAACCTAACCTAACCCAAACTATCATCTCGGCTGTAATATTTGACAACATTCCTGGCGAGTTGGCCTCTAGGTCTCCGTTTGACCTTCATATACATCAATAACGTAATATAACCTAACCTAACCCAACCTATCATCTCGGCGGTAATATTTGACATCATTCCTGGCAAGTTGGGCTCAACGTCTCCGTGGGACCTTTATATACATCAATAACACAATATAACCTAACCTAACCCAACCTAACATATCGGCGGTAATATTTGAAAACATACCTGGCGAGTTGGCCTCTACTTCTCCGTGGGACCTTTATATATATCAATAACGTGATATAACCTAACCTAACCCAACCTGACATCTCGGCGGTAATATTTGGCAACATTCCAGGCTTGTTGGCCTCTACGTCCCCGTGGGACCTTTATATACATGAATAACGTAATATATCGTAACCTAACCCAACCTAACCTCTCTGGGTACGATTTAACCACATTCCTTGATTATCGGGCCCTACTTCTCGGTGGGAACACTGTATACGTCTATGACGTAATACAACCTAACCTAACCCGAACTATCATCTCGGCGGTAATATTTGACAACATTCCTGGCGAGTTGGCCTCTACGTCTCCGTGGGACCTTTATATATATCAATAACGTAATATAACCTAACCTAAGCCAACCTATAATCTCGGCGGTAATATTTGACAACATTCCTGGCGAGTTGGCCTCTAGGTCTCCGTTTGACCTTCATATACATCAATAACGTAATATAACCTAACCTAAGCCAACCTATAATCTCGGCGGTAATATTATACATCATTCCTGGCGAGTTGGCCTCTACGTCTCCGTGGGACCTTTATATACATCAATAACACAATATAAGCTAGCCTAACCCAATCTAACATCTCGGCGGTAATATTTGACCACATTCCTGGCTTGTTGGCATCTACGTCTCCGTGGGACCTTTATATACATCAATAACGTAATATAACCTAACCTAACCCAACCTAACATCTCGGCGGTAATATTTGACCACATTCCTGGCTTGTTGGCCTCTACGTCTCCGTGGGACTTTTATATACATCAATAACGTAATATAACCTAACCTAACCCAACCTAACATCTCGGCGGTAATATTTGACCACATTCCTGGCTTGTTGGCCTCTACGTCTCCGTGGGACTTTTATATACATCAATAACGTAATATAACCTAACCTAACCCAACCTAACACCTCGGCGGTAATATTTGAAAACATACCTGTCGAGTTGGCCTCTACTTCTCCGTGGGATCTTTATATATATCAATAACGTGATATAACCTAACCTAACCCAACCTGACATCTCGGCGGTAATATTTGGCAACATTCCAGGCTTGTTGGCCTCTACGTCCCCGTGGGACCTTTATATACATGAATAACGTTATATATCGTAACCTAACCCAACCTAACATCTCGGGGTACCATTTAACCACATTCCTTGATTTTCGGGCCCTACTTCTCGGTGGGAACACTGTATACGTCTATGAGGTAATACAACCTAACCTAAACCAACCTACCATCTCGGCGGTAATATTTGACAACATTCCTGACGAGTTGGCCTCTACGTCTCCGTGGGAACTTCATATACATCAATAACGTAATATAACCTAACCTAACCCAACCTAACATCTCGGCGGTAATATTTGACCACGTTCCTGGCTTGTTGGCCTCTACGTCTCCGTGGGACATTTATATACATCAATAAAGTAATACAACCTAACCTAACCCAACCTATCATCTCGGCGGTAATATTATACATCATTCCTGGCGAGTTGGCCTCTACGTCTCCGTGGGACCTTTATATACATCAATAACACAATATAAGCTAGCCTAACCCAATCTAACATCTCGGCGGTAATATTTGGCCACAATCCTGGCTTGTTGGCCTCTACGTCTCCGTGGGACCTTTATATACATCAATAACGTAATATAACCTAACCTAACCCAACCTATAATCTCGGCGGTAATATTTGACAACATTCCTGGCGAGTTGGCCTCTAGGTCTCCGTTTGACCTTCATATACATCAATAACGTAATATAACCTAACCTAAGCCAACCTATAATCTCGGCGGTAATATTATACATCATTCCTGGCGAGTTGGCCTCTACGTCTCCGTGGGACCTTTATATACATCAATAACACAATATAAGCTAGCCTAACCCAATCTAACATCTCGGCGGTAATATTTGACCACATTCCTGGCTTGTTGGCATCTACGTCTCCGTGGGACCTTTATATACATCAATAACGTAATATAACCTAACCTAACCCAACCTAACATCTCGGGGTACCATTTAACCACATTCCTTGATTTTCGGGCCCTACTTCTCGGTGGGAACACTGTATACGTCTATGAGGTAATACAACCTAACCTAAACCAACCTACCATCTCGGCGGTAATATTTGACAACATTCCTGACGAGTTGGCCTCTACGTCTCCGTGGGAACTTCATATTCATCAATAACGTAATATAACCTAACCTAACCCAACCTAACATCTCGGCGGTAATATTTGACAGCATTCCTGGCGAGTTGGCCTCTAGGTCTCCGTTTGACCTTCATGTACATCAATAACGTAATATAACCTAACCTAACCCAACCTATCATCTCGGCGGTAATATTTGGCAACATTCCCGGGTTGTTGGCCTCTACGTCTTCGTGGGACCTTTATATACATTAATAACGTAATATAACGTAACCTAACCCACCTAACCTCTCGGGGTACCATTTAACCACATTCCTTGATTGTCGGGCCCTACTTCTCGGTGGGAACACTGTATACGTCTATGACGTTATACAACCTAACCTAAACCAACCTACCATCTCGGCGGTAATATTTGACAACATTCCTGACGAGTTAGCCTCTACGTCTCCGTGGGAACTTCATATACATCAATAACGTAATATAACCTAACCTAATCCAACCTAACATCTCGGCGGTAATATTTGACCACATTCCTGGCTTGTTGGCCTCTACGTCTCCGTGGGACCTTTATATACTTCAATAACGTAATATAACCTAACCTAACCCAACCTACCATCTCGGCGGTAATATTTGACAACATTCCTGACGAGTTGGCATCTACGTCTCCGTGGGAACTTCATATACATCAATAACGTAATATAACCTAACCTAACCCAACCTAACATCTCGGCGGTAATATTTGACCACATTCCTGGCTTGTTGGCCTCTACGTCTCCGTGGGACATTTATATACATCAATAAAGTAATACAACCTAACCTAACCCAACCTATCATCTCGGCGGTAATATTATACATCATTCCTGGCGAGTTGGCCTCTACGTCTCCGTGGGACCTTTATATACATCAATAACACAATATAAGCTAGCCTAACCCAATCTAACATCTCGGCGGTAATATTTGACCACATTCCTGGCTTGTTGGCCTCTACGTCTCCGTGGGACCTTTATATACATCAATAACGTAATATAACCTAACCTAACCCAACCTAACATCTCGGCGGTAATATTTGACCACATTCCTGGCTTGTTGGCCTCTACGTCTCCGTGGGACCTTTATATACATCAATAACGTAATATAACCTAACCTAACCCAACCTACCATCTCGGCGGTAATATTTGACAACATTCCTGGCGAGTTAGCCTCTACGTCTCCGTGGGAACTTTATATGAATCAATAACAATATATAAGCTAGCCTAAGCCAATCTAACGTCTCGGCGGTAATATTTGACCACATTTCTGGCTTGTTGGCCTCAACGTCTCCGTGGGACCTTTATATATATCAATAACGTGGTATAACCTAACCTAACCCAACCTGACATCTCGGCGGTAATATTTGGCAACATTCCAGGCTTATTGGCCTCTACGTCTCCGTGGGACCTTTATATACATCAATAACGTAATATAACCTAACCTAACCCAACCTAACATCTCGGCGGTAATATTTGACCACATTCCTGGCTTGTTGGCCTCTACGTCTCCGTGGGAACTTTATATACATCAATAACGTAATATAACCTAACCTAACCCAACCTAACATCTCGGCGGTAATATTTGACCACATTCCTGGCTTGTTGGCCTCTACGTCTCCGTGGGACCTTTATATACATCAATAACGTAATATAACCTAACCTAACCCAACCTATCATCTCGGCGGTAATATTTGACAACATTCCTGGCGAGTTAGCCTCTACGTCTCCGTGGGAACTTTATATGAATCAATAACAATATATAAGCTAGCCTAAGCCAATCTAACGTCTCGGCGGTAATATTTGACCACATTTCTGGCTTGTTGGCCTCTACGTCTCCGTGGGACCTTTATATATATCAATAACGTGGTATAACCTAACCTAACCCAACCTGACATCTCGGCGGTAATATTTGGCAACATTCCAGGCTTATTGGCCTCTACGTCTCCGTGGGACCTTTATATACATCAATAACGTAATATAACCTAACCTAACCCAACCTAACATCTCGGCGGTAATATTTGACCACATTCTTGGCTTGTTGGCCTCTACGTCTCCGTGGGACTTTTATATACATCAATAACGTAATATAACCTAACCTAACCCAACCTAACACCTCGGCGGTAATATTTGACCGCATTCCTGGCTTGTTGGCCTCTACGTCTCCGTGGGACCTTTATATACTTCAATAACGTAATATAACCTAACCTAACCCAACCTAACATATCGGCGGTAATATTTGAAAACATACCTGGCGAGTTGGCCTCTACTTCTCCGTGGGATCTTTATATATATCAATAACGTGATATAACCTAACCTAACCCAACCTGACATCTCGGCGGTAATATTTGGCAACATTCCAGGCTTGTTGGCCTCTACGTCCCCGTGGGACCTTTATATACATGAATAACGTTATATATCGTAACCTAACCCAACCTAACATCTCGGGGTACCATTTAACCACATTCCTTGATTGTCGGGCCCTACTTCTCGGTGGGAGCACTGTATACGTCTATGAGGTAATACAACCTAACCTAAACCAACCTACCATCTCGGCGGTAATATTTGACAACATTCCTGACGAGTTGGCCTCTACGTCTCCGTGGGAACTTCATATTCATCAATAACGTAATATAACCTAACCTAACCCAACCTAACATCTCGGCGGTAATATTTGACAGCATTCCTGGCGAGTTGGCCTCTAGGTCTCCGTTTGACCTTCATATACATCAATAACGTAATATAACCTAACCTAACCCAACCTATCATCTCGGCGGTAATATTTGGCAACATTCCCGGGTTGTTGGCCTCTACGTCTTCGTGGAACCTTTATATACATTAATAACGTAATATAACGTAACCTAACCCACCTAACCTCTCGGGGTACCATTTAACCACATTCCTTGATTGTCGGGCCCTACTTCTCGGTGGGAAGACTGTATACGTCTATGACGTAATACAACCTAACCTAAGCCAACCTAACTTCTCGGCGGTAATATTTGACAACATTCCTGGCGAGTTGGCCTCTACGTCTCCGTGGGACTTTTATATACATCAATAACGTAATATAACCTAACCTAACCCAACCTAACATCTCGGCGGTAATATTTGACCACATTCCTGGCTTGTTGGCCTCTACGTCTCCGTGGGACTTTTATATACATCAATAACGTAATATAACCTAACCTAACCCAACCTAACACCTCGGCGGTAATATTTGAAAACATACCTGTCGAGTTGGCCTCTACTTCTCCGTGGGATCTTTATATATATCAATAACGTGATATAACCTAACCTAACCCAACCTGACATCTCGGCGGTAATATTTGGCAACATTCCAGGCTTGTTGGCCTCTATGTCCCCGTGGGACCTTTATATACATGAATAACGTTATATATCGTAACCTAACCCAACCTAACCTCTCGGGGTACCATTTAACCACATTCCTTGATTTTCGGGCCCTACTTCTCGGTGGGAACACTGTATACGTCTATGAGGTAATACAACCTAACCTAAACCAACCTACCATCTCGGCGGTAATATTTGACAACATTCCTGACGAGTTGGCCTCTACGTCTCCGTGGGAACTTCATATACATCAATAACGTAATATAACCTAACCTAACCCAACCTAACATCTCGGCGGTAATATTTGACCACGTTCCTGGCTTGTTGGCCTCTACGTCTCCGTGGGACATTTATATACATCAATAAAGTAATACAACCTAACCTAACCCAACCTATCATCTCGGCGGTAATATTATACATCATTCCTGGCGAGTTGGCCTCTACGTCTCCGTGGGACCTTTATATACATCAATAACACAATATAAGCTAGCCTAACCCAATCTAACATCTCGGCGGTAATATTTGGCCACAATCCTGGCTTGTTGGCCTCTACGTCTCCGTGGGACCTTTATATACATCAATAACGTAATATAACCTACCCTAACCCAACCTAACATCTCGGCGGTAATATTTGACCACATTTCTGGCTTGTTGGCCTCTACGTCTCCGTGGGACCTTTATATACATCAATAACACAATATAAGCTAGCCTAACCCAATCTAACATCTCGGCGGTAATATTTGGCAACATTCCAGGCTTGTTGGCCTCTACGTCCCCGTGGGACCTTTATATACATGAATAACGTAATATATCGTAACCTAACCCAACCTAACCTCTCTGGGTACGATTTAACCACATTCCTTGATTATCGGGCCCTACTTCTCGGTGGGAACACTGTATACGTCTATGACGTAATACAACCTAACCTAAGCCAACCTAACATCTCGGCGGTAATATTTGACAACATTCCTGGCGAGTTGGCCTCCACGTCTCCGTGGGACCTTTATATATATCAATAACGTAATATAACCTAACCTAAGCCGACCTATCATCTCGGCGGTAATATTTGAGAACATTCCTGGCGAGTTGGCCTCTACGTCTCCGTGGGACCTTTATATACATCAGTAACATATTTTAAGCTAACCTAACCCAATCTAACATTTTGGCGGTAATATTTGACCACATTCCTGGCGAGTTAGCCTCTACGTCTCCGTGGGAACTTTATATACATCAATAACAATATATAAGCTAGCCTAAGCCAATCTAACATCTCGGCGGTAATATTTGACAACATTCCTGACGAGTTGGCATCTACGTCTCCGTGGGAACTTCATATACATCAATAACGTAATATAACCTAACCTAACCCAACCTAACATCTCGGCGGTAATATTTGACCACATTCCTGGCTTGTTGGCCTCTACGTCTCCGTGGGACATTTATATACATCAATAAAGTAATACAACCTAACCTAACCCAACCTATCATCTCGGCGGTAATATTATACATCATTCCTGGCGAGTTGGCCTCTACGTCTCCGTGGGACCTTTATATACATCAATAACACAATATAAGCTAGCCTAACCCAATCTAACATCTCGGCGGTAATATTTGACCACATTCCTGGCTTGTTGGCCTCTACGTCTCCGTGGGACTTTTATATACATCAATAACGTAATATAACCTAACCTAACCCAACCTAACACCTCGGCGGTAATATTTGACCGCATTCCTGGCTTGTTGGCCTCTACGTCTCCGTGGGACCTTTATATACTTCAATAACGTAATATAACCTAACCTAACCCAACCTAACATATCGGCGGTAATATTTGAAAACATACCTGTCGAGTTGGCCTCTACTTCTCCGTGGGATCTTTATATATATATCAATAACGTGATATAACCTAACCTAACCCAACCTGACATCTCGGCGGTAATATTTGGCAACATTCCAGGCTTGTTGGCCTCTACGTCCCCGTGGGACCTTTATATACATGAATAACGTTATATATCGTAACCTAACCCAACCTAACATCTCGGGGTACCATTTAACCACATTCCTTGATTTTCGGGCCCTACTTCTCGGTGGGAACACTGTATACGTCTATGAGGTAATACAACCTAACCTAAACCAACCTACCATCTCGGCGGTAATATTTGACAACATTCCTGACGAGTTGGCCTCTACGTCTCCGTGGGAACTTCATATTCATCAATAACGTAATATAACCTAACCTAACCCAACCTAACATCTCGGCGGTAATATTTGACAGCATTCCTGGCGAGTTGGCCTCTAGGTCTCCGTTTGACCTTCATGTACATCAATAACGTAATATAACCTAACCTAACCCAACCTATCATCTCGGCGGTAATATTTGGCAACATTCCCGGGTTGTTGGCCTCTACGTCTTCGTGGGACCTTTATATACATTAATAACGTAATATAACGTAACCTAACCCACCTAACCTCTCGGGGTACCATTTAACCACATTCCTTGATTGTCGGGCCCTACTTCTCGGTGGGAACACTGTATACGTCTATGACGTTATACAACCTAACCTAAACCAACGTACCATCTCGGCGGTAATATTTGACAACATTCCTGACGAGTTGGCCTCTACGTCTCCGTGGGAACTTCATATACATCAATAACGTAATATAACCTAACCTAACCCAACCTAACATCTCGGCGGTAATATTTGACCACATTCCTGGCTTGTTGGCCTCTACGTCTCCGTGGGACCTTTATATACTTCAATAACGTAATATAACCTAACCTAACCCAACCTACCATCTCGGCGGTAATATTTGACAACATTCCTGACGAGTTGGCATCTACGTCTCCGTGGGAACTTCATATACATTAATAACGTAATATAACCTAACCTAACCCAACCTAACATCTCGGCGGTAATATTTGACCACATTCCTGGCTTGTTGGCCTCTACGTCTCCGTGGGACATTTATATACATCAATAAAGTAATACAACCTAACCTAACCCAACCTATCATCTCGGCGGTAATATTATACATCATTCCTGGCGAGTTGGCCTCTACGTCTCCGTGGGACCTTTATATACATCAATAACACAATATAAGCTAGCCTAACCCAATCTAACATCTCGGCGGTAATATTTGACCACATTCCTGGCTTGTTGGCCTCTACGTCTCCGTGGGACCTTTATATACATCAATAACGTAATATAACCTAACCTAACCCAACCTAACATCTCGGCGGTAATATTTGACCACATTCCTGGCTTGTTGGCCTCTACGTCTCCGTGGGACCTTTATATACATCAATAACGTAATATAACCTAACCTAACCCAACCTACCATCTCGGCGGTAATATTTGACAACATTCCTGGCGAGTTAGCCTCTACGTCTCCGTGGGAACTTTATATGAATCAATAACAATATATAAGCTAGCCTAAGCCAATCTAACGTCTCGGCGGTAATATTTGACCACATTTCTGGCTTGTTGGCCTCTACGTCTCCGTGGGACCTTTATATATATCAATAACGTGGTATAACCTAACCTAACCCAACCTGACATCTCGGCGGTAATATTTGGCAACATTCCAGGCTTATTGGCCTCTACGTCTCCGTGGGACCTTTATATACATCAATAACGTAATATAACCTAACCTAACCCAACCTAACATCTCGGCGGTAATATTTGACCACATTCCTGGCTTGTTGCCCTCTACGTCTCCGTGGGAACTTTATATACATCAATAACGTAATATAACCTAACCTAACCCAACCTAACATCTCGGCGGTAATATTTGACCACATTCCTGGCTTGTTGGCCTCTACGTCTCCGTGGGACCTTTATATACATCAATAACGTAATATAACCTAACCTAACCCAACCTATCATCTCGGCGGTAATATTTGACAACATTCCTGGCGAGTTAGCCTCTACGTCTCCGTGGGAACTTTATATGAATCAATAACAATATATAAGCTAGCCTAAGCCAATCTAACGTCTCGGCGGTAATATTTGACCACATTTCTGGCTTGTTGGCCTCTACGTCTCCGTGGGACCTTTATATATATCAATAACGTGGTATAACCTAACCTAACCCAACCTGACATCTCGGCGGTAATATTTGGCAACATTCCAGGCTTATTGGCCTCTACGTCTCCGTGGGACCTTTATATACATCAATAACGTAATATAACCTAACCTAACCCAACCTAACATCTCGGCGGTAATATTTGACCACATTCTTGGCTTGTTGGCCTCTACGTATCCGTGGGACTTTTATATACATCAATAACGTAATATAACCTAACCTAACCCAACCTAACACCTCGGCGGTAATATTTGACCGCATTCCTGGCTTGTTGGCCTCTACGTCTCCGTGGGACCTTTATATACTTCAATAACGTAATATAACCTAACCTAACCCAACCTAACATATCGGCGGTAATATTTGAAAACATACCTGGCGAGTTGGCCTCTACTTCTCCGTGGGATCTTTATATATATCAATAACGTGATATAACCTAACCTAACCCAACCTGACATCTCGGCGGTAATATTTGGCAACATTCCAGGCTTGTTGGCCTCTACGTCCCCGTGGGACCTTTATATACATGAATAACGTTATATATCGTAACCTAACACAACCTAACATCTCGGGGTACCATTTAACCACATTCCTTGATTGTCGGGCCCTACTTCTCGGTGGGAGCACTGTATACGTCTATGAGGTAATACAACCTAACCTAAACCAACCTACCATCTCGGCGGTAATATTTGACAACATTCCTGACGAGTTGGCCTCTACGTCTCCGTGGGAACTTCATATTCATCAATAACGTAATATAACCTAACCTAACCCAACCTAACATCTCGGCGGTAATATTTGACAGCATTCCTGGCGAGTTGGCCTCTAGGTCTCCGTTTGACCTTCATATACATCAATAACGTAATATAACCTAACCTAACCCAACCTATCATCTCGGCGGTAATATTTGGCAACATTCCCGGGTTGTTGGCCTCTACGTCTTCGTGGGACCTTTATATACATTAATAACGTAATATAACGTAACCTAACCCACCTAACCTCTCGGGGTACCATTTAACCACATTCCTTGATTGTCGGGCCCTACTTCTCGGTGGGAAGACTGTATACGTCTATGACGTAATACAACCTAACCTAAGCCAACCTAACTTCTCGGCGGTAATATTTGACAACATTCCTGGCGAGTTGGCCTCTACGTCTCCGTGGGAACTTCATATACATCAATAACACAATATAAGCTAGCCTAACCCAATCTAACATCTCGGCGGTAATATTTGACCACATTCCTGGCTTGTTGGCCTCTACGTCTCCGTGGGACCTTTATATACATCAATAACGTAATATAATCTAACCTAACCCAACCTAACATCTCGGCGGTAATATTTGACCACATTCCTGGCTTGTTGGCCTCTACGTCTCCGTGGGACCTTCATATACATCAATAACGTAATATAACTTAACCTAAACCAACCTACCATCTCGGCGGTAATATTTGACAACATTCCTGGCGAGTTGGCCTCTACGTCTCCGTGGGACCTTTATATACATCAATAACATATTATAACCTAACCTAACCCAACCTAACATCTCGGCGGTAATATTTGACCACATTCCTGGCGAGTTGGCCTCTACGTCTCCGTTGGACCTTCATATACATCAATAACGTAATATAACTTAACCTAACCCAACCTAACCTCTCTGGGTACCATTTAACTACATTCCTTGATTGTCGGGCCCTACTTCTCGGTGGGAACACTGTATACGTCTATGCCGTAATACAACCTAACCTAAACCAACCTACCATCTCGGCGGTAATATTTGACAACATTCCTGACGAGTTGGCCTCTACGTCTCCGTGGGAAATTCATATACATTAATAACGTAATATAACGTAACCTAACCAACCTAACCTCTCGGGGTACCATTTAACCACATTCCTTGATTGTCGGGCCCTACTTCTCGGTGGGAACACTGTATACGTCTATGACGTTATACAACCTAACCTAAACCAACCTACCATCTCGGCGGTAATATTTGACAACATTCCTGGCGAGTTGGCCTCTACGTCTCCGTGGGACCTTTATATACATCAATAACGTAATATAACCTAGCCTAACCCAACCTATCGTCTCGGCGGTAATATTTGACCACATTCCTGGCTTGTTGGCCTCTACCTCTCCGTGGGACATTTATATACATCAATGAAGTAATATAACCTAACCTAACCCAACCTATCATCTCGGCGGTAATATTTGACCATATTCCTGGCGAGTTGGCCTCTACGTCTCCGTTGGACCTTCATATACATCAATAACGTAATATAACTTAACCTAAACCAACCTAACCTCTCGGGGTACCATTTAACCACATTCCTTGATTGTCGGGCCCTACTTCTCGGTGGGAACACTGTATACGTCTATGACGTTATACAACCTAACCTAAACCAACCTACCATCTCGGCGGTAATATTTGACAACTTTCCTGACGAGTTGGCCTCTACGTCTCCGTTTGAGCTTCATATACATCAGTAACGTAATATAACCTAGCCTAACCCAACCTATCATCTCGGCGGTAATATTTGACAACATTCCTGGCGAGTTGGCCTCTACGTCTCCGTCGGACCTTTATATACATCAATAACATATTGTAAGCTAACCTAACCCAATCTAACATCTCGGCGGTAATATTTGACCACATTCCTGGCTTGTTGGCCTCTACGTCTCCGTGCGACATTTATATACATCAATGAAGTAATATAACCTAACCTAACCCAACCTATCATCTCGGCGGTAATATTTGACAATATTCCTGGCGAGTTGGCCTCTACGTCTCCGTGGGACCTTCATATACATCAATAACGTAATATAACTTAACCTAAACCAACCTACCATCTCGGCGGTAATATTTGACAACATTCCTGGCGAGTTGGCCTCTACGTCTCCGTGGGACCTTTATATACATCAATAACATATTATAACCTAACCTAACCCAACCTAACATCTCGGCGGTAATATTTGACAACATTCCTGGCGAGTTGGCCTCTACGTCTCCGTGGGACCTTTATATACATCAATAACGTAATATAACCTAGCCTAACCCAACCCATCATCTCGGCGGTAATATTTGACAACATTCCTGGCGAGTTGGCCTCTACGTCTCCGTGGGACCTTTATATACATCAATAACACATTATAAGCTAACCTAACCCAATCTAACATCTCGGCGGTAATATTTGACCACATTCCTGGCTTGTTGGCCTCTACGTCTCCGTCGGACATTTATATACATCAATGAAGTAATATAACCTAACCTAACCGAACCTATCATCTCGGCGGTAATATTTGACCACATTCCTGGCGAGTTGGCCTCTACGTCTCCGTTGGACCTTCATATACATCAATAACGTAATATAACTTAACCTAACCCAACCTAACCTCTCGGGGTACCATTTAACCACATTCCTTGATTGTCGGGCCCTACTTCTCAGTGGGAACACTGTATACGTCTATGACGTTATACAACCTAACCTAAACCAACCTACCATCTCGGCGGTAATATTTGACAACATTCCTGACGAGTTGGCCTCTACGTCTCCGTGGGAACTTCATATACATCAATAACGTAATATAACCTAACCTAACCCAACCTAACATCTCGGCGGTAATATTTGACAACATTCCTGGCGAGTTGGCCTCTACGTCTCCGTGGGACCTTTATATACATCAATAACGTAATATAACCTAGCCTAACCCAACCTATCATCTCGGCGGTAATATTTGACAATATTCCTGGCGAGTTGGCCTCTACGTCTCCGTGGGACCTTCATATACATCAATAACGTAATATAACTTAACCTAAACCAACCTACCATCTCGGCGGTAATATTTGACAACATTCCTGGCTTGTTGGCCTCTACCTCTCCGTGGGACATTTATATACATCAATGAAGTAATATAACCTAACCTAACCCAACCTATCATCTCGGCGGTAATATTTGACAACATTCCTGGCGAGTTGGCCTCTACGTCTCCGTGGGAACTTCATATACATTAATAACGTAATATAACCTAACCTAACCCAACCTAACATCTCGGCGGTAATATTTGACAACATTCCTGGCGAGTTGGCCTCTACATCTCCGTCGGACCTTTATATACATCAATAACATATTATAAGCTAACCTAACCCAACCTATCATCTCGGCGGTAATATTTGACCACATTCCTGGCTTGTTGGCCTCTACGTCTCCGTGCGCCATTTATATACATCAATGAAGTAATATAACCTAACCTAACCCAACCTATCATCTCGGCGGTAATATTTGACAATATTACTGGCGAGTTGGCCTCTACGTCTCCGTGGGACCTTCATATACATCAATAACGTAATATAACTTAACCTAAACCAACCTACCATCTCGGCGGTAATATTTGACAACATTCCTGGCGAGTTGGCCTCTACGTCTCCGTGGGACCTTCATATACATCAATAACGTAATATAACTTAACCTAAACCACCTTCCATCTCGGCGGTAATATTTGACAACATTCCTGGCGAGTTGGCCTCTACGTCTCCGTGGGACCTTTATATACATCAATAACGTAATATAACCTAGCCTAACCCAACCTATCATCTCGGCGGTAATATTTGACAACATTCCTGGCGAGTTGGCCTCTACGTCTCCGTGGGACCTTTATATACATCAATAACACATTATAAGCTAACCTAACCCAATCTAACATCTCGGCGGTAATATTTGACCACATTCCTGGCTTGTTGGCCTCTACGTCTCCGTCGGACATTTATATACATCAATGAAGTAATATAACCTAACCTAACCGAACCTATCATCTCGGCGGTAATATTTGACCACATTCCTGGCGAGTTGGCCTCTACGTCTCCGTTGGACCTTCATATACATCAATAACGTAATATAACTTAACCTAACCCAAACTAACCTCTCTGGGTACCATTTAACTACATTCCTTGATTGTCGGGCCCTACTTCTCGGTGGGAACACTGTATACGTCTATGACGTAATACAACCTAACCTAAACCAACCTACCATCTCGGCGGTAATATTTGACAACATTCCTGACGAGTTGGCCTCTACGTCTCCGTGGGAACTTCATATACATTAATAACGTAATATAACCTAACCTAACCCAACCTAACATCTCGGCGGTAATATTTGACAACATTCCTGGCGAGTTGGCCTCTACGTCTCCGTGGGACCTTTATATACATCAATAACGTAATATAACCTAGCCTAACCCAACCTATCATCTCGGCGGTTATATTTGACAACATTCCTGGCGAGTTGGCCTCTACGTCTCCGTCGGACCTTTATATACATCAATAACATATTATAAGCTAACCTAACCCAATCTAATATCTCGGCGGTAATATTTGACCACATTCCTGGCTTGTTGGCCTCTACGTCTCCGTGCGACATTTATATACATCAATGAAGTAATATAAACTAACCTAACCCAACCTATCATCTCGGCGGTAATATTTGACAATATTCCTGGCGAGTTGGCCTCTACGTCTCCGTGGGACCTTCATATACATCAATAACGTAATATAACTTAACCTAAACCACCTTCCATCTCGGCGGTAATATTTGACAACATTCCTGGCGAGTTGGCCTCTACGTCTCCGTGGGACCTTTATATACATCAATAACATATTATAACCTAACCTAACCCAACCTAACATCTCGGCGGTAATATTTGACCACATTCCTGGCGAGTTGGCCTCTACGTCTCCGTTGGACCTTCATATACATCAATAACGTAATATAACTTAACCTAACCCAACCTAACCTCTCTGGGTACCATTTAACTACATTCCTTGATTGTCGGGCCCTACTTCTCGGTGGGAACACTGTATACGTCTATGCCGTAATACAACCTAACCTAAACCAACCTACCATCTCGGCGGTAATACTTGACAACATTCCTGACGAGTTGGACTCTACGTCTCCGTGGGAAATTCATATACATTAATAACGTAATATAACGTAACCTAACCAACCTAACCTCTCGGGGTACCATTTAACCACATTCCTTGATTGTCGGGCCCTACTTCTCGGTGGGAACACTGTATACGTCTATGACGTTATACAACCTAACCTAAACCAACCTACCATCTCGGCGGTAATATTTGACAACATTCCTGGCGAGTTGGCCTCTACGTCTCCGTGGGACCTTTATATACATCAATAACGTAATATAACCTAGCCTAACCCAACCTATCATCTCGGCGGTAATATTTGACAATATTCCTGGCGAGTTGGCCTCTACGTCTCCGTGGGACCTTTATATACATCAATAACGTAATATAACCTAACCTAAGCCAACCTATCATCTCGGCGGTAATATTTGACCACATTCCTGGCGAGTTGGCCTTTACGTCTCCGCTGGACCTTCATATACATCAATAACGTAATATAACTTAACCTAACCCAACCTAACCTCTCGGGGTACCATTTAACCACATTCCTTGATTGTCGGGCCCTACTTCTCAGTGGGAACACTGTATACGTCTATGACGTTATACAACCTAACCTAAACCAACCTACCATCTCGGCGGTAATATTTGACAACATTCCTGACGAGTTGGCCTCTACGTCTCCGTGGGAACTTCATATACATCAATAACGTAATATAACCTAACCTAACCCAACCTAACATCTCGGCGGTAATATTTGACAACATTCCTGGCGAGTTGGCCTCTACGTCTCCGTGGGACCTTTATATACATCAATAACGTAATATAACCTAGCCTAACCCAACCTAACCTCTCGGGGTACCATTTAACCACATTCCTTGATTGTCGTGCCCTACTTCTCGGTGGGAACACTGTATACGTCTATGACGTTATACAACCTAACCTAAACCAACCTACCATCTCGGCGGTAATATTTGACAACTTTCCTGACGAGTTGGCCTCTACGTCTCCGTTTGACCTTCATATACATCAGTAACGTAATATAACCTAGCCTAACCCAACCTATCATCTCGGCGGTAATATTTGACAACATTCCTGGCGAGTTGGCCTCTACGTCTCCGTCGGACCTTTATATACATCAATAACATATTATAAGCTAACCTAACCCAATCTAACATCTCGGCGGTAATATGTGACTACATTCCTGGCTTGTTGGCCTCTACGTCTCCGTGCGACATTTATATACATCAATGAAGTAATATAACCTAACCTAACCCAACCTATCATCTCGGCGGTAATATTTGACAACATTCCTGACGAGTTGGCCTCTACGTCTCCGTGGGAACTTCATATACATCAATAACGTAATATAACCTAACCTAACCCAACCTAACATCTCGGCGGTAATATTTGACAACATTCCTGGCGAGTTGGCCTCTACGTCTCCGTGGGACCTTTATATACATCAATAACGTAATATAACCTAGCCTAACCCAACCTATCATCTCGGCGGTAATATTTGACAATATTCCTGGCGAGTTGGCCTCTACGTCTCCGTGGGACCTTCATATACATCAATAACGTAATATAACTTAACCTAAACCAACCTACCATCTCGGCGGTAATATTTGACAACATTCCTGGCTTGTTGGCCTCTACCTCTCCGTGGGACATTTATATACATCAATGAAGTAATATAACCTAACCTAACCCAACCTATCATCTCGGCGGTAATATTTGACAACATTCCTGGCGAGTTGGCCTCTACGTCTCCGTTTGACCTTCATATACATCAGTAACGTAATATAACCTAGCCTAACCCAACCTATCATCTCGGCGGTAATATTTGACAACATTCCTGGCGAGTTGGCCTCTACGTCTCCGTCGGACCTTTATATACATCAATAACATATTATAAGCTAACCTAACCCAATCTAACATCTCGGCGGTAATATTTGACCACATTCCTGGCTTGTTGGCCTCTAGGTCTCCGTGCGACATTTATATACATCAATGAAGTAATATAACCTAACCTAACCCAACCTATCATCTCGGCGGTAATATTTGACAATATTCCTGGCGAGTTGGCCTCTACGTCTCCGTGGGACCTTCATATACATCAATAACGTAATATAACTTAACCTAAACCACCTTCCATCTCGGCGGTAATATTTGACAACATTCCTGGCGAGTTGGCCTCTACGTCTCCGTGGGACCTTTATATACATCAATAACATATTATAACCTAACCTAACCCAACCTAACATCTCGGCGGTAATATTTGACCACATTCCTGGCGAGTTGGCCTCTACGTCTCCGTTGGACCTTCATATACATCAATAACGTAATATAACTTAACCTAACCCAACCTAACCTCTCTGGGTACCATTTAACTACATTCCTTGATTGTCGGGCCCTACTTCTCGGTGGGAACACTGTATACGTCTATGCCGTAATACAACCTAACCTAAACCAACCTACCATCTCGGCGGTAATATTTGACAACATTCCTGACGAGTTGGACTCTACGTCTCCGTGGGAAATTCATATACATCAATAACGTAATATAACCTAACCTAACCCAACCTAACATCTCGGCGGTAATATTTGACCACGTTCCTGGCTTGTTGGCCTCTACGTCTCCGTGGGACATTTATATACATCAATAAAGTAATACAACCTAACCTAACCCAACCTATCATCTCGGCGGTAATATTATACATCATTCCTGGCGAGTTGGCCTCTACGTCTCCGTGGGACCTTTATATACATCAATAACACAATATAAGCTAGCCTAACCCAATCTAACATCTCGGCGGTAATATTTGGCCACAATCCTGGCTTGTTGGCCTCTACGTCTCCGTGGGACCTTTATATACATCAATAACGTAATATAACCTAACCTAACCCAACCTAACATCTCGGCGGTAATATTTGACCACATTTCTGGCTTGTTGGCCTCTACGTCTCCGTGGGACCTTTATATACATCAATAACACAATATAAGCTAGCCTAACCCAATCTAACATCTCGGCGGTAATATTTGGCAACATTCCAGGCTTGTTGGCCTCTACGTCCCCGTGGGACCTTTATATACATGAATAACGTAATATATCGTAACCTAACCCAACCTAACCTCTCTGGGTACGATTTAACCACATTCCTTGATTATCGGGCCCTACTTCTCGGTGGGAACACTGTATACGTCTATGACGTAATACAACCTAACCTAAGCCAACCTAACATCTCGGCGGTAATATTTGACAACATTCCTGGCGAGTTGGCCTCCACGTCTCCGTGGGACCTTTATATATATCAATAACGTAATATAACCTAACCTAAGCCGACCTATCATCTCGGCGGTAATATTTGAGAACATTCCTGGCGAGTTGGCCTCTACGTCTCCGTGGGACCTTTATATACATCAGTAACATATTTTAAGCTAACCTAACCCAATCTAACATTTTGGCGGTAATATTTGACCACATTCCTGGCGAGTTAGCCTCTACGTCTCCGTGGGAACTTTATATACATCAATAACAATATATAAGCTAGCCTAAGCCAATCTAACATCTCGGCGGTAATATTTGACCACATTTCTGGCTTGTTGGCCTCTACGTCTCCGTGGGACCTTTATATACTTCAATAACGTAATATAACCTAACCTAACCCGAACTATCATCTCGGCGGTAATATTTGACAACATTCCTGGCGAGTTGGCCTCTACGTCTCCGTGGGACCTTTATATATATCAATAACGTAATATAACCTAACCTAAGCCAACCTATAATCTCGGCGGTAATATTTGACAACATTCCTGGCGAGTTGGCCTCTAGGTCTCCGTTTGACCTTCATATACATCAATAACGTAATATAACCTAACCTAAGCCAACCTATAATCTCGGCGGTAATATTATACATCATTCCTGGCGAGTTGGCCTCTACGTCTCCGTGGGACCTTTATATACATCAATAACACAATATAAGCTAGCCTAACCCAATCTAACATCTCGGCGGTAATATTTGACCACATTCCTGGCTTGTTGGCATCTACGTCTCCGTGGGACCTTTATATACATCAATAACGTAATATAACCTAACCTAACCCAACCTAACATCTCGGCGGTAATATTTGACCACATTCCTGGCTTGTTGGCCTCTACGTCTCCGTGGGACTTTTATATACATCAATAACGTAATATAACCTAACCTAACCCAACCTAACATCTCGGCGGTAATATTTGACCACATTCCTGGCTTGTTGGCCTCTACGTCTCCGTGGGACTTTTATATACATCAATAACGTAATATAACCTAACCTAACCCAACCTAACACCTCGGCGGTAATATTTGACCGCATTCCTGGCTTGTTGGCCTCTACGTCTCCGTGGGACCTTTATATACTTCAATAACGTAATATAACCTAACCTAACCCAACCTAACATATCGGCGGTAATATTTGAAAACATACCTGTCGAGTTGGCCTCTACTTCTCCGTGGGATCTTTATATATATATCAATAACGTGATATAACCTAACCTAACCCAACCTGACATCTCGGCGGTAATATTTGGCAACATTCCAGGCTTGTTGGCCTCTACGTCCCCGTGGGACCTTTATATACATGAATAACGTTATATATCGTAACCTAACCCAACCTAACATCTCGGGGTACCATTTAACCACATTCCTTGATTTTCGGGCCCTACTTCTCGGTGGGAACACTGTATACGTCTATGAGGTAATACAACCTAACCTAAACCAACCTACCATCTCGGCGGTAATATTTGACAACATTCCTGACGAGTTGGCCTCTACGTCTCCGTGGGAACTTCATATTCATCAATAACGTAATATAACCTAACCTAACCCAACCTAACATCTCGGCGGTAATATTTGACAGCATTCCTGGCGAGTTGGCCTCTAGGTCTCCGTTTGACCTTCATGTACATCAATAACGTAATATAACCTAACCTAACCCAACCTATCATCTCGGCGGTAATATTTGGCAACATTCCCGGGTTGTTGGCCTCTACGTCTTCGTGGGACCTTTATATACATTAATAACGTAATATAACGTAACCTAACCCACCTAACCTCTCGGGGTACCATTTAACCACATTCCTTGATTGTCGGGCCCTACTTCTCGGTGGGAACACTGTATACGTCTATGACGTTATACAACCTAACCTAAACCAACCTACCATCTCGGCGGTAATATTTGACAACATTCCTGACGAGTTGGCCTCTACGTCTCCGTGGGAACTTCATATACATCAATAACGTAATATAACCTAACCTAACCCAACCTAACATCTCGGCGGTAATATTTGACCACATTCCTGGCTTGTTGGCCTCTACGTCTCCGTGGGACCTTTATATACTTCAATAACGTAATATAACCTAACCTAACCCAACCTACCATCTCGGCGGTAATATTTGACAACATTCCTGACGAGTTGGCATCTACGTCTCCGTGGGAACTTCATATACATCAATAACGTAATATAACCTAACCTAACCCAACCTAACATCTCGGCGGTAATATTTGACCACATTCCTGGCTTGTTGGCCTCTACGTCTCCGTGGGACATTTATATACATCAATAAAGTAATACAACCTAACCTAACCCAACCTATCATCTCGGCGGTAATATTATACATCATTCCTGGCGAGTTGGCCTCTACGTCTCCGTGGGACCTTTATATACATCAATAACACAATATAAGCTAGCCTAACCCAATCTAACATCTCGGCGGTAATATTTGACCACATTCCTGGCTTGTTGGCCTCTACGTCTCCGTGGGACTTTTATATACATCAATAACGTAATATAACCTAACCTAACCCAACCTAACACCTCGGCGGTAATATTTGACCGCATTCCTGGCTTGTTGGCCTCTACGTCTCCGTGGGACCTTTATATACTTCAATAACGTAATATAACCTAACCTAACCCAACCTAACATATCGGCGGTAATATTTGAAAACATACCTGTCGAGTTGGCCTCTACTTCTCCGTGGGATCTTTATATATATATCAATAACGTGATATAACCTAACCTAACCCAACCTGACATCTCGGCGGTAATATTTGGCAACATTCCAGGCTTGTTGGCCTCTACGTCCCCGTGGGACCTTTATATACATGAATAACGTTATATATCGTAACCTAACCCAACCTAACATCTCGGGGTACCATTTAACCACATTCCTTGATTTTCGGGCCCTACTTCTCGGTGGGAACACTGTATACGTCTATGAGGTAATACAACCTAACCTAAACCAACCTACCATCTCGGCGGTAATATTTGACAACATTCCTGACGAGTTGGCCTCTACGTCTCCGTGGGAACTTCATATTCATCAATAACGTAATATAACCTAACCTAACCCAACCTAACATCTCGGCGGTAATATTTGACAGCATTCCTGGCGAGTTGGCCTCTAGGTCTCCGTTTGACCTTCATGTACATCAATAACGTAATATAACCTAACCTAACCCAACCTATCATCTCGGCGGTAATATTTGGCAACATTCCCGGGTTGTTGGCCTCTACGTCTTCGTGGGACCTTTATATACATTAATAACGTAATATAACGTAACCTAACCCACCTAACCTCTCGGGGTACCATTTAACCACATTCCTTGATTGTCGGGCCCTACTTCTCGGTGGGAACACTGTATACGTCTATGACGTTATACAACCTAACCTAAACCAACCTACCATCTCGGCGGTAATATTTGACAACATTCCTGACGAGTTGGCCTCTACGTCTCCGTGGGAACTTCATATACATCAATAACGTAATATAACCTAACCTAACCCAACCTAACATCTCGGCGGTAATATTTGACCACATTCCTGGCTTGTTGGCCTCTACGTCTCCGTGGGACCTTTATATACTTCAATAACGTAATATAACCTAACCTAACCCAACCTACCATCTCGGCGGTAATATTTGACAACATTCCTGACGAGTTGGCATCTACGTCTCCGTGGGAACTTCATATACATCAATAACGTAATATAACCTAACCTAACCCAACCTAACATCTCGGCGGTAATATTTGACCACATTCCTGGCTTGTTGGCCTCTACGTCTCCGTGGGACATTTATATACATCAATAAAGTAATACAACCTAACCTAACCCAACCTATCATCTCGGCGGTAATATTATACATCATTCCTGGCGAGTTGGCCTCTACGTCTCCGTGGGACCTTTATATACATCAATAACACAATATAAGCTAGCCTAACCCAATCTAACATCTCGGCGGTAATATTTGACCACATTCCTGGCTTGTTGGCCTCTACGTCTCCGTGGGACCTTTATATACATCAATAACGTAATATAACCTAACCTAACCCAACCTAACATCTCGGCGGTAATATTTGACCACATTCCTGGCTTGTTGGCCTCTACGTCTCCGTGGGACCTTTATATACATCAATAACGTAATATAACCTAACCTAACCCAACCTACCATCTCGGCGGTAATATTTGACAACATTCCTGGCGAGTTAGCCTCTACGTCTCCGTGGGAACTTTATATGAATCAATAACAATATATAAGCTAGCCTAAGCCAATCTAACGTCTCGGCGGTAATATTTGACCACATTTCTGGCTTGTTGGCCTCTACGTCTCCGTGGGACCTTTATATATATCAATAACGTGGTATAACCTAACCTAACCCAACCTGACATCTCGGCGGTAATATTTGGCAACATTCCAGGCTTAATGGCCTCTACGTCTCCGTGGGACCTTTATATACATCAATAACGTAATATAACCTAACCTAACCCAACCTAACATCTCGGCGGTAATATTTGACCACATTCCTGGCTTGTTGGCCTCTACGTCTCCGTGGGAACTTTATATACATCAATAACGTAATATAACCTAACCTAACCCAACCTAACATCTCGGCGGTAATATTTGACCACATTCCTGGCTTGTTGGCCTCTACGTCTCCGTGGGACCTTTATATACATCAATAACGTAATATAACCTAACCTAACCCAACCTATCATCTCGGCGGTAATATTTGACAACATTCCTGGCGAGTTAGCCTCTACGTCTCCGTGGGAACTTTATATGAATCAATAACAATATATAAGCTAGCCTAAGCCAATCTAACGTCTCGGCGGTAATATTTGACCACATTTCTGGCTTGTTGGCCTCTACGTCTCCGTGGGACCTTTATATATATCAATAACGTGGTATAACCTAACCTAACCCAACCTGACATCTCGGCGGTAATATTTGGCAACATTCCAGGCTTATTGGCCTCTACGTCTCCGTGGGACCTTTATATACATCAATAACGTAATATAACCTAACCTAACCCAACCTAACATCTCGGCGGTAATATTTGACCACATTCTTGGCTTGTTGGCCTCTACGTATCCGTGGGACTTTTATATACATCAATAACGTAATATAACCTAACCTAACCCAACCTAACACCTCGGCGGTAATATTTGACCGCATTCCTGGCTTGTTGGCCTCTACGTCTCCGTGGGACCTTTATATACTTCAATAACGTAATATAACCTAACCTAACCCAACCTAACATATCGGCGGTAATATTTGAAAACATACCTGGCGAGTTGGCCTCTACTTCTCCGTGGGATCTTTATATATATCAATAACGTGATATAACCTAACCTAACCCAACCTGACATCTCGGCGGTAATATTTGGCAACATTCCAGGCTTGTTGGCCTCTACGTCCCCGTGGGACCTTTATATACATGAATAACGTTATATATCGTAACCTAACCCAACCTAACATCTCGGGGTACCATTTAACCACATTCCTTGATTGTCGGGCCCTACTTCTCGGTGGGAGCACTGTATACGTCTATGAGGTAATACAACCTAACCTAAACCAACCTACCATCTCGGCGGTAATATTTGACAACATTCCTGACGAGTTGGCCTCTACGTCTCCGTGGGAACTTCATATTCATCAATAACGTAATATAACCTAACCTAACCCAACCTAACATCTCGGCGGTAATATTTGACAGCATTCCTGGCGAGTTGGCCTCTAGGTCTCCGTTTGACCTTCATATACATCAATAACGTAATATAACCTAACCTAACCCAACCTATCATCTCGGCGGTAATATTTGGCAACATTCCCGGGTTGTTGGCCTCTACGTCTTCGTGGGACCTTTATATACATTAATAACGTAATATAACGTAACCTAACCCACCTAACCTCTCGGGGTACCATTTAACCACATTCCTTGATTGTCGGGCCCTACTTCTCGGTGGGAAGACTGTATACGTCTATGACGTAATACAACCTAACCTAAGCCAACCTAACTTCTCGGCGGTAATATTTGACAACATTCCTGGCGAGTTGGCCTCTACGTCTCCGTGGGAACTTCATATACATCAATAACACAATATAAGCTAGCCTAACCCAATCTAACATCTCGGCGGTAATATTTGACCACATTCCTGGCTTGTTGGCCTCTACGTCTCCGTGGGACCTTTATATACATCAATAACGTAATATAATCTAACCTAACCCAACCTAACATCTCGGCGGTAATATTTGACCACATTCCTGGCTTGTTGGCCTCTACGTCTCCGTGGGACCTTCATATACATCAATAACGTAATATAACTTAACCTAAACCAACCTACCATCTCGGCGGTAATATTTGACAACATTCCTGGCGAGTTGGCCTCTACGTCTCCGTGGGACCTTTATATACATCAATAACATATTATAACCTAACCTAACCCAACCTAACATCTCGGCGGTAATATTTGACCACATTCCTGGCGAGTTGGCCTCTACGTCTCCGTTGGACCTTCATATACATCAATAACGTAATATAACTTAACCTAACCCAACCTAACCTCTCTGGGTACCATTTAACTACATTCCTTGATTGTCGGGCCCTACTTCTCGGTGGGAACACTGTATACGTCTATGCCGTAATACAACCTAACCTAAACCAACCTACCATCTCGGCGGTAATATTTGACAACATTCCTGACGAGTTGGCCTCTACGTCTCCGTGGGAAATTCATATACATTAATAACGTAATATAACGTAACCTAACCAACCTAACCTCTCGGGGTACCATTTAACCACATTCCTTGATTGTCGGGCCCTACTTCTCGGTGGGAACACTGTATACGTCTATGACGTTATACAACCTAACCTAAACCAACCTACCATCTCGGCGGTAATATTTGACAACATTCCTGGCGAGTTGGCCTCTACGTCTCCGTGGGACCTTTATATACATCAATAACGTAATATAACCTAGCCTAACCCAACCTATCGTCTCGGCGGTAATATTTGACCACATTCCTGGCTTGTTGGCCTCTACCTCTCCGTGGGACATTTATATACATCAATGAAGTAATATAACCTAACCTAACCCAACCTATCATCTCGGCGGTAATATTTGACCATATTCCTGGCGAGTTGGCCTCTACGTCTCCGTTGGACCTTCATATACATCAATAACGTAATATAACTTAACCTAAACCAACCTAACCTCTCGGGGTACCATTTAACCACATTCCTTGATTGTCGGGCCCTACTTCTCGGTGGGAACACTGTATACGTCTATGACGTTATACAACCTAACCTAAACCAACCTACCATCTCGGCGGTAATATTTGACAACTTTCCTGACGAGTTGGCCTCTACGTCTCCGTTTGAGCTTCATATACATCAGTAACGTAATATAACCTAGCCTAACCCAAGCTATCATCTCGGCGGTAATATTTGACAACATTCCTGGCGAGTTGGCCTCTACGTCTCCGTCGGACCTTTATATACATCAATAACATATTGTAAGCTAACCTAACCCAATCTAACATCTCGGCGGTAATATTTGACCACATTCCTGGCTTGTTGGCCTCTACGTCTCCGTGCGACATTTATATACATCAATGAAGTAATATAACCTAACCTAACCCAACCTATCATCTCGGCGGTAATATTTGACAATATTCCTGGCGAGTTGGCCTCTACGTCTCCGTGGGACCTTCATATACATCAATAACGTAATATAACTTAACCTAAACCAACCTACCATCTCGGCGGTAATATTTGACAACATTCCTGGCGAGTTGGCCTCTACGTCTCCGTGGGACCTTTATATACATCAATAACATATTATAACCTAACCTAACCCAACCTAACATCTCGGCGGTAATATTTGACAACATTCCTGGCGAGTTGGCCTCTACGTCTCCGTGGGACCTTTATATACATCAATAACGTAATATAACCTAGCCTAACCCAACCCATCATCTCGGCGGTAATATTTGACAACATTCCTGGCGAGTTGGCCTCTACGTCTCCGTGGGACCTTTATATACATCAATAACACATTATAAGCTAACCTAACCCAATCTAACATCTCGGCGGTAATATTTGACCACATTCCTGGCTTGTTGGCCTCTACGTCTCCGTCGGACATTTATATACATCAATGAAGTAATATAACCTAACCTAACCGAACCTATCATCTCGGCGGTAATATTTGACCACATTCCTGGCGAGTTGGCCTCTACGTCTCCGTTGGACCTTCATATACATCAATAACGTAATATAACTTAACCTAACCCAACCTAACCTCTCGGGGTACCATTTAACCACATTCCTTGATTGTCGGGCCCTACTTCTCAGTGGGAACACTGTATACGTCTATGACGTTATACAACCTAACCTAAACCAACCTACCATCTCGGCGGTAATATTTGACAACATTCCTGACGAGTTGGCCTCTACGTCTCCGTGGGAACTTCATATACATCAATAACGTAATATAACCTAACCTAACCCAACCTAACATCTCGGCGGTAATATTTGACAACATTCCTGGCGAGTTGGCCTCTACGTCTCCGTGGGACCTTTATATACATCAATAACGTAATATAACCTAGCCTAACCCAACCTATCATCTCGGCGGTAATATTTGACAATATTCCTGGCGAGTTGGACTCTACGTCTCCGTGGGACCTTCATATACATCAATAACGTAATATAACTTAACCTAAACCAACCTACCATCTCGGCGGTAATATTTGACAACATTCCTGGCTTGTTGGCCTCTACCTCTCCGTGGGACATTTATATACATCAATGAAGTAATATAACCTAACCTAACCCAACCTATCATCTCGGCGGTAATATTTGACAACATTCCTGGCGAGTTGGCCTCTACGTCTCCGTTTGACCTTCATATACATCAGTAACGTAATATAACCTAGCCTAACCCAACCTATCATCTCGGCGGTAATATTTGACAACATTCCTGGCGAGTTGGCCTCTACGTCTCCGTCGGACCTTTATATACATCAATAACATATTATAAGCTAACCTAACCCAATCTAACATCTCGGCGGTAATATTTGACCACATTCCTGGCTTGTTGGCCTCTACGTCTCCGTGCGACATTTATATACATCAATGAAGTAATATAACCTAACCTAACCCAACCTATCATCTCGGCGGTAATATTTGACAATATTACTGGCGAGTTGGCCTCTACGTCTCCGTGGGACCTTCATATACATCAATAACGTAATATAACTTAACCTAAACCAACCTACCATCTCGGCGGTAATATTTGACAACATTCCTGGCGAGTTGGCCTCTACGTCTCCGTGGGACCTTTATATACATCAATAACATATTATAACCTAACCTAACCCAACCTAACATCTCGATGGTAATATTTGACAACATTCCTGGCGAGTTGGCCTCTACGTCTCCGTCGGACCTTTATATACATCAATAACATATTGTAAGCTAACCTAACCCAATCTAACATCTCGGCGGTAATATTTGACCACATTCCTGGCTTGTTGGCCTCTACGTCTCCGTGCGACATTTATATACATCAATGAAGTAATATAACCTAACCTAACCCAACCTATCATCTCGGCGGTAATATTTGACAATATTCCTGGCGAGTTGGCCTCTACGTCTCCGTGGGACCTTCATATACATCAATAACGTAATATAACTTAACCTAAACCAACCTACCATCTCGGCGGTAATATTTGACAACATTCCTGGCGAGTTGGCCTCTACGTCTCCGTGGGACCTTTATATACATCAATAACATATTATAACCTAACCTAACCCAACCTAACATCTCGGCGGTAATATTTGACAACATTCCTGGCGAGTTGGCCTCTACGTCTCCGTGGGACCTTTATATACATCAATAACGTAATATAACCTAGCCTAACCCAACCCATCATCTCGGCGGTAATATTTGACAACATTCCTGGCGAGTTGGCCTCTACGTCTCCGTGGGACCTTTATATACATCAATAACACATTATAAGCTAACCTAACCCAATCTAACATCTCGGCGGTAATATTTGACCACATTCCTGGCTTGTTGGCCTCTACGTCTCCGTCGGACATTTATATACATCAATGAAGTAATATAACCTAACCTAACCGAACCTATCATCTCGGCGGTAATATTTGACCACATTCCTGGCGAGTTGGCCTCTACGTCTCCGTTGGACCTTCATATACATCAATAACGTAATATAACTTAACCTAACCCAACCTAACCTCTCGGGGTACCATTTAACCACATTCCTTGATTGTCGGGCCCTACTTCTCAGTGGGAACACTGTATACGTCTATGACGTTATACAACCTAACCTAAACCAACCTACCATCTCGGCGGTAATATTTGACAACATTCCTGACGAGTTGGCCTCTACGTCTCCGTGGGAACTTCATATACATCAATAACGTAATATAACCTAACCTAACCCAACCTAACATCTCGGCGGTAATATTTGACAACATTCCTGGCGAGTTGGCCTCTACGTCTCCGTGGGACCTTTATATACATCAATAACGTAATATAACCTAGCCTAACCCAACCTATCATCTCGGCGGTAATATTTGACAATATTCCTGGCGAGTTGGACTCTACGTCTCCGTGGGACCTTCATATACATCAATAACGTAATATAACTTAACCTAAACCAACCTACCATCTCGGCGGTAATATTTGACAACATTCCTGGCTTGTTGGCCTCTACCTCTCCGTGGGACATTTATATACATCAATGAAGTAATATAACCTAACCTAACCCAACCTATCATCTCGGCGGTAATATTTGACAACATTCCTGGCGAGTTGGCCTCTACGTCTCCGTTTGACCTTCATATACATCAGTAACGTAATATAACCTAGCCTAACCCAACCTATCATCTCGGCGGTAATATTTGACAACATTCCTGGCGAGTTGGCCTCTACGTCTCCGTCGGACCTTTATATACATCAATAACATATTATAAGCTAACCTAACCCAATCTAACATCTCGGCGGTAATATTTGACCACATTCCTGGCTTGTTGGCCTCTACGTCTCCGTGCGACATTTATATACATCAATGAAGTAATATAACCTAACCTAACCCAACCTATCATCTCGGCGGTAATATTTGACAATATTACTGGCGAGTTGGCCTCTACGTCTCCGTGGGACCTTCATATACATCAATAACGTAATATAACTTAACCTAAACCAACCTACCATCTCGGCGGTAATATTTGACAACATTCCTGGCGAGTTGGCCTCTACGTCTCCGTGGGACCTTTATATACATCAATAACATATTATAACCTAACCTAACCCAACCTAACATCTCGATGGTAATATTTGACAACATTCCTGGCGAGTTGGCCTCTACGTCTCCGTGGGACCTTTATATACATCAATAACGTAATATAACCTAGCCTAACCCAACCTATCATCTCGGCGGTAATATTTGACAACATTCCTGGCGAGTTGGCCTCTACGTCTCCGTGGGACCTTTATATACATCAATAACACATTATAAGCTAACCTAACCCAATCTAACATCTCGGCGGTAATATTTGACCACATTCCTGGCTTGTTGGCCTCTACGTCTCCGTCGGACATTTATATACATCAATGAAGTAATATAACCTAACCTAACCGAACCTATCATCTCGGCGGTAATATTTGACCACATTCCTGGCGAGTTGGCCTCTACGTCTCCGTTGGACCTTCATATACATCAATAACGTAATATAACTTAACCTAACCCAACCTAACCTCTCTGGGTACCATTTAACTACATTCCTTGATTGTCGGGCCCTACTTCTCGGTGGGAACACTGTATACGTCTATGACGTAATACAACCTAACCTAAACCAACCTACCATCTCGGCGGTAATATTTGACAACATTCCTGACGAGTTGGCCTCTACGTCTCCGTGGGAACTTCATATACATTAATAACGTAATATAACCTAACCTAACCCAACCTAACATCTCGGCGGTAATATTTGACAACATTCCTGGCGAGTTGGCCTCTACGTCTCCGTGGGACCTTTATATACATCAATAACGTAATATAACCTAGCCTAACCCAACCTATCATCTCGGCGGTTATATTTGACAACATTCCTGGCGAGTTGGCCTCTACGTCTCCGTCGGACCTTTATATACATCAATAACATATTATAAGCTAACCTAACCCAATCTAATATCTCGGCGGTAATATTTGACCACATTCCTGGCTTGTTGGCCTCTACGTCTCCGTGCGACATTTATATACATCAATGAAGTAATATAAACTAACCTAACCCAACCTATCATCTCGGCGGTAATATTTGACAATATTCCTGGCGAGTTGGCCTCTACGTCTCCGTGGGACCTTCATATACATCAATAACGTAATATAACTTAACCTAAACCACCTTCCATCTCGGCGGTAATATTTGACAACATTCCTGGCGATTTGGCCTCTACGTCTCCGTGGGACCTTTATATACATCAATAACATATTATAACCTAACCTAACCCAACCTAACATCTCGGCGGTAATATTTGACCACATTCCTGGCGAGTTGGCCTCTACGTCTCCGTTGGACATTCATATACATCAATAACGTAATATAACTTAACCTAACCCAACCTAACCTCTCTGGGTACCATTTAACTACATTCCTTGATTGTCGGGCCCTACTTCTCGGTGGGAACACTGTATACGTCTATGCCGTAATACAACCTAACCTAAACCAACCTACCATCTCGGCGGTAATACTTGACAACATTCCTGACGAGTTGGACTCTACGTCTCCGTGGGAAATTCATATACATTAATAACGTAATATAACGTAACCTAACCAACCTAACCTCTCGGGGTACCATTTAACCACATTCCTTGATTGTCGGGCCCTACTTCTCGGTGGGAACACTGTATACGTCTATGACGTTATACAACCTAACCTAAACCAACCTACCATCTCGGCGGTAATATTTGACAACATTCCTGGCGAGTTGGCCTCTACGTCTCCGTGGGACCTTTATATACATCAATAACGTAATATAACCTAGCCTAACCCAACCTATCATCTCGGCGGTAATATTTGACAATATTCCTGGCGAGTTGGCCTCTACGTCTCCGTGGGACCTTTATATACATCAATAACGTAATATAACCTAACCTAAGCCAACCTATCATCTCGGCGGTAATATTTGACCACATTCCTGGCGAGTTGGCCTTTACGTCTCCGCTGGACCTTCATATACATCAATAACGTAATATAACTTAACCTAACCCAACCTAACCTCTCGGGGTACCATTTAACCACATTCCTTGATTGTCGGGCCCTACTTCTCAGTGGGAACACTGTATACGTCTATGACGTTATACAACCTAACTTAAACCAACCTACCATCTCGGCGGTAATATTTGACAACATTCCTGACGAGTTGGCCTCTACGTCTCCGTGGGAACTTCATATACATCAATAACGTAATATAACCTAACCTAACCCAACCTAACATCTCGGCGGTAATATTTGACAACATTCCTGGCGAGTTGGCCTCTACGTCTCCGTGGGACCTTTATATACATCAATAACGTAATATAACCTAGCCTAACCCAACCTAACCTCTCGGGGTACCATTTAACCACATTCCTTGATTGTCGTGCCCTACTTCTCGGTGGGAACACTGTATACGTCTATGACGTTATACAACCTAACCTAAACCAACCTACCATCTCGGCGGTAATATTTGACAACTTTCCTGACGAGTTGGCCTCTACGTCTCCGTTTGACCTTCATATACATCAGTAACGTAATATAACCTAGCCTAACCCAACCTATCATCTCGGCGGTAATATTTGACAACATTCCTGGCGAGTTGGCCTCTACGTCTCCGTCGGACCTTTATATACATCAATAACATATTATAAGCTAACCTAACCCAATCTAACATCTCGGCGGTAATATGTGACTACATTCCTGGCTTGTTGGCCTCTACGTCTCCGTGCGACATTTATATACATCAATGAAGTAATATAACCTAACCTAACCCAACCTATCATCTCGGCGGTAATATTTGACAACATTCCTGACGAGTTGGCCTCTACGTCTCCGTGGGAACTTCATATACATCAATAACGTAATATAACCTAACCTAACCCAACCTAACATCTCGGCGGTAATATTTGACAACATTCCTGGCGAGTTGGCCTCTACGTCTCCGTGGGACCTTTATATACATCAATAACGTAATATAACCTAGCCTAACCCAACCTATCATCTCGGCGGTAATATTTGACAATATTCCTGGCGAGTTGGCCTCTACGTCTCCGTGGGACCTTCATATACATCAATAACGTAATATAACTTAACCTAAACCAACCTACCATCTCGGTGGTAATATTTGACAACATTCCTGGCTTGTTGGCCTCTACCTCTCCGTGGGACATTTATATACATCAATGAAGTAATATAACCTAACCTAACCCAACCTATCATCTCGGCGGTAATATTTGACAACATTCCTGGCGAGTTGGCCTCTACGTCTCCGTTTGACCTTCATATACATCAGTAACGTAATATAACCTAGCCTAACCCAACCTATCATCTCGGCGGTAATATTTGACAACATTCCTGGCGAGTTGGCCTCTACGTCTCCGTCGGACCTTTATATACATCAATAACATATTATAAGCTAACCTAACCCAATCTAACATCTCGGCGGTAATATTTGACCACATTCCTGGCTTGTTGGCCTCTACGTCTCCGTGCGACATTTATATACATCAATGAAGTAATATAACCTAACCTAACCCAACCTATCATCTCGGCGGTAATATTTGACAATATTCCTGGCGAGTTGGCCTCTACGTCTCCGTGGGACCTTCATATACATCAATAACGTAATATAACTTAACCTAAACCACCTTCCATCTCGGCGGTAATATTTGACAACATTCCTGGCGAGTTGGCCTCTACGTCTCCGTGGGACCTTTATATACATCAATAACATATTATAACCTAACCTAACCCAACCTAACATCTCGGCGGTAATATTTGACCACATTCCTGGCGAGTTGGCCTCTACGTCTCCGTTGGACCTTCATATACATCAATAACGTAATATAACTTAACCTAACCCAACCTAACCTCTCTGGGTACCATTTAACTACATTCCTTGATTGTCGGGCCCTACTTCTCGGTGGGAACACTGTATACGTCTATGCCGTAATACAACCTAACCTAAACCAACCTACCATCTCGGCGGTAATATTTGACAACATTCCTGACGAGTTGGACTCTACGTCTCCGTGGGAAATTCATATACATTAATAACGTAATATAACGTAACCTAACCAACCTAACCTCTCGGGGTACCATTTAACCACATTCCTTGATTGTCGGGCCCTACTTCTCGGTGGGAACACTGTATACGTCTATGACGTTATACAACCTAACCTAAACCAACGTACCATCTCGGCGGTAATATTTGACAACATTCCTGGCGAGTTGGCCTCTACGTCTCCGTGGGACCTTTATATACATCAATAACGTAATATAACCTAGCCTAACCCAACCTATCATCTCGGCGGTAATATTTGACAATATTCCTGGCGAGTTGGCCTCTACGTCTCCGTGGGACCTTTATATACATCAATAACGTAATATAACCTAACCTAAGCCAACCTATCATCTCGGCGGTAATATTTGACCACATTCCTGGCGAGTTGGCCTTTACGTCTCCGCTGGACCTTCATATACATCAATAACGTAATATAACTTAACCTAACCCAACCTAACCTCTCGGGGTACCATTTAACCACATTCCTTGGTTGTCGGGCCCTACTTCTCAGTGGGAACACTGTATACGTCTATGACGTTATACAACCTAACCTAAACCAACCTACCATCTCGGCGGTAATATTTGACAACATTCCTGACGAGTTGGCCTCTACGTCTCCGTGGGAACTTCATATACATCAATAACGTAATATAACCTAACCTAACCCAACCTAACATCTCGGCGGTAATATTTGACAACATTCCTGGCGAGTTGGCCTCTACGTCTCCGTGGGACCTTTATATACATCAATAACGTAATATAACCTAGCCTAACCCAACCTAACCTCTCGGGGTACCATTTAACCACATTCCTTGATTGTCGTGCCCTACTTCTCGGTGGGAACACTGTATACGTCTATGACGTTATACAACCTAACCTAAACCAACCTACCATCTCGGCGGTAATATTTGACAACATTCCTGGCGAGTTGGCCTCTACGTCTCCGTGGGACCTTTATATACATCAATAACGTAATATAACCTAGCCTAACCCAACCTATCATCTCGGCGGTAATATTTGACAATATTCCTGGCGAGTTGGCCTCTACGTCTCCGTGGGACCTTCATATACATCAATAACGTAATATAACTTAACCTAAACCAACCTACCATCTCGGCGGTAATATTTGACAACATTCCTGGCTTGTTGGCCTCTACCTCTCCGTGGGACATTTATATACATCAATGAAGTAATATAACCTAACCTAACCCAACCTATCATCTCGGCGGTAATATTTGACAACATTCCTGGCGAGTTGGCCTCTACGTCTCCGTTTGACCTTCATATACATCAGTAACGTAATATAACCTAGCCTAACCCAACCTATCATCTCGGCGGTAATATTTGACAACATTCCTGGCGAGTTGGCCTCTACGTCTCCGTCGGATTTTTATATACATCAATAACATATTATAAGCTAACCTAACCCAATCTAACATCTCGGCGGTAATATTTGACCACATTCCTGGCTTGTTGGCCTCTACGTCTCCGTGCGACATTTATATACATCAATGAAGTAATATAACCTAACCTAACCCAACCTATCATCTCGGCGGTAATATTTGACAATATTACTGGCGAGTTGGCCTCTACGTCTCCGTGGGACCTTCATATACATCAATAACGTAATATAACTTAACCTAAACCAACCTACCATCTCGGCGGTAATATTTGACAACATTCCTGGCGAGTTGGCCTCTACGTCTCCGTGGGACCTTTATATACATCAATAACATATTATAACCTAACCTAACCCAACCTAACATCTCGGCGGTAATATTTGACAACATTCCTGGCGAGTTGGCCTCTACGTCTCCGTGGGACCTTTATATACATCAATAACGTAATATAACCTAGCCTAACCCAACCTATCATCTCGGCGGTAATATTTGACAACATTCCTGGCGAGTTGGCCTCTACGTCTCCGTGGGACCTTTATATACATCAATAACACATTATAAGCTAACCTAACCCAATCTAACATCTCGGCGGTAATATTTGACCACATTCCTGGCTTGTTGGCCTCTACGTCTCCGTCGGACATTTATATACATCAATGAAGTAATATAACCTAACCTAACCGAACCTATCATCTCGGCGGTAATATTTGACCACATTCCTGGCGAGTTGGCCTCTACGTCTCCGTTGGACCTTCATATACATCAATAACGTAATATAACTTAACCTAACCCAACCTAACCTCTCTGAGTACCATTTAACTACATTCCTTGATTGTCGGGCCCTACTTCTCGGTGGGAGCACTGTATACGTCTATGACGTAATACAACCTAACCTAAACCAACCTACCATCTCGGCGGTAATATTTGACAACATTCCTGACGAGTTGGCCTCTACGTCTCCGTGGGAACTTCATATACATTAATAACGTAATATAACCTAACCTAACCCAACCTAACATCTCGGCGGTAATATTTGACAACATTCCTGGCGAGTTGGCCTCTACGTCTCCGTGGGACCTTTATATACATCAATAACGTAATATAACCTAGCCTAACCCAACCTATCATCTCGGCGGTAATATTTGACAATATTCCTGGCGAGTTGGCCTCTACGTCTCCGTGGGACCTTCATATACATCAATAACGTAATATAACTTAACCTAAACCAACCTACCACCTCGGCGGTAATATTTGACAACATTCCTGGCGAGTTGGCCTCTACGTCTCCGTGGGACCTTTATATACATCAATAACGTAATATAACCTAGCCTAACCCAACCTATCATCTCGGCGGTAATATTTGACCATATTCCTGGCGAGTTGGCCTCTACGTCTCCGTTGGACCTTCATATACATCAATAACGTAATATAACTTAACCTAAACCAACCTAACATCTCGGGGTACCATTTAATCACATTCCTTGATTGTCGGGCCCTACTTCTCGGTGGGAACACTGTATACGTCTATGACGTTATACAACCTAACCTAAACCAACCTACCATCTCGGCGGTAATATTTGACAACTTTCCTGACGAGTTGGCCTCTACGTCTCCGTTTGACCTTCATATACATCAGTAACGTAATATAACCTAGCCTAACCCAACCTATCATCTCGGCGGTAATATTTGACAACATTCCTGGCGAGTTGGCCTCTACGTCTCCGTCGGACCTTTATATACATCAATAACATATTATAAGCTAACCTAACCCAATCTAACATCTCGGCGGTAATATTTGACCACATTCCTGGCTTGTTGGCCTCTACGTCTCCGTGCGACATTTATATACATCAATGAAGTAATATAACCTAACCTAACCCAACCTATCATCTCGGCGGTAATATTTGACAATATTCCTGGCGAGTTGGCCTCTACGTCTCCGTGGGACCTTCATATACATCAAGAACGTAATATAACTTAACCTAAACCAACCTACCATCTCGGCGGTAATATTTGACAACATTCCTGGCGAGTTGACCTCTACGTCTCCGTGGGACCTTTATATACATCAATAACATGTTATAACCTAACCTAACCCAACCTAACATCTCGGCGGTAATATTTGACAACATTCCTGGCGAGTTGGCCTCTACGTCTCCGTGGGACCTTTATATACATCAATAACGTAATATAACCTAGCCTAACCCAACCTATCATCTCGGCGGTAATATTTGACAACATTCCTGGCGAGTTGGCCTCTACGTCTCCGTCGGACCTTTATATACATCAATAACACATTATAAGCTAACCTAACCCAATCTAACATCTCGGCGGTAATATTTGACCACATTCCTGGCTTGTTGGCCTCTACGTCTCCGTCGGACATTTATATACATCAATGAAGTAATATAACCTAACCTAACCGAACCTATCATCTCGGCGGTAATATTTGACCACATTCCTGGCGAGTTGGCCTCTACGTCTCCGTTGGACCTTCATATACATCAATAACGTAATATAACTTAACCTAACCCAACCTAACCTCTCTGGGTACCATTTAACTACATTCCTTGATTGTCGGGCCCTACTTCTCGGTGGGAACACTGTATACGTCTATGACGTAATACAACCTAACCTAAACCAACCTACCATCTCGGCGGTAATATTTGACAACATTCCTGACGAGTTGGCCTCTAGGTCTCCGTGGGAACTTCATATACATCAATAACGTAATATAACCTAACCTAACCCAACCTAACATCTCGGCGGTAATATTTGACAACATTCCTGGCGAGTTGGCCTCTACGTCTCCGTGGGACCTTTATATACATCAATAACGTAATATAACCTAGCCTAACCCAACCTATCATCTCGGCGGTAATATTTGACAACATTCCTGGCGAGTTGGCCTCTACGTCTCCGTGGGACCTTTATATACATCAATAACGTAATATAACCTAACCTAAGCCAACCTATCATCTCGGCGGTAATATTTGACCACATTCCTGGCGAGTTGGCCTTTACGTCTCCGTTGGACCTTCATATACATCAATAACGTAATATAACTTAACCTAACCCAACCTAACCTCTCGGGGTACCATTTAACCACATTCCTTGATTGTCGGGCCCTACTTCTCAGTGGGAACACTGTATACGTCTATGACGTTATACAACCTAACCTAAACCAACCTACCATCTCGGCGGTAATATTTGACAACATTCCTGACGAGTTGGCCTCTACGTCTCCGTGGGAACTTCATATACATCAATAACGTAATATAACCTAACCTAACCCAACCTAACATCTCGGCGGTAATATTTGACAACATTCCTGGCGAGTTGGCCTCTACGTCTCCGTGGGACCTTTATATACATCAATAACGTAATATAACCTAGCCTAACCCAACCTATCATCTCGGCGGTTATATTTGACAACATTCCTGGCGAGTTGGCCTCTACGTCTCCGTGGGACCTTTATATACATCAATAACATATTATAAGCTAACCTAACCCAATCTAATATCTCGGCGGTAATATTTGACCACATTCCTGGCTTGTTGGCCTCTACGTCTCCGTGCGACATTTATATACATCAATAACACATTATAAGCTAACCTAACCCAATCTAACATCTCGGCGGTAATATTTGACCACATTCCTGGCTTGTTGGCCTCTACGTCTCCGTCGGACATTTATATACATCAATGAAGTAATATAACCTAACCTAACCGAACCTATCATCTCGGCGGTAATATTTGACCACATTCCTGGCGAGTTGGCCTCTACGTCTCCGTTGGACCCTCATATACATCAATAACGTAATATAACTTAACCTAACCCAACCTAACCTCTCTGGGTACCATTTAACTACATTCCTTGATTGTCGGGCCCTACTTCTCGGTGGGAACACTGTATACGTCTATGACGTAATACAACCTAACCTAAACCAACCTACCATCTCGGCGGTAATATTTGACAACATTCCTGACGAGTTGGCCTCTACGTCTCCGTGGGAACTTCATATACATCAATAACGTAATATAACCTAACCTAACCCAACCTAACATCTCGACGGTAATATTTGACAACATTCCTGGCGAGTTGGCCTCTACGTCTCCGTGGGACCTTTATAGACATCAATAACGTAATATAACCTAGCCTAACCCAACCTATCATCTCGGCGGTTATATTTGACAACATTCCTGGCGAGTTGGCCTCTACGTCTACGTCGGACCTTTATATACATCAATAACATATTATAAGCTAACCTAACCCAATCTAATATCTCGGCGGTAATATTTGACCACATTCCTGGCTTGTTGGCCTCTACGTCTCCGTGCGACATTTATATACATCAATGAAGTAATATAAACTAACCTAACCCAACCTATCATCTCGGCGGTAATATTTGACAATATTCCTGGCGAGTTGGCCTCTACGTCTCCGTGGGACCTTCATATACATCAATAACGTAATATAACTTAACCTAAACCAACCTACCACCTCGGCGGTAATATTTGACAACATTCCTGGCGAGTTGGCCTCTACGTCTCCGTGGGACCTTTATATACATCAATAACATATTATAACCTAACCTAACCCAACCTAACATCTCGGCGGTAATATTTGACCACATTCCTGGCGAGTTGGCCTCTACGTCTCCGTTGGACCTTCATATACATCAATAACGTAATATAACTTAACCTAACCCAACCTAACCTCTCTGGGTACCATTTAACTACATTCCTTGATTGTCGGGCCCTACTTCTCGGTGGGAACACTGTATACGTCTATGACGTAATACAACCTAACCTAAACCAACCTACCATCTCGGCGGTAATATTTGACAACATTCCTGACGAGTTGGCCTCTACGTCTCCGTGGGAAATTCATATACATTAATAACGTAATATAACGTAACCTAACCAACCTAACCTCTCGGGGTACCATTTAACCACATTCCTTGATTGTCGGGCCCTACTTCTCGGTGGGAACACTGTATACGTCTATGACGTTATACAACCTAACCTAAACCAACCTACCATCTCGGCGGTAATATTTGACAACATTCCTGACGAGTTGGCCTCTACGTCTCCGTGGGAACTTCATATACATCAATAACGTAATATAACCTAACCTAACCCAACCTAACATCTCGGCGGTAATATTTGACAACATTCCTGGCGAGTTGGCTTCTACGTCTCCGTGGGACCTTTATATACATCAATAACGCAATATAACCTAGCCTAACCCAACCTATCATCTCGGCGGTAATATTTGACCACATTCCTGGCTTGTTGGCCTCTACCTCTCCGTGGGACATTTATATACATCAATGAAGTAATATAACCTAACCTAACCCAACCTATCATCTCGGCGGTAATATTTGACAACATTCCTGGCGAGTTGGCCTCTACGTCTCCGTCGGACCTTTATATACATCAATAACATATTATAAGCTAACCTAACCCAATCTAACATCTCGGCGGTAATATTTGACCACATTCCTGGCTTGTTGGCCTCTACGTCTCCGTGCGACATTTATATACATCAATGAAGTAATATAACCTAACCTAACCCAACCTATCATCTCGGCGGTAATATTTGACAATATTCCTGGCGAGTTGGCCTCTACGTCTCCGTGGGACCTTCATATACATCAATAACGTAATATAACTTAACCCAAACCAACCTACCATCTCGGCGGTAATATTTGACAACATTCCTGGCGAGTTGGCCTCTACGTCTCCGTGGGACCTTTATATACATCAATAACATATTATAACCTAACCTAACCCAACCTAACATCTCGGCGGTAATATTTGACAACATTCCTGGCGAGTTGGCCTCTACGTCTCCGTGGGACATTTATATACATCAATGAAGTAATATAACCTAACCTAACCGAACCTATCGTCTCGGCGGTAATATTTGACAATATTCCTGGCGAGTTGGCCTCTACGTCTCCGTGGGACCTTTATATACATCAATAACGTAATATAACCTAACCTAACCCAACCTATCATCTCGGCGGTAATATTTGACCACATTCCTGGCGAGTTGGCATCTACATCTCCGTTGGACCTTCATATACATCAATAACGTAATATAACTTAACCTAACCCAACCTAACCTCTCGGGGTACCATTTAACCACATTCCTTGATTGTCGGGCCCTACTTCTCAGTGGGAACACTGTATACGTCTATGACGTTATACAACCTAACCTAAACCAACCTACCATCTCGGCGGTAATATTTGACAACATTCCTGACGAGTTGGCCTCTACGTCTCCGTGGGAACTTCATATACATTAATAACGTAATATAACCTAACCTAACCCAACCTAACATCTCGGCGGTAATATTTGACAACATGCCTGGCGAGTTGGCCTCTACGTCTCCGTGGGACCTTTATATACATCAATAACGTAATATAACCTAGCCTAACCCAACCTATCATCTCGGCGGTTATATTTGACAACATTCCTGGCGAGTTGGCCTCTACGTCTCCGTGGGACCTTTATATACATCAATAACATATTATGAGCTAACATAACCCAATCTAACATCTCGGCGGTAATATTTGACCACATTCCTGGCTTGTTGGCCTCTACGTCTCCGTGCGACATTTATATACATCAATGAAGTAATATAACCTAACCTAACCCAACCTATCATCTCGGCGGTAATATTTGACAATATTCCTGGCGAGTTGGCCTCTACGTCTCCGTGGGACCTTTATATACATCAATAACGTAATATAACCTAACCTAACCCAACCTATCATCTCGGCGGTAATATTTGACCACATTCCTGGCGAGTTGGCCTCTACGTCGCCGTGGGACCTTTATATACATCAATAACATATTATAAGCTAACCTAACCCAATCTAACATCTCGGCGGTAATATCTGACCACATTCCTGGCTTGTTGGCCTCTACGTCTCCGTGGGACATTTATATACATCAATGAAGTAATATAACCTAACCTAACCCAACCTATCATCTCGGCGGTAATATTTGACAATATTCCTGGCGAGTTGGCCTCTACGTCTCCGTGGGACCTTTATATATATCAATAACGTAATATAACCTAACCTAACCCAACCTATCATTTCGGCGGTAATATTTGACAACATTCCTGACGAGTTGGCCTCTACGTCTCCGTGGGAAATTCATATACATTAATAACGTAATATAACGCAACCTAACCAACCTAACCTCTCGGGGTACCATTTAACCACATTCCTTGATTGTCGGGCCCTACTTCTCGGTGGGAAGACTGTGTACGTCTATGACGTAATACAAGCTAACCTAAACCAACCTACCATCTCGGCGGTAATATTTGACAACATTCCTGACGAGTTGGCCTCTACGTCTCCGTGGGAACTTCATATACATCAATAACGTAATATAACCTAACCTAATCCAACCTAACATCTCGGCGGTAATATTTGACAACATTGCTGGCGAGTTGGCCTCTACGTCTCCGTGGGACCTTTATATACATCAATAACGTAATATAACTTAACCTAACCCAACCTATCATTTCGGCGGTAATATTTGACCACATTCCTTGCTTGTTGGCCTCTACGTCTCCGTGGGACCTTTATATACATCAATAACACATTATAAGCTAACCTAACCCAATCTAACACCTCGGCGTTAATATTTGACCACATTCCTGGCTTGTTGGCCGCTACCTCTCCGTGGGACATTTATATACATCAATGAAGTAATATAACCTAACCTAACCCAACCTGACATATCGGCGGTAATATTTGAAAACATACCTGGCGAGTTGGCCTCTACTTCTCCGTTGGACCTTTATATATATCAATAACGTGATATAACCTAACCTAACCCAACCTGACATCTCGGCGGTAATATTTGGCAACATTCCAGGCTTGTTGGCCTCTACGTCCCCGTGGGACCTTCATATACATGAATAACGTAATATATCGTAACCTAACCCAACCTAACTTCTCGGGGTACCATTTAACCATATTCCTTGATTGTCGGGCCCTACTTCTCGCTGGGAACACTGTATATGTCTATGACGTAATACAACCTAACCTAAGCCAGCTAACATCTCGGCGGTAATATTTGACAACATTCCTGGCGAGTTGGCCTCTACGTCTCCGTGGGACCTTTATATACATCAGTAACGTAATATAACCTAGCCTAACCCAACCTATCATCTCGGCGGTAATATTTGACAACATTCCTGGCGAGTTGGCCTCTACGTCGCCGTGGGACCTTTATATACATCAATAACATATTATAAGCTAACCTAAACCAATCTAACATCTCGGCGGTAATATCTGACCACATTCCTGGCTTGTTGGCCTCTACGTCTCCGTGGGACATTTATATACATCAATGAAGTAATATAACCTAACCTAACCCAACCTATCATCTCGGCGGTAATATTTGACAATATTCCTGGCGAGTTGGCCTCTACGTCTCCGTGGGACCTTTATATATATCAATAACGTAATATAACCTAACCTAACCCAACCTATCATTTCGGCGGTAAAATTTGACAACATTTCTGGCGAGTTCGCCTCTACGTCTCCGTGGGACCTTTATATACATGAATAACGTAATATAACGTAACCTAACCCAACCTAACCTCTCGGGGTACCATGTAACCACATTCCGTGATAGTCGGGCCCTACTTCTCGGTGGGAAGACTGTGTACGTCTATGACGTAATACAACCTAACCTAAGCCAACCTAACTTCTCGGCGGTAATATATGACAACATTTCTGGCGAGTTGGCCTCTACGTCTCCGTGGGACCTTTATATACATGAATAACGTAATATAACGTAACCTAACCCAACCTAACCTCTCTGGGTACCATTTAACTACATTCCTTGATTGTCGGGCCCTACTTCTCGGTGGGAACACTGTATACGTCTATGACGTAATACAACCTAACCTAAACCAACCTACCATCTCGGCGGTAATATTTGACAACATTCCTGACGAGTTGGCCTCTACGTCTCCGTGGGAAATTCATATACATTAATAACGTAATATAACGCAACCTAACCAACCTAACCTCTCGGGGTACCATTTAACCACATTCCTTGATTGTCGGGCCCTACTTCTCGGTGGGAACACTGTATACGTCTATGACGTTATACAACCTAACCTAAACCAACCTACCATCTCGGCGGTAATATTTGACAACATTCCTGACGAGTTGGCCTCTACGTCTCCGTGGGAACTTCATATACATCAATAACGTAATATAACCTAACCTAATCCAACCTAACATCTCGGCGGTAATATTTGACAACATTGCTGGCGAGTTGGCCTCTACGTCTCCGTGGGACCTTTATATACATCAATAACGTAATATAACTTAACCTAACCCAACCTATCATTTCGGCGGTAATATTTGACCACATTCCTTGCTTGTTGGCCTCTACGTCTCCGTGGGACCTTTATATACATCAATAACACATTATAAGCTAACCTAACCCAATCTAACATCTCGGCGTTAATATTTGACCACATTCCTGGCTTGTTGGCCTCTACCTCTCCGTGGGACATTTATATACATCAATGAAGTAATATAACCTAACCTAACCCAACCTATCATCTCGGCGGTAATATTTGACAATATTCCTGGCGAGTTGGCCTCTACGTCTCCGTGGGTCCTTTATTTACATCAATAACGTAATATAACCTAACCTAACCCAACCTATCATCTCGGCGGTAATATTTGACCATATTCCTGGCGAGTTGGCCTCTACGTCTCCGTTGGACCTTCATATACATCAATAACGTAATATAACTTAACCTAAACCAACCTAACCTCTCGGGGTACCATTTAACCACATTCCTTATTTGTCGGGCCCTACTTCTCGGTGGGAACACTGTATACGTCTATGACGTTATACAACCGAACCTAAACCAACCTACGGTTCTCGGCGGTAATATATGACAACATTCCTGGCGAGTTGGCCTCTACGTCTCCGTGGGAACTTTATATACATTAATAACGTGATATAACGTAACCTAACCCACCTAACCTCTCGGGGTACCATTTAACCACATTCCTTGATTGTCGGGCCCTACTTCTCAGTGGGAACACTGTATACGTCTATGACATAATACAACCTAACCTAAACCAACCTACCATCTCGGCGGTAATATTGGACAACATTCCTGACGAGTTGGCCTCTACGTCTCCGTGGGAACTTCATATACATCAATAACGTAATATAACCTAACCTAACCCAACCTAACATCTCGGCGGTAATATTTGACAACATTCCTGGCGAGTTAGCCTCTACGTCTCCGTGGGACCTTTATATATATCAATAACGTAATATAAACTAACCTAACCCAACCTATCACTTCGGCGGTAAAATTTGACAACATTTCTGGCGAGTTCGCCTCTACGTCTCCGTGGGACCTTTATATACATGAATAACGTAATATAACATAACCTAACCCAACCTAACCTATCGGGGTACCATTTAACCACATTCCTTCATTGTCGGGCCCTACTTCTCGGTGGGAAGACTGTATACGTCTATGACGTAATACAACCTAACCTAAGCCAACCTAACTTCTCGGCGGTAATATTTGACATAATTCCTGGCGAGTTGGCCTCTACGTCTCCGTGGGACCTTTATATACATCAATAACGTAATATAACCTAACCTAAGCCAACCTATCATTTCGGCGGTAATATTTAACCACATTCCTGGCTTGTTGGCCTCTACTTCTCCGTGGGACCTTTATATACATCAATAACGTAATATAACCTAACCTAACCCAACCTAACACCTCGGCGGTAATATTTGACCACATTCCTGGCTTGTTGGCCTCTACATCTCCGTGGGACCTTTATATACTTCAATAACGTAATATAACCTAACCTAAACCAACCTAACATATCGGCGGTAATATTTGAAAACATACCTGGCGAGTTGGCCTCTACTTCTCCGTGGGACCTTTATATATATCAATAACGTGATATAACCTAACCTAACCCAACCTGACATCTCGGCGGTAATATTTGGCAACATTCCAGGCTTGTTGGCCTCTACGTCCCCGTGGGACCTTTATATACATGAATAACGTAATATATCGTAACCTAACCCAACCTAACGTCTCGGGGTATCATTTAACCATATTCCTTGATTGTCGGGCCCTACTTCTCGGTGGGAACACTGTATACGTCTATGACGGAATACAACCTAACCTAAGCCAGCTAACATCTCGGCGGTAATATTTGACAACATTCCTGGCGAGTTGGCCTCTACGTCTCCGTGGGACCTTTATATACATCAATAACACATTATAAGCTAACCTAACCCAATCTAACATCTCGGCGGTAATATTTGACCACATTCCTGGCTTGTTGGCCTCTACGTCTCCGTGGGACATTTATATACATCAATGAAGTAATATAACCTAACCTAACCCAACCTATCATCTCGGCGGTAATATTTGACAATATTCCTGGCGAGTTGGCCTCTACGTCTCCGTGGGACCTTTATATACATCAATAACGTAATATAACCTAACCTAACCCAACCTATCATTTCGGCGGTAATATTTGACAACATTCCTGACGAGTTGGCCTCTACGTCTCCGTGGGAAATTCATATACATTAATAACGTAATATAACGTAACCTAACCAACCTAACCTCTTGGGGTACCATTTAACCACATTCCTTGATTGTCGGGCCCTACTTCTCGGTGGGAACACTGTATACGTCTATGACGTTATACAACCTAACCTAAACCAACCTACCATCTCGGCGGTAATATTTGACAACATTCCTGACGAGTTGGCCTCTACGTCTCCGTAGGAACTTCATATACATCAATAACGTAATATAAGCTGACCTAACCCAACCTAACATCTCGGCGGTAATATTTGACAACATTCCTGGCGAGTTGGCCTCTACGTCTCCGTGGGACCTTTATATACATCAATAACGTAATATAACTTAACCTAACCCAACCTATCATTTCGGCGGTAAAATTTGACCACATTCCTGGCTTGTTGGCCTCTACGTCTCCGTGGGACGTTTATATACATCAATAACACATTATAAGCTAACCTAACCCAATCTAACACCTCGGCGTTAATATTTGACCACATTCCTGGCTTGTTGGCCGCTACCTCTCCGTGGGACATTTATATACATCAATGAAGTAATATAACCTAACCTAACCCAACCTATCATCTCGGCGGTAATATTTGACAATATTCCTGGCGAGTTGGCCTCTACGTCTCCGTGGGACCTTTATATACATCAATAACGTAATATAACCTAACCTAACCCAACCTATCATCTCGGCGGTAATATTTGACCATATTCCTGGCGAGTTGGCCTCTACGTCTCCGTTGGACCTTCATATACATCAATAACGTAATATAACTTAACCTAAACCAACCTAACCTCTCGGGGTACCATTTAACCACATTCCTTGATTGTCGGGCCCTACTTCTCGGTGGGAACACTGTATACGTCTATGACGTTATACAACCTAACCTAAACCAACCTACCATCTCGGCGGTAATATTTGACAACTTTCCTGACGATTTGGCCTCTACGTCTCCGTGGGAACTTCATATACATCAATAACGTAACATAACCTAACCTAACCCAACCTAACATCTCGGCGGTAATATTTGACAACATTCCTGGCGAGTTGGCCTCTACGTCTCCGTGGGACCTTTATATACATCAGTAACGTAATATAACCTAGCCTAACCCAACCTATCATCTCGGCGGTAATATTTGACAACATTCCTGGCGAGTTGGCCTCTACGTCGCCGTGGGACCTTTATATACATCAATAACATATTATAAGCTAACCTAACCCAATCTAACATCTCGTCGGTAATATCTGACCACATTCCTGGCTTGTTGGCCTCTACGTCTCCGTGGGACATTTATATACATCAATGAAGTAATATAACCTAACCTAACCCAACCTATCATCTCGGCGGTAATATTTGACAATATTCCTGGCGAGTTGGCCTCTACGTCTCCGTGGGACCTTTATATATATCAATAACGTAATATAACCTAACCTAACCCAACCTATCATTTCGGCGGTAAAATTTGACAACATTTCTGGCGAGTTCGCCTCTACGTCTCCGTGGGACCTTTATATACATGAATAACGTAATATAACGTAACCTAACCCAACCTAACCTCTCGGGGTACCATTTAACCACATTCCTTGATTGTCGGGCCCTACTTCTCGGTGGGAAGACTGTGTACGTCTATGACGTAATACAAGCTAACCTAAGCCAACCTAACTTCTCGGCGGTAATATATGACAACATTCCTGGCGAGTTAGCCTCTACGTCTCCGTGGGACCTTTATATATATCAATAACGTAATATAAACTAACCTAACCCAACCTATCACTTCGGCGGTAAAATTTGACAACATTTCTGGCGAGTTCGCCTCTACGTCTCCGTGGGACCTTTATATACATGAATAACGTAATATAACATAACCTAACCCAACATAACCTCTCGGGGTACCATTTAACCACATTCCTTGATTGTCGGGCCCTACTTCTCGGTGGGAGGACTGTATACGTCTATGACGTAATACAACCTAACCTAAGCCAACCTAACTTCTCGGCGGTAATATTTGACATCATTCCTGGCGAGTTGGCCTCTACGTCTCCGTGGGACCTTTATATACAACAATAACGTAATATAACCTAACCTAAGCCAACCTATCATTTCGGCGGTAATATTTAACCACATTCCTGGCTTGTTGGCCTCTACTTCTCCGTGGGACCTTTATATACATCAATAACGTAATATAACCTAACCTAACCCAACCTAACACCTCGGCGGTAATATTTGACCACATACCTGGCTTGTTGGCCTCTACATCTCCGTGGGACCTTTATATACTTCAATAACGTAATATAACCTAACCTAACCCAACCTAACATATCGGCGGTAATATTTGAAAACATACCTGGCGAGTTGGCCTCTACTTCTCCGTGGGACCTTTATATATATCAATAACGTGATATAACCTAACCTAACCCAACCTGACATCTCGGCGGTAATATTTGGCAACATTCCAGGCTTGTTGGGCTCTACGTCCCCGTGGGACCTTTATATACATCAATAACATATTATAAGCTAACCTAACCCAATCTAACATCTCGGCGGTAATATCTGACCACATTCCTGGCTTGTTGGCCTCTACGTCTCCGTGGGACATTTATATACATCAATGAAGTAATATAACCTAACCTAACCCAACCTATCATCTCGGCGGTAATATTTGACAATATTCCTGGCGAGTTTTCCTCTACGTCTCCGTGGGACCTTTATATATATCAATAACGTAATATAACCTAACCTAACCCAACCTATCATTTCGGCGGTAAAATTTGACAACATTTCTGGCGAGTTCGCCTCTACGTCTCCGTGGGACCTTTATATACATGAATAACGTAATATAACGTAACCTAACCCAACCTAACCTCTCGGGGTACCATTTAACCACATTCCTTGATTGTCGGGCCCTACTTCTCGGTGGGAAGACTGTGTACGTCTATGACGTAATACAACCTAACCTAAACCAACCTACCATCTCGGCGGTAATATTTGACAACATTCCTGGCGAGTTGGCCTCTACGTCTCCGTGGGACCTTTATATACATCAGTAACGTAATATAACCTAGCCTAACCCAACCTATCATCTCGGCGGTAATATTTGACAACATTCCTGGCGAGTTGGCCTCTACGTCGCCGTGGGACCTTTATATACATCAATAACATATTATAAGCTAACCTAACCCAATCTAACATCTCGGCGGTAATATCTGACCACATTCCTGGCTTGTTGGCCTCTACGTCTCCGTGGGACATTTATATGCATCAATGAAGTAATATAACCTAACCTAACCCAACCTATCATCTCGGCGGTAATATTTGACAACATTCCTGGCGAGTTGGCCTCTACGTCTCCGTGGGACCTTTATATACATCAGTAACGTAATATAACCTAGCCTAACCCAACCTATCATCTCGGCGGTAATATTTGACAACATTCCTGGCGAGTTGGCCTCTACGTCGCCGTGGGACCATTATATACATCAATAACATATTATAAGCTAACCTAACCCAATCTAACATCTCGGCGGTAATATCTGACCACATTCCTGGCTTGTTGGCCTCTACGTCTCCGTGGGACATTTATATACATCAATGAAGTAATATAACCTAACCTAACCCAACCTAACATCTCGGCGGTAATATTTGACAACATTCCTGGCGAGTTAGCCTCTACGTCTCCGTGGGACCTTTATATATATCAATAACGTAATATAAACTAACCTAACCCAACCTATCACTTCGGCGGTAAAATTTGACAACATTTCTGGCGAGTTCGCCTCTACGTCTCCGTGGGACCTTTATATACATGAATAACGTAATATAACATAACCTAACCCAACCTAACCTCTCGGGGTACCATTTAACCACATTCCTTGATTGTCGGGCCCTACTTCTCGGTGGGAAGACTGTATACGTCTATGACGTAATACAACCTAACCTAAGCCAACCTAACTTCTCGGCGGTAATATTTGACATAATTCCTGGCGAGTTGGCCTCTACGTCTCCGTGGGACCTTTATATACATCAATAACGTAATATAACCTAACCTAAGCCAACCTATCATTTCGGCGGTAATATTTAACCACATTCCTGGCTTGTTGGCCTCTACTTCTCCGTGGGACCTTTATATACATCAATAACGTAATATAACCTAACCTAACCCAACCTAACACCTCGGCGGTAATATTTGACCACATTCCTGGCTTGTTGGCCTCTACATCTCCGTGGGACCTTTATATACTTCAATAACGTAATATAACCTAACCTAAACCAACCTAACATATCGGCGGTAATATTTGAAAACATACCTGGCGAGTTGGCCTCTACTTCTCCGTGGGACCTTTATATATATCAATAACGTGATATAACCTAACCTAACCCAACCTGACATCTCGGCGGTAATATTTGGCAACATTCCAGGCTTGTTGGCCTCTACGTCCCCGTGGGACCTTTATATACATGAATAACGTAATATATCGTAACCTAACCCAACCTAACGTCTCGGGGTATCATTTAACCATATTCCTTGATTGTCGGGCCCTACTTCTCGGTGGGAACACTGTATACGTCTATGACGGAATACAACCTAACCTAAGCCAGCTAACATCTCGGCGGTAATATTTGACAACATTCCTGGCGAGTTGGCCTCTACGTCTCCGTGGGACCTTTATATACATCAATAACACATTATAAGCTAACCTAACCCAATCTAACATCTCGGCGGTAATATTTGACCACATTCCTGGCTTGTTGGCCTCTACGTCTCCGTGGGACATTTATATACATCAATGAAGTAATATAACCTAACCTAACCCAACCTATCATCTCGGCGGTAATATTTGACAATATTCCTGGCGAGTTGGCCTCTACGTCTCCGTGGGACCTTTATATACATCAATAACGTAATATAACCTAACCTAACCCAACCTATCATTTCGGCGGTAATATTTGACAACATTCCTGACGAGTTGGCCTCTACGTCTCCGTGGGAAATTCATATACATTAATAACGTAATATAACGTAACCTAACCAACCTAACCTCTTGGGGTACCATTTAACCACATTCCTTGATTGTCGGGCCCTACTTCTCGGTGGGAACACTGTATACGTCTATGACGTTATACAACCTAACCTAAACCAACCTACCATCTCGGCGGTAATATTTGACAACATTCCTGACGAGTTGGCCTCTACGTCTCCGTAGGAACTTCATATACATCAATAACGTAATATAAGCTGACCTAACCCAACCTAACATCTCGGCGGTAATATTTGACAACATTCCTGGCGAGTTGGCCTCTACGTCTCCGTGGGACCTTTATATACATCAATAACGTAATATAACTTAACCTAACCCAACCTATCATTTCGGCGGTAAAATTTGACCACATTCCTGGCTTGTTGGCCTCTACGTCTCCGTGGGACGTTTATATACATCAATAACACATTATAAGCTAACCTAACCCAATCTAACACCTCGGCGTTAATATTTGACCACATTCCTGGCTTGTTGGCCGCTACCTCTCCGTGGGACATTTATATACATCAATGAAGTAATATAACCTAACCTAACCCAACCTATCATCTCGGCGGTAATATTTGACAATATTCCTGGCGAGTTGGCCTCTACGTCTCCGTGGGACCTTTATATACATCAATAACGTAATATAACCTAACCTAACCCAACCTATCATCTCGGCGGTAATATTTGACCATATTCCTGGCGAGTTGGCCTCTACGTCTCCGTTGGACCTTCATATACATCAATAACGTAATATAACTTAACCTAAACCAACCTAACCTCTCGGGGTACCATTTAACCACATTCCTTGATTGTCGGGCCCTACTTCTCGGTGGGAACACTGTATACGTCTATGACGTTATACAACCTAACCTAAACCAACCTACCATCTCGGCGGTAATATTTGACAACTTTCCTGACGATTTGGCCTCTACGTCTCCGTGGGAACTTCATATACATCAATAACGTAACATAACCTAACCTAACCCAACCTAACATCTCGGCGGTAATATTTGACAACATTCCTGGCGAATTGGCCTCTACGTCTCCGTGGGACCTTTATATACATCAGTAACGTAATATAACCTAGCCTAACCCAACCTATCATCTCGGCGGTAATATTTGACAACATTCCTGGCGAGTTGGCCTCTACGTCGCCGTGGGACCTTTATATACATCAATAACATATTATAAGCTAACCTAACCCAATCTAACATCTCGTCGGTAATATCTGACCACATTCCTGGCTTGTTGGCCTCTACGTCTCCGTGGGACATTTATATACATCAATGAAGTAATATAACCTAACCTAACCCAACCTATCATCTCGGCGGTAATATTTGACAATATTCCTGGCGAGTTGGCCTCTACGTCTCCGTGGGACCTTTATATATATCAATAACGTAATATAACCTAACCTAACCCAACCTATCATTTCGGCGGTAAAATTTGACAACATTTCTGGCGAGTTCGCCTCTACGTCTCCGTGGGACCTTTATATACATGAATAACGTAATATAACGTAACCTAACCCAACCTAACCTCTCGGGGTACCATTTAACCACATTCCTTGATTGTCGGGCCCTACTTCTCGGTGGGAAGACTGTGTACGTCTATGACGTAATACAAGCTAACCTAAGCCAACCTAACTTCTCGGCGGTAATATATGACAACATTCCTGGCGAGTTGGCCTCTACGTCTCCGTGGGAACTTTATATACATTAATAACGTAATATAACGTAACCTAACCCACCTAACCTCTCGGGGTACCATTTAACCACATTCCTTGATTGTCGGGCCCTACTTCTCGGTGGGAACACTGTATACGTCTATGACATAATACAACCTAACCTAAACCAACCTACCATCTCGGCGGTAATATTGGACAACATTCCTGACGAGTTGGCCTCTACGTCTCCGTGGGAACTTCATATACATCAATAACGTAATATAACCTAACCTAACCCAACCTAACATCTCGGCGGTAATATTTGACAACATTCCTGGCGAGTTAGCCTCTACGTCTCCGTGGGACCTTTATATATATCAATAACGTAATATAACCTAACCTAACCCAACCTATCATTTCGGCGGTAAAATTTGACAACATTTCTGGCGAGTTCGCCTCTACGTCTCCGTGGGACCTTTATATACATGAATAACGTAATATAACATAACCTAACCCAACCTAACCTCTCGGGGTACCATTTAACCACATTCCTTGATTGTCGGGCCCTACTTCTCGGTGGGAAGACTGTATACGTCTATGACGTAATACAACCTAACCTAAGCCAACCTAACTTCTCGGCGGTAATATTTGACATCATTCCTGGCGAGTTGGCCTCTACGTCTCCGTGGGACCTTTATATACATCAATAACGTAATATAACCTAACCTAAGCCAACCTATCATTTCGGCGGTAATATTTAACCACATTCCTGGCTTGTTGGCCTCTACTTCTCCGTGGGACCTTTATATACATCAATAACGTAATATAACCTAACCTAACCCAACCTAACACCTCGGCGGTAATATTTGACCACATTCCTGGCTTGTTGGCCTCTACATCTCCGTGGGACCTTTATATACTTCAATAACGTAATATAACCTAACCTAACCCAACCTGACATATCGGCGGTAATATTTGAAAACATACCTGGCGAGTTGGCCTCTACTTCTCCGTTGGACCTTTATATATATCAATAACGTGATATAACCTAACCTAACCCAACCTGACATCTCGGCGGTAATATTTGGCAACATTCCAGGCTTGTTGGCCTCTACGTCCCCGTGGGACCTTTATATACATGAATAACGTAATATATCGTAACCTAACCCAACCTAACTTCTCGGGGTACCATTTAACCATATTCCTTGATTGTCGGGCCCTACTTCTCGGTGGGAACACTGTATACGTCTATGACGTTATTCAACCTAACCTAAACCAACCTACCATCTCGGCGGTAATATTTGACAACATTCCTGACGAGTTGGCCTCTACGTCTCCGTGGGAACTTCATATACATCAATAACGTAATATAACCTAACCTAATCCAACCTAACATCTCGGCGGTAATATTTGACAACATTGCTGGCGAGTTGGCCTCTACGTCTCCGTGGGACCTTTATATACATCAATAACGTAATATAACTTAACCTAACCCAACCTATCATTTCGGCGGTAATATTTGACCACATTCCTTGCTTGTTGGCCTCTACGTCTCCGTGGGACCTTTATATACATCAATAACATATTATAAGCTAACCTAACCCAATCTAACATCTCGGCGGTAATATCTGACCACATTCCTGGCTTGTTGGCCTCTACGTCTCCGTGGGACATTTATATACATCAATGAAGTAATATAACCTAACCTAACCCAACCTATCATCTCGGCGGTAATATTTGACAATATTCCTGGCGAGTTGGCCTCTACGTCTCCGTGGGACCTTTATATATATCAATAACGTAATATAACCTAACCTAACCCAACATATCATTTCGGCGGTAAAATTTGACAATATTTCTGGCGAGTTCGCCTCTACGTCTCCGTGGGACCTTTATATACATGAATAACGTAATATAACGTAACCTAACCCAACCTAACCTCTCGGGGTACCATTTAACCACATTCCTTGATTGTCGGGCCCTACTTCTCGGTGGGAAGACTGTGTACGTCTATGACGTAATACAACCTAACCTAAGCCAACCTAACTTCTCGGCGGTAATATATGACAACATTCCTGGCGAGTTGGCCTCTACGTCTCCGTGGGACCTTTATATACATTAATAACGTAATATAACGTAACCTAACCCACCTAACCTCTCGGGGTACCATTTAACCACATTCCTTGGTTGTCGGGCCCTACTTCTCGGTGGGAACACTGTATACGTCTATGACATAATACAACCTAACCTCAACCAACCTACCATCTCGGCGGTAATATTGGACAACATTCCTGACGAGTTGGCCTCTACGTCTCCGTGGGAACTTCATATACATCAATAACGTAATATAACCTAACCTAACCCAACCTAACATCTCGGCGGTAATATTTGACAACATTCCTGGCGAGTTAGCCTCTACGTCTCCGTGGGACCTTTATATATATCAATAACGTAATATAAACTAACCTAACCCAACCTATCATTTCGGCGGTAAAATTTGACAACATTTCTGGCGAGTTCGCCTCTACGTCTCCGTGGGACCTTTATATACATGAATAACGTAATATAACATAACCTAACCCAACCTAACCTCTCGGGGTACCATTTAACCACATTCCTTGATTGTCGGGCCCTACTTCTCGGTGGGAAGACTGTATACGTCTATGACGTAATACAACCTAACCTAAGCCAACCTAACTTCTCGGCGGTAATATTTGACATCATTCCTGGCGAGTTGGCCTCTACGTCTCCGTGGGACCTTTATATACATCAATAACGTAATATAACCTAACCTAAGCCAACCTATCATTTCGGCGGTAATATTTAACCACATTCCTGGCTTGTTGGCCTCTACTTCTCCGTGGGACCTTTATATACATCAATAACGTAATATAACCTAACCTAACCCAACCTAACACCTCGGCGGTAATATTTGACCACATTCCTGGCTTGTTGGCCTCTACATCTCCGTGGGACCTTTATATACTTCAATAACGTAATATAACCTAACCTAAACCAACCTAACATATCGGCGGTAATATTTGAAAACATACCTGGCGAGTTGGCCTCTACTTCTCCGTGGGACCTTTATATATATCAATAACGTGATATAACCTAACCTAACCCAACCTGACATCTCGGCGGTAATATTTGGCAACATTCCAGGCTTGTTGGCCTCTACGTCCCCGTGGGACCTTTATATACATGAATAACGTAATATATCGTAACCTAACCCAACCTAACTTCTCGGGGTATCATTTAACCATATTCCTTGATTGTCGGGCCCTACTTCTCGGTGGGAACACTGTATACGTCTATGACGGAATACAACCTAACCTAAGCCAGCTAACATCTCGGCGGTAATATTTGACAACATTCCTGGCGAGTTGGCCTCTACGTCTCCGTGGGACCTTTATATACATCAATAACACATTATAAGCTAACCTAACCCAATCTAACATCTCGGCGGTAATATTTGACCACATTCCTGGCTTGTTGGCCTCTACGTCTCCGTGGGACATTTATATACATCAATGAAGTAATATAACCTAACCTAACCCAACCTATCATCTCGGCGGTAATATTTGACAATATTCCTGGCGAGTTGGCCTCTACGTCTCCGTGGGACCTTTATATACATCAATAACGTAATATAACCTAACCTAACCCAACCTATCATTTCGGCGGTAATATTTGACAACATTCCTGACGAGTTGGCCTCTACGTCTCCGTGGGAAATTCATATACAATAATAACGTAATATAACGTAACCTAACCAACCTAACCTCTTGGGGTACCATTTAACCACATTCCTTGATTGTCGGGCCCTACTTCTCGGTGGGAACACTGTATACGTCTATGACGTTATACAACCTAACCTAAACCAACCTACCATCTCGGCGGTAATATTTGACAACATTCCTGACGAGTTGGTCTCTACGTCTCCGTAGGAACTTCATATACATCAATAACGTAATATAACCTGACCTAACCCAACCTAACATCTCGGCGGTAATATTTGACAACATTCCTGGCGAGTTGGCCTCTACGTCTCCGTGGGACCTTTATATACATCAATAACGTAATATAACTTAACCTAACCCAACCTATCATTTCGGCGGTAAAATTTGACCACATTCCTGGCTTGTTGGCCTCTACGTCTCCGTGGGACCTTTATATACATCAATAACACATTATAAGCTAACCTAACCCAATCTAACACCTCGGCGTTAATATTTGACCACATTCCTGGCTTGTTGGCCGCTACCTCTCCGTGGGACATTTATATACATCAATGAAGTAATATAACCTAACCTAACCCAACCTATCATCTCGGCGGTAATATTTGACAATATTCCTGGCGAGTTGGCCTCTACGTCTCCGTGGGACCTTTATATACATCAATAACGTAATATAACCTAACCTAACCCAACCTATCATCTCGGCGGTAATATTTGACCATATTCCTGGCGAGTTGGCCTCTACGTCTCCGTTGGACCTTCATATACATCAATAACGTAATATAACTTAACCTAAACCAACCTAACCTCTCGGGGTACCATTTAACCACATTCCTTGATTGTCGGGCCCTACTTCTCGGTGGGAACACTGTATACGTCTATGACGTTATACAACCTAACCTAAACCAACCTACCATCTCGGCGGTAATATTTGACAACTTTCCTTACGATTTGGCCTCTACGTCTCCGTGGGAACTTCATATACATCAATAACGTAACATAACCTAACCTAACCCAACCTAACATCTCGGCGGTAATATTTGACAACATTCCTGGCGAGTTGGCCTCTACGTCTCCGTGGGACCTTTATATACATCAGTAACGTAATATAACCTAGCCTAACCCAACCTATCATCTCGGCGGTAATATTTGACAACATTCCTGGCGAGTTGGCCTCTACGTCGCCGTGGGACCTTTATATACATCAATAACATATTATAAGCTAACCTAACCCAATCTAACATCTCGGCGGTAATATCTGACCACATTCCTGGCTTGTTGGCCTCTACGTCTCCGTGGGACATTTATATACATCAATGAAGTAATATAACCTAACCTAACCCAACCTATCATCTCGGCGGTAATATTTGACAATATTCCTGGCGAGTTGGCCTCTACGTCTCCGTGGGATCTTTATATATATCAATAACGTAATATAACCTAACCTAACCCAACCTATCATTTCGGCGGTAAAATTTGACAACATTTCTGGCGAGTTCGCCTCTACGTCTCCGTGGGACCTTTATATACATGAATAACGTAATATAACGTAACCTAACCCAACCTAACCTCTCGGGGTACCATTTAACCACATTCCTTGATTGTCGGGCCCTACTTCTCGGTGGGAAGACTGTGTACGTCTATGACGTAATACAAGCTAACCTAAGCCAACCTAACTTCTCGGCGGTAATATATGACAACATTCCTGGCGAGTTGGCCTCTACGTCTCCGTGGGAACTTTATATACATTAATAACGTAATATAACGTAACCTAACCCACCTAACCTCTCGGGGTACCATTTAACCACATTCCTTGATTGTCGGGCCCTACTTCTCGGTGGGAACACTGTATACGTCTATGACATAATACAACCTAACCTAAACCAACCTACCATCTCGGCGGTAATATTGGACAACATTCCTGACGAGTTGGCCTCTACGTCTCCGTGGGAACTTCATATACATCAATAACGTAATATAACCTAACCTAACCCAACCTAACATCTCGGCGGTAATATTTGACAACATTCCTGGCGAGTTAGCCTCTACGTCTCCGTGGGACCTTTATATATATCAATAACGTAATATAACCTAACCTAACCCAACCTATCATTTCGGCGGTAAAATTTGACAACATTTCTGGCGAGTTCGCCTCTACGTCTCCGTGGGACCTTTATATACATGAATAACGTAATATAACATAACCTAACCCAACCTAACCTCTCGGGGTACCATTTAACCACATTCCTTGATTGTCGGGCCCTACTTCTCGGTGGGAAGACTGTATACGTCTATGACGTAATACAACCTAACCTAAGCCAACCTAACTTCTCGGCGGTAATATTTGACATCATTCCTGGCGAGTTGGCCTCTACGTCTCCGTGGGACCTTTATATACATCAATAACGTAATATAACCTAACCTAAGCCAACCTATCATTTCGGCGGTAATATTTAACCACATTCCTGGCTTGTTGGCCTCTACTTCTCCGTGGGACCTTTATATACATCAATAACGTAATATAACCTAACCTAACCCAACCTAACACCTCGGCGGTAATATTTGACCACATTCCTGGCTTGTTGGCCTCTACATCTCCGTGGGACCTTTATATACTTCAATAACGTAATATAACCTAACCTAACCCAACCTGACATATCGGCGGTAATATTTGAAAACATACCTGGCGAGTTGGCCTCTACTTCTCCGTTGGACCTTTATATATATCAATAACGTGATATAACCTAACCTAACCCAACCTGACATCTCGGCGGTAATATTTGGCAACATTCCAGGCTTGTTGGCCTCTACGTCCCCGTGGGACCTTTATATACATGAATAACGTAATATATCGTAACCTAACCCAACCTAACTTCTCGGGGTACCATTTAACCATATTCCTTGATTGTCGGGCCCTACTTCTCGGTGGGAACACTGTATACGTCTATGACGTTATTCAACCTAACCTAAACCAACCTACCATCTCGGCGGTAATATTTGACAACATTCCTGACGAGTTGGCCTCTACGTCTCCGTGGGAACTTCATATACATCAATAACGTAATATAACCTAACCTAATCCAACCTAACATCTCGGCGGTAATATTTGACAACATTGCTGGCGAGTTGGCCTCTACGTCTCCGTGGGACCTTTATATACATCAATAACGTAATATAACTTAACCTAACCCAACCTATCATTTCGGCGGTAATATTTGACCACATTCCTTGCTTGTTGGCCTCTACGTCTCCGTGGGACCTTTATATACATCAATAACATATTATAAGCTAACCTAACCCAATCTAACATCTCGGCGGTAATATCTGACCACATTCCTGGCTTGTTGGCCTCTACGTCTCCGTGGGACATTTATATACATCAATGAAGTAATATAACCTAACCTAACCCAACCTATCATCTCGGCGGTAATATTTGACAATATTCCTGGCGAGTTGGCCTCTACGTCTCCGTGGGACCTTTATATATATCAATAACGTAATATAACCTAACCTAACCCAACATATCATTTCGGCGGTAAAATTTGACAATATTTCTGGCGAGTTCGCCTCTACGTCTCCGTGGGACCTTTATATACATGAATAACGTAATATAACGTAACCTAACCCAACCTAACCTCTCGGGGTACCATTTAACCACATTCCTTGATTGTCGGGCCCTACTTCTCGGTGGGAAGACTGTGTACGTCTATGACGTAATACAACCTAACCTAAGCCAACCTAACTTCTCGGCGGTAATATATGACAACATTCCTGGCGAGTTGGCCTCTACGTCTCCGTGGGACCTTTATATACATTAATAACGTAATATAACGTAACCTAACCCACCTAACCTCTCGGGGTACCATTTAACCACATTCCTTGGTTGTCGGGCCCTACTTCTCGGTGGGAACACTGTATACGTCTATGACATAATACAACCTAACCTCAACCAACCTACCATCTCGGCGGTAATATTGGACAACATTCCTGACGAGTTGGCCTCTACGTCTCCGTGGGAACTTCATATACATCAATAACGTAATATAACCTAACCTAACCCAACCTAACATCTCGGCGGTAATATTTGACAACATTCCTGGCGAGTTAGCCTCTACGTCTCCGTGGGACCTTTATATATATCAATAACGTAATATAAACTAACCTAACCCAACCTATCATTTCGGCGGTAAAATTTGACAACATTTCTGGCGAGTTCGCCTCTACGTCTCCGTGGGACCTTTATATACATGAATAACGTAATATAACATAACCTAACCCAACCTAACCTCTCGGGGTACCATTTAACCACATTCCTTGATTGTCGGGCCCTACTTCTCGGTGGGAAGACTGTATACGTCTATGACGTAATACAACCTAACCTAAGCCAACCTAACTTCTCGGCGGTAATATTTGACATCATTCCTGGCGAGTTGGCCTCTACGTCTCCGTGGGACCTTTATATACATCAATAACGTAATATAACCTAACCTAAGCCAACCTATCATTTCGGCGGTAATATTTAACCACATTCCTGGCTTGTTGGCCTCTACTTCTCCGTGGGACCTTTATATACATCAATAACGTAATATAACCTAACCTAACCCAACCTAACACCTCGGCGGTAATATTTGACCACATTCCTGGCTTGTTGGCCTCTACATCTCCGTGGGACCTTTATATACTTCAATAACGTAATATAACCTAACCTAAACCAACCTAACATATCGGCGGTAATATTTGAAAACATACCTGGCGAGTTGGCCTCTACTTCTCCGTGGGACCTTTATATATATCAATAACGTGATATAACCTAACCTAACCCAACCTGACATCTCGGCGGTAATATTTGGCAACATTCCAGGCTTGTTGGCCTCTACGTCCCCGTGGGACCTTTATATACATGAATAACGTAATATATCGTAACCTAACCCAACCTAACTTCTCGGGGTATCATTTAACCATATTCCTTGATTGTCGGGCCCTACTTCTCGGTGGGAACACTGTATACGTCTATGACGGAATACAACCTAACCTAAGCCAGCTAACATCTCGGCGGTAATATTTGACAACATTCCTGGCGAGTTGGCCTCTACGTCTCCGTGGGACCTTTATATACATCAATAACACATTATAAGCTAACCTAACCCAATCTAACATCTCGGCGGTAATATTTGACCACATTCCTGGCTTGCTGGCCTCTACGTCTCCGTGGGACATTTATATACATCAATGAAGTAATATAACCTAACCTAACCCAACCTATCATCTCGGCGGTAATATTTGACAATATTCCTGGCGAGTTGGCCTCTACGTCTCCGTGGGACCTTTATATACATCAATAACGTAATATAACCTAACCTAACCCAACCTATCATTTCGGCGGTAATATTTGACAACATTCCTGACGAGTTGGCCTCTACGTCTCCGTGGGAAATTCATATACAATAATAACGTAATATAACGTAACCTAACCAACCTAACCTCTTGGGGTACCATTTAACCACATTCCTTGATTGTCGGGCCCTACTTCTCGGTGGGAACACTGTATACGTCTATGACGTTATACAACCTAACCTAAACCAACCTACCATCTCGGCGGTAATATTTGACAACATTCCTGACGAGTTGGTCTCTACGTCTCCGTAGGAACTTCATATACATCAATAACGTAATATAACCTGACCTAACCCAACCTAACATCTCGGCGGTAATATTTGACAACATTCCTGGCGAGTTGGCCTCTACGTCTCCGTGGGACCTTTATATACATCAATAACGTAATATAACCTAACCTAACCCAACCTATCATCTCGGCGGTAATATTTGACCATATTCCTGGCGAGTTGGCCTCTACGTCTCCGTTGGACCTTCATATACATCAATAACGTAATATAACTTAACCTAAACCAACCTAACCTCTCGGGGTACCATTTAACCACATTCCTTGATTGTCGGGCCCTACTTCTCGGTGGGAACACTGTATACGTCTATGACGTTATACAACCTAACCTAAACCAACCTACCATCTCGGCGGTAATATTTGACAACTTTCCTTACGATTTGGCCTCTACGTCTCCGTGGGAACTTCATATACATCAATAACGTAACATAACCTAACCTAACCCAACCTAACATCTCGGCGGTAATATTTGACAACATTCCTGGCGAGTTGGCCTCTACGTCTCCGTGGGACCTTTATATACATCAGTAACGTAATATAACCTAGCCTAACCCAACCTATCATCTCGGCGGTAATATTTGACAACATTCCTGGCGAGTTGGCCTCTACGTCGCCGTGGGACCTTTATATACATCAATAACATATTATAAGCTAACCTAACCCAATCTAACATCTCGGCGGTAATATCTGACCACATTCCTGGCTTGTTGGCCTCTACGTCTCCGTGGGACATTTATATACATCAATGAAGTAATATAACCTAACCTAACCCAACCTATCATCTCGGCGGTAATATTTGACAATATTCCTGGCGAGTTGGCCTCTACGTCTCCGTGGGATCTTTATATATATCAATAACGTAATATAACCTAACCTAACCCAACCTATCATTTCGGCGGTAAAATTTGACAACATTTCTGGCGAGTTCGCCTCTACGTCTCCGTGGGACCTTTATATACATGAATAACGTAATATAACGTAACCTAACCCAACCTAACCTCTCGGGGTACCATTTAACCACATTCCTTGATTGTCGGGCCCTACTTCTCGGTGGGAAGACTGTGTACGTCTATGACATAATACAAGCTAACCTAAGCCAACCTAACTTCTCGGCGGTAATATATGACAACATTCCTGGCGAGTTGGCCTCTACGTCTCCGTGGGAACTTTATATACATTAATAACGTAATATAACGTAACCTAACCCACCTAACCTCTCGGGGTACCATTTAACCACATTCCTTGATTGTCGGGCCCTACTTCTCGGTGGGAACACTGTATACGTCTATGACATAATACAACCTAACCTAAACCAACCTACCATCTCGGCGGTAATATTGGACAACATTCCTGACGAGTTGGCCTCTACGTCTCCGTGGGAACTTCATATACATCAATAACGTAATATAACCTAACCTAACCCAACCTAACATCTCGGCGGTAATATTTGACAACATTCCTGGCGAGTTAGCCTCTACGTCTCCGTGGGACCTTTATATATATCAATAACGTAATATAACCTAACCTAACCCAACCTATCATTTCGGCGGTAAAATTTGACAACATTTCTGGCGAGTTCGCCTCTACGTCTCCGTGGGACCTTTATATACATGAATAACGTAATATAACATAACCTAACCCAACCTAACCTCTCGGGGTACCATTTAACCACATTCCTTGATTGTCGGGCCCTACTTCTCGGTGGGAAGACTGTATACGTCTATGACGTAATACAACCTAACCTAAGCCAACCTAACTTCTCGGCGGTAATATTTGACATCATTCCTGGCGAGTTGGCCTCTACGTCTCCGTGGGACCTTTATATACATCAATAACGTAATATAACCTAACCTAAGCCAACCTATCATTTCGGCGGTAATATTTAACCACATTCCTGGCTTGTTGGCCTCTACTTCTCCGTGGGACCTTTATATACATCAATAACGTAATATAACCTAACCTAACCCAACCTAACACCTCGGCGGTAATATTTGACCACATTCCTGACTTGTTGGCCTCTACATCTCCGTGGGACCTTTATATACTTCAATAACGTAATATAACCTAACCTAAACCAACCTAACATATCGGCGGTAATATTTGAAAACATACCTGGCGAGTTGGCCTCTACTTCTCCGTGGGACCTTTATATATATCAATAACGTGATATAACCTAACCTAACCCAACCTGACATCTCGGCGGTAATATTTGGCAACATTCCAGGCTTGTTGGCCTCTACGTCCCCGTGGGACCTTTATATACATGAATAACGTAATATATCTTAACCTAACCCAACCTAACTTCTCGGGGTATCATTTAACCATATTCCTTGATTGTCGGGCCCTACTTCTCGGTGGGAACACTGTATACGTCTATGACGGAATACAACCTAACCTAAGCCAGCTAACATCTCGGCGGTAATATTTGACAACATTCCTGGCGAGTTGGCCTCTACGTCTCCGTGGGACCTTTATATACATCAATAACACATTATAAGCTAACCTAACCCAATCTAACATCTCGGCGGTAATATTTGACCACATTCCTGGCTTGTTGGCCTCTACGTCTCCGTGGGACATTTATATACATCAATGAAGTAATATAACCTAACCTAACCCAACCTATCATCTCGGCGGTAATATTTGACAATATTCCTGGCGAGTTGGCCTCTACGTCTCCGTGGGACCTTTATATACATCAATAACGTAATATAACCTAACCTAACCCAACCTATCATTTCGGCGGTAATATTTGACAACATTCCTGACGAGTTGGCCTCTACGTCTCCGTGGGAAATTCATATACATTAATAACGTAATATAACGTAACCTAACCAACCTAACCTCTTGGGGTACCATTTAACCACATTCCTTGATTGTCGGGCCCTACTTCTCGGTGGGAACACTGTATACGTCTATGACGTTATACAACCTAACCTAAACCAACCTACCATCTCGGCGGTAATATTTGACAACATTCCTGACGAGTTGGTCTCTACGTCTCCGTAGGAACTTCATATACATCAATAACGTAATATAACCTGACCTAACCCAACCTAACATCTCGGCGGTAATATTTGACAACATTCCTGGCGAGTTGGCCTCTACGTCTCCGTGGGACCTTTATATACATCAATAACGTAATATAACTTAACCTAACCCAACCTATCATTTCGGCGGTAAAATTTGACCACATTCCTGGCTTGTTGGCCTCTACGTCTCCGTGGGACCTTTATATACATCAATAACACATTATAAGCTAACCTAACCCAATCTAACACCTCGGCGTTAATATTTGACCACATTCCTGGCTTGTTGGCCGCTACCTCTCCGTGGGACATTTATATACATCAATGAAGTAATATAACCTAACCTAACCCAACCTATCATCTCGGCGGTAATATTTGACAATATTCCTGGCGAGTTGGCCTCTACGTCTCCGTGGGACCTTTATATACATCAATAACGTAATATAACCTAACCTAACCCAACCTATCATCTCGGCGGTAATATTTGACCATATTCCTGGCGAGTTGGCCTCTACGTCTCCGTTGGACCTTCATATACATCAATAACGTAATATAACTTAACCTAAACCAACCTAACCTCTCGGGGTACCATTTAACCACATTCCTTGATTGTCGGGCCCTACTTCTCGGTGGGAACACTGTATACGTCTATGACGTTATACAACCTAACCTAAACCAACCTACCATCTCGGCGGTAATATTTGACAACTTTCCTTACGATTTGGCCTCTACGTCTCCGTGGGAACTTCATATACATCAATAACGTAACATAACCTAACCTAACCCAACCTAACATCTCGGCGGTAATATTTGACAACATTCCTGGCGAGTTGGCCTCTACGTCTCCGTGGGACCTTTATATACATCAGTAACGTAATATAACCTAGCCTAACCCAACCTATCATCTCGGCGGTAATATTTGACAACATTCCTGGCGAGTTGGCCTCTACGTCGCCGTGGGACCTTTATATACATCAATAACATATTATAAGCTAACCTAACCCAATCTAACATCTCGGCGGTAATATCTGACCACATTCCTGGCTTGTTGGCCTCTACGTCTCCGTGGGACATTTATATACATCATTGAAGTAATATAACCTAACCTAACCCAACCTATCATCTCGGCGGTAATATTTGACAATATTCCTGGCGAGTTGGCCTCTACGTCTCCGTGGGATCTTTATATATATCAATAACGTAATATAACCTAACCTAACCCAACCTATCATTTCGGCGGTAAAATTTGACAACATTTCTGGCGAGTTCGCCTCTACGTCTCCGTGGGACCTTTATATACATGAATAACGTAATATAACGTAACCTAACCCAACCTAACCTCTCGGGGTACCATTTAACCACATTCCTTGATTGTCGGGCCCTACTTCTCGGTGGGAAGACTGTGTACGTCTATGACGTAATACAAGCTAACCTAAGCCAACCTAACTTCTCGGCGGTAATATATGACAACATTCCTGGCGAGTTGGCCTCTACGTCTCCGTGGGAACTTTATATACATTAATAACGTAATATAACGTAATCTAACCCACCTAACCTCTCGGGGTACCATTTAACCACATTCCTTGATTGTCGGGCCCTACTTCTCGGTGGGAACACTGTATACGTCTATGACATAATACAACCTAACCTAAACCAACCTACCATCTCGGCGGTAATATTGGACAACATTCCTGACGAGTTGGCCTCTACGTCTCCGTGGGAACTTCATATACATCAATAACGTAATATAACCTAACCTAACCCAACCTAACATCTCGGCGGTAATATTTGACAACATTCCTGGCGAGTTAGCCTCTACGTCTCCGTGGGACCTTTATATATATCAATAACGTAATATAACCTAACCTAACCCAACCTATCATTTCGGCGGTAAAATTTGACAACATTTCTGGCGAGTTCGCCTCTACGTCTCCGTGGGACCTTTATATACATGAATAACGTAATATAACATAACCTAACCCAACCTAACCTCTCGGGGTACCATTTAACCACATTCCTTGATTGTCGGGCCCTACTTCTCGGTGGGAAGACTGTATACGTCTATGACGTAATACAACCTAACCTAAGCCAACCTAACTTCTCGGCGGTAATATTTGACATCATTCCTGGCGAGTTGGCCTCTACGTCTCCGTGGGACCTTTATATACATCAATAACGTAATATAACCTAACCTAAGCCAACCTATCATTTCGGCGGTAATATTTAACCACATTCCTGGCTTGTTGGCCTCTACTTCTCCGTGGGACCTTTATATACATCAATAACGTAATATAACCTAACCTAACCCAACCTAACACCTCGGCGGTAATATTTGACCACATTCCTGTCTTGTTGGCCTCTACATCTCCGTGGGACCTTTATATACTTCAATAACGTAATATAACCTAACCTAAACCAACCTAACATATCGGCGGTAATATTTGAAAACATACCTGGCGAGTTGGCCTCTACTTCTCCGTGGGACCTTTATATATATCAATAACGTGATATAACCTAACCTAACCCAACCTGACATCTCGGCGGTAATATTTGGCAACATTCCAGGCTTGTTGGCCTCTACGTCCCCGTGGGACCTTTATATACATGAATAACGTAATATATCGTAACCTAACCCAACCTAACTTCTCGGGGTATCATTTAACCATATTCCTTGATTGTCGGGCCCTACTTCTCGGTGGGAACACTGTATACGTCTATGACGGAATACAACCTAACCTAAGCCAGCTAACATCTCGGCGGTAATATTTGACAACATTCCTGGCGAGTTGGCCTCTACGTCTCCGTGGGACCTTTATATACATCAATAACACATTATAAGCTAACCTAACCCAATCTAACATCTCGGCGGTAATATTTGACCACATTCCTGGCTTGTTGGCCTCTACGTCTCCGTGGGACATTTATATACATCAATGAAGTAATATAACCTAACCTAACCCAACCTATCATCTCGGCGGTAATATTTGACAATATTCCTGGCGAGTTGGCCTCTACGTCTCCGTGGGACCTTTATATACATCAATAACGTAATATAACCTAACCTAACCCAACCTATCATTTCGGCGGTAATATTTGACAACATTCCTGACGATTTGGCCTCTACGTCTCCGTGGGAAATTCATATACATTAATAACGTAATATAACGTAACCTAACCAACCTAACCTCTTGGGGTACCATTTAACCACATTCCTTGATTGTCGGGCCCTACTTCTCGGTGGGAACACTGTATACGTCTATGACGTTATACAACCTAACCTAAACCAACCTACCATCTCGGCGGTAATATTTGACAACATTCCTGACGAGTTGGTCTCTACGTCTCCGTAGGAACTTCATATACATCAATAACGTAATATAACCTGACCTAACCCAACCTAACATCTCGGCGGTAATATTTGACAACATTCCTGGCGAGTTGGCCTCTACGTCTCCGTGGGACCTTTATATACATCAATAACGTAATATAACTTAACCTAACCCAACCTATCATTTCGGCGGTAAAATTTGACCACATTCCTGGCTTGTTGGCCTCTACGTCTCCGTGGGACCTTTATATACATCAATAACACATTATAAGCTAACCTAACCCAATCTAACACCTCGGCGTTAATATTTGACCACATTCCTGGCTTGTTGGCCGCTACCTCTCCGTGGGACATTTATATACATCAATGAAGTAATATAACCTAACCTAACCCAACCTATCATCTCGGCGGTAATATTTGACAATATTCCTGGCGAGTTGGCCTCTACGTCTCCGTGGGACCTTTATATACATCAATAACGTAATATAACCTAACCTAACCCAACCTATCATCTCGGCGGTAATATTTGACCATATTCCTGGCGAGTTGGCCTCTACGTCTCCGTTGGACCTTCATATACATCAATAACGTAATATAACTTAACCTAAACCAACCTAACCTCTCGGGGTACCATTTAACCACATTCCTTGATTGTCGGGCCCTACTTCTCGGTGGGAACACTGTATACGTCTATGACGTTATACAACCTAACCTAAACCAACCTACCATCTCGGCGGTAATATTTGACAACTTTCCTTACGATTTGGCCTCTACGTCTCCGTGGGAACTTCATATACATCAATAACGTAACATAACCTAACCTAACCCAACCTAACATCTCGGCGGTAATATTTGACAACATTCCTGGCGAGTTGGCCTCTACGTCTCCGTGGGACCTTTATATACATCAGTAACGTAATATAACCTAGCCTAACCCAACCTATCATCTCGGCGGTAATATTTGACAACATTCCTGGCGAGTTGGCCTCTACGTCGCCGTGGGACCTTTATATACATCAATAACATATTATAAGCTAACCTAACCCAATCTAACATCTCGGCGGTAATATCTGACCACATTCCTGGCTTGTTGGCCTCTACGTCTCCGTGGGACATTTATATACATCATTGAAGTAATATAACCTAACCTAACCCAACCTATCATCTCGGCGGTAATATTTGACAATATTCCTGGCGAGTTGGCCTCTACGTCTCCGTGGGATCTTTATATATATCAATAACGTAATATAACCTAACCTAACCCAACCTATCATTTCGGCGGTAAAATTTGACAACATTTCTGGCGAGTTCGCCTCTACGTCTCCGTGGGACCTTTATATACATGAATAACGTAATATAACGTAACCTAACCCAACCTAACCTCTCGGGGTACCATTTAACCACATTCCTTGATTGTCGGGCCCTACTTCTCGGTGGGAAGACTGTGTACGTCTATGACGTAATACAAGCTAACCTAAGCCAACCTAACTTCTCGGCGGTAATATATGACAACATTCCTGGCGAGTTGGCCTCTACGTCTCCGTGGGAACTTTATATACATTAATAACGTAATATAACGTAATCTAACCCACCTAACCTCTCGGGGTACCATTTAACCACATTCCTTGATTGTCGGGCCCTACTTCTCGGTGGGAACACTGTATACGTCTATGACATAATACAACCTAACCTAAACCAACCTACCATCTCGGCGGTAATATTGGACAACATTCCTGACGAGTTGGCCTCTACGTCTCCGTGGGAACTTCATATACATCAATAACGTAATATAACCTAACCTAACCCAACCTAACATCTCGGCGGTAATATTTGACAACATTCCTGGCGAGTTAGCCTCTACGTCTCCGTGGGACCTTTATATATATCAATAACGTAATATAACCTAACCTAACCCAACCTATCATTTCGGCGGTAAAATTTGACAACATTTCTGGCGAGTTCGCCTCTACGTCTCCGTGGGACCTTTATATACATGAATAACGTAATATAACATAACCTAACCCAACCTAACCTCTCGGGGTACCATTTAACCACATTCCTTGATTGTCGGGCCCTACTTCTCGGTGGGAAGACTGTATACGTCTATGACGTAATACAACCTAACCTAAGCCAACCTAACTTCTCGGCGGTAATATTTGACATCATTCCTGGCGAGTTGGCCTCTACGTCTCCGTGGGACCTTTATATACATCAATAACGTAATATAACCTAACCTAAGCCAACCTATCATTTCGGCGGTAATATTTAACCACATTCCTGGCTTGTTGGCCTCTACTTCTCCGTGGGACCTTTATATACATCAATAACGTAATATAACCTAACCTAACCCAACCTAACACCTCGGCGGTAATATTTGACCACATTCCTGGCTTGTTGGCCTCTACATCTCCGTGGGACCTTTATATACTTCAATAACGTAATATAACCTAACCTAACCCAACCTATCATCTCGGCGGTAATATTTGACAATATTCCTGGCGAGTTGGCCTCTACGTCTCCGTGGGTCCTTTATTTACATCAATAACGTAATATAACCTAACCTAACCCAACCTATCATCTCGGCGGTAATATTTGACCATATTCCTGGCGAGTTGGCCTCTACGTCTCCGCTGGACCTTCATATACATCAATAACGTAATATAACTTAACCTAAACCAACCTAACCTCTCGGGGTACCATTTAACCACATTCCTTATTTGTCGGGCCCTACTTCTCGGTGGGAACACTGTATACGTCTATGACGTTATACAACCGAACCTAAACCAACCTACGGTTCTCGGCGGTAATATATGACAACATTCCTGGCGAGTTGGCCTCTACGTCTCCGTGGGAACTTTATATACATTAATAACGTAATATAACGTAACCTAACCCACCTAACCTCTCGGGGTACCATTTATCCACATTCCTTGATTGTCGGGCCCTACTTCTCGGTGGGAACACTGTATACGTCTATGACATAATACAACCTAACCTAAACCAACCTACCATCTCGGCGGTAATATTGGACAACATTCCTGACGAGTTGGCCTCTACGTCTCCGTGGGAACTTCATATACATCAATAACGTAATATAACCTAACCTAACCCAACCTAACATCTCGGCGGTAATATTTGACAACATTCCTGGCGAGTTAGCCTCTACGTCTCCGTGGGACCTTTATATATATCAATAACGTAATATAACCTAACCTAACCCAACCTATCATTTCGGCGGTAAAATTTGACAACATTTCTGGCGAGTTCGCCTCTACGTCTCCGTGGGACCTTTATATACATGAATAACGTAATATAACATAACCTAACCCAACATAACCTCTCGGGGTACCATTTAACCACATTCCTTGATTGTCGGGCCCTACTTCTCGGTGGGAGGACTGTATACGTCTATGACGTAATACAACCTAACCTAAGCCAACCTAACTTCTCGGCGGTAATATTTGACATCATTCCTGGCGAGTTGGCCTCTACGTCTCCGTGGGACCTTTATATACATCAATAACGTAATATAACCTAACCTAAGCCAACCTATCATTTCGGCGGTAATATTTAACCACATTCCTGGCTTGTTGGCCTCTACTTCTCCGTGGGACCTTTATATACATCAATAACGTAATATAACCTAACCTAACCCAACCTAACACCTCGGCGGTAATATTTGACCACATTCCTGGCTTGTTGGCCTCTACATCTCCGTGGGACCTTTATATACTTCAATAACGTAATATAACCTAACCTAACCCAACCTAACATATCGGCGGTAATATTTGAAAACATACCTGGCGAGTTGGCCTCTACTTCTCCGTGGGACCTTTATATATATCAATAACGTGATATAACCTAACCTAACCCAACCTATCATCTCGGCGGTAATATTTGACAATATTCCTGGCGAGTTGGCCTCTACGTCTCCGTGGGACCTTTATATATATCAATAACGTAATATAACCTAACCTAACCCAACCTATCATTTCGGCGGTAAAATTTGACAACATTTCTGGCGAGTTCGCCTCTACGTCTCCGTGGGACCTTTATATACATGAATAACGTAATATAACGTAACCTAACCCAACCTAACCTCTCGGGGTACCATTTAACCACATTCCTTGATTGTCGGGCCCTACTTCTCGGTGGGAAGACTGTGTACGTCTATGACGTAATACAACCTAACCTAAGCCAACCTAACTTCTCGGCGGTAATATATGACAACATTCCTGGCGAGTTGGCCTCTACGTCTCCGTGGGACCTTTATATACATTAATAACGTAATATAACCTAACCTAACCCACCTAACCTCTCGGGGTACCATTTAACCACATTCCTTGGTTGTCGGGCCCTACTTCTCGGTGGGAACACTGTATACGTCTATGACATAATACAACCTAACCTCAACCAACCTACCATCTCGGCGGTAATATTGGACAACATTCCTGACGAGTTGGCCTCTACGTCTCCGTGGGAACTTCATATACATCAATAACGTAATATAATCTAACCTAACCCAACCTAACATCTCGGCGGTAATATTTGACAACATTCCTGGCGAGTTAGCCTCTACGTCTCCGTGGGACCTTTATATGTATCAATAACGTAATATAAACTAACCTAACCCAACCTATCATTTCGGCGGTAAAATTTGACAACATTTCTGGCGAGTTCGCCTCTACGTCTCCGTGGGACCTTTATATACATCAATAACACATTATAAGCTAACCTAACCCAATCTAACATCTCGGCGTTAATATTTGACCACATTCCTGGCTTGTTGGCCTCTACCTCTCCGTGGGACATTTATATACATCAATGAAGTAATATAACCTAACCTAACCCAACCTATCATCTCGGCGGTAATATTTGACAATATTCCTGGCGAGTTGGCCTCTACGTCTCCGTGGGTCCTTTATTTACATCAATAACGTAATATAACCTAACCTAACCCAATCTAACATCTCGGCGGTAATATCTGACCACATTCCTGGCTTGTTGGCCTCTACGTCTCCGTGGGACATTTATATACATCAATGAAGTAATATAACCTAACCTAACCCAACCTATCATCTCGGCGGTAATATTTGACAATATTCCTGGCGAGTTGGCCTCTACGTCTCCGTGGGACCTTTATATATATCAATAACGTAATATAACCTAACCTAACCCAACCTATCATTTCGGCGGTAAAATTTGACAACATTTCTGGCGAGTTCGCCTCTACGTCTCCGTGGGACCTTTATATACATGAATAACGTAATATAACGTAACCTAACCCAACCTAACCTCTCGGGGTACCATTTAACCACATTCCTTGATTGTCGGGCCCTACTTCTCGGTGGGAAGACTGTGTACGTCTATGACGTAATACAACCTAACCTAAGCCAACCTAACTTCTCGGCGGTAATATTTGACATCATTCCTGGCGAGTTGGCCTCTACGTCTCCGTGGGACCTTTATATACATCAATAACGTAATATAACCTAACCTAAGCCAACCTATCATTTCGGCGGTAATATTTAACCACATTCCTGGCTTGTTGGCCTCTACTTCTCCGTGGGACCTTTATATACATCAATAACGTAATATAACCTAACCTAACCCAACCTAACACCTCGGCGGTAATATTTGACCACATTCCTGGCTTGTTGGCCTCTACATCTCCGTGGGACCTTTATATACTTCAATAACGTAATATAACCTAACCTAACCCAACCTGACATATCGGCGGTAATATTTGAAAACATACCTGGCGAGTTGGCCTCTACTTCTCCGTTGGACCTTTATATATATCAATAACGTGATATAACCTAACCTAACCCAACCTGACATCTCGGCGGTAATATTTGGCAACATTCCAGGCTTGTTGGCCTCTACGTCCCCGTGGGACCTTTATATACATGAATAACGTAATATATCGTAACCTAACCCAACCTAACTTCTCGGGGTACCATTTAACCATATTCCTTGATTGTCGGGCCCTACTTCTCGGTGGGAACACTGTATACGTCTATGACGTTATTCAACCTAACCTAAACCAACCTACCATCTCGGCGGTAATATTTGACAACATTCCTGACGAGTTGGCCTCTACGTCTCCGTGGGAACTTCATATACATCAATAACGTAATATAACCTAACCTAATCCAACCTAACATCTCGGCGGTAATATTTGACAACATTGCTGGCGAGTTGGCCTCTACGTCTCCGTGGGACCTTTATATACATCAATAACGTAATATAACTTAACCTAACCCAACCTATCATTTCGGCGGTAATATTTGACCACATTCCTTGCTTGCTGGCCTCTACGTCTCCGTGGGACCTTTATATACATCAATAACACATTATAAGCTAACCTAACCCAATCTAACATCTCGGCGTTAATATTTGACCACATTCCTGGCTTGTTGGCCTCTACCTCTCCGTGGGACATTTATATACATCAATGAAGTAATATAACCTAACCTAACCCAACCTATCATCTCGGCGGTAATATTTGACAATATTCCTGGCGAGTTGGCCTCTACGTCTCCGTGGGTCCTTTATTTACATCAATAACGTAATATAACCTAACCTAACCCAACCTATCATCTCGGCGTTAATATTTGACCATATTCCTGGCGAGTTGGCCTCTACGTCTCCGCTGGACCTTCATATACATCAATAACGTAATATAACTTAACCTAAACCAACCTAACCTCTCGGGGTACCATTTAACCACATTCCTTATTTGTCGGGCCCTACTTCTCGGTGGGAACACTGTATACGTCTATGACGTTATACAACCGAACCTAAACCAACCTACGGTTCTCGGCGGTAATATATGACAACATTCCTGGCGAGTTGGCCTCTACGTCTCCGTGGGAACTTTATATACATTAATAACGTAATATAACGTAACCTAACCCACCTAACCTCTCGGGGTACCATTTATCCACATTCCTTGATTGTCGGGCCCTACTTCTCGGTGGGAACACTGTATACGTCTATGACATAATACAACCTAACCTAAACCAACCTACCATCTCGGCGGTAATATTGGACAACATTCCTGACGAGTTGGCCTCTACGTCTCCGTGGGAACTTCATATACATCAATAACGTAATATAACCTAACCTAACCCAACCTAACATCTCGGCGGTAATATTTGACAACATTCCTGGCGAGTTAGCCTCTACGTCTCCGTGGGACCTTTATATATATCAATAACGTAATATAACCTAACCTAACCCAACCTATCATTTCGGCGGTAAAATTTGACAACATTTCTGGCGAGTTCGCCTCTACGTCTCCGTGGGACCTTTATATACATGAATAACGTAATATAACATAACCTAACCCAACATAACCTCTCGGGGTACCATTTAACCACATTCCTTGATTGTCGGGCCCTACTTCTCGGTGGGAGGACTGTATACGTCTATGACGTAATACAACCTAACCTAAGCCAACCTAACTTCTCGGCGGTAATATTTGACATCATTCCTGGCGAGTTGGCCTCTACGTCTCCGTGGGACCTTTATATACATCAATAACGTAATATAACCTAACCTAAGCCAACCTATCATTTCGGCGGTAATATTTAACCACATTCCTGGCTTGTTGGCCTCTACTTCTCCGTGGGACCTTTATATACATCAATAACGTAATATAACCTAACCTAACCCAACCTAACACCTCGGCGGTAATATTTGACCACATTCCTGGCTTGTTGGCCTCTACATCTCCGTGGGACCTTTATATACTTCAATAACGTAATATAACCTAACCTAACCCAACCTAACATATCGGCGGTAATATTTGAAAACATACCTGGCGAGTTGGCCTCTACTTCTCCGTGGGACCTTTATATATATCAATAACGTGATATAACCTAACCTAACCCAACCTATCATCTCGGCGGTAATATTTGACAATATTCCTGGCGAGTTGGCCTCTACGTCTCCGTGGGACCTTTATATATATCAATAACGTAATATAACCTAACCTAACCCAACCTATCATTTCGGCGGTAAAATTTGACAACATTTCTGGCGAGTTCGCCTCTACGTCTCCGTGGGACCTTTATATACATGAATAACGTAATATAACGTAACCTAACCCAACCTAACCTCTCGGGGTACCATTTAACCACATTCCTTGATTGTCGGGCCCTACTTCTCGGTGGGAAGACTGTGTACGTCTATGACGTAATACAACCTAACCTAAGCCAACCTAACTTCTCGGCGGTAATATATGACAACATTCCTGGCGAGTTGGCCTCTACGTCTCCGTGGGACCTTTATATACATTAATAACGTAATATAACCTAACCTAACCCACCTAACCTCTCGGGGTACCATTTAACCACATTCCTTGGTTGTCGGGCCCTACTTCTCGGTGGGAACACTGTATACGTCTATGACATAATACAACCTAACCTCAACCAACCTACCATCTCGGCGGTAATATTGGACAACATTCCTGACGAGTTGGCCTCTACGTCTCCGTGGGAACTTCATATACATCAATAACGTAATATAACCTAACCTAACCCAACCTAACATCTCGGCGGTAATATTTGACAACATTCCTGGCGAGTTAGCCTCTACGTCTCCGTGGGACCTTTATATGTATCAATAACGTAATATAAACTAACCTAACCCAACCTATCATTTCGGCGGTAAAATTTGACAACATTTCTGGCGAGTTCGCCTCTACGTCTCCGTGGGACCTTTATATACATCAATAACACATTATAAGCTAACCTAACCCAATCTAACATCTCGGCGTTAATATTTGACCACATTCCTGGCTTGTTGGCCTCTACCTCTCCGTGGGACATTTATATACATCAATGAAGTAATATAACCTAACCTAACCCAACCTATCATCTCGGCGGTAATATTTGACAATATTCCTGGCGAGTTGGCCTCTACGTCTCCGTGGGTCCTTTATTTACATCAATAACGTAATATAACCTAACCTAACCCAATCTAACATCTCGGCGGTAATATCTGACCACATTCCTGGCTTGTTGGCCTCTACGTCTCCGTGGGACATTTATATACATCAATGAAGTAATATAACCTAACCTAACCCAACCTATCATCTCGGCGGTAATATTTGACAATATTCCTGGCGAGTTGGCCTCTACGTCTCCGTGGGACCTTTATATATATCAATAACGTAATATAACCTAACCTAACCCAACCTATCATTTCGGCGGTAAAATTTGACAACATTTCTGGCGAGTTCGCCTCTACGTCTCCGTGGGACCTTTATATACATGAATAACGTAATATAACGTAACCTAACCCAACCTAACCTCTCGGGGTACCATTTAACCACATTCCTTGATTGTCGGGCCCTACTTCTCGGTGGGAAGACTGTGTACGTCTATGACGTAATACAAGCTAACCTAAGCCAACCTAACTTCTCGGCGGTAATATATGACAACATTCCTGGCGAGTTGGCCTCTACGTCTCCGTGGGAACTTTATATACATTAATAACGTAATATAACGTAACCTAACCCACCTAACCTCTCGGGGTACCATTTAACCACATTCCTTGATTGTCGGGCCCTACTTCTCGGTGGGAACACTGTATACGTCTATGACATAATACAACCTAACCTAAACCAACCTACCATCTCGGCGGTAATATTGGACAACATTCCTGACGAGTTGGCCTCTACGTCTCCGTGGGAACTTCATATACATCAATAACGTAATATAACCTAACCTAACCCAACCTAACATCTCGGCGGTAATATTTGACAACATTCCTGGCGAGTTAGCCTCTACGTCTCCGTGGGACCTTTATATATATCAATAACGTAATATAACCTAACCTAACCCAACCTATCATTTCGGCGGTAAAATTTGACAACATTTCTGGCGAGTTCGCCTCTACGTCTCCGTGGGACCTTTATATACATGAATAACGTAATATAACATAACCTAACCCAACCTAACCTCTCGGGGTACCATTTAACCACATTCCTTGATTGTCGGGCCCTACTTCTCGGTGGGAAGACTGTATACGTCTATGACGTAATACAACCTAACCTAAGCCAACCTAACTTCTCGGCGGTAATATTTGACATCATTCCTGGCGAGTTGGCCTCTACGTCTCCGTGGGACCTTTATATACATCAATAACGTAATATAACCTAACCTAAGCCAACCTATCATTTCGGCGGTAATATTTAACCACATTCCTGGCTTGTTGGCCTCTACTTCTCCGTGGGACCTTTATATACATCAATAACGTAATATAACCTAACCTAACCCAACCTAACACCTCGGCGGTAATATTTGACCACATTCCTGGCTTGTTGGCCTCTACATCTCCGTGGGACCTTTATATACTTCAATAACGTAATATAACCTAACCTAACCCAACCTGACATATCGGCGGTAATATTTGAAAACATACCTGGCGAGTTGGCCTCTACTTCTCCGTTGGACCTTTATATATATCAATAACGTGATATAACCTAACCTAACCCAACCTGACATCTCGGCGGTAATATTTGGCAACATTCCAGGCTTGTTGGCCTCTACGTCCCCGTGGGACCTTTATATACATGAATAACGTAATATATCGTAACCTAACCCAACCTAACTTCTCGGGGTACCATTTAACCATATTCCTTGATTGTCGGGCCCTACTTCTCGGTGGGAACACTGTATACGTCTATGACGTTATTCAACCTAACCTAAACCAACCTACCATCTCGGCGGTAATATTTGACAACATTCCTGACGAGTTGGCCTCTACGTCTCCGTGGGAACTTCATATACATCAATAACGTAATATAACCTAACCTAATCCAACCTAACATCTCGGCGGTAATATTTGACAACATTGCTGGCGAGTTGGCCTCTACGTCTCCGTGGGACCTTTATATACATCAATAACGTAATATAACTTAACCTAACCCAACCTATCATTTCGGCGGTAATATTTGACCACATTCCTTGCTTGCTGGCCTCTACGTCTCCGTGGGACCTTTATATACATCAATAACACATTATAAGCTAACCTAACCCAATCTAACATCTCGGCGTTAATATTTGACCACATTCCTGGCTTGTTGGCCTCTACCTCTCCGTGGGACATTTATATACATCAATGAAGTAATATAACCTAACCTAACCCAACCTATCATCTCGGCGGTAATATTTGACAATATTCCTGGCGAGTTGGCCTCTACGTCTCCGTGGGTCCTTTATTTACATCAATAACGTAATATAACCTAACCTAACCCAACCTATCATCTCGGCGGTAATATTTGACCATATTCCTGGCGAGTTGGCCTCTACGTCTCCGCTGGACCTTCATATACATCAATAACGTAATATAACTTAACCTAAACCAACCTAACCTCTCGGGGTACCATTTAACCACATTCCTTATTTGTCGGGCCCTACTTCTCGGTGGGAACACTGTATACGTCTATGACGTTATACAACCGAACCTAAACCAACCTACGGTTCTCGGCGGTAATATATGACAACATTCCTGGCGAGTTGGCCTCTACGTCTCCGTGGGAACTTTATATACATTAATAACGTAATATAACGTAACCTAACCCACCTAACCTCTCGGGGTACCATTTATCCACATTCCTTGATTGTCGGGCCCTACTTCTCGGTGGGAACACTGTATACGTCTATGACATAATACAACCTAACCTAAACCAACCTACCATCTCGGCGGTAATATTGGACAACATTCCTGACGAGTTGGCCTCTACGTCTCCGTGGGAACTTCATATACATCAATAACGTAATATAACCTAACCTAACCCAACCTAACATCTCGGCGGTAATATTTGACAACATTCCTGGCGAGTTAGCCTCTACGTCTCCGTGGGACCTTTATATATATCAAGAACGTAATATAACCTAACCTAACCCAACCTATCATTTCGGCGGTAAAATTTGACAACATTTCTGGCGAGTTCGCCTCTACGTCTCCGTGGGACCTTTATATACATGAATAACGTAATATAACATAACCTAACCCAACATAACCTCTCGGGGTACCATTTAACCACATTCCTTGATTGTCGGGCCCTACTTCTCGGTGGGAGGACTGTATACGTCTATGACGTAATACAACCTAACCTAAGCCAACCTAACTTCTCGGCGGTAATATTTGACATCATTCCTGGCGAGTTGGCCTCTACGTCTCCGTGGGACCTTTATATACATCAATAACGTAATATAACCTAACCTAAGCCAACCTATCATTTCGGCGGTAATATTTAACCACATTCCTGGCTTGTTGGCCTCTACATCTCCGTGGGACCTTTATATACTTCAATAACGTAATATAACCTAACCTAACCCAACCTAACATATCGGCGGTAATATTTGAAAACATACCTGGCGAGTTGGCCTCTACTTCTCCGTGGGACCTTTATATATATCAATAACGTGATATAACCTAACCTAACCCAACCTATCATCTCGGCGGTAATATTTGACAATATTCCTGGCGAGTTGGCCTCTACGTCTCCGTGGGACCTTTATATATATCAATAACGTAATATAACCTAACCTAACCCAACCTATCATTTCGGCGGTAAAATTTGACAACATTTCTGGCGAGTTCGCCTCTACGTCTCCGTGGGACCTTTATATACATGAATAACGTAATATAACGTAACCTAACCCAACCTAACCTCTCGGGGTACCATTTAACCACATTCCTTGATTGTCGGGCCCTACTTCTCGGTGGGAAGACTGTGTACGTCTATGACGTAATACAACCTAACCTAAGCCAACCTAACTTCTCGGCGGTAATATATGACAACATTCCTGGCGAGTTGGCCTCTACGTCTCCGTGGGACCTTTATATACATTAATAACGTAATATAACCTAACCTAACCCACCTAACCTCTCGGGGTACCATTTAACCACATTCCTTGGTTGTCGGGCCCTACTTCTCGGTGGGAACACTGTATACGTCTATGACATAATACAACCTAACCTCAACCAACCTACCATCTCGGCGGTAATATTGGACAACATTCCTGACGAGTTGGCCTCTACGTCTCCGTGGGAACTTCATATACATCAATAACGTAATATAACCTAACCTAACCCAACCTAACATCTCGGCGGTAATATTTGACAACATTCCTGGCGAGTTAGCCTCTACGTCTCCGTGGGACCTTTATATGTATCAATAACGTAATATAAACTAACCTAACCCAACCTATCATTTCGGCGGTAAAATTTGACAACATTTCTGGCGAGTTCGCCTCTACGTCTCCGTGGGACCTTTATATACATCAATAACACATTATAAGCTAACCTAACCCAATCTAACATCTCGGCGTTAATATTTGACCACATTCCTGGCTTGTTGGCCTCTACCTCTCCGTGGGACATTTATATACATCAATGAAGTAATATAACCTAACCTAACCCAACCTATCATCTCGGCGGTAATATTTGACAATATTCCTGGCGAGTTGGCCTCTACGTCTCCGTGGGTCCTTTATTTACATCAATAACGTAATATAACCTAACCTAACCCAATCTAACATCTCGGCGGTAATATCTGACCACATTCCTGGCTTGTTGGCCTCTACGTCTCCGTGGGACATTTATATACATCAATGAAGTAATATAACCTAACCTAACCCAACCTATCATTTCGGCGGTAAAATTTGACAACATTTCTGGCGAGTTCGCCTCTACGTCTCCGTGGGACCTTTATATACATGAATAACGTAATATAACATAACCTAACCCAACATAACCTCTCGGGGTACCATTTAACCACATTCCTTGATTGTCGGGCCCTACTTCTCGGTGGGAGGACTGTATACGTCTATGACGTAATACAACCTAACCTAAGCCAACCTAACTTCTCGGCGGTAATATTTGACATCATTCCTGGCGAGTTGGCCTCTACGTCTCCGTGGGACCTTTATATACATCAATAACGTAATATAACCTAACCTAAGCCAACCTATCATTTCGGCGGTAATATTTAACCACATTCCTGGCTTGTTGGCCTCTACTTCTCCGTGGGACCTTTATATACATCAATAACGTAATATAACCTAACCTAACCCAACCTAACACCTCGGCGGTAATATTTGACCACATTCCTGGCTTGTTGGCCTCTACATCTCCGTGGGACCTTTATATACTTCAATAACGTAATATAACCTAACCTAACCCAACCTAACATATCGGCGGTAATATTTGAAAACATACCTGGCGAGTTGGCCTCTACTTCTCCGTGGGACCTTTATATATATCAATAACGTGATATAACCTAACCTAACCCAACCTATCATCTCGGCGGTAATATTTGACAATATTCCTGGCGAGTTGGCCTCTACGTCTCCGTGGGACCTTTATATATATCAATAACGTAATATAACCTAACCTAACCCAACCTATCATTTCGGCGGTAAAATTTGACAACATTTCTGGCGAGTTCGCCTCTACGTCTCCGTGGGACCTTTATATACATGAATAACGTAATATAACGTAACCTAACCCAACCTAACCTCTCGGGGTACCATTTAACCACATTCCTTGATTGTCGGGCCCTACTTCTCGGTGGGAAGACTGTGTACGTCTATGACGTAATACAACCTAACCTAAGCCAACCTAACTTCTCGGCGGTAATATATGACAACATTCCTGGCGAGTTGGACTCTACGTCTCCGTGGGACCTTTATATACATTAATAACGTAATATAACCTAACCTAACCCACCTAACCTCTCGGGGTACCATTTAACCACATTCCTTGGTTGTCGGGCCCTACTTCTCGGTGGGAACACTGTATACGTCTATGACATAATACAACCTAACCTCAACCAACCTACCATCTCGGCGGTAATATTGGACAACATTCCTGACGAGTTGGCCTCTACGTCTCCGTGGGAACTTCATATACATCAATAACGTAATATAACCTAACCTAACCCAACCTAACATCTCGGCGGTAATATTTGACAACATTCCTGGCGAGTTAGCCTCTACGTCTCCGTGGGACCTTTATATGTATCAATAACGTAATATAAACTAACCTAACCCAACCTATCATTTCGGCGGTAAAATTTGACAACATTTCTGGCGAGTTCGCCTCTACGTCTCCGTGGGACCTTTATATACATCAATAACACATTATAAGCTAACCTAACCCAATCTAACATCTCGGCGTTAATATTTGACCACATTCCTGGCTTGTTGGCCTCTACCTCTCCGTGGGACATTTATATACATCAATGAAGTAATATAACCTAACCTAACCCAACCTATCATCTCGGCGGTAATATTTGACAATATTCCTGGCGAGTTGGCCTCTACGTCTCCGTGGGTCCTTTATTTACATCAATAACGTAATATAACCTAACCTAACCCAATCTAACATCTCGGCGGTAATATCTGACCACATTCCTGGCTTGTTGGCCTCTACGTCTCCGTGGGACATTTATATACATCAATGAAGTAATATAACCTAACCTAACCCAACCTATCATCTCGGCGGTAATATTTGACAATATTCCTGGCGAGTTGGCCTCTACGTCTCCGTGGGACCTTTATATATATCAATAACGTAATATAACCTAACCTAACCCAACCTATCATTTCGGCGGTAAAATTTGACAACATTTCTGGCGAGTTCGCCTCTACGTCTCCGTGGGACCTTTATATACATGAATAACGTAATATAACGTAACCTAACCCAACCTAACCTCTCGGGGTACCATTTAACCACATTCCTTGATTGTCGGGCCCTACTTCTCGGTGGGAAGACTGTGTACGTCTATGACGTAATACAAGCTAACCTAAGCCAACCTAACTTCTCGGCGGTAATATATGACAACATTCCTGGCGAGTTGGCCTCTACGTCTCCGTGGGAACTTTATATACATTAATAACGTAATATAACGTAACCTAACCCACCTAACCTCTCGGGGTACCATTTAACCACATTCCTTGATTGTCGGGCCCTACTTCTCGGTGGGAACACTGTATACGTCTATGACATAATACAACCTAACCTCAACCAACCTACCATCTCGGCGGTAATATTGGACAACATTCCTGACGAGTTGGCCTCTACGTCTCCGTGGGAACTTCATATACATCAATAACGTAATATAACCTAACCTAACCCAACCTAACATCTCGGCGGTAATATTTGACAACATTCCTGGCGAGTTAGCCTCTACGTCTCCGTGGGACCTTTATATGTATCAATAACGTAAAATAAACTAACCTAACCCAACCTATCATTTCGGCGGTAAAATTTGACAACATTTCTGGCGAGTTCGCCTCTACGTCTCCGTGGGACCTTTATATACATCAATAACACATTATAAGCTAACCTAACCCAATCTAACATCTCGGCGTTAATATTTGACCACATTCCTGGCTTGTTGGCCTCTACCTCTCCGTGGGACATTTATATACATCAATGAAGTAATATAACCTAACCTAACCCAACCTATCATCTCGGCGGTAATATTTGACAATATTCCTGGCGAGTTGGCCTCTACGTCTCCGTGGGTCCTTTATTTACATCAATAACGTAATATAACCTAACCTAACCCAATCTAACATCTCGGCGGTAATATCTGACCACATTCCTGGCTTGTTGGCCTCTACGTCTCCGTGGGACATTTATATACATCAATGAAGTAATATAACCTAACCTAACCCAACCTATCATCTCGGCGGTAATATTTGACAATATTCCTGGCGAGTTGGCCTCTACGTCTCCGTGGGACCTTTATATATATCAATAACGTAATATAACCTAACCTAACCCAACCTATCATTTCGGCGGTAAAATTTGACAACATTTCTGGCGAGTTCGCCTCTACGTCTCCGTGGGACCTTTATATACATGAATAACGTAATATAACGTAACCTAACCCAACCTAACCTCTCGGGGTACCATTTAACCACATTCCTTGATTGTCGGGCCCTACTTCTCGGTGGGAAGACTGTGTACGTCTATGACGTAATACAAGCTAACCTAAGCCAACCTAACTTCTCGGCGGTAATATATGACAACATTCCTGGCGAGTTGGCCTCTACGTCTCCGTGGGAACTTTATATACATTAATAACGTAATATAACGTAACCTAACCCACCTAACCTCTCGGGGTACCATTTAACCACATTCCTTGATTGTCGGGCCCTACTTCTCGGTGGGAACACTGTATACGTTTATGACATAATACAACCTAACCTAAACCAACCTACCATCTCGGCGGTAATATTGGACAACATTCCTGACGAGTTGGCCTCTACGTCTCCGTGGGAACTTCATATACATCAATAACGTAATATAACCTAACCTAACCCAACCTAACATCTCGGCGGTAATATTTGACAACATTCCTGGCGAGTTAGCCTCTACGTCTCCGTGGGACCTTTATATATATCAATAACGTAATATAACCTAACCTAACCCAACCTATCATTTCGGCGGTAAAATTTGACAACATTTCTGGCGAGTTCGCCTCTACGTCTCCGTGGGACCTTTATATACATGAATAACGTAATATAACATAACCTAACCCAACCTAACCTCTCGGGGTACCATTTAACCACATTCCTTGATTGTCGGGCCCTACTTCTCGGTGGGAAGACTGTATACGTCTATGACGTAATACAACCTAACCTAAGCCAACCTAACTTCTCGGCGGTAATATTTGACATCATTCCTGGCGAGTTGGCCTCTACGTCTCCGTGGGACCTTTATATACATCAATAACGTAATATAACCTAACCTAAGCCAACCTATCATTTCGGCGGTAATATTTAACCACATTCCTGGCTTGTTGGCCTCTACTTCTCCGTGGGACCTTTATATACATCAATAACGTAATATAACCTAACCTAACCCAACCTAACACCTCGGCGGTAATATTTGACCACATTCCTGGCTTGTTGGCCTCTACATCTCCGTGGGACCTTTATATACTTCAATAACGTAATATAACCTAACCTAACCCAACCTGACATATCGGCGGTAATATTTGAAAACATACCTGGCGAGTTGGCCTCTACTTCTCCGTTGGACCTTTATATATATCAATAACGTGATATAACCTAACCTAACCCAACCTGACATCTCGGCGGTAATATTTGGCAACATTCCAGGCTTGTTGGCCTCTACGTCCCCGTGGGACCTTTATATACATGAATAACGTAATATATCGTAACCTAACCCAACCTAACTTCTCGGGGTACCATTTAACCATATTCCTTGATTGTCGGGCCCTACTTCTCGGTGGGAACACTGTATACGTCTATGACGTTATTCAACCTAACCTAAACCAACCTACCATCTCGGCGGTAATATTTGACAACATTCCTGACGAGTTGGCCTCTACGTCTCCGTGGGAACTTCATATACATCAATAACGTAATATAACCTAACCTAATCCAACCTAACATCTCGGCGGTAATATTTGACAACATTGCTGGCGAGTTGGCCTCTACGTCTCCGTGGGACCTTTATATACATCAATAACGTAATATAACTTAACCTAACCCAACCTATCATTTCGGCGGTAATATTTGACCACATTCCTTGCTTGCTGGCCTCTACGTCTCCGTGGGACCTTTATATACATCAATAACACATTATAAGCTAACCTAACCCAATCTAACATCTCGGCGTTAATATTTGACCACATTCCTGGCTTGTTGGCCTCTACCTCTCCGTGGGACATTTATATACATCAATGAAGTAATATAACCTAACCTAACCCAACCTATCATCTCGGCGGTAATATTTGACAATATTCCTGGCGAGTTGGCCTCTACGTCTCCGTGGGTCCTTTATTTACATCAATAACGTAATATAACCTAACCTAACCCAACCTATCATCTCGGCGGTAATATTTGACCATATTCCTGGCGAGTTGGCCTCTACGTCTCCGCTGGACCTTCATATACATCAATAACGTAATATAACTTAACCTAAACCAACCTAACCTCTCGGGGTACCATTTAACCACATTCCTTATTTGTCGGGCCCTACTTCTCGGTGGGAACACTGTATACGTCTATGACGTTATACAACCGAACCTAAACCAACCTACGGTTCTCGGCGGTAATATATGACAACATTCCTGGCGAGTTGGCCTCTACGTCTCCGTGGGAACTTTATATACATTAATAACGTAATATAACGTAACCTAACCCACCTAACCTCTCGGGGTACCATTTATCCACATTCCTTGATTGTCGGGCCCTACTTCTCGGTGGGAACACTGTATACGTCTATGACATAATACAACCTAACCTAAACCAACCTACCATCTCGGCGGTAATATTGGACAACATTCCTGACGAGTTGGCCTCTACGTCTCCGTGGGAACTTCATATACATCAATAACGTAATATAACCTAACCTAACCCAACCTAACATCTCGGCGGTAATATTTGACAACATTCCTGGCGAGTTAGCCTCTACGTCTCCGTGGGACCTTTATATATATCAATAACGTAATATAACCTAACCTAACCCAACCTATCATTTCGGCGGTAAAATTTGACAACATTTCTGGCGAGTTCGCCTCTACGTCTCCGTGGGACCTTTATATACATGAATAACGTAATATAACATAACCTAACCCAACATAACCTCTCGGGGTACCATTTAACCACATTCCTTGATTGTCGGGCCCTACTTCTCGGTGGGAGGACTGTATACGTCTATGACGTAATACAACCTAACCTAAGCCAACCTAACTTCTCGGCGGTAATATTTGACATCATTCCTGGCGAGTTGGCCTCTACGTCTCCGTGGGACCTTTATATACATCAATAACGTAATATAACCTAACCTAAGCCAACCTATCATTTCGGCGGTAATATTTAACCACATTCCTGGCTTGTTGGCCTCTACTTCTCCGTGGGACCTTTATATACATCAATAACGTAATATAACCTAACCTAACCCAACCTAACACCTCGGCGGTAATATTTGACCACATTCCTGGCTTGTTGGCCTCTACATCTCCGTGGGACCTTTATATACTTCAATAACGTAATATAACCTAACCTAACCCAACCTAACATATCGGCGGTAATATTTGAAAACATACCTGGCGAGTTGGCCTCTACTTCTCCGTGGGACCTTTATATATATCAATAACGTGATATAACCTAACCTAACCCAACCTATCATCTCGGCGGTAATATTTGACAATATTCCTGGCGAGTTGGCCTCTACGTCTCCGTGGGACCTTTATATATATCAATAACGTAATATAACCTAACCTAACCCAACCTATCATTTCGGCGGTAAAATTTGACAACATTTCTGGCGAGTTCGCCTCTACGTCTCCGTGGGACCTTTATATACATGAATAACGTAATATAACGTAACCTAACCCAACCTAACCTCTCGGGGTACCATTTAACCACATTCCTTGATTGTCGGGCCCTACTTCTCGGTGGGAAGACTGTGTACGTCTATGACGTAATACAACCTAACCTAAGCCAACCTAACTTCTCGGCGGTAATATATGACAACATTCCTGGCGAGTTGGCCTCTACGTCTCTGTGGGACCTTTATATACATTAATAACGTAATATAACCTAACCTAACCCACCTAACCTCTCGGGGTACCATTTAACCACATTCCTTGGTTGTCGGGCCCTACTTCTCGGTGGGAACACTGTATACGTCTATGACATAATACAACCTAACCTCAACCAACCTACCATCTCGGCGGTAATATTGGACAACATTCCTGACGAGTTGGCCTCTACGTCTCCGTGGGAACTTCATATACATCAATAACGTAATATAACCTAACCTAACCCAACCTAACATCTCGGCGGTAATATTTGACAACATTCCTGGCGAGTTAGCCTCTACGTCTCCGTGGGACCTTTATATGTATCAATAACGTAATATAAACTAACCTAACCCAACCTATCATTTCGGCGGTAAAATTTGACAACATTTCTGGCGAGTTCGCCTCTACGTCTCCGTGGGACCTTTATATACATCAATAACACATTATAAGCTAACCTAACCCAATCTAACATCTCGGCGTTAATATTTGACCACATTCCTGGCTTGTTGGCCTCTACCTCTCCGTGGGACATTTATATACATCAATGAAGTAATATAACCTAACCTAACCCAACCTATCATCTCGGCGGTAATATTTGACAATATTCCTGGCGAGTTGGCCTCTACGTCTCCGTGGGTCCTTTATTTACATCAATAACGTAATATAACCTAACCTAACCCAATCTAACATCTCGGCGGTAATATCTGACCACATTCCTGGCTTGTTGGCCTCTACGTCTCCGTGGGACATTTATATACATCAATGAAGTAATATAACCTAACCTAACCCAACCTATCATCTCGGCGGTAATATTTGACAATATTCCTGGCGAGTTGGCCTCTACGTCTCCGTGGGACCTTTATATATATCAATAACGTAATATAACCTAACCTAACCCAACCTATCATTTCGGCGGTAAAATTTGACAACATTTCTGGCGAGTTCGCCTCTACGTCTCCGTGGGACCTTTATATACATGAATAACGTAATATAACGTAACCTAACCCAACCTAACCTCTCGGGGTACCATTTAACCACATTCCTTGATTGTCGGGCCCTACTTCTCGGTGGGAAGACTGTGTACGTCTATGACGTAATACAAGCTAACCTAAGCCAACCTAACTTCTCGGCGGTAATATATGACAACATTCCTGGCGAGTTGGCCTCTACGTCTCCGTGGGAACTTTATATACATTAATAACGTAATATAACGTAACCTAACCCACCTAACCTCTCGGGGTACCATTTAACCACATTCCTTGATTGTCGGGCCCTACTTCTCGGTGGGAACACTGTATACGTCTATGACATAATACAACCTAACCTAAACCAACCTACCATCTCGGCGGTAATATTGGACAACATTCCTGACGAGTTGGCCTCTACGTCTCCGTGGGAACTTCATATACATCAATAACGTAATATAACCTAACCTAACCCAACCTAACATCTCGGCGGTAATATTTGACAACATTCCTGGCGAGTTAGCCTCTACGTCTCCGTGGGACCTTTATATATATCAATAACGTAATATAACCTAACCTAACCCAACCTATCATTTCGGCGGTAAAATTTGACAATATTTCTGGCGAGTTCGCCTCTACGTCTCCGTGGGACCTTTATATACATGAATAACGTAATATAACATAACCTAACCCAACCTAACCTCTCGGGGTACCATTTAACCACATTCCTTGATTGTCGGGCCCTACTTCTCGGTGGGAAGACTGTATACGTCTATGACGTAATACAACCTAACCTAAGCCAACCTAACTTCTCGGCGGTAATATTTGACATCATTCCTGGCGAGTTGGCCTCTACGTCTCCGTGGGACCTTTATATACATCAATAACGTAATATAACCTAACCTAAGCCAACCTATCATTTCGGCGGTAATATTTAACCACATTCCTGGCTTGTTGGCCTCTACTTCTCCGTGGGACCTTTATATACATCAATAACGTAATATAACCTAACCTAACCCAACCTAACACCTCGGCGGTAATATTTGACCACATTCCTGGCTTGTTGGCCTCTACATCTCCGTGGGACCTTTATATACTTCAATAACGTAATATAACCTAACCTAACCCAACCTGACATATCGGCGGTAATATTTGAAAACATACCTGGCGAGTTGGCCTCTACTTCTCCGTTGGACCTTTATATATATCAATAACGTGATATAACCTAACCTAACCCAACCTGACATCTCGGCGGTAATATTTGGCAACATTCCAGGCTTGTTGGCCTCTACGTCCCCGTGGGACCTTTATATACATGAATAACGTAATATATCGTAACCTAACCCAACCTAACTTCTCGGGGTACCATTTAACCATATTCCTTGATTGCCGGGCCCTACTTCTCGGTGGGAACACTGTATACGTCTATGACGTTATTCAACCTAACCTAAACCAACCTACCATCTCGGCGGTAATATTTGACAACATTCCTGACGAGTTGGCCTCTACGTCTCCGTGGGAACTTCATATACATCAATAACGTAATATAACCTAACCTAATCCAACCTAACATCTCGGCGGTAATATTTGACAACATTGCTGGCGAGTTGGCCTCTACGTCTCCGTGGGACCTTTATATACATCAATAACGTAATATAACTTAACCTAACCCAACCTATCATTTCGGCGGTAATATTTGACCACATTCCTTGCTTGCTGGCCTCTACGTCTCCGTGGGACCTTTATATACATCAATAACACATTATAAGCTAACCTAACCCAATCTAACATCTCGGCGTTAATATTTGACCACATTCCTGGCTTGTTGGCCTCTACCTCTCCGTGGGACATTTATATACATCAATGAAGTAATATAACCTAACCTAACCCAACCTATCATCTCGGCGGTAATATTTGACAATATTCCTGGCGAGTTGTCCTCTACGTCTCCGTGGGTCCTTTATTTACATCAATAACGTAATATAACCTAACCTAACCCAACCTATCATCTCGGCGGTAATATTTGACCATATTCCTGGCGAGTTGGCCTCTACGTCTCCGCTGGACCTTCATATACATCAATAACGTAATATAACTTAACCTAAACCAACCTAACCTCTCGGGGTACCATTTAACCACATTCCTTATTTGTCGGGCCCTACTTCTCGGTGGGAACACTGTATACGTCTATGACGTTATACAACCGAACCTAAACCAACCTACGGTTCTCGGCGGTAATATATGACAACATTCCTGGCGAGTTGGCCTCTACGTCTCCGTGGGAACTTTATATACATTAATAACGTAATATAACGTAACCTAACCCACCTAACCTCTCGGGGTACCATTTATCCACATTCCTTGATTGTCGGGCCCTACTTCTCGGTGGGAACACTGTATACGTCTATGACATAATACAACCTAACCTAAACCAACCTACCATCTCGGCGGTAATATTGGACAACATTCCTGACGAGTTGGCCTCTACGTCTCCGTGGGAACTTCATATACATCAATAACGTAATATAACCTAACCTAACCCAACCTAACATCTCGGCGGTAATATTTGACAACATTCCTGGCGAGTTAGCCTCTACGTCTCCGTGGGACCTTTATATGTATCAATAACGTAATATAAACTAACCTAACCCAACCTATCATTTCGGCGGTAAAATTTGACAACATTTCTGGCGAGTTCGCCTCTACGTCTCCGTGGGACCTTTATATACATGAATAACGTAATATAACATAACCTAACCCAACCTAACCTCTCGGGGTACCATTTAACCACATTCCTTGATTGTCGGGCCCTACTTCTCGGTGGGAAGACTGTATACGTCTATGACGTAATACAACCTAACCTAAGCCAACCTAACTTCTCGGCGGTAATATTTGACATCATTCCTGGCGAGTTGGCCTCTACGTCTCCGTGGGACCTTTATATACATCAATAACGTAATATAACCTAACCTAAGCCAACCTATCATTTCGGCGGTAATATTTAACCACATTCCTGGCTTGTTGGCCTCTACTTCTCCGTGGGACCTTTATATACATCAATAACGTAATATAACCTAACCTAACCCAACCTAACACCTCGGCGGTAATATTTGACCACATTCCAGGCTTGTTGGCCTCTACGTCCCCGTGGGACCTTTATATACATGAATAACGTAATATATCGTAACCTAACCCAACCTAACTTCTCGGGGTATCATTTAACCATATTCCTTGATTGTCGGGCCCTACTTCTCGGTGGGAACACTGTATACGTCTATGACGTAATACAACCTAACCTAAGCCAACCTAACTTCTCGGCGGTAATATATGACAACATTCCTGGCGAGTTCGCCTCTACGTCTCCGTGGGACCTTTATATACATTAATAACGTAATATAACGTAACCTAACCCACCTAACCTCTCGGGGTACCATTTAACCACATTCCTTGATTGTCGGGCCCTACTTCTCGGTGGGAACACTGTATACGTCTATGACATAATACAACCTAACCTCAACCAACCTACCATCTCGGCGGTAATATTGGACAACATTCCTGACGAGTTGGCCTCTACGTCTCCGTGGGAACTTCATATACATCAATAACGTAATATAACCTAACCTAACCCAACCTAACATCTCGGCGGTAATATTTGACAACATTCCTGGCGAGTTAGCCTCTACGTCTCCGTGGGACCTTTATATATATCAATAACGTAATATAAACTAACCTAACCCAACCTATCATTTCGGCAGTTAAATTTGACAACATTTCTGGCGAGTTTGCCTCTACGTCTCCGTGGGACCTTTATATACATGAATAACGTAATATAACATAACCTAACCCAACCTAACCTCTCGGGGTACCATTTAACCACATTCCTTGATTGTCGGGCCCTACTTCTCGGTGGGAAGACTGTATACGTCTATGACGTAATACAACCTAACCTAAGCCAACCTAACTTCTCGGCGGTAATATTTGACATCATTCCTGGCGAGTTGGCCTCTACGTCTCCGTGGGACCTTTATATACATCAATAACGTAATATAACTTAACCTAACCCATCCTATCATTTCGGCGGTAATATTTGGCAACATTACCGGCTTGTTGGCCTCTACGTCTCCGTGGGACCTTTATATACATGAATAACGTAATATAACGTAACCTAACCCAACCTAACCTCTCTGGGTACCATTTAACTACATTCCTTGATTGTCGGGCCCTACTTCTCGGTGGGAACACTGTATACGTCTATGACGTAATACAACCTAACCTAAACCAACCTACCATCTCGGCGGTAATATTTGACAACATTCCTGACGAGTTGGCCTCTACGTCTCCGTGGGAAATTCATATACATTAATAACGTATTATAACGTAACCTAACCAACCTAACCTCTCGGGGTACCATTTAACCACATTCCTTGATTGTCGGGCCCTACTTCTCGGTGGGAACACTGTATACGTCTATGACGTTATACAACCTAACCTAAACAAACCTACCATCTCGGCGGTAATATTTGACAACATTCCTGGCGAGTTGGCCTCTACGTGTCCGTGGGACCTTTATATACATCAGTAACGTAATATAAGCTAGCCTAACCCAACCTATCATCTCGGCGGTAATATTTGACAACATTCCTGGCGAGTTGGCCTCTACGTCGCCGTGGGACCTTTATATACATCAATAACATATTATAAGCTAACCTAACCCAATCTAACATCTCGGCGGTAATATCTGACCACATTCCTGGCTTGTTGGCCTCTACGTCTCCGTGGGACATTTATATACATCAATGAAGTAATATAACCTAACCTAACCCAGCCTATCATCTCGGCGGTAATATCTGACCACATTCCTGGCTTGTTGGCCTCTACGTCTCCGTGGGACATTTATATACATCAATGAAGTAATATAACCTAACCTAACCCAGCCTATCATCTCGGCGGTAATATTTGACAATATTCCTGGCGAGTTCTCCTCTGCGTCTCCGTGGGACCTTTATATATATCAATAACGTAATATAACCTAACCTAACCCAACCTATCATCTCGGCGGTAATATTTGACAATATTCCTGGCGAGTTGGCCTCTACGTCTCCGTGGGACCTTTATATACATCAATAACGTAATATAACCTAACCTAACCCAACCTATCATCTCGGAGGTAATATTTGACCATATTCCTGGCGAGTTGGCCTCTACGTCTCCGTTGGACCTTCATATACATCAATAACGTAATATAACTTAACCTAAACCAACCTAACCTCTCGGGGTACCATTTAACCACATTCCTTGATTGTCGGGCCCTACTTCTCGGTGGGAACACTGTATACGTCTATGACGTTATACAACCTAACCTAAACCAATCTACCATCTCGGCGGTAATATTTGACAACTTTCCTGACGAGTTGGCCTCTACGTCTCCGTGGGAACTTCATATACATCAATAACGTAACATAACCTAACCTAACCCAACCTAACATCTCGGCGGTAATATTTGACAACATTCCTGGCGAGTTGGCCTCTACGTCTCCGTGGGACCTTTATATACATCAGTAACGTAATATAACCTAGCCTAACCCAACCTATCATCTCGGCGGTAATATTTGACAACATTCCTGGCGAGTTGGCCTCTACGTCGCCGTGGGACCTTTATATACATCAATAACATATTATAAGCTAACCTAACCCAATCTAACATCTCGGCGGTAATATCTGACCGCATTCCTGGCTTGTTGACCTCTACGTCTCCGTGGGACATTTATATACATCAATGAAGTAATATAACCTAACCTAACCCAACCTATCATCTCGGAGGTAATATTTGACCATATTCCTGGCGAGTTGGCCTCTACGTCTCCGTTGGACCTTCATATACATCAATAACGTAATACAACTTAACCTAAACCAACCTAACCTCTCGGGGTACCATTTAACCACATTCCTTGATTGTCGGGCCCTACTTCTCGGTGGGAACACTGTATACGTCTATGACGTTATACAACCTAACCTAAACCAACCTACCATCTCGGCGGTAATATTTGACAACTTTCCTGACGAGTTGGCCTCTACGTCTCCGTGGGAACTTCATATACATCAATAACGTAACATAACCTAACCTAACCCAACCTAACATCTCGGCGGTAATATTTGACAACTTTCCTGACGAGTTGGCCTCTACGTCTCCGTGGGAACTTCATATACATCAATAACGTAACATAACCTAACCTAACCCAACCTAACATCTCGGCGGTAATATTTGACAACATTCCTGGCGAGTTGGCCTCTACGTCTCCGTGGGACCTTTATATACATCAGCAACGTAATATAAGCTAGCCTAACCCAACCTATCATCTCGGCGGTAATATTTGACAACATTCCTGGCGAGTTGGCCTCTACGTCGCCGTGGGACCTTTATATACATCAATAACATATTATAAGCTAACCTAACCCAATCTAACATCTCGGCGGTAATATCTGACCGCATTCCTGGCTTGTTGGCCTCTACGTCTCCGTGGGACATTTATATACATCAATGAAGTAATATAACCTAACCTAACCCAACCTATCATCTCGGCGGTAATATTTGACAATATTCCTGGCGAGTTGGCCTCTACGTCTCCGTGGGACCTTTATATATATCAATAACGTAATATAACCTAACCTAACCCAACCTATCATTTCGGCGGTAAAATTTGACAACATTTCTGGCGAGTTCGCCTCTACGTCTCCGTGGGACCCTTATATACATGAATAACGTAATATAACGTAACCTAACCCAACCTAACCTCTCGGGGTACCATTTAACCACATTCCTTGATTGTCGGGCCCTACTTCTCGGTGGGAAGACTGTGTACGTCTATGACGTAATACAACCTAACCTAAGCCAACCTAACTTCTCGGCGGTAATATATGACAACATTCCTGGCGAGTTGGCCTCTACGTCTCCGTGGGACCTTTATATACATCAATAACGTAATATAACCTAACCTAAGCCAACCTATCATTTCGGCGGTAATATTTAACCACATTCCTGGCTTGTTGGCCTCTACTTCTCCGTGGGACCTTTATATATATCAATAACGTAATATAACCTAACCTAACCCAATCTAACATCTCGGCGGTAATATTTGACCACATTCCTGGCTTGTTGGCCTCTACGCCTCCGTGGGACATTTATATACATCAATGAAGTAATATAACCTAACCTAACCCAACCTATCATCTCGGCGGTAATATTTGACAATATTCCTGGCGAGTTGGCCTCTACGTCTCCGTGGGACCTTTATATACATCAATAACGTAATATAACCTAACCTAACCCAACCTATCATCTCGGCGGTAATATTTGACCACATTCCTGGCGAGTTGGCCTCTACGTCTCCGTTGGACCTTCATATACATCAATAACGTAATATAACTTAACCTAACCCAACCTATCATTTCGGCGGTAATATTTGGCAACATTACCGGCTTGTTGGCCTCTACGTCTCCGTGGGACCTTTATATACATTAGTAACGTAATATAACGTAACCTAACCCACCTAACCTCTCGGGGTACCATTTAACCACATTCCTTGATTGTCGGGCCCTAGTTCTCGGTGGGAACACTGTATACGTCTATGACATAATACAACCTAACCTAAACCAACCTACCATCTCGGCGGTAATATTGGACAACATTCCTGACGAGTTGGCCTCTACGTCTCCGTGGGAACTTCATATACATCAATAACGTAATATAACCTAACCTAACCCAACCTAACATCTCGGCGGTAATATTTGACAACATTCCTGGCGAGTTAGCCTCTACGTCTCCGTGGGACCTTTATATGTATCAATAACGTAATATAAACTAACCTAACCCAACCTATCATTTCGGCGGTAAAATTTGACAACATTTCTGGCGAGTTCGCCTCTACGTCTCCGTGGGACCTTTATATACATGAATAACGTAATATAACATAACCTAACCCAACCTAACCTCTCGGGGTACCATTTAACCACATTCCTTGATTGTCGGGCCCTACTTCTCGGTGGGAAGACTGTATACGTCTATGACGTAATACAACCTAACCTAAGCCAACCTAACTTCTCGGCGGTAATATTTGACATCATTCCTGGCGAGTTGGCCTCTACGTCTCCGTGGGACCTTTATATACATCAATAACGTAATATAACCTAACCTAAGCCAACCTATCATTTCGGCGGTAATATTTAACCACATTCCTGGCTTGTTGGCCTCTACTTCTCCGTGGGACCTTTATATACATCAATAACGTAATATAACCTAACCTAACCCAACCTAACACCTCGGCGGTAATATTTGACCACATTCCAGGCTTGTTGGCCTCTACGTCCCCGTGGGACCTTTATATACATGAATAACGTAATATATCGTAACCTAACCCAACCTAACTTCTCGGGGTATCATTTAACCATATTCCTTGATTGTCGGGCCCTACTTCTCGGTGGGAACACTGTATACGTCTATGACGTAATACAACCTAACCTAAGCCAACCTAACTTCTCGGCGGTAATATATGACAACATTCCTGGCGAGTTCGCCTCTACGTCTCCGTGGGACCTTTATATACATTAATAACGTAATATAACGTAACCTAACCCACCTAACCTCTCGGGGTACCATTTAACCACATTCCTTGATTGTCGGGCCCTACTTCTCGGTGGGAACACTGTATACGTCTATGACATAATACAACCTAACCTCAACCAACCTACCATCTCGGCGGTAATATTGGACAACATTCCTGACGAGTTGGCCTCTACGTCTCCGTGGGAACTTCATATACATCAATAACGTAATATAACCTAACCTAACCCAACCTAACATCTCGGCGGTAATATTTGACAACATTCCTGGCGAGTTAGCCTCTACGTCTCCGTGGGACCTTTATATATATCAATAACGTAATATAAACTAACCTAACCCAACCTATCATTTCGGCAGTAAAATTTGACAACATTTCTGGCGAGTTTGCCTCTACGTCTCCGTGGGACCTTTATATACATGAATAACGTAATATAACATAACCTAACCCAACCTAACCTCTCGGGGTACCATTTAACCACATTCCTTGATTGTCGGGCCCTACTTCTCGGTGGGAAGACTGTATACGTCTATGACGTAATACAACCTAACCTAAGCCAACCTAACTTCTCGGCGGTAATATTTGACATCATTCCTGGCGAGTTGGCCTCTACGTCTCCGTGGGACCTTTATATACATCAATAACGTAATATAACTTAACCTAACCCATCCTATCATTTCGGCGGTAATATTTGGCAACATTACCGGCTTGTTGGCCTCTACGTCTCCGTGGGACCTTTATATACATGAATAACGTAATATAACGTAACCTAACCCAACCTAACCTCTCTGGGTACCATTTAACTACATTCCTTGATTGTCGGGCCCTACTTCTCGGTGGGAACACTGTATACGTCTATGACGTAATACAACCTAACCTAAACCAACCTACCATCTCGGCGGTAATATTTGACAACATTCCTGACGAGTTGGCCTCTACGTCTCCGTGGGAAATTCATATACATTAATAACGTATTATAACGTAACCTAACCAACCTAACCTCTCGGGGTACCATTTAACCACATTCCTTGATTGTCGGGCCCTACTTCTCGGTGGGAACACTGTATACGTCTATGACGTTATACAACCTAACCTAAACAAACCTACCATCTCGGCGGTAATATTTGACAACATTCCTGGCGAGTTGGCCTCTACGTGTCCGTGGGACCTTTATATACATCAGTAACGTAATATAAGCTAGCCTAACCCAACCTATCATCTCGGCGGTAATATTTGACAACATTCCTGGCGAGTTGGCCTCTACGTCGCCGTGGGACCTTTATATACATCAATAACATATTATAAGCTAACCTAACCCAATCTAACATCTCGGCGGTAATATCTGACCACATTCCTGGCTTGTTGGCCTCTACGTCTCCGTGGGACATTTATATACATCAATGAAGTAATATAACCTAACCTAACCCAGCCTATCATCTCGGCGGTAATATCTGACCACATTCCTGGCTTGTTGGCCTCTACGTCTCCGTGGGACATTTATATACATCAATGAAGTAATATAACCTAACCTAACCCAGCCTATCATCTCGGCGGTAATATTTGACAATATTCCTGGCGAGTTCTCCTCTGCGTCTCCGTGGGACCTTTATATATATCAATAACGTAATATAACCTAACCTAACCCAACCTATCATCTCGGCGGTAATATTTGACAATATTCCTGGCGAGTTGGCCTCTACGTCTCCGTGGGACCTTTATATACATCAATAACGTAATATAACCTAACCTAACCCAACCTATCATCTCGGAGGTAATATTTGACCATATTCCTGGCGAGTTGGCCTCTACGTCTCCGTTGGACCTTCATATACATCAATAACGTAATATAACTTAACCTAAACCAACCTAACCTCTCGGGGTACCATTTAACCACATTCCTTGATTGTCGGGCCCTACTTCTCGGTGGGAACACTGTATACGTCTATGACGTTATACAACCTAACCTAAACCAATCTACCATCTCGGCGGTAATATTTGACAACTTTCCTGACGAGTTGGCCTCTACGTCTCCGTGGGAACTTCATATACATCAATAACGTAACATAACCTAACCTAACCCAACCTAACATCTCGGCGGTAATATTTGACAACATTCCTGGCGAGTTGGCCTCTACGTCTCCGTGGGACCTTTATATACATCAGTAACGTAATATAACCTAGCCTAACCCAACCTATCATCTCGGCGGTAATATTTGACAACATTCCTGGCGAGTTGGCCTCTACGTCGCCGTGGGACCTTTATATACATCAATAACATATTATAAGCTAACCTAACCCAATCTAACATCTCGGCGGTAATATCTGACCGCATTCCTGGCTTGTTGACCTCTACGTCTCCGTGGGACATTTATATACATCAATGAAGTAATATAACCTAACCTAACCCAACCTATCATCTCGGAGGTAATATTTGACCATATTCCTGGCGAGTTGGCCTCTACGTCTCCGTTGGACCTTCATATACATCAATAACGTAATACAACTTAACCTAAACCAACCTAACCTCTCGGGGTACCATTTAACCACATTCCTTGATTGTCGGGCCCTACTTCTCGGTGGGAACACTGTATACGTCTATGACGTTATACAACCTAACCTAAACCAACCTACCATCTCGGCGGTAATATTTGACAACTTTCCTGACGAGTTGGCCTCTACGTCTCCGTGGGAACTTCATATACATCAATAACGTAACATAACCTAACCTAACCCAACCTAACATCTCGGCGGTAATATTTGACAACTTTCCTGACGAGTTGGCCTCTACGTCTCCGTGGGAACTTCATATACATCAATAACGTAACATAACCTAACCTAACCCAACCTAACATCTCGGCGGTAATATTTGACAACATTCCTGGCGAGTTGGCCTCTACGTCTCCGTGGGACCTTTATATACATCAGCAACGTAATATAAGCTAGCCTAACCCAACCTATCATCTCGGCGGTAATATTTGACAACATTCCTGGCGAGTTGGCCTCTACGTCGCCGTGGGACCTTTATATACATCAATAACATATTATAAGCTAACCTAACCCAATCTAACATCTCGGCGGTAATATCTGACCGCATTCCTGGCTTGTTGGCCTCTACGTCTCCGTGGGACATTTATATACATCAATGAAGTAATATAACCTAACCTAACCCAACCTATCATCTCGGCGGTAATATTTGACAATATTCCTGGCGAGTTGGCCTCTACGTCTCCGTGGGACCTTTATATATATCAATAACGTAATATAACCTAACCTAACCCAACCTATCATTTCGGCGGTAAAATTTGACAACATTTCTGGCGAGTTCGCCTCTACGTCTCCGTGGGACCCTTATATACATGAATAACGTAATATAACGTAACCTAACCCAACCTAACCTCTCGGGGTACCATTTAACCACATTCCTTGATTGTCGGGCCCTACTTCTCGGTGGGAAGACTGTGTACGTCTATGACGTAATACAACCTAACCTAAGCCAACCTAACTTCTCGGCGGTAATATATGACAACATTCCTGGCGAGTTGGCCTCTACGTCTCCGTGGGACCTTTATATACATCAATAACGTAATATAACCTAACCTAAGCCAACCTATCATTTCGGCGGTAATATTTAACCACATTCCTGGCTTGTTGGCCTCTACTTCTCCGTGGGACCTTTATATATATCAATAACGTAATATAACCTAACCTAACCCAATCTAACATCTCGGCGGTAATATTTGACCACATTCCTGGCTTGTTGGCCTCTACGCCTCCGTGGGACATTTATATACATCAATGAAGTAATATAACCTAACCTAACCCAACCTATCATCTCGGCGGTAATATTTGACAATATTCCTGGCGAGTTGGCCTCTACGTCTCCGTGGGACCTTTATATACATCAATAACGTAATATAACCTAACCTAACCCAACCTATCATCTCGGCGGTAATATTTGACCACATTCCTGGCGAGTTGGCCTCTACGTCTCCGTTGGACCTTCATATACATCAATAACGTAATATAACTTAACCTAACCCAACCTATCATTTCGGCGGTAATATTTGGCAACATTACCGGCTTGTTGGCCTCTACGTCTCCGTGGGACCTTTATATACATTAATAACGTAATATAACGTAACCTAACCCACCTAACCTCTCGGGGTACCATTTAACCACATTCCTTGATTGTCGGGCCCTAGTTCTCGGTGGGAACACTGTATACGTCTATGACATAATACAACCTAACCTAAACCAACCTACCATCTCGGCGGTAATATTGGACAACATTCCTGACGAGTTGGCCTCTACGTCTCCGTGGGAACTTCATATACATCAATAACGTAATATAACCTAACCTAACCCAACCTAACATCTCGGCGGTAATATTTGACAACATTCCTGGCGAGTTAGCCTTTACGTCTCCGTGGGACCTTTATATATATCAATAACGTAATATAACCTAACCTAACCCAACCTATCATTTCGGCGGTAAAATTTGACAACATTTCTGGCGAGTTCGCCTCTACGTCTCCGTGGGACCTTTATATACATGAATAACGTAATATAACATAACCTAACCCAACCTAACCTCTCGGGGTACCATTTAACCACATTCCTTGATTGTCGGGCCCTACTTCTCGGTGGGAAGACTGTATACGTCTATGACGTAATACAACCTAACCTAAGCCAACCTAACTTCTCGGCGGTAATATATGACAACATTCCTGGCGAGTTGGCCTCTACGTCTCCGTGGGACCTTTATATACATCAATAACGTAATATAACCTAACCTAAGCCAACCTATCATTTCGGCGGTAATATTTAACCACATTCCTGGCTTGTTGGCCTCTACTTCTCCGTGGGACCTTTATATATATCAATAACGTAATATAACCTAACCTAACCCAATCTAACATCTCGGCGGTAATATTTGACCACATTCCTGGCTTGTTGGCCTCTACGCCTCCGTGGGACATTTATATACATCAATGAAGTAATATAACCTAACCTAACCCAACCTATCATCTCGGCGGTAATATTTGACAATATTCCTGGCGAGTTGGCCTCTACGTCTCCGTGGGACCTTTATATACATCAATAACGTAATATAACCTAACCTAACCCAACCTATCATCTCGGCGGTAATATTTGACCACATTCCTGGCGAGTTGGCCTCTACGTCTCCGTTGGACCTTCATATACATCAATAACGTAATATAACTTAACCTAACCCAACCTATCATTTCGGCGGTAATATTTGGCAACATTACCGGCTTGTTGGCCTCTACGTCTCCGTGGGACCTTTATATACATTAATAACGTAATATAACGTAACCTAACCCACCTAACCTCTCGGGGTACCATTTAACCACATTCCTTGATTGTCGGGCCCTACTTCTCGGTGGGAACACTGTATACGTCTATGACATAATACAACCTAACCTAAACCAACCTACCATCTCGGCGGTAATATTGGACAACATTCCTGACGAGTTGGCCTCTACGTCTCCGTGGGAACTTCATATACATCAATAACGTAATATAACCTAACCTAACCCAACCTAACATCTCGGCGGTAATATTTGACAACATTCCTGGCGAGTTGGCCTCTACGTCTCCGTGGGACCTTTATATACATCAATAACGTAATATAACCTAACCTAAGCCAACCTATCATTTCGGCGGTAATATTTAACCACATTCCTGGCTTGTTGGCCTCTACTTCTCCGTGGGACCTTTATATATATCAATAACGTAATATAACCTAACCTAACCCAATCTAACATCTCGGCGGTAATATTTGACCACATTCCTGGCTTGTTGGCCTCTACGCCTCCGTGGGACATTTATATACATCAATGAAGTAATATAACCTAACCTAACCCAACCTATCATCTCGGCGGTAATATTTGACAATATTCCTGGCGAGTTGGCCTCTACGTCTCCGTGGGACCTTTATATACATCAATAACGTAATATAACCTAACCTAACCCAACCTATCATCTCGGCGGTAATATTTGACCACATTCCTGGCGAGTTGGCCTCTACGTCTCCGTGGGACCTTTATATACATCAATAACCTAATATAACCTAACCTAAGCAAACCTATCATTTCGGCGGTAATATTTAACCACATTCCTGGCTTGTTGGCCTCTACTTCTCCGTGGGACCTTTATATATATCAATAACGTAATATAACCTAACCTAACCCAATCTAACATCTCGGCGGTAATATTTGACCACATTCCTGGCTTGTTCGCCTCTACGTCTCCGTGGGACATTTATATACATCAATGAAGTAATATAACCTAACCTAACCCAACCTATCATCTCGGCGGTAATATTTGACAATATTCCTGGCGAGTTGGCCTCTACGTCTCCGTGGGACCTTTATATACATCAGTAACGTAATATAACCTAGCCTAACCCAACCTATCATCTCGGCGGTAATATTTGACAACATTCCTGGCGAGTTGGCCTCTACGTCGCCGTGGGACCTTTATATACATCAATAACATATTATAAGCTAACCTAACCCAATCTAACATCTCGGCGGTAATATCTGACCACATTCCTGTCTTGTTGGCCTCTACGTCTCCGTGGGACCTTTATATATATCAATAACGTAATATAACCTAACCTAACCCAATCTAACATCTCGGCGGTAATATTTGACCACATTCCTGGCTTGTTGGCCTCTACGCCTCCGTGGGACATTTATATACATCAATGAAGTAATATAACCTAACCTAACCCAACCTATCATCTCGGCGGTAATATTTGACAATATTCCTGGCGAGTTGGCCTCTACGTCTCCGTGGGACCTTTATATACATCAATAACGTAATATAACCTAACCTAACCCAACCTATCATCTCGGCGGTAATATTTGACCACATTCCTGGCGAGTTGGCCTCTACGTCTCCGTTGGACCTTCATATGCATCAATAACGTAATATAACTTAACCTAACCCAACCTATCATTTCGGCGGTAATATTTGGCAACATTACCGGCTTGTTGGCCTCTACGTCTCCGTGGGACCTTTATATACATTAATAACGTAATATAACGTAACCTAACCCACCTAACCTCTCGGGGTACCATTTAACCACATTCCTTGATTGTCGGGCCCTACTTCTCGGTGGGAACACTGTATACGTCTATGACATAATACAACCGAACCTAAACCAACCTACCATCTCGGCGGTAATATTGGACAACATTTCTGGCGAGTTCGCCTCTACGTCTCCGTGGGACCTTTATATACATGAATAACGTAATATAACGTAACCTAACCCAACCTAACCTCTCGGGGTACCATTTAACCACATTCCTTGATTGTCGGGCCCTACTTCTCGGTGGGAACACTGTATACGTCTATGACGTTATACAACCTAACCTAAACCAACCTACCATCTCGGCGGTAATATTTGACAGCATTCCTGGCGAGTTGGCCTCTAGGTCTCCGTTTGATCTTCATATACATCAATAACGTAATATAACCTAACCTAACCCAACCTATCATCTCGGCGGTAATATTTGACAATATTCCTGGCGAGTTGGCCTCTACGTCTCCGTTTGACCTTTATATACATCAATAACATATTATAAGCTAACCTAACCCAATCTAACATCTCGGCGGTAATATTTGACCACATTCCTGGCTTGTTGGCCTCTACGTCTCCGTGGGAGATTTATATACATCAATAAAGTAATATAACCTAACCTAACCCAACCTATCATCTCGGCGGTAATATTTGACAACATTCCTGGCGAGTTGGCCTCTACGTCTCCGTGGGAACTTCATATACATCAATATCAATATATAAGCTAGCCTAACCCAATCTAACATCTCGGCGATAATATTTGACCACAATTCTGGCGTGTTGGCCTCTACGTCTCCGTGGGACCTTTATATACATCAATAACGTAATATAACCTAGCCTAACCCAACCTATCATCTCGGCGGTAATATTTGACAACATTCCTGGCGAGTTGGCCTCTACATCTCCGTGGGACCTTTATATACATCAATAACATATTATAAGCTAACCTAACCCAATCTAACATCTCGGCGGTAATATTTGACCACATTCCTGGCTTGTTGGCCTCTACGTCTCCGTGGGACATTTATATACATCAATGAAGTAATATAACCTAACCTAACCCAACCTATCATCTCGGCGGTAATATTTGACAACATTCCTGGCGAGTTGGCCTCTACGTCTCCGTGGGACCTTTATATACATCAATAACGTAATATAACCTAGCCTAACCCAACCTATCATCTCGGCGGTAATATTTGACAACATTCCTGGCGAGTTGGCCTCTACATCTCCGTGGGACCTTTATATACATGAATAACGTAATATAACGTAACCTAACCCAACCTAACCTCTCGGGGTACCATTTAACCACATTCCTTGATTGTCGGGCGCTACTTCTCGATGGGAAGACTGTATACGTCTATGACGTAATACAACCTAACCTAAGCCAACCTAACTTCTCGGCGGTAATATTTGACAACATTCCTGGCGAGTTGGCCTCTACGTCTCCGTGGGACCTTTATGTACATCAATAACGTAATATAACCTAACCTAAGCCAACCTATCATTTCGGCGGTAATGTTTAACCACATTCCTGGCTTGTTGGCCTCTACTTCTCCGTGGGACCTTTATATATATCAATAACGTAATATAACCTAACCTAACCCAACCTATCATTTCGGCGGTAAAATTTGACAACATTTCTGGCGAGTTCGCCTTTACGTCTCCGTGGGACCTTTATATACATGAATAACGTAATATAACGTAACCTAACCCAACCTAACCTCTCTGGGTACCATTTAACCACATTCCTTGATTGTCGGGCCCTACTTCTCGGTGGGAAGACTGTGTACGTCTATGACGTAATACAACCTAACCTAAGCCAACCTAACTTCTCGGCGGTAATATATGACAACATTCCTGGCGAGTTGGCCTCTACGTCTCCGTGGGACCTTTATATACATCAATAACGTAATATAACCTAACCTGAGCCAACCTATCATTTCGGCAGTAATATTTAACCACATTCCTGGCTTGTTGGCCTCTACTTCTCCGTGGGACCTTTATATATATCAATAACGTAATATAACCTAACCTAACCCAATCTAACATCTCGGCGGTAATATTTGACCACATTCCTGGCTTGTTGGACTCTACGTCTCCGTGGGACATTTATATACATCAATGAAGTAATATAACCTAACCTAACCCAACCTATCATCTCGGCGGTAATATTTGACAATATTCCTGGCGAGTTGGCCTCTACGTCTCCGTGGGACCTTTATATACATCAATAACGTAATATAACCTAACCTAACCCAACATATCATCTCGGCGGTAATATTTGACCACATTCCTGGCGAGTTGGCCTCTACGTCTCCGTTGGACCTTCATATACATCAATAACGTAATATAACTTAACCTAACCCAACCTATCATTTCGGCGGTAATATTTGGCAACATTACCGGCTTGTTGGCCTCTACGTCTCCGTGGGACCTTTATATACATGAATAACGTAATATAACATAACCTAACCCACCTAACCTCTCGGGGTACCATTTAACCACATTCCTTGATTGTCGGGCCCTACTTCTCGGTGGGAACACTGTATACGTCTATGACGTTATACAACCTAACCTAAACCAACCTACCATCTCGGCGGTAATATTTGACAACTTTCCTGACGAGTTGGCCTCTACGTCTCCGTGGGAACTTCATATACATCAATAACGTAACATAACCTAACCTAACCCAACCTAACATCTCGGCGGTAATATTTGACAACTTTCCTGACGAGTTGGCCTCTACGTCTCCGTGGGAACTTCATATACATCAATAACGTAACATAACCTAACCTAACCCAACCTAACATCTCGGCGGTAATATTTGACAACATTCCTGGCGAGTTGGCCTCTACGTCTCCGTGGGACCTTTATATACATCAGCAACGTAATATAAGCTAGCCTAACCCAACCTATCATCTCGGCGGTAATATTTGACAACATTCCTGGCGAGTTGGCCTCTACGTCGCCGTGGGACCTTTATATACATCAATAACATATTATAAGCTAACCTAACCCAATCTAACATCTCGGCGGTAATATCTGACCGCATTCCTGGCTTGTTGGCCTCTACGTCTCCGTGGGACATTTATATACATCAATGAAGTAATATAACCTAACCTAACCCAACCTATCATCTCGGCGGTAATATTTGACAATATTCCTGGCGAGTTGGCCTCTACGTCTCCGTGGGACCTTTATATATATCAATAACGTAATATAACCTAACCTAACCCAACCTATCATTTCGGCGGTAAAATTTGACAACATTTCTGGCGAGTTCGCCTCTACGTCTCCGTGGGACCCTTATATACATGAATAACGTAATATAACGTAACCTAACCCAACCTAACCTCTCGGGGTACCATTTAACCACATTCCTTGATTGTCGGGCCCTACTTCTCGGTGGGAAGACTGTGTACGTCTATGACGTAATACAACCTAACCTAAGCCAACCTAACTTCTCGGCGGTAATATATGACAACATTCCTGGCGAGTTGGCCTCTACGTCTCCGTGGGACCTTTATATACATCAATAACGTAATATAACCTAACCTAAGCCAACCTATCATTTCGGCGGTAATATTTAACCACATTCCTGGCTTGTTGGCCTCTACTTCTCCGTGGGACCTTTATATATATCAATAACGTAATATAACCTAACCTAACCCAATCTAACATCTCGGCGGTAATATTTGACCACATTCCTGGCTTGTTGGCCTCTACGCCTCCGTGGGACATTTATATACATCAATGAAGTAATATAACTTAACCTAACCCAACCTATCATCTCGGCGGTAATATTTGACAATATTCCTGGCGAGTTGGCCTCTACGTCTCCGTGGGACCTTTATATACATCAATAACGTAATATAACCTAACCTAACCCAACCTATCATCTCGGCGGTAATATTTGACCACATTCCTGGCGAGTTGGCCTCTACGTCTCCGTTGGACCTTCATATACATCAATAACGTAATATAACTTAACCTAACCCAACCTATCATTTCGGCGGTAATATTTGGCAACATTACCGGCTTGTTGGCCTCTACGTCTCCGTGGGACCTTTATATACATTAATAACGTAATATAACGTAACCTAACCCACCTAACCTCTCGGGGTACCATTTAACCACATTCCTTGATTGTCGGGCCCTAGTTCTCGGTGGGAACACTGTATACGTCTATGACATAATACAACCTAACCTAAACCAACCTACCATCTCGGCGGTAATATTGGACAACATTCCTGACGAGTTGGCCTCTACGTCTCCGTGGGAACTTCATATACATCAATAACGTAATATAACCTAACCTAACCCAACCTAACATCTCGGCGGTAATATTTGACAACATTCCTGGCGAGTTAGCCTTTACGTCTCCGTGGGACCTTTATATATATCAATAACGTAATATAACCTAACCTAACCCAACCTATCATTTCGGCGGTAAAATTTGACAACATTTCTGGCGAGTTCGCCTCTACGTGTCCGTGGGACCTTTATATACATGAATAACGTAATATAACATAACCTAACCCAACCTAACCTCTCGGGGTACCATTTAACCACATTCCTTGATTGTCGGGCCCTACTTCTCGGTGGGAAGACTGTATACGTCTATGACGTAATACAACCTAACCTAAGCCAACCTAACTTCTCGGCGGTAATATATGACAACATTCCTGGCGAGTTGGCCTCTACGTCTCCGTGGGACCTTTATATACATCAATAACGTAATATAACCTAACCTAAGCCAACCTATCATTTCGGCGGTAATATTTAACCACATTCCTGGCTTGTTGGCCTCTACTTCTCCGTGGGACCTTTATATATATCAATAACGTAATATAACCTAACCTAACCCAATCTAACATCTCGGCGGTAATATTTGACCACATTCCTGGCTTGTTGGCCTCTACGCCTCCGTGGGACATTTATATACATCAATGAAGTAATATAACCTAACCTAACCCAACCTATCATCTCGGCGGTAATATTTGACAATATTCCTGGCGAGTTGGCCTCTACGTCTCCGTGGGACCTTTATATACATCAATAACGTAATATAACCTAACCTAACCCAACCTATCATCTCGGCGGTAATATTTGACCACATTCCTGGCGAGTTGGCCTCTACGTCTCCGTTGGACCTTCATATACATCAATAACGTAATATAACTTAACCTAACCCAACCTATCATTTCGGCGGTAATATTTGGCAACATTACCGGCTTGTTGGCCTCTACGTCTCCGTGGGACCTTTATATACATTAATAACGTAATATAACGTAACCTAACCCACCTAACCTCTCGGGGTACCATTTAACCACATTCCTTGATTGTCGGGCCCTAGTTCTCGGTGGGAACACTGTATACGTCTATGACATAATACAACCTAACCTAAACCAACCTACCATCTCGGCGGTAATATTGGACAACATTCCTGACGAGTTGGCCTCTACGTCTCCGTGGGAACTTCATATACATCAATAACGTAATATAACCTAACCTAACCCAACCTAACATCTCGGCGGTAATATTTGACAACATTCCTGGCGAGTTGGCCTCTACGTCTCCGTGGGACCTTTATATACATCAATAACGTAATATAACCTAACCTAAGCCAACCTATCATTTCGGCGGTAATATTTAACCACATTCCTGGCTTGTTGGCCTCTACTTCTCCGTGGGACCTTTATATATATCAATAACGTAATATAACCTAACCTAACCCAATCTAACATCTCGGCGGTAATATTTGACCACATTCCTGGCTTGTTGGCCTCTACGCCTCCGTGGGACATTTATATACATCAATGAAGTAATATAACCTAACCTAACCCAACCTATCATCTCGGCGGTAATATTTGACAATATTCCTGGCGAGTTGGCCTCTACGTCTCCGTGGGACCTTTATATACATCAATAACGTAATATAACCTAACCTAACCCAACCTATCATCTCGGCGGTAATATTTGACCACATTCCTGGCGAGTTGGCCTCTACGTCTCCGTGGGACCTTTATATACATCAATAACCTAATATAACCTAACCTAAGCAAACCTATCATTTCGGCGGTAATATTTAACCACATTCCTGGCTTGTTGGCCTCTACTTCTCCGTGGGACCTTTATATATATCAATAACGTAATATAACCTAACCTAACCCAATCTAACATCTCGGCGGTAATATTTGACCACATTCCTGGCTTGTTCGCCTCTACGTCTCCGTGGGACATTTATATACATCAATGAAGTAATATAACCTAACCTAACCCAACCTATCATCTCGGCGGTAATATTTGACAATATTCCTGGCGAGTTGGCCTCTACGTCTCCGTGGGACCTTTATATACATCAGTAACGTAATATAACCTAGCCTAACCCAACCTATCATCTCGGCGGTAATATTTGACAACATTCCTGGCGAGTTGGCCTCTACGTCGCCGTGGGACCTTTATATACATCAATAACATATTATAAGCTAACCTAACCCAATCTAACATCTCGGCGGTAATATCTGACCACATTCCTGTCTTGTTGGCCTCTACGTCTCCGTGGGACCTTTATATATATCAATAACGTAATATAACCTAACCTAACCCAATCTAACATCTCGGCGGTAATATTTGACCACATTCCTGGCTTGTTGGCCTCTACGCCTCCGTGGGACATTTATATACATCAATGAAGTAATATAACCTAACCTAACCCAACCTATCATCTCGGCGGTAATATTTGACAATATTCCTGGCGAGTTGGCCTCTACGTCTCCGTGGGACCTTTATATACATCAATAACGTAATATAACCTAACCTAACCCAACCTATCATCTCGGCGGTAATATTTGACCACATTCCTGGCGAGTTGGCCTCTACGTCTCCGTTGGACCTTCATATGCATCAATAACGTAATATAACTTAACCTAACCCAACCTATCATTTCGGCGGTAATATTTGGCAACATTACCGGCTTGTTGGCCTCTACGTCTCCGTGGGACCTTTATATACATTAATAACGTAATATAACGTAACCTAACCCACCTAACCTCTCGGGGTACCATTTAACCACATTCCTTGATTGTCGGGCCCTACTTCTCGGTGGGAACACTGTATACGTCTATGACATAATACAACCGAACCTAAACCAACCTACCATCTCGGCGGTAATATTGGACAACATTTCTGGCGAGTTCGCCTCTACGTCTCCGTGGGACCTTTATATACATGAATAACGTAATATAACGTAACCTAACCCAACCTAACCTCTCGGGGTACCATTTAACCACATTCCTTGATTGTCGGGCCCTACTTCTCGGTGGGAACACTGTATACGTCTATGACGTTATACAACCTAACCTAAACCAACCTACCATCTCGGCGGTAATATTTGACAGCATTCCTGGCGAGTTGGCCTCTAGGTCTCCGTTTGATCTTCATATACATCAATAACGTAATATAACCTAACCTAACCCAACCTATCATCTCGGCGGTAATATTTGACAATATTCCTGGCGAGTTGGCCTCTACGTCTCCGTTTGACCTTTATATACATCAATAACATATTATAAGCTAACCTAACCCAATCTAACATCTCGGCGGTAATATTTGACCACATTCCTGGCTTGTTGGCCTCTACGTCTCCGTGGGAGATTTATATACATCAATAAAGTAATATAACCTAACCTAACCCAACCTATCATCTCGGCGGTAATATTTGACAACATTCCTGGCGAGTTGGCCTCTACGTCTCCGTGGGAACTTCATATACATCAATATCAATATATAAGCTAGCCTAACCCAATCTAACATCTCGGCGATAATATTTGACCACAATTCTGGCGTGTTGGCCTCTACGTCTCCGTGGGACCTTTATATACATCAATAACGTAATATAACCTAGCCTAACCCAACCTATCATCTCGGCGGTAATATTTGACAACATTCCTGGCGAGTTGGCCTCTACATCTCCGTGGGACCTTTATATACATCAATAACATATTATAAGCTAACCTAACCCAATCTAACATCTCGGCGGTAATATTTGACCACATTCCTGGCTTGTTGGCCTCTACGTCTCCGTGGGACATTTATATACATCAATGAAGTAATATAACCTAACCTAACCCAACCTATCATCTCGGCGGTAATATTTGACAACATTCCTGGCGAGTTGGCCTCTACGTCTCCGTGGGACCTTTATATACATCAATAACGTAATATAACCTAGCCTAACCCAACCTATCATCTCGGCGGTAATATTTGACAACATTCCTGGCGAGTTGGCCTCTACATCTCCGTGGGACCTTTATATACATGAATAACGTAATATAACGTAACCTAACCCAACCTAACCTCTCGGGGTACCATTTAACCACATTCCTTGATTGTCGGGCGCTACTTCTCGATGGGAAGACTGTATACGTCTATGACGTAATACAACCTAACCTAAGCCAACCTAACTTCTCGGCGGTAATATTTGACAACATTCCTGGCGAGTTGGCCTCTACGTCTCCGTGGGACCTTTATGTACATCAATAACGTAATATAACCTAACCTAAGCCAACCTATCATTTCGGCGGTAATGTTTAACCACATTCCTGGCTTGTTGGCCTCTACTTCTCCGTGGGACCTTTATATATATCAATAACGTAATATAACCTAACCTAACCCAACCTATCATTTCGGCGGTAAAATTTGACAACATTTCTGGCGAGTTCGCCTTTACGTCTCCGTGGGACCTTTATATACATGAATAACGTAATATAACGTAACCTAACCCAACCTAACCTCTCTGGGTACCATTTAACCACATTCCTTGATTGTCGGGCCCTACTTCTCGGTGGGAAGACTGTGTACGTCTATGACGTAATACAACCTAACCTAAGCCAACCTAACTTCTCGGCGGTAATATATGACAACATTCCTGGCGAGTTGGCCTCTACGTCTCCGTGGGACCTTTATATACATCAATAACGTAATATAACCTAACCTGAGCCAACCTATCATTTCGGCAGTAATATTTAACCACATTCCTGGCTTGTTGGCCTCTACTTCTCCGTGGGACCTTTATATATATCAATAACGTAATATAACCTAACCTAACCCAATCTAACATCTCGGCGGTAATATTTGACCACATTCCTGGCTTGTTGGACTCTACGTCTCCGTGGGACATTTATATACATCAATGAAGTAATATAACCTAACCTAACCCAACCTATCATCTCGGCGGTAATATTTGACAATATTCCTGGCGAGTTGGCCTCTACGTCTCCGTGGGACCTTTATATACATCAATAACGTAATATAACCTAACCTAACCCAACATATCATCTCGGCGGTAATATTTGACCACATTCCTGGCGAGTTGGCCTCTACGTCTCCGTTGGACCTTCATATACATCAATAACGTAATATAACTTAACCTAACCCAACCTATCATTTCGGCGGTAATATTTGGCAACATTACCGGCTTGTTGGCCTCTACGTCTCCGTGGGACCTTTATATACATGAATAACGTAATATAACATAACCTAACCCACCTAACCTCTCGGGGTACCATTTAACCACATTCCTTGATTGTCGGGCCCTACTTCTCGGTGGGAACACTGTATACGTCTATGACGTAATACAACCTAACCTAAACCAACCTACCATCTCGGCGGTAATATTGGACAACATTCCTGACGAGTTGGCCTCTACGTCTCCGTGGGAACTTCAGATACATCAATAACGTAATATAACCTAACCTAACCCAACCTAACATCTCGGCGGTAATATTTAACCACATTCCTGGCTTGTTGGCCTCTACGTCGCCGTGGGACCTTTATATACATCAATAACATATTATAAGCTAACCTAACCCAATCTAACATCTCGGCGGTAATATCTGACCACATTCCTGGCTTGTTGGCCTCTACGTCTCCGTGGGACCTTTATATATATCAATAACGTAATATAACCTAACCTAACCGAACCTATCATTTCGGCGGTAAAATTTGACAACATTTCTGGCGAGTTCGCCTCTACGTCTCCGTGGGACCTTTATATACATGAATAACGTAATATAACGTAACCTAACCCAACCTAACCTCTCGGGGTACCATTTAACCACATTCCTTGATTGTCGGGCCCTACTTCTCGGTGGGAAGACTGTGTACGTCTATGACGCAATACAACCTAACCTAAGCCAACCTAACTTCTCGGCGGTAATATATGACAACATTCCTGGCGAGTTGGCCTCTACGTCTCCGTGGGACCTTTATATACATCAATAACGTAATATAACCTAACCTAACCCAACCTATCATCTCGGCGGTAATATTTGACAACATTCCTGGCGAGTTGGCCTCTACGTCTCCGTGGGAACTTCATATACATCAATATCAATATATAAGCTAGCCTAACCCAATCTAACATCTCGGCGATAATATTTGACCACAATTCTGGCGTGTTGGCCTCTACGTCTCCGTGGGACCTTTATATACATCAATAACGTAATATAACCTAGCCTAACCCAACCTATCATCTCGGCGGTAATATTTGACAACATTCCTGGCGAGTTGGCCTCTACATCTCCGTGGGACCTTTATATACATCAATAACATATTATAAGCTAACCTAACCCAATCTAACATCTCGGCGGTAATATTTGACCACATTCCTGGCTTGTTGGCCTCTACGTCTCCGTGGGACATTTATATACATCAATGAAGTAATATAACCTAACCTAACCCAACCTATCATCTCGGCGGTAATATTTGACAACATTCCTGGCGAGTTGGCCTCTACGTCTCCGTGGGACCTTTATATACATCAATAACGTAATATAACCTAGCCTAACCCAACCTATCATCTCGGCGGTAATATTTGACAACATTCCTGGCGAGTTGGCCTCTACATCTCCGTGGGACCTTTATATACATGAATAACGTAATATAACGTAACCTAACCCAACCTAACCTCTCGGGGTACCATTTAACCACATTCCTTGATTGTCGGGCGCTACTTCTCGATGGGAAGACTGTATACGTCTATGACGTAATACAACCTAACCTAAGCCAACCTAACTTCTCGGCGGTAATATTTGACAACATTCCTGGCGAGTTGGCCTCTACGTCTCCGTGGGACCTTTATATACATCAATAACGTAATATAACCTAACCTAACCCAACATATCATCTCGGCGGTAATATTTGACCACATTCCTGGCGAGTTGGCCTCTACGTCTCCGTTGGACCTTCATATACATCAATAACGTAATATAACTTAACCTAACCCAACCTATCATTTCGGCGGTAATATTTGGCAACATTACCGGCTTGTTGGCCTCTACGTCTCCGTGGGACCTTTATATACATGAATAACGTAATATAACATAACCTAACCCACCTAACCTCTCGGGGTACCATTTAACCACATTCCTTGATTGTCGGGCCCTACTTCTCGGTGGGAACACTGTATACGTCTATGACATAATACAACCTAACCTAAACCAACCTACCATCTCGGCGGTAATATTGGAGAACATTCCTGACGAGTTGGCCTCTACGTCTCCGTGGGAACTTCAGATACATCAATAACGTAATATAACCTAACCTAACCCAACCTAACATCTCGGCGGTAATATTTAACCACATTCCTGGCTTGTTGGCCTCTACGTCGCCGTGGGACCTTTATATACATCAATAACATATTATAAGCTAACCTAACCCAATCTAACATCTCGGCGGTAATATCTGACCACATTCCTGGCTTGTTGGCCTCTACTTCTCCGTGGGACCTTTATATATATCAATAACGTAATATAACCTAACCTAACCCAATCTAACATCTCGGCGGTAATATTTGACCACATTCCTGGCTTGTTGGCCTCTACGTCTCCGTGGGACATTTATATACATCAATGAAGTAATATAACCTAACCTAACCCAACCTATCATCTCGGCGGTAATATTTGACAATTTTCCTGGCGAGTTGGCCTCTACGTCTCCGTGGGACCTTTATATACATCAATAACGTAATATAACCTAACCTAACCCAACCTATCATCTCGGCGGTAATATTTGACAACATTCCTGGCGAGTTGGCCTCTACGTCTCCGTGGGAACTTCATATACATCAATATCAATATATAAGCTAGCCTAACCCAATCTAACATCTCGGCGATAATATTTGACCACAATTCTGGCGTGTTGGCCTCTACGTCTCCGTGGGACCTTTATATACATCAATAACGTAATATAACCTAGCCTAACCCAACCTATCATCTCGGCGGTAATATTTGACAACATTCCTGGCGAGTTGGCCTCTACATCTCCGTGGGACCTTTATATACATCAATAACATATTATAAGCTAACCTAACCCAATCTAACATCTCGGCGGTAATATTTGACCACATTCCTGGCTTGTTGGCCTCTACGTCTCCGTGGGACATTTATATACATCAATGAAGTAATATAACCTAACCTAACCCAACCTATCATCTCGGCGGTAATATTTGACAACATTCCTGGCGAGTTGGCCTCTACGTCTCCGTGGGACCTTTATATACATCAATAACGTAATATAACCTAGCCTAACCCAACCTATCATCTCGGCGGTAATATTTGACAACATTCCTGGCGAGTTGGCCTCTACATCTCCGTGGGACCTTTATATACATGAATAACGTAATATAACGTAACCTAACCCAACCTAACCTCTCGGGGTACCATTTAACCACATTCCTTGATTGTCGGGCGCTACTTCTCGGTGGGAAGACTGTATACGTCTATGACGTAATACAACCTAACCTAAGCCAACCTAACTTCTCGGCGGTAATATTTGACAACATTCCTGGCGAGTTGGCCTCTACGTCTCCGTGGGACCTTTATATACATCAATAACGTAATATAACCTAACCTAAGCCAACCTATCATTTCGGCGGTAATGTTTAACCACATTCCTGGCTTGTTGGCCTCTACTTCTCCGTGGGACCTTTATATATATCAATAACGTAATATAACCTAACCTAACTCAACCTATCATTTCGGCGGTAAAATTTGACAACATTTCTGGCGAGTTCGCCTCTACGTCTCCGTGGGACCTTTATATACATGAATAACGTAATATAACGTAACCTAACCCAACCTAACCTCTCTGGGTACCATTTAACCACATTCCTTGATTGTCGGGCCCTACTTCTCGGTGGGAAGACTGTGTACGTCTATGACGTAATACAACCTAACCTAAGCCAACCTAACTTCTCGGCGGTAATATATGACAACATTCCTGGCGAGTTGGCCTCTACGTCTCCGTGGGACCTTTATATACATCAATAACGTAATATAACCTAACTTGAGCCAACCTATCATTTCGGCGGTAATATTTAACCACATTCCTGGCTTGTTGGCCTCTACTTCTCCGTGGGACCTTTATATATATCAATAACGTAATATAACCTAACCTAACCCAATCTAACATCTCGGCGGTAATATTTGACCACATTCCTGGCTTGTTGGCCTCTACGCCTCCGTGGGACATTTATATACATCAATGAAGTAATATAACCTAACCAAACCCAGCCTATCATCTCGGCGGTAATATTTGACAATTTTCCTGGCGAGTTGGCCTCTACGTCTCCGTGGGACCTTTATATACATCAATAACGTAATATAACCTAACCTAACCCAACCTATCATCTCGGCGGTAATATTTGACCACATTCCTGGCGAGTTGGCCTCTACGTCTCCGTTGGACCTTCATATACATCAATAACGTAATATAACTTAACCTAACCCAACCTATCATTTCGGCGGTAATATTTGGCAACATTACCGGCTTGTTGGCCTCTACGTCTCCGTGGGACCTTTATATACATTAATAACGTAATATAACGTAACCTAACCCACCTAACCTCTCGGGGTACCATTTAACCACATTCCTTGATTGTCGGGCCCTACTTCTCGGTGGGAACACTGTATACGTCTATGACATAATACAACCTAACCTAAACCAACCTACCATCTCGGCGGTAATATTGGACAACATTCCTGACGAGTTGGCCTCTACGTCTCCGTGGTAACTTCATATACATCAATAACTTAATATAACCTAACCTAACCCAACCTAACATCTCGGGGGTAATATTTGACAACATTCCTGGCGAGTTAGCCTCTACGTCTCCGTGGGACCTTTATATATATCAATAACGTAATATAACCTAACCTAACCCAACCTATCATTTCGGCGGTAAAATTTGACAACATTTCTGGCGAGTTCGCCTCTACGTCTCCGTGGGACCTTTATATACATGAATAACGTAATATAACGTAACCTAACCCAACCTAACCTCTCGGGGTACCATTTAACCACATTCCTTGATTGTCGGGCCCTACTTCTCGGTGGGAACACTGTATACGTCTATGACGTTATACAACCTAACCTAAACCAACCTACCACCTCGGCGGTAATATTTGACAACATTCCTGGCGAGTTGGCCTCTACGTCTCCGTGGGAACTTTATATACATCAATATCAATATATAAGCTAGCCTAACCCAATCTAACATCTCGGCGATAATATTTGACCACAATTCTGGCGTGTTGGCCTCTACGTCTCCGTGGGACCTTTATATACATCAATAACGTAATATAACCTAACCTAAGCCAACCTATCATTTCGGCGGTAATATTTAACCACATTCCTGGCTTGTTGGCCTCTACTTCTCGGTGGGAACACTGTATACGTCTATGACGTAATACAACCTAACCTAAACCAACCTACCATCTCGGCGGTAATATTTGACAACATTCCTGACGAGTTGGCCTCTACGTCCCCGTGGGAACATCATATACATCAATAACGTAATATAACCTAACCTAACCCAACCTAACATCTCGGCGGTAATATTTGACAACATTCCTGGCGAGTTGGCCTCTACGTCTCCGTGGGACCTTTATATACATCAATAACGTAATATAACCTAGCCTAACCCAACCTATCATCTCGGCGGTAATATTTGACAACATTCCTGGCGAGTTGGCCTCTACATCTCCGTGGGACCTTTATATACATCAATAACATATTATAAGCTAACCTAACCCAACCTATCATCTCGGCGGTAATATTTGACAATTTTCCTGGCGAGTTGGCCTCTACGTCTCCGTGGGACCTTTATATACATCAATAACGTAATATAACCTAACCTAACCCAACCTATCATCTCGGCGGTAATATTTGACAACATTCCTGGCGAGTTGGCCTCTACGTCTCCGTGGGAACTTCATATACATCAATATCAATATATAAGCTAGCCTAACCCAATCTAACATCTCGGCGATAATATTTGACCACAATTCTGGCGTGTTGGCCTCTACGTCTCCGTGGGACCTTTATATACATCAATAACGTAATATAACCTAGCCTAACCCAACCTATCATCTCGGCGGTAATATTTGACAACATTCCTGGCGAGTTGGCCTCTACGTCTCCGTGGGACCTTTATATACATCAATAACGTAATATAACCTAACCTAAGCCAACCTATCATTTCGGCGGTAATGTTTAACCACATTCCTGGCTTGTTGGCCTCTACTTCTCCGTGGGACCTTTATATATATCAATAACGTAATATAACCTAACCTAACTCAACCTATCATTTCGGCGGTAAAATTTGACAACATTTCTGGCGAGTTCGCCTCTACGTCTCCGTGGGACCTTTATATACATGAATAACGTAATATAACGTAACCTAACCCAACCTAACCTCTCTGGGTACCATTTAACCACATTCCTTGATTGTCGGGCCCTACTTCTCGGTGGGAAGACTGTGTACGTCTATGACGTAATACAACCTAACCTAAGCCAACCTAACTTCTCGGCGGTAATATATGACAACATTCCTGGCGAGTTGGCCTCTACGTCTCCGTGGGACCTTTATATACATCAATAACGTAATATAACCTAACTTGAGCCAACCTATCATTTCGGCGGTAATATTTAACCACATTCCTGGCTTGTTGGCCTCTACTTCTCCGTGGGACCTTTATATATATCAATAACGTAATATAACCTAACCTAACCCAATCTAACATCTCGGCGGTAATATTTGACCACATTCCTGGCTTGTTGGCCTCTACGTCTCCGTGGGACATTTATATACATCAATGAAGTAATATAACCTAACCAAACCCAACCTATCATCTCGGCGGTAATATTTGACAATTTTCCTGGCGAGTTGGCCTCTACGTCTCCGTGGGACCTTTATATACATCAATAACGTAATATAACCTAACCTAACCCAACCTATCATCTCGGCGGTAATATTTGACCACATTCCTGGCGAGTTGGCCTCTACGTCTCCGTTGGTCCTTCATATACATCAATAACGTAATATAACTTAGCCTAACCCAACCTATCATTTCGGCGGTAATATTTGGCAACATTACCGGCTTGTTGGCCTCTACGTCTCCGTGGGACCTTTATATACATTAATAACGTAATATAACGTAACCTAACCCACCTAACCTCTCGGGGTACCATTTAACCACATTCCTTGATTGTCGGGCCCTACTTCTCGGTGGGAACACTGTATACGTCTATGACGTTATACAACCTAACCTAAACCAACCTACCACCTCGGCGGTAATATTTGACAACATTCCTGGCGAGTTGGCCTCTACGTCTCCGTGGGAACTTTATATACATCAATATCAATATATAAGCTAGCCTAACCCAATCTAACATCTCGGCGATAATATTTGACCACAATTCTGGCGTGTTGGCCTCTACGTCTCCGTGGGACCTTTATATACATCAATAACGTAATATAACCTAACCTAAGCCAACCTATCATTTCGGCGGTAATATTTAACCACATTCCTGGCTTGTTGGCCTCTACTTCTCGGTGGGAACACTGTATACGTCTATGACGTAATACAACCTAACCTAAACCAACCTACCATCTCGGCGGTAATATTTGACAACATTCCTGACGAGTTGGCCTCTACGTCCCCGTGGGAACATCATATACATCAATAACGTAATATAACCTAACCTAACCCAACCTAACATCTCGGCGGTAATATTTGACAACATTCCTGGCGAGTTGGCCTCTACGTCTCCGTGGGACCTTTATATACATCAATAACGTAATATAACCTAGCCTAACCCAACCTATCATCTCGGCGGTAATATTTGACAACATTCCTGGCGAGTTGGCCTCTACATCTCCGTGGGACCTTTATATACATCAATAACATATTATAAGCTAACCTAACCCAATCTAACATCTCGGCGGTAATATTTGACCACATCCCTGGCTTGTTGGCCTCTACGTCTCCGTGGGACATTTATGTACATCAATGAAGTAATATAACCTAACCTAACCCAGCCTATCATCTCGGCGGTAATATTTGACAACATTCCTGGCGAGTTGGCCTCTACGTCTCCGTGGGACCTTTATATACATCAATAACGTAATATAACCTAGCCTAACCCAACCTATCATCTCGGCGGTAATATTTGACAACATTTCTGGCGAGTTCGCCTCTACGTCTCCGTGGGACCTTTATATACATGAATAACGTAATATAACGTAACCTAACCCAACCTAACCTCACGGGGTACCATTTAACCACATTCCTTGATTGTCGGGCCCTACTTCTCGGTGGGAACACTGTATACGTCTATGACGTAATACAACCTAACCTAAGCCAACCTAACTTCTCGGCGGTAATATATGACAACATTCCTGGCGAGTTGGCCTCTACGTCTCCGTGGGACCTTTATATACATCAATAACGTAATATAACCTAACCTAAGCCAACCTATCATTTCGGCGGTAATGTTTAACCACATTCCTGGCTTGTTGGCCTCTACTTCTCCGTGGGACCTTTATATATATCAATAACGTAATATAACCTAACCTAACCCAATCTAACATCTCGGCGGTAATATTTGACCACATTCCTGGCTTGTTGGCCTCTACGTCTCCGTGGGACATTTATATACATCAATGAAGTAATATAACCTAACCAAACCCAACCTATCATCTCGGCGGTAATATTTGACAATTTTCCTGGCGAGTTGGCCTCTACGTCTCCGTGGGACCTTTATATACATCAATAACGTAATATAACCTAACCTAACCCAACCTATCATCTCGGCGGTAATATTTGACCACATTCCTGGCGAGTTGGCCTCTACGTCTCCGTTGGTCCTTCATATACATCAATAACGTAATATAACTTAGCCTAACCCAACCTATCATTTCGGCGGTAATATTTGGCAACATTACCGGCTTGTTGGCCTCTACGTCTCCGTGGGACCTTTATATACATTAATAACGTAATATAACGTAACCTAACCCACCTAACCTCTCGGGGTACCATTTAACCACATTCCTTGATTGTCGGGCCCTACTTCTCGGTGGGAACACTGTATACGTCTATGACATAATACAACCTAACCTAAACCAACCTACCATCTCGGCGGTAATATTGGACAACATTCCTGACGAGTTGGCCTCTACGTCTCCGTGGGAACTTCATATACATCAATAACTTAATATAACCTAACCTAACCCAACCTAACATCTCGGGGGTAATATTTGACAACATTCCTGGCGAGTTAGCCTCTACGTCTCCGTGGGACCTTTATATATATCAATAACGTAATATAACCTAACCTAACCCAACCTATCATTTCGGCGGTAAAATTTGACAACATTTCTGGCGAGTTCGCCTCTACGTCTCCGTGGGACCTTTATATACATGAATAACGTAATATAACGTAACCTAACCCAACCTAACCTCTCGGGGTACCATTTAACCACATTCCTTGATTGTCGGGCCCTACTTCTCGGTGGGAACACTGTATACGTCTATGACGTTATACAACCTAACCTAAACCAACCTACCACCTCGGCGGTAATATTTGACAACATTCCTGGCGAGTTGGCCTCTACGTCTCCGTGGGAACTTTATATACATCAATATCAATATATAAGCTAGCCTAACCCAATCTAACATCTCGGCGATAATATTTGACCACAATTCTGGCGTGTTGGCCTCTACGTCTCCGTGGGACCTTTATATACATCAATAACGTAATATAACCTAACCTAAGCCAACCTATCATTTCGGCGGTAATATTTAACCACATTCCTGGCTTGTTGGCCTCTACTTCTCGGTGGGAACACTGTATACGTCTATGACGTAATACAACCTAACCTAAACCAACCTACCATCTCGGCGGTAATATTTGACAACATTCCTGACGAGTTGGCCTCTACGTCCCCGTGGGAACTTCATATACATCAATAACGTAATATAACCTAACCTAACCCAACCTAAAATCTCGGCGGTAATATTTGACAACATTCCTGGCGAGTTGGCCTCTACGTCTCCGTGGGACCTTTATATACATGAATAACGTAATATAACGTAACCTAACCCAACCTAACCTCACGGGGTACCATTTAACCACATTCCTTGATTGTCGGGCCCTACTTCTCGGTGGGAACACTGTATACGTCTATGACGTAATACAACCTAACCTAAGCCAACCTAACTTCTCGGCGGTAATATATGACAACATTCCTGGCGAGTTGGCCTCTACGTCTCCGTGGGACCTTTATATACATCAATAACGTAATATAACCTAACCTAAGCCAACCTATCATTTCGGCGGTAATGTTTAACCACATTCCTGGCTTGTTGGCCTCTACTTCTCCGTGGGACCTTTATATATATCAATAACGTAATATAACCTAACCTAACCCAATCTAACATCTCGGCGGTAATATTTGACCACATTCCTGGCTTGTTGGCCTCTACGTCTCCGTGGGACATTTATATACATCAATGAAGTAATATAACCTAACCAAACCCAACCTATCATCTCGGCGGTAATATTTGACAATTTTCCTGGCGAGTTGGCCTCTACGTCTCCGTGGGACCTTTATATACATCAATAACGTAATATAACCTAACCTAACCCAACCTATCATCTCGGCGGTAATATTTGACCACATTCCTGGCGAGTTGGCCTCTACGTCTCCGTTGGTCCTTCATATACATCAATAACGTAATATAACTTAGCCTAACCCAACCTATCATTTCGGCGGTAATATTTGGCAACATTACCGGCTTGTTGGCCTCTACGTCTCCGTGGGACCTTTATATACATTAATAACGTAATATAACGTAACCTAACCCACCTAACCTCTCGGGGTACCATTTAACCACATTCCTTGATTGTCGGGCACTACTTCTCGGTGGGAACACTGTATACGTCTATGACATAATACAACCTAACCTAAACCAACCTACCATCTCGGCGGTAATATTGGACAACATTCCTGACGAGTTGGCCTCTACGTCTCCGTGGGAACTTCATATACATCAATAACTTAATATAACCTAACCTAACCCAACCTAACATCTCGGGGGTAATATTTGACAACATTCCTGGCGAGTTAGCCTCTACGTCTCCGTGGGACCTTTATATATATCAATAACGTAATATAACCTAACCTAACCCAACCTATCATTTCGGCGGTAAAATTTGACAACATTTCTGGCGAGTTCGCCTCTACGTCTCCGTGGGACCTTTATATACATGAATAACGTAATATAACGTAACCTAACCCAACCTAACCTCTCGGGGTACCATTTAACCACATTCCTTGATTGTCGGGCCCTACTTCTCGGTGGGAACACTGTATACGTCTATGACGTTATACAACCTAACCTAAACCAACCTACCACCTCGGCGGTAATATTTGACAACATTCCTGGCGAGTTGGCCTCTACGTCTCCGTGGGAACTTTATATACATCAATATCAATATATAAGCTAGCCTAACCCAATCTAACATCTCGGCGATAATATTTGACCACAATTCTGGCGTGTTGGCCTCTACGTCTCCGTGGGACCTTTATATACATCAATAACGTAATATAACCTAACCTAAGCCAACCTATCATTTCGGCGGTAATATTTAACCACATTCCTGGCTTGTTGGCCTCTACTTCTCGGTGGGAACACTGTATACGTCTATGACGTAATACAACCTAACCTAAACCAACCTACCATCTCGGCGGTAATATTTGACAACATTCCTGACGAGTTGGCCTCTACGTCCCCGTGGGAACTTCATATACATCAATAACGTAATATAACCTAACCTAACCCAACCTAAAATCTCGGCGGTAATATTTGACAACATTCCTGGCGAGTTGGCCTCTACGTCTCCGTGGGAACTTTATATACATCAATAACGTAATATAACCTAGCCTAACCCAACCTATCATCTCGGCGGTAATATTTGACAACATTCCTGGCGAGTTGGCCTCTACATCTCCGTGGGACCTTTATATACATCAATAACATATTATAAGCTAACCTAACCCAATCTAACATCTCGGCGGTAATATTTGACCACATTCCTGGCTTGTTGGCCTCTACGTCTCCGTGGGACATTTATGTACATCAATGAAGTAATATAACCTAACCTAACCCAACCTATCATCTCGGCGGTAATATTTGACAACATTCCTGGCGAGTTGGCCTCTACGTCTCCGTGGGACCTTTATATACATCAATAACGTAATATAACCTAGCCTAACCCAACCTATCATCTCGGCGGTAATATTTGACAACATTTCTGGCGAGTTCGCCTCTACGTCTCCGTGGGACCTTTATATACATGAATAACGTAATATAACGTAACCTAACCCAACCTAACCTCACGGGGTACCATTTAACCACATTCCTTGATTGTCGGGCCCAACTTCTCGGTGGGAACACTGTATACGTCTATGACGTAATACAACCTAACCTAAGCCAACCTAACTTCTCGGCGGTAATATTTGACAACATTCCTGGCGAGTTGGCCTCTACGTCTCCGTGGGACCTTTATATACATCAATAACGTAATATAACCTAACCTAAGCCAACCTATCATTTCGGCGGTAATATTTAACCACATTCCTGGCTTGTTGGCCTCTACTTCTCCGTGGGACCTTTATATATATCAATAACGTAATATAACCTAACCTAACCCAACCTATCATTTCGGCGGTAAAATTTGACAACATTTCTGGCGAGTTCGCCTCTACGTCTCCGTGGGACCTTTATATACATCAATAACATATTATAAGCTAACCTAACCCAATCTAACATCTCGGCGGTAATATTTGACCACATTCCTGGCTTGTTGGCCTCTACGTCTCCGTGGGACATTTATATACATCAATGAAGTAATATAACCTAACCTAACCCAACCTATCATCTCGGCGGTAATATTTGACAACATTCCTGGCGAGATGGCCTCTACGTCTCCGTGGGACATTTTATATACATCAATAACACAATATAAGCTAGCCTAACCCAATCTAACATCTCGGCGGTAATATTTAACCACATTCCTGGCTTGTTGGCCTCTACGTCTCCGTGGGACCTTTATATACATCAATAACGTAATATAACATAACCTAACCCAACCTAACATCTCGGCGGTAATATTTGACCACATTCCTGGCTTGTTGGCCTCTACGTCTCCGTGGGACCTTTATATACATCAATAACGTAATATAACCTAACCTAACCCAACCTAACACCTCGGCGGTAATATTTGACCACATTCCTGGCTTGTTGGCCTCTACATCTCCGTGGGACCTTTATATACATCAATAACATATTATAAGCTAACCTAACCCAATCTAACATCTCGGCGGTAATATTTGACCACATTCCTGGCTTGTTGGCCTCTACGTCTCCGTGGGACATTTATATACATCAATGAAGTAATATAACCTAACCTAACCCAACCTATCATCTCGGCGGTAATATTTGACAACATTCCTGGCGAGTTAGCCTCTACGTCTCCGTGGGACCTTTATATACATCAATAACGTAATATAACCTAGCCTAACCCAACCTATCATCTCGGCGGTAATATTTGACAACATTTCTGGCGAGTTCGCCTCTACGTCCCCGTGGGACCTTTATATACATGAATAACGTAATATAACGTAACCTAACCCAACCTAACCTCACGGGGTACCATATAACCACATTCCTTGATTGTCGGGCCCTACTTCTCGGTGGGAACACTGTATACGTCTATGACGTAATACAACCTAACCTAAGCCAACCTAACTTCTCGGCGGTAATATTTGACAACATTCCTGGCGAGTTGGCCTCTACGTCTCCGTGGGACCTTTATATACATCAATAACGTAATATAACCTAACCTAAGCCAACCTATCATTTCGGCGGTAATATTTAACCACATTCCTGGCTTGTTGGCCTCTACTTCTCCGTGGGACCTTTATATATATCAATAACGTAATATAACCTAACCTAACCCAACCTATCATTTCGGCGGTAAAATTTGACAACATTTCTGGCGAGTTCGCCTCTACGTCTCCGTAGGACCTTTATATACATGAATAACGTAATATAACGTAACCTAACCCAACCTAACCTCTCTGGGTACCATTTAACCACATTCCTTGATTGTCGGGCCCTACTTCTCGGTGGGAACACTGTATACGTCTATGACGTAATACAACCTAACCTAAGCCAACCTAACTTCTCGGCGGTAATATCTGACAACATTCCTGGCGAGTTAGCCTCTACGTCTCCGTGGGACCTTTATATATATCAATAACGTAATATAACCTAACCTAACCCAACCTATCATTTCGGCGGTAAAATTTGACAACATTTCTGGCGAGTTCGCCTCTACGTCTCCGTGGGACCTTTATATACATGAATAACGTAATATAACGTAACCTAACCCAACCTAACCTCTCTGGGTACCATTTAACCACATTCCTTGATTGTCGGGCCCTACTTCTCGGTGGGAACACTGTATACGTCTATGACGTAATACAACCTAACCTAAACCAACCTACCATCTCGGCGGTAATATTTGACAACATTCCTGACGAGTTGGCCTCTACGTCGTCGTGGGAAATTCATATACATTAATAACCTAATATAACGTAACCTAACCAACCTAACCTCTCGGGGTACCATTTAACCACATTCCTTGATTGTCGGGCCCTACTTCTCGGTGGGAACACTGTATACGTCTATGACGTTATACAACCTAACCTAAACCAACCTACCATCTCGGCGGTATTATTTGACCACATTCCTGACGAGTTGGCCTCTACGTCTCCGTGGGAACTTCATATACATCAATAACGTAATATAACCTAACCTAACCCAACCTAACATCTCGGCGGTAATATTTGACAACATTCCTGGCGAGTTGGCCTCTACGTCTCCGTGGGACCTTTATATACATCAATAACGTAATATAACCTAGCCTAACCCAACCTATCATCTCGGCGGTAATATTTGACAACATTCCTGGCGAGTTGGCCTCTACGTCTCCGTGGGACCTTTATATACATCAATAACGTAATATAACCTAACCTAAGCCAACCAATAATCTCGGCGGGAATATTTGACAACATTCCTGGCGAGTTGGCCTCTAGGTCTCCGTTTGACCTTCATATACATCAATAACGTAATATAACCTAACCTAACCCAACCTATCATCTCGGCGGTAATATTTGACAACATTCCTGGCGAGTTGGCCTCTACGTCTCCGTGGGACATTTTATATACATCAATAACACAATATAAGCTAGCCTAACCCAATCTAACATCTCGGCGGTAATATTTGACCACATTCCTGGCTTGTTGGCCTCTACGTCTCCGTGGGACCTTTATATACATCAATAACGTAATATAACATAACCTAACCCAACCTAACATCTCGGCGGTAATATTTGACCACATTCCTGGCTTGTTGGCCTCTACGTCTCCGTGGGACCTTTATATACATCAATAACGTAATATAACCTAACCTAACCCAACCTAACACCTCGGCGGTAATATTTGACCACATTCCTGGCTTGTTGGCCTCTACGTCTCCGTGGGACCTTTATATACTTCAATAACGTAATATAACCTAACCTAACCCAACCTAACATATCGGCGGTAATATTTGAAAACATACCTGGCGAGTTGGCCTCTAGTTCTCCGTGGGACCTTTATATATATCAATAACGTGATATAACCTAACCTAACCCAACCTGACATCTCGGCGGTAATATTTGGCAACATTCCAGGCTTGTTGGCCTGTACGTCTCCGTGGGACCTTTATATACATCAATAACGTAATATAACCTAACCTAACCCAACCTAACACCTCGGCGGTAATATTTGACCACATTCCTGGCTTGTTGGCCTCTACATCTCCGTGGGACCTTTATATACATCAATAACATATTATAAGCTAACCTAACCCAATCTATCATCTCGGCGGTAATATTTGACCACATTCCTGGCTTGTTGGCCTCTACGTCTCCGTGGGACATTTATATACATCAATGAAGTAATATAACCTAACCTAACCCAACCTATCATCTCGGCGGTAATATTTGACAACATTCCTGGCGAGTTAGCCTCTACGTCTCCGTGGGACCTTTATATACATCAATAACGTAATATAACCTAGCCTAACCCAACCTATCATCTCGGCGGTAATATTTGACAACATTTCTGGCGAGTTCGCCTCTACGTCTCCGTGGGACCTTTATATACATGAATAACGTAATATAACGTAACCTAACCCAACCTAACCTCACGGGGTACCATATAACCACATTCCTTGATTGTCGGGCCCTACTTCTCGGTGGGAACACTGTATACGTCTATGACGTAATACAACCTAACCTAAGCCAACCTAACTTCTCGGCGGTAATATTTGACAACATTCCTGGCGAGTTGGCCTCTACGTCTCCGTGGGACCTTTATATACATCAATAACGTAATATAACCTAACCTAAGCCAACCTATCATTTCGGCGGTAATATTTAACCACATTCCTGGCTTGTTGGCCTCTACTTCTCCGTGGGACCTTTATATATATCAATAACGTAATATAACCTAACCTAACCCAACCTATCATTTCGGCGGTAAAATTTGACAACATTTCTGGCGAGTTCGCCTCTACGTCTCCGTGGGACCTTTATATACATGAATAACGTAATATAACGTAACCTAACCCAACCTAACCTCTCTGGGTACCATTTAACCACATTCCTTGATTGTCGGGCCCTACTTCTCGGTGGGAACACTGTGTACGTCTATGACGTAATACAACCTAACCTAAACCAACCTACCATCTCGGCGGTAATATTTGACAACATTCCTGACGAGTTGGCCTCTACGTCTCCGTGGGAAATACATATACATTAATAACGTAATATAACGTAACCTAACCAACCTAACCTCTCGGGGTACCATTTAACCACATTCCTTGATTGTCGGGCCCTACTTCTCGGTGGGAACACTGTATACGTCTATGACGTTATACAACCTAACCTAAACCAACCTACCATCTCGGCGGTAATATTTGACAACATTCCTGACGAGTTGGCCTCTACGTCTCCGTGGGAACTTCATATACATCAATAACGTAATATAACCTAACCTAACCCAACCTAACATCTCGGCGGTAATATTTGACAATATTCCTGGCGAGTTGGCCTCTACGTCTCCGTGGGACCTTTATATACATCAATAACGTAATATAACCTAACCTAACCCAACCTATCATCTCGGCGGTAATATTTTACAACATTCCTGGCGAGTTAGCCTCTACGTCTCCGTGGGAACTTTATATACATCAATAACAATATATAAGCTTGCCTAACCCAATCTAACATCTCGGCGGTAATATTTGACCACATTTCTGGCTTGTTGGCCTCTACGTCTCCGTGGGACCTTTATATACTTCAATAACGTAATATAACCTAACCTAACCCGAACTATCATCTCGGCGGTAATATTTGACAACATTCCTGGCGAGATGGCCTCTACGTCTCCGTGGGACCTTTATATACATCAATAACGTAATATAACCTAACCTAACCCAACCTATCATCTCGGCGGTAATATTTGACAACATTCCTGGCGAGTTGGCCTCTACGTCTCCGTGGGACCTTTATATACATCAATAACACAATATAAGCTAGCCTAACCCAATCTAACATCTCGGCGGTAATATTTGACCACATTTTCCTGGCTTGTTGGCCTCTACGTCTCCGTGGGACATTTATATACATCAATAAAGTAATATAACCTAACCTAACCCAACCTATCATCTCAGCGGTAATATTTGGCAACATTCCCGGCTTGTTGGCCTCTACGTCTCCGTGGGACCTTTATATACATCAATAACACAATATAAGCTAGCCTAACCCAATCTAACATCTCGGCGGTAATATTTGACAACATTCCTGGCGAGTTAGCCTCTACGTCTCCGTGGGACCTTTATATATATCAATAACGTAATATAACCTGACCTAACCCAACCTATCATTTCGGCGGTAAAATTTGACAACATTTCTGGCGAGTTCGCCTCTACGTCTCCGTGGGACCTTTATATACATGAATAACGTAATATAACGTAACCTAACCCAACCTAACCTCTCGGGGTACCATTTAACCACATTCCTTGATTGTCGGGCCCTACTTCTCGGTGGGAACACTGTATACGTCTATGACGTTATACAACCTAACCTAAACCAACCTACCATCTCGGCGGTAATATTTGACAACATTCCTGGCGAGTTGGCCTCTAGGTCTCCGTTTGACTTTCATATACATCAATAACGTAATATAACCTAACCTAACCCAACCTATCATCTCGGCGGTAATATTTGACAACATTCCTGGCGAGTTGGCCTCTACATCTCCGTGGGACCTTTATATACATCAATAACATATTATAAGCTAACCTAACCCAATCTAACATCTCGGCGGTAATATTTGACCACATCCCTGGCTTGTTGGCCTCTACGTCTCCGTGGGACATTTATATACATCAATGAAGTAATATAACCTAACCTAACCCAACCTATCATCTCGGCGGTAATATTTGACAACATTCCTGGCGAGTTGGCCTCTACGTCTCCGTGGGACCTTTATATACATCAATAACGTAATATAACCTAGCCTAACCCAACCTATCATCTCGGCGGTAATATTTGACCACATTCCTGGCGAGTTGGCCTCTACGTCTCCGTTGGACCTTCATATACATCAATAACGTAATATAACTTAACCTAACCCAACCTATCATTTCGGCGGTAATATTTGGCAACATTACCGGCTTCTTGGCCTCTACGTCTCCGTGGGACCTTTATATACATTAATAACGTAATATAACGTAACCTAACCCACCTAACCTCTCGGGGTACCATTTAACCACATTCCTTGATTGTCGGGCCCTACTTCTCGGTGGGAACACTGTATACGTCTATGACATAATACAACCTAACCTAAACCAACCTACCCTCTCGGCGGTAATATTGGACAACATTCCTGACGAGTTGGCCTCTACGTCTCCGTGGGAACTTCATATACATCAATAACGCAATATAACCTAACCTAACCCAACCTAACATCTCGGCGGTAATACTTGACAACATTCCTGGCGAGTTGGCCTCTACGTCTCCGTGGGACCTTTATATACATCAATAACGTAATATAACCTAGCCTAACCCAACCTATCATCTCGGCGGTAATATTTGACAACATTCCTGGCGAGTTGGCCTCTACGTCTCCGTGGGACCTTTATATACATCAATAACGTAATATAACCTAACCTAAGCCAACCAATAATCTCGGCGGGAATATTTGACAACATTCCTGGCGAGTTGGCCTCTAGGTCTCCGTTTGACCTTCATTTACATCAATAACGTAATATAACCTAACCTAACCCAACCTATCATCTCGGCGGTAATATTTGACAACATTCCTGGCTTGTTGGCCTCTACGTCTCCGTGGGACATTTATATACATCAATGAAGTAATATAACCTAACCTAACCCAACCTATCATTTCGGCGGTAATATTTGACAACATTCCTGGCGAGTTAGCCTCTACGTCTCCGTGGGACCTTTATATACATCAATAACGTAATATAACCTAGCCTAACCCAACCTATCATCTCGGCGGTAATATTTGACAACATTTCTGGCGAGTTCGCCTCTACGTCTCCGTGGGACCTTTATATACATGAATAACGTAATATAACGTAACCTAACCCAACCTAACCTCACGGGGTACCATATAACCACATTCCTTGATTGTCGGGCCCTACTTCTCGGTGGGAACACTGTGTACGTCTATGACGTAATACAACCTAACCTAAACCAACCTACCATCTCGGCGGTAATATTTGACAACATTCCTGACGAGTTGGCCTCTACGTCTCCGTGGGAAATTCATATACATTAATAACGTAATATAACGTAACCTAACCAACCTAACCTCTCGGGGTACCATTTAACCACATTCCTTGATTGTCGGGCCCTACTTCTCGGTGGGAACACTGTATACGTCTATGACGTTATACAACCTAACCTAAACCAACCTACCATCTCGGCGGTAATATTTGACAACATTCCTGACGAGTTGGCCTCTACGTCTCCGTGGGAACTTCATATACATCAATAACGTAATATAACCTAACCTAACCCAACCTAACATCTCGGCGGTAATATTTGACAATATTCCTGGCGAGTTGGCCTCTACGTCTCCGTGGGACCTTTATATACATCAATAACGTAATATAACCTAACCTAACCCAACCTATCATCTCGGCGGTAATATTTTACAACATTCCTGGCGAGTTAGCCTCTACGTCTCCGTGGGAACTTTATATACATCAATAACAATATATAAGCTTGCCTAACCCAATCTAACATCTCGGCGGTAATATTTGACCACATTTCTGGCTTGTTGGCCTCTACGTCTCCGTGGGACCTTTATATACTTCAATAACGTAATATAACCTAACCTAACCCGAACTATCATCTCGGCGGTAATATTTGACAACATTCCTGGCGAGTTGGCCTCTACGTCTCCGTGGGACCTTTATATACATCAATAACGTAATATAACCTAACCTAACCCAACCTATCATCTCGGCGGTAATATTTGACAACATTCCTGGCGAGTTGGCCTCTACGTCTCCGTGGGACCTTTATATACATCAATAACACAATATAAGCTAGCCTAACCCAATCTAACATCTCGGCGGTAATATTTGACCACATTTTCCTGGCTTGTTGGCCTCTACGTCTCCGTGGGACATTTATATACATCAATAAAGTAATATAACCTAACCTAACCCAACCTATCATCTCAGCGGTAATATTTGGCAACATTCCCGGCTTGTTGGCCTCTACGTCTCCGTGGGACCTTTATATACATCAATAACACAATATAAGCTAGCCTAACCCAATCTAACATCTCGGCGGTAATATTTGACCACATTCCTGGCTTGTTGGCCTCTACGTCTCCGTGGGACATTTATATACATCAATGAAGTAATATAACCTAACCTAACCCAACCTATCATCTCGGCGGTAATATTTGACAATATTCCTGGCGAGTTGGCCTCTACGTCTCCGTGGGACCTTTATATACATCAATAACGTAATATAACCTAACCTAACCCAACCTATCATCTCGGCCGTAATATTTGACCACATTCCTGGCGAGTTGGCCTCTACGTCTCCGTTGGACCTTCATATACATCAATAGCGTAATATAACCTAACCTAACCCAACCTAACATCTCGGCGGTAATATTTGACAGCATTCCTGGCGAGTTGGCCTCTAGGTCTCCGTTTGACCTTCATATACATCAATAACGTAAAATAACCTAACCTAACCCAACCTATCATCTCGGCGGTAATATTTGACAACATTCCTGGCGAGTTAGCCTCTACGTCTCCGTGGGAACTTTATATACATCAATAACAATATATAAGCTTGCCTAACCCAATCTAACATCTCGGCGGTAATATTTGACCACATTTCTGGCTTGTTGGCCTCTACGTCTCCGTGGGACCTTTATATACTTCAATAACGTAATATAACCTAACCTAACCCGAACTATCATCTCGGCGGTAATATTTGACAACATTCCTGGCGAGTTGGCCTCTACGTCTCCGTGGGACCTTTATATTCATCCATAACGTAATATAACCTAACCTAACCCAACCTATCATCTCGGCGGTAATATTTGACAACATTCCTGGCGAGTTGGCCTCTACGTCTCCGTGGGAACTTTATATACATCAATATCAATATATAAGCTAGCCTAACCCAATCTAACATCTCGGCGATAATATTTGACCACAATTCTGGCGTGTTGGCCTCTACGTCTCCGTGGGACCTTTATATACATCAATAACGTAATATAACCTAACCTAAGCCAACCTATCATTTCGGCGGTAATATTTAACCACATTCCTGGCTTGTTGGCCTCTACTTCTCGGTGGGAACACTGTATACGTCTATGACGTAATACAACCTAACCTAAACCAACCTACCATCTCGGCGGTAATATTTGACAACATTCCTGACGAGTTGGCCTCTACGTCTCCGTGGGAACTTCATATACATCAATAACGTAATATAACCTAACCTAACCCAACCTAACATCTCGGCGGTAATATTTGACAACATTCCTGGCGAGTTGGCCTCTACGTCTCCGTGGGACCTTTATATACATCAATAACGTAATATAACCTAGCCTAACCCAACCTACCATCTCGGCGGTAATATTTGACAACATTCCTGACGAGTTGGCCTCTACGTCTCCGTGGGAAATTCATATACATTAATAACGTAATATAACGTAACCTAACCAACCTAACCTCTCGGGGTACCATTTAACCACATTCCTTGATTGTCGGGCCCTACTTCTCGGTGGGAACACTGTATACGTCTATGACGTTATACAACCTAACCTAAACCAACCTACCATCTCGGCGGTAATATTTGACAACATTCCTGACGAGTTGGCCTCTACGTCTCCGTGGGAACTTCATATACATCAATAACGTAATATAACCTAACCTAACCCAACCTATCATCTCGGCGGTAATATTTGACAACATTCCTGGCGAGTTGGCCTCTACATCTCCGTGGGACCTTTATATACATCAATAACATATTATAAGCTAACCTAACCCAATCTAACATCTCGGCGGTAATATTTGACCACATTCCTGGCTTGTTGGCCTCTACGTCTCCGTGGGACATTTATATACATCAATGAAGTAATATAACCTAACCTAACCCAACCTATCATCTCGGCGGTAATATTTGACAACATTCCTGGCGAGTTGGCCTCTACGTCTCCGTGGGACCTTTATATACATCAATAACGTAATGTAACCTAGCCTAACCCAACCTATCATCTCGGCGGTAATATTTGACCACATTCCTGGCGAGTTGGTCTCTACGTCTCCGTTGGACCTTCATATACATCAATAACGTAATATAACTTAACCTAACCCAACCTATCATTTCGGCGGTAATATTTGGCAACATTACCGGCTTGTTGGCCTCTACGTGTCCGTGGGACCTTTATATACATTAATAACGTAATATAACGTAACCTAACCCACCTAACCTCTCGGGGTACCATTTAACCACATTCCTTGATTGTCGGGCCCTACTTCTCGGTGGGAACACTGTATACGTCTATGACATAATACAACCTAACCTAAACCAACCTACCCTCTCGGCGGTAATATTGGACAACATTCCTGACGAGTTGGCCTCTACGTCTCCGTGGGAACTTCATATACATCAATAACGCAATATAACCTAACCTAACCCAACCTAACATCTCGGCGGTAATATTTGACAACATTCCTGGCGAGTTAGCCTCTACGTCTCCGTGCGACCTTTATATATATCAATAACGTAATATAACCTAACCTAACCCAACCTATCGTTTCGGCGGTGAAATTTGACAACATTTCTGGCGAGATCGCCTCTACGTCTCCGTGGGACCTTTATATACATGAATAACGTAATATAACGTAACCTAACCCAACCTAACCTCTCTGGGTACCATTTAACCACATTCCTTGATTGTCGGGCCCTACTTCTCGGTGGGAACACTGTATACGTCTATGACGTAATACAACCTAACCTAAACCAACCTACCATCTCGGCGGTAATATTTGACAACATTCCTGACGAGTTGGCCTCTACGTCTTCGTGGGAAATTCATATACATTAATAACCTAATATAACGTAACCTAACCAACCTAACCTCTCGGGGTACCATTTAACCACATTCCTTGATTGTCGGGCCCTACTTCTCGGTGGGAACACTGTATACGTCTATGACGTTATACAACCTAACCTAAACCAACCTACCATCTCGGCGGTATTATTTGACAACATTCCTGACGAGTTGGCCTCTACGTCTCCGTGGGAACTTCATATACATCAATAACGTAATATAACCTAACCTAACCCAACCTAACATCTCGGCGGTAATCCTTGACAACATTCCTGGCGAGTTGGCCTCTACGTCTCCGTGGGACCTTTATATACATCAATAACGTAATATAACCTAGCCTAACCCAACCTATCATCTCGGCGGTAATATTTGACAACATTCCTGGCGAGTTGGCCTCTACGTCTCCGTGGGACCTTTATATACATCAATAACGTAATATAACCTAACCTAAGCCAACCAATAATCTCGGCGGGAATATTTGACAACATTCCTGGCGAGTTGGCCTCTAGGTCTCCGTTTGACCTTCATATACATCAATAACGTAATATAACCTAACCTAACCCAACCTATCATCTGGGCGGTAATATTTGACAACATTCCTGGCTTGTTGGCCTCTACGTCTCCGTGGGACATTTATATACATCAATGAAGTAATATAACCTAACCTAACCCAACCTATCATCTCGGCGGTAATATTTGACAACATTCCTGGCGAGTTAGCCTCTACGTCTCCGTGGGACCTTTATATACATCAATAACGTAATATAACCTAGCCTAACCCAACCTATCATCTCGGCGGTAATATTTGACAACATTTCTGGCGAGTTCGCCTCTACGTCTCCGTGGGACCTTTATATACATGAATAACGTAATATAACGTAACCTAACCCAACCTAACCTCACGGGGTACCATATAACCACATTCCTTGATTGTCGGGCCCTACTTCTCGGTGGGAACACTGTATACGTCTATGACGTAATACAACCTAACCTAAGCCAACCTAACTTCTCGGCGGTAATATTTGACAACATTCCTGGCGAGTTGGCCTCTACGTCTCCGTGGGACCTTTATATACATCAATAACGTAATATAACCTAACCTAAGCCAACCTATCATTTCGGCGGTAATATTTAACCACATTCCTGGCTTGTTGGCCTCTACTTCTCCGTGGGACCTTTATATATATCAATAACGTAATATAACCTAACCTAACCCAACCTATCATTTCGGCGGTAAAATTTGACAACATTTCTGGCGAGTTCGCCTCTACGTCTCCGTAGGACCTTTATATACATGAATAACGTAATATAACGTAACCTAACCCAACCTAACCTCTCTGGGTACCATTTAACCACATTCCTTGATTGTCGGGCCCTACTTCTCGGTGGGAACACTGTGTACGTCTATGACGTAATACAACCTAACCTAACCCAACCTATCATCTCGGCGGTAATATTTTACAACATTCCTGGCGAGTTAGCCTCTACGTCTCCGTGGGAACTTTATATACATCAATAACAATATATAAGCTTGCCTAACCCAATCTAACATCTCGGCGGTAATATTTGACCACATTTCTGGCTTGTTGGCCTCTACGTCTCCGTGGGACCTTTATATACTTCAATAACGTAATATAACCTAACCTAACCCGAACTATCATCTCGGCGGTAATATTTGACAACATTCCTGGCGAGTTGGCCTCTACGTCTCCGTGGGACCTTTATATACATCAATAACGTAATATAACCTAACCTAACCCAACCTATCATCTCGGCGGTAATATTTGACAACATTCCTGGCGAGTTGGCCTCTACGTCTCCGTGGGAACTTTATATACATCAATAACACAATATAAGCTAGCCTAACCCGATCTAACATCTCGGCGGTAATATTTGACCACATTTTCCTGGCTTGTTGGCCTCTACGTCTCCGTGGGACATTTATATACATCAATAAAGTAATATAACCTAACCTAAGCCAACCTATCATCTCAGCGGTAATATTTGGCAACATTCCCGGCTTGTTGGCCTCTACGTCTCCGTGGGACCTTTATATACATCAATAACACAATATAAGCTAGCCTAACCCAATCTAACATCTCGGCGGTAATATTTGACCACATTCCTGGCTTGTTGGCCTCTACGTCTCCGTGGGACATTTATATACATCAATGAAGTAATATAACCTAACCTAACCCAACCTATCATCTCGGCGGTAATATTTGACAATATTCCTGGCGAGTTGGCCTCTACGTCTCCGTGGGACCTTTATATACATCAATAACGTAATATAACCTAACCTAACCCAACCTATCATCTCGGCCGTAATATTTGACCACATTCCTGGCGAGTTGGCCTCTACGTCTCCGTTGGACCTTCATATACATCAATAGCGTAATATAACCTAACCTAACCCAACCTAACATCTCGGCGGTAATATTTGACAGCATTCCTGGCGAGTTGGCCTCTAGGTCTCCGTTTGACCTTCATATACATCAATAACGTAAAATAACCTAACCTAACCCAACCTATCATCTCGGCGGTAATATTTGACAACATTCCTGGCGAGTTAGCCTCTACGTCTCCGTGGGAACTTTATATACATCAATAACAATATATAAGCTTGCCTAACCCAATCTAACATCTCGGCGGTAATATTTGACCACATTTCTGGCTTGTTGGCCTCTACGTCTCCGTGGGACCTTTATATACTTCAATAACGTAATATAACCTAACCTAACCCGAACTATCATCTCGGCGGTAATATTTGACAACATTCCTGGCGAGTTGGCCTCTACGTCTCCGTGGGACCTTTATATACATCCATAACGTAATATAACCTATCCTAACCCAACCTATCATCTCGGCGGTAATATTTGACAACATTCCTGGCGAGTGGGCCTCTACGTCTCCGTGGGACCTTTATATACATCAATAACACAATATAAGCTAGCCTAACCCAATCTAACATCTCGGCGGTAATATTTGACCACATTTTCCTGGCTTGTTGGCCTCTACGTCTCCGTGGGACATTTATATACATCAATAAAGTAATATAACCTAACCTAACCCAACCTATCATCTCAGCGGTAATATTTGGCAACATACCCGGCTTGTTGGTCTCTACCTCTCCGTGGGACCTTTATATACATTAATAACGTAATATAACGCAACCTAACCCATCTAACCTCCCGGGGTACCATTTAACCACATTCCTTGATTGTCGGGCCCTACTTCTCGGTGGGAACGCTGTATACGTCTATGACATAATACAACCTAACCTAACCCAACCTATCATCTCGGCGGTAATATTTGACAACATTCCTGGCGAGTTGGCATCTACGTCTCCGTGGGAACTTTATATACATCAATAACAATATATAAGCTAGCCTAACCCAATATAACATCTCGGCGGTAATATTTGACCACAATTCTGGCTTGTTGGCCTCTACGTCTCCGTGGGACCTTTATATACTTCAATAACGTAATATAACCTAACCTAACCCAACCTAACATCTCGGCGGTAATATTTGACAACATTCCTGGCGAGTTAGCCTCTACGTCTCCGTGGGACCTTTATATATATCAATAACGTAATATAACCTAACCTAACCCAACCTATCATTTCGGCGGTAAAATTTGACAACATTTCTGGCGAGTTCGCCTCTACGTCTCCGTGGGACCTTTATATACATGAATAACGTAATATAACGTAACCTAACCCAACCTAACCTCTCGGGGTACCATTTAACCACATTCCTTGATTGTCGGGCCCTACTTCTCGGTGGGAAGACTGTATACGTCTATGACGTAATACAACCTAACCTAAGCCAACCTAACTTCTCGGCGGTAATATTTGACATCATTCCTGGCGAGTTGGCCTCTACGTCTCCGTGGGACCTTTATATACATCAATAACGTAATATAACCTAACCTAACCCAACCTAACATCTCGGGGGTAATATTTGACAACATTCCTGGCGAGTTAGCCTCTACGTCTCCGTGGGACCTTTATATATATCAATAACGTAATATAACCTGACCTAACCCAACCTATCATTTCGGCGGTAAAATTTGACAACATTTCTGGCGAGTTCGCCTCTACGTCTCCGTGGGACCTTTATATACATGAATAACGTAATATAACGTAACCTAACCCAACCTAACCTCTCGGGGTACCATTTAACCACATTCCTTGATTGTCGGGCCCTACTTCTCGGTGGGAACACTGTATACGTCTATGACGTTATACAACCTAACCTAAACCAACCTACCATCTCGGCGGTAATATTTGACAACATTCCTGGCGAGTTGGCCTCTAGGTCTCCGTTTGACCTTCATATACATCAATAACGTAATATAACCTAACCTAACCCAACCTATCATCTCGGCGGTAATATTTGACAACATTCCTGGCGAGTTGGCCTCTACGTCTCCGTGGGAACTTTATATACATCAATATCAATATATAAGCTAGCCTAACCCAATCTAACATCTCGGCGATAATATTTGACCACAATTCTGGCGTGTTGGCCTCTACGTCTCCGTGGGACCTTTATATACATCAATAACGTAATATAACCTAACCTAAGCCAACCTATCATTTCGGCGGTAATATTTAACCACATTCCTGGCTTGTTGGCCTCTACTTCTCGGTGGGAACACTGTATACGTCTATGACGTAATACAACCTAACCTAAACCAACCTACCATCTCGGCGGTAATATTTGACAACATTCCTGACGAGTTGGCCTCTACGTCTCCGTGGGAACTTCATATACATCAATAACGTAATATAACCTAACCTAACCCAACCTAACATCTCGGCGGTAATATTTGACAACATTCCTGGCGAGTTGGCCTCTACGTCTCCGTGGGACCTTTATATACATCAATAACGTAATATAACCTAGCCTAACCCAACCTACCATCTCGGCGGTAATATTTGACAACATTCCTGACGAGTTGGCCTCTACGTCTCCGTGGGAAATTCATATACATTAATAACGTAATATAACGTAACCTAACCAACCTAACCTCTCGGGGTACCATTTAACCACATTCCTTGATTGTCGGGCCCTACTTCTCGGTGGGAACACTGTATACGTCTATGACGTTATACAACCTAACCTAAACCAACCTACCATCTCGGCGGTAATATTTGACAACATTCCTGACGAGTTGGCCTCTACGTCTCCGTGGGAACTTCATATACATCAATAACGTAATATAACCTAACCTAACCCAACCTATCATCTCGGCGGTAATATTTGACAACATTCCTGGCGAGTTGGCCTCTACATCTCCGTGGGACCTTTATATACATCAATAACATATTATAAGCTAACCTAACCCAATCTAACATCTCGGCGGTAATATTTGACCACATTCCTGGCTTGTTGGCCTCTACGTCTCCGTGGGACATTTATATACATCAATGAAGTAATATAACCTAACCTAACCCAACCTATCATCTCGGCGGTAATATTTGACAACATTCCTGGCGAGTTGGCCTCTACGTCTCCGTGGGACCTTTATATACATCAATAACGTAATATAACCTAGCCTAACCCAACCTATCATCTCGGCGGTAATATTTGACCACATTCCTGGCGAGTTGGCCTCTACGTCTCCGTTGGACCTTCATATACATCAATAACGTAATATAACTTAACCTAACCCAACCTATCATTTCGGCGGTAATATTTGGCAACATTACCGGCTTGTTGGCCTCTACGTCTCCGTGGGACCTTTATATACATTAATAACGTAATATAACGTAACCTAACCCACCTAACCTCTCGGGGTACCATTTAACCACATTCCTTGATTGTCGGGCCCTACTTCTCGGTGGGAACACTGTATACGTCTATGACATAATACAACCTAACCTAAACCAACCTACCCTCTCGGCGGTAATATTGGACAACATTCCTGACGAGTTGGCCTCTACGTCTCCGTGGGAACTTCATATACATCAATAACGCAATATAACCTAACCTAACCCAACCTAACATCTCGGCGGTAATATTTGACAACATTCCTGGCGAGTTAGCCTCTACGTCTCCGTGCGACCTTTATATATATCAATAACGTAATATAACCTAGCCTAACCCAACCTATCATCTCGGCGGTAATATTTGACAACATTCCTGGCGATTTGGCCTCTACGTCTCCGTGGGACCTTTATATACATCAATAACGTAATATAACCTAACCTAAGCCAACCAATAATCTCGGCGGGAATATTTGACAACATTCCTGGCGAGTTGGCCTCTAGGTCTCCGTTTGACCTTCATATACATCAATAACGTAATATAACCTAACCTAACCCAACCTATCATCTCGGCGGTAATATTTGACAACATTCCTGGCGAGTTGGCCTCTACGTCTCCGTGGGACATTTTATATACATCAATAACACAATATAAGCTATCCTAACCCAATCTAACATCTCGGCGGTAATATTTGACCACATTCCTGGCTTGTTGGCCTCTACGTCTCCGTGGGACCTTTATATACATCAATAACGTAATATAACATAACCTAACCCAACCTAACATCTCGGCGGTAATATTTGACCACATTCCTGGCTTGTTGGCCTCTACGTCTCCGTGGGACCTTTATATACATCAATAACGTAATATAACCTAACCTAACCCAACCTAACACCTCGGCGGTAATATTTGACCACATTCCTGGCTTGTTGGCCTCTACGTCTCCGTGGGACCTTTATATACTTCAATAACGTAATATAACCTAACCTAACCCAACCTAACATATCGGCGGTAATATTTGAAAACATACCTGGCGAGTTGGCCTCTAGTTCTCCGTGGGACCTTTATATATATCAATAACGTGATATAACCTAACCTAACCCAACCTGACATCTCGGCGGTAATATTTGGCAACATTCCAGGCTTGTTGGCCTGTACGTCTCCGTGGCACCTTTATATACATCAATAACGTAATATAACCTAACCTAACCCAACCTATCATCTCGGCGGTAATATTTGACAACATTCCTGGCGAGTTGGCCTCTACGTCTCCGTGGAACCTTTGTATACATCAATAACACAATATAAGCTAGCCTAACCCAATCTAACATCTCGGCGGTAATATTTGACCACATTTTCCTGGCTTGTTGGCCTCTACGTCTCCGTGGGACATTTATATACATCAATAAAGTAATATAACCTAACCTAACCCAACCTATCATCACAGCGGTAATATTTGGCAACATTCCCGGCTTGTTGGCCTCTACGTCTCCGTGGGACCTTTATATACATTAATAACGTAATATAACGCAACCTAACCCACCTAACCTCTCGGGGTACCATTTAACCACATTCCTTGATTGTCGGGCCCTACTTCTCGGTGGGAACACTGTATACGTCTATGACGTTATACAACCTAACCTAAACCAACCTACCATCTCGGCGGTAATGTTTGACAACATTCCTGGCGAGTTGGCCTCTAGGTCTCCGTTTGACCTTCATATACATCAATAACGTAATATAACCTAACCTAACCCAACCTATCATCTCGGCGGTAATATTTGACAACATTCCTGGCGAGTTGGCCTCTACGTCTCCGTGGGAACTTTATATACATCAATATCAATATATAAGCTAGCCTAACCCAATCTAACATCTCGGCGATAATATTTGACCACAATTCTGGCGTGTTGGCCTCTACGTCTCCGTGGGACCTTTATATACATCAATAACGTAATATAACCTAACCTAAGCCAACCTATCATTTCGGCGGTAATATTTAACCACATTCCTGGCTTGTTGGCCTCTACTTCTCGGTGGGAACACTGTATACGTCTATGACGTAATACAACCTAACCTAAACCAACCTACCATCTCGGCGGTAATATTTGACAACATTCCTGACGAGTTGGCCTCTACGTCTCCGTGGGAACTTCATATACATCAATAACGTAATATAACCTAACCTAACCCAACCTAACATCTCGGCGGTAATATTTGACAACATTCCTGGCGAGTTGGCCTCTACGTCTCCGTGGGACCTTTATATACATCAATAACGTAATATAACCTAGCCTAACCCAACCTACCATCTCGGCGGTAATATTTGACAACATTCCTGACGAGTTGGCCTCTACGTCTCCGTGGGAAATTCATATACATTAATAACGTAATATAACGTAACCTAACCAACCTAACCTCTCGGGGTACCATTTAACCACATTCCTTGATTGTCGGGCCCTACTTCTCGGTGGGAACACTGTATACGTCTATGACGTTATACAACCTAACCTAAACCAACCTACCATCTCGGCGGTAATATTTGACAACATTCCTGACGAGTTGGCCTCTACGTCTCCGTGGGAACTTCATATACATCAATAACGTAATATAACCTAACCTAACCCAACCCATCATCTCGGCGGTAATATTTGACAACATTCCTGGCGAGTTGGCCTCTACATCTCCGTGGGACCTTTATATACATCAATAACATATTATAAGCTAACCTAACCCAATCTAACATCTCGGCGGTAATATTTGACCACATTCCTGGCTTGTTGGCCTCTACGTCTCCGTGGGACATTTATATACATCAATGAAGTAATATAACCTAACCTAACCCAACCTATCATCTCGGCGGTAATATTTGACAACATTCCTGGCGAGTTGGCCTCTACGTCTCCGTGGGACCTTTATATACATCAATAACGTAATATAACCTAGCCTAACCCAACCTATCATCTCGGCGGTAATATTTGACCACATTCCTGGCGAGTTGGTCTCTACGTCTCCGTTGGACCTTCATATACATCAATAACGTAATATAACTTAACCTAACCCAACCTATCATTTCGGCGGTAATATTTGGCAACATTACCGGCTTGTTGGCCTCTACGTCTCCGTGGGACCTTTATATACATTAATAACGTAATATAACGTAACCTAACCCACCTAACCTCTCGGGGTACCATTTAACCACATTCCTTGATTGTCGGGCCCTACTTCTCGGTGGGAACACTGTATACGTCTATGACATAATACAACCTAACCTAAACCAACCTACCCTCTCGGCGGTAATATTGGACAACATTCCTGACGAGTTGGCCTCTACGTCTCCGTGGGAACTTCATATACATCAATAACGCAATATAACCTAACCTAACCCAACCTAACATCTCGGCGGTAATATTTGACAACATTCCTGGCGAGTTAGCCTCTACGTCTCCGTGCGACCTTTATATATATCAATAACGTAATATAACCTAACCTAACCCAACCTATCGTTTCGGCGGTGAAATTTGACAACATTTCTGGCGAGATCGCCTCTACGTCTCCGTGGGACCTTTATATACATGAATAACGTAATATAACGTAACCTAACCCAACCTAACCTCTCTGGGTACCATTTAACCACATTCCTTGATTGTCGGGCCCTACTTCTCGGTGGGAACACTGTGTACGTCTATGACGTAATACAACCTAACCTAAACCAACCTACCATCTCGGCGGTAATATTTGACAACATTCCTGACGAGTTGGCCTCTACGTCTCCGTGGGAAATTCATATACATTAATAACGTAATATAACGTAACCTAACCAACCTAACCTCTCGGGGTACCATTTAACCACATTCCTTGATTGTCGGGCCCTACTTCTCGGTGGGAACACTGTATACGTCTATGACGTTATACAACCTAACCTAAACCAACCTACCATCTCGGCGGTAATATTTGACAACATTCCTGACGAGTTGGCCTCTACGTCTCCGTGGGAACTTCATATACATCAATAACGTAATATAACCTAACCTAACCCAACCTAACATCTCGGCGGTAATATTTGACAATATTCCTGGCGAGTTGGCCTCTACGTCTCCGTGGGACCTTTATATACATCAATAACGTAATATAACCTAACCTAACCCAACCTATCATCTCGGCGGTAATATTTTACAACATTCCTGGCGAGTTAGCCTCTACGTCTCCGTGGGAACTTTATATACATCAATAACAATATATAAGTTTGCCTAACCCAATCTAACATCTCGGCGGTAATATTTGACCACATTTCTGGCTTGTTGGCCTCTACGTCTCCGTGGGACCTTTATATACTTCAATAACGTAATATAACCTAACCTAACCCGAACTATCATCTCGGCGGTAATATTTGACAACATTCCTGGCGAGTTGGCCTCTACGTCTCCGTGGGACCTTTATATACATCAATAACGTAATATAACCTAACCTAACCCAACCTATCATCTCGGCGGTAATATTTGACAACATTCCTGGCGAGTTGGCCTCTACGTCTCCGTGGGACCTTTATATACATCAATAACACAATATAAGCTAGCCTAACCCAATCTAACATCTCGGCGGTAATATTTGACCACATTTTCCTGGCTTGTTGGCCTCTACGTCTCCGTGGGACATTTATATACATCAATAAAGTAATATAACCTAACCTAAGCCAACCTATCATCTCAGCGGTAATATTTGGCAACATTCCCGGCTTGTTGGCCTCTACGTCTCCGTGGGACCTTTATATACATCAATAACACAATATAAGCTAGCCTAACCCAATCTAACATCTCGGCGGTAATATTTGACCACATTCCTGGCTTGTTGGCCTCTACGTCTCCGTGGGACATTTATATACATCAATGAAGTAATATAACCTAACCTAACCCAACCTATCATCTCGGCGGTAATATTTGACAATATTCCTGGCGAGTTGGCCTCTACGTCTCCGTGGGACCTTTATATACATCAATAACGTAATATAACCTAACCTAACCCAACCTATCATCTCGGCCGTAATATTTGACCACATTCCTGGCGAGTTGGCCTCTACGTCTCCGTTGGACCTTCATATACATCAATAGCGTAATATAACCTAACCTAACCCAACCTAACATCTCGGCGGTAATATTTGACAGCATTCCTGGCGAGTTGGCCTCTAGGTCTCCGTTTGACCTTCATATACATCAATAACGTAAAATAACCTAACCTAACCCAACCTATCATCTCGGCGGTAATATTTGACAACATTCCTAGCGAGTTGGCCTCTACGTCTCCGTGGGACCTTTGTATACATCAATAACACAATATAAGCTAGCCTAACCCAATCTAACATCTCGGCGGTAATATTTGACCACATTTTCCTGGCTTGTTGGCCTCTACGTCTCCGTGGGACATTTATATACATCAATAAAGTAATATAACCTAACCTAACCCAACCTATCATCACAGCGGTAATATTTGGCAACATTCCCGGCTTGTTGGCCTCTACGTCTCCGTGGGACCTTTATATACTTCAATAACGTAATATAACCTAACCTAACCCGAACTATCATCTCGGCGGTAATATTTGACAACATTCCCGGCTTGTTGGCCTCTACGTCTCCGTGGGACCTTTATATACATCAATAACACAATATAAGCTAGCCTAACCCAATCTAACATCTCGGCGGTAATATTTGACCACATTCCTGGCTTGTTGGCCTCTACGTCTCCGTGGGACATTTATATACATCAATGAAGTAATATAACCTAACCTAACCCAACCTATCATCTCGGCGGTAATATTTGACAATATTCCTGGCGAGTTGGCCTCTAGTTCTCCGTGGGACCTTTATATATATCAATAACGTGATATAACCTAACCTAACCCAACCTGACATCTCGGCGGTAATATTTGGCAACATTCCAGGCTTGTTGGCCTGTACGTCTCCGTGGCACCTTTATATACATCAATAACGTAATATAACCTAACCTAACCCAACCTATCATCTCGGCGGTAATATTTGACAACATTCCTGGCGAGTTGGCCTCTACGTCTCCGTGGAACCTTTGTATACATCAATAACACAATATAAGCTAGCCTAACCCAATCTAACATCTCGGCGGTAATATTTGACCACATTTTCCTGGCTTGTTGGCCTCTACGTCTCCGTGGGACATTTATATACATCAATAAAGTAATATAACCTAACCTAACCCAACCTATCATCACAGCGGTAATATTTGGCAACATTCCCGGCTTGTTGGCCTCTACGTCTCCGTGGGACCTTTATATACATTAATAACGTAATATAACGCAACCTAACCCACCTAACCTCTCGGGGTACCATTTAACCACATTCCTTGATTGTCGGGCCCTACTTCTCGGTGGGAACACTGTATACGTCTATGACATAATACAACCTAACCTAAACCAACCTACCATCTCGGCGGTAATATTGGACAACATTCCTGACGAGTTGGCCTCTACGTCTCCGTGGGAACTTCATATACACCAATAACGTAATATAACCTAACCTAACCCAACCTAACATCTCGGCGGTAATATTTGACAACATTCCTGGCGAGTTAGCCTCTACGTCTCCGTGGGACCTTTATATATATCAATAACGTAATATAACCTAACCTAACCCAACCTATCATTTCGGCGGTAAAATTTGACAACATTTCTGGCGAGTTCGCCTCTACGTCTGCGTGGGACCTTTATATACATGAATAACGTAATATAACGTAACCTAACCCAACCTAACCTCTCTGGGTACCATTTAACCACATTCCTTGATTGTCGGGCCCTACTTCTCGGTGGGAACACTGTATACGTCTATGACGTAATACAACCTAACCTAAACCAACCTACCATCTCGGCGGTAATATTTGACAACATTCCTAACGAGTTGGCCTCTACGTCTCCGTGGGAAATTCATATACATTAATAACGTAATATAACGTAACCTAACCAACCTAACCTCACGGGGTACCATTTAACCACATTCCTTGATTGTCGGGCCCTACTTCTCGGTGGGAACACTGTATATGTCTGTGACGTTATACAACCTAACCTAAACCAACCTACCATCTCGGCGGCAATATTTGACAACATTCCTGACGAGTTGGCCTCTACGTCTCCGTGGGAACTTCATATACATCAATAACGTAATATAACCTAACCTAACCCAACCTATCATCTCGGCGGTAATATTTGACAATATTCCTGGCGCGTTGGCCTCTACGTCTCCGTGGGACCTTTATATACATCAATAACGTAATATAACCTAACCTAACCCAACCTATCATCTCGGCGGTAATATTTTACAACATTCCTGGCGAGTTAGCCTCTACGTCTCCGTGGGAACTTTATATACATCAATAACAATATATAAGCTTGCCTAACCCAATCTAACATCTCGGCGGTAATATTTGACCACATTTCTGGCTTGTTGGCCTCTACGTCTCCGTGGGACCTTTATATACTTCAATAACGTAATATAACCTAACCTAACCCGAACTATCATCTCGGCGGTAATATTTGACAACATTCCTGGCGAGTTGGCCTCTACGTCTCCGTGGGACCTTTATATACATCAATAACGTAATATAACCTAACCTAACCCAACCTATCATCTCGGCGGTAATATTTGACAACATTCCTGGCGAGTTGGCCTCTACGTCTCCGTGGGACCTTTATATACATCAATAACACAATATAAGCTAGCCTAACCCAATCTAACATCTCGGCGGTAATATTTGACCACATTTTCCTGGCTTGTTGGCCTCTACGTCTCCGTGGGACATTTATATACATCAATAAAGTAATATAACCTAACCTAACCCAACCTATCATCTCAGCGGTAATATTTGGCAACATTCCCGGCTTGTTGGCCTCTACGTCTCCGTGGGACCTTTATATACATCAATAACACAATATAAGCTAGCCTAACCCAATCTAACATCTCGGCGGTAATATTTGACCACATTCCTGGCTTGTTGGCCTCTACGTCTCCGTGGGACATTTATATACATCAATGAAGTAATATAACTTAACCTAACCCAACCTATCATCTCGGCGGTAATATTTGACAATATTCCTGGCGAGTTGGCCTCTACGTCTCCGTGGGACCTTTATATACATCAATAACGTAATATAACCTAACCTAACCCAACCTATCATCTCGGCCGTAATATTTGACCACATTCCTGGCGAGTTGGCCTCTACGTCTCCGTTGGACCTTCATATACATCAATAACGTAATATAACCTAACCTAACCCAACCTAACATCTCGGCGGTAATATTTGACAGCATTCCTGGCGAGTTGGCCTCTAGGTCTCCGTTTGACCTTCATATACATCAATAACGTAAAATAACCTAACCTAACCCAACCTATCATCTCGGCGGTAATATTTGACAACATTCCTGGCGAGTTAGCCTCTACGTCTCCGTGGGAACTTTATATACATCAATAACAATATATAAGCTTGCCTAACCCAATCTAACATCTCGGCGGTAATATTTGACCACATTTCTGGCTTGTTGGCCTCTACGTCTCCGTGGGACCTTTATATACTTCAATAACGTAATATAACCTAACCTAACCCGAACTATCATCTCGGCGGTAATATTTGGCAACATACCCGGCTTGTTGGTCTCTACGTCTCCGTGGGACCTTTATATACATTAATAACGTAATATAACGCAACCTAACCCATCTAACCTCCCGGGGTACCATTTAACCACATTCCTTGATTGTCGGGCCCTACTTCTCGGTGGGAACGCTGTATACGTCTATGACATAATACAACCTAACCTAACCCAACCTATCATCTCGGCGGTAATATTTGACAACATTCCTGGCGAGTTGGCATCTACGTCTCCGTGGGAACTTTATATACATCAATAACAATATCTAAGCTAGCCTAACCCAATATAACATCTCGGCGGTAATATTTGACAACATTCCTGGCGAGTTAGCCTCTACGTCTCCGTGGGAACTTTATATACATCAATAACAATATATAAGCTTGCCTAACCCAATCTAACATCTCGGCGGTAATATTTGACCACATTTCTGGCTTGTTGGCCTCTACGTCTCCGTGGGACCTTTATATACTTCAATAACGTAATATAACCTAACCTAACCCGAACTATCATCTCGGCGGTAATATTTGGCAACATACCCGGCTTGTTGGTCTCTACGTCTCCGTGGGACCTTTATATACATTAATAACGTAATATAACGCAACCTAACCCATCTAACCTCCCGGGGTACCATTTAACCACATTCCTTGATTGTCGGGCCCTACTTCTCGGTGGGAACGCTGTATACGTCTATGACATAATACAACCTAACCTAACCCAACCTATCATCTCGGCGGTAATATTTGACAACATTCCTGGCGAGTTGGCATCTACGTCTCCGTGGGAACTTTATATACATCAATAACAATATCTAAGCTAGCCTAACCCAATATAACATCTCGGCGGTAATATTTGACCACAATTCTGGCTTGTAGGCCTCTACGTCTCCGTGGGACCTTTATATACTTCAATAACGTAATATAACCAAACCTAACCCAACCTAACATCTCGGCGGTAATATTTGACAACATTCCTGGCGAGTTAGCCTCTACGTCTCCGTGGGACCTTTATATATATCAATAACGTAATATAACCTAACCTAACCCAACCTATCATTTCGGCGGTAAAATTTGACAACATTTCTGGCGAGTTCGCCTCTACGTCTCCGTGGGACGTTTATATACATGAATAACGTAATATAACGTAACCTAACCCAACCTAACCTCTCGGGGTACCATTTAACCACATTCCTTGATTGTCGGGCCATACTTCTCGGTGGGAAGACTGTATACGTCTATGACGTAATACAACCTAACCTAAACCAACCTACCATCTCGGCGGTAATATTTGACAACATTCCTGACGAGTTGGCCTCTACGTCTTCGTGGGAAATTCATATACATTAATAACCTAATATAACGTAACCTAACCAACCTAACCTCTCGGGGTACCATTTAACCACATTCCTTGATTGTCGGGCCCTACTTCTCGGTGGGAAGACTGTATACGTCTATGACGTAATACAACCTAACCTAAACCAACCTACCATCTCGGCGGTATTATTTGACAACATTCCTGACGAGTTGGCCTCTACGTCTCCGTGGGACATTTATATACATCAATAAAGTAATATAACCTAACCTAACCCAACCTATCATCTCAGCGGTAATATTTGGCAACATTCCCGGCTTGTTGGCCTCTACGTCTCCGTGGGACCTTTATATACATCAATAACACAATATAAGCTAGCCTAGCCCAATCTAACATCTCGGCGGTAATATTTGACCACATTCCTGGCTTGTTGGCCTCTACGTCTCCGTGGGACATTTATATACATCAATGAAGTAATATAACTTAACCTAACCCAACCTATCATCTCGGCGGTAATATTTGACAATATTCCTGGCGAGTTGGCCTCTACGTCTCCGTGGGACCTTTATATACATCAATAACGTAATATAACCTAACCTAACCCAAACTATCATCTCGGCCGTAATATTTGACCACATTCCTGGCGAGTTGGCCTCTACGTCTCCGTTGGACCTTCATATACATCAATAACGTAATATAACCTAACCTAACCCAACCTAACATCTCGGCGGTAATATTTGACAGCATTCCTGGCGAGTTGGCCTCTAGGTCTCCGTTTGACCTTCATATACATCAATAACGTAAAATAACCTAACCTAACCCAACCTATCATCTCGGCGGTAATATTTGACAACATTCCTGGCGAGTTGGCATCTACGTCTCCGTGGGAACTTTATATACATCAATAACAATATCTAAGCTAGCCTAACCCAATATAACATCTCGGCGGTAATATTTGACCACAATTCTGGCTTGTTGGCCTCTACGTCTCCGTGGGACCTTTATATACTTCAATAACGTAATATAACCTAACCTAACCCAACCTAACATCTCGGCGGTAATATTTGACAACATTCCTGGCGAGTTAGCCTCTACGTCTCCGTGGGACCTTTATATATATCAATAACGTAATATAACCTAACCTAACCCAACCTATCATTTCGGCGGTAAAATTTGACAACATTTCTGGCGAGTTCGCCTCTACGTCTCCGTGGGACGTTTATATACATGAATAACGTAATATAACGTAACCTAACCCAACCTAACCTCTCGGGGTACCATTTAACCACATTCCTTGATTGTCGGGCCCTACTTCTCGGTGGGAAGACTGTATACGTCTATGACGTAATACAACCTAACCTAACCCAACCTATCATCTCGGCGGTAATATTTGACAACATTCCTGGCGAGTTGGCATCTACGTCTCCGTGGGAACTTTATATACATCAATAACAATATCTAAGCTAGCCTAACCCAATATAACATCTCGGCGGTAATATTTGACCACAATTCTGGCTTGTTGGCCTCTACGTCTCCGTGGGACCTTTATATACTTCAATAACGTAATATAACCAAACCTAACCCAACCTAACATCTCGGCGGTAATATTTGACAACATTCCTGGCGAGTTAGCCTCTACGTCTCCGTGGGACCTTTATATATATCAATAACGTAATATAACCTAACCTAACCCAACCTATCATTTCGGCGGTAAAATTTGACAACATTTCTGGCGAGTTCGCCTCTACGTCTCCGTGGGACGTTTATATACATGAATAACGTAATATAACGTAACCTAACCCAACCTAACCTCTCGGGGTACCATTTAACCACATTCCTTGATTGTCGGGCCATACTTCTCGGTGGGAAGACTGTATACGTCTATGACGTAATACAACCTAACCTAAACCAACCTACCATCTCGGCGGTAATATTTGACAACATTCCTGACGAGTTGGCCTCTACGTCTTCGTGGGAAATTCATATACATTAATAACCTAATATAACGTAACCTAACCAACCTAACCTCTCGGGGTACCATTTAACCACATTCCTTGATTGTCGGGCCCTACTTCTCGGTGGGAACACTGTATACGTCTATGACGTTATACAACCTAACCTAAACCAACCTACCATCTCGGCGGTATTATTTGACAACATTCCTGACGAGTTGGCCTCTACGTCTCCGTGGGACATTTATATACATCAATAAAGTAATATAACCTAACCTAACCCAACCTATCATCTCAGCGGTAATATTTGGCAACATTCCCGGCTTGTTGGCCTCTACGTCTCCGTGGGACCTTTATATACATCAATAACACAATATAAGCTAGCCTAACCCAATCTAACATCTCGGCGGTAATATTTGACCACATTCCTGGCTTGTTGGCCTCTACGTCTCCGTGGGACATTTATATACATCAATGAAGTAATATAACTTAACCTTACCCAACCTATCATCTCGGCGGTAATATTTGACAATATTCCTGGCGAGTTGGCCTCTACGTCTCCGTGGGACCTTTATATACATCAATAACGTAATATAACCTAACCTACCCCAACCTATCATCTCGGCCGTAATATTTGACCACATTCCTGGCGAGTTGGCCTCTACGTCTCCGTTGGACCTTCATATACATCAATAACGTAATATAACCTAACCTAACCCAACCTAACATCTCGGCGGTAATATTTGACAGCATTCCTGGCGAGTTGGCCTCTAGGTCTCCGTTTGACCTTCATATACATCAATAACGTAAAATAACCTAACCTAACCCAACCTATCATCTCGGCGGAAATATTTGACAACATTCCTGGCGAGTTAGCCTCTACGTCTCCGTGGGAACTTTATATACATCAATAACAATATATAAGCTTGCCTAACCCAATCTAACATCTCGGCGGTAATATTTGACCACATTTCTGGCTTGTTGGCCTCTACGTCTCCGTGGGACCTTTATATACTTCAATAACGTAATATAACCTAACCTAACCCGAACTATCATCTCGGCGGTAATATTTGGCAACATACCCGGCTTGTTGGTCTCTACGTCTCCGTGGGACCTTTATATACATTAATAACGTAATATAACGCAACCTAACCCATCTAACCTCCCGGGGTACCATTTAACCACATTCCTTGATTGTCGGGCCCTACTTCTCGGTGGGAACGCTGTATACGTCTATGACATAATACAACCTAACCTAACCCAACCTATCATCTCGGCGGTAATATTTGACAACATTCCTGGCGAGTTGGCATCTACGTCTCCGTGGGAACTTTATATACATCAATAACAATATCTAAGCTAGCCTAACCCAATATAACATCTCGGCGGTAATATTTGACCACAATTCTGGCTTGTTGGCCTCTACGTCTCCGTGGGACCTTTATATACTTCAATAACGTAATATAACCAAACCTAACCCAACCTAACATCTCGGCGGTAATATTTGACAACATTCCTGGCGAGTTAGCCTCTACGTCTCCGTGGGACCTTTATATATATCAATAACGTAATATAACCTAACCTAACCCAACCTATCATTTCGGCGGTAAAATTTGACAACATTTCTGGCGAGTTCGCCTCTACGTCTCCGTGGGACGTTTATATACATGAATAACGTAATATAACGTAACCTAACCCAACCTAACCTCTCGGGGTACCATTTAACCACATTCCTTGATTGTCGGGCCATACTTCTCGGTGGGAAGACTGTATACGTCTATGACGTAATACAACCTAACCTAAACCAACCTACCATCTCGGCGGTAATATTTGACAACATTCCTGACGAGTTGGCCTCTACGTCTTCGTGGGAAATTCATATACATTAATAACCTAATATAACGTAACCTAACCAACCTAACCTCTCGGGGTACCATTTAACCACATTCCTTGATTGTCGGGCCCTACTTCTCGGTGGGAAGACTGTATACGTCTATGACGTAATACAACCTAACCTAAACCAACCTACCATCTCGGCGGTATTATTTGACAACATTCCTGACGAGTTGGCCTCTACGTCTCCGTGGGACATTTATATACATCAATAAAGTAATATAACCTAACCTAACCCAACCTATCATCTCAGCGGTAATATTTGGCAACATTCCCGGCTTGTTGGCCTCTACGTCTCCGTGGGACCTTTATATACATCAATAACACAATATAAGCTAGCCTAGCCCAATCTAACATCTCGGCGGTAATATTTGACCACATTCCTGGCTTGTTGGCCTCTACGTCTCCGTGGGACATTTATATACATCAATGAAGTAATATAACTTAACCTAACCCAACCTATCATCTCGGCGGTAATATTTGACAATATTCCTGGCGAGTTGGCCTCTACGTCTCCGTGGGACCTTTATATACATCAATAACGTAATATAACCTAACCTAACCCAAACTATCATCTCGGCCGTAATATTTGACCACATTCCTGGCGAGTTGGCCTCTACGTCTCCGTTGGACCTTCATATACATCAATAACGTAATATAACCTAACCTAACCCAACCTAACATCTCGGCGGTAATATTTGACAGCATTCCTGGCGAGTTGGCCTCTAGGTCTCCGTTTGACCTTCATATACATCAATAACGTAAAATAACCTAACCTAACCCAACCTATCATCTCGGCGGTAATATTTGACAACATTCCTGGCGAGTTGGCATCTACGTCTCCGTGGGAACTTTATATACATCAATAACAATATCTAAGCTAGCCTAACCCAATATAACATCTCGGCGGTAATATTTGACCACAATTCTGGCTTGTTGGCCTCTACGTCTCCGTGGGACCTTTATATACTTCAATAACGTAATATAACCTAACCTAACCCAACCTAACATCTCGGCGGTAATATTTGACAACATTCCTGGCGAGTTAGCCTCTACGTCTCCGTGGGACCTTTATATATATCAATAACGTAATATAACCTAACCTAACCCAACCTATCATTTCGGCGGTAAAATTTGACAACATTTCTGGCGAGTTCGCCTCTACGTCTCCGTGGGACGTTTATATACATGAATAACGTAATATAACGTAACCTAACCCAACCTAACCTCTCGGGGTACCATTTAACCACATTCCTTGATTGTCGGGCCATACTTCTCGGTGGGAAGACTGTATACGTCTATGACGTAATACAACCTAACCTAAACCAACCTACCATCTCGGCGGTAATATTTGACAACATTCCTGACGAGTTGGCCTCTACGTCTTCGTGGGAAATTCATATACATTAATAACCTAATATAACGTAACCTAACCAACCTAACCTCTCGGGGTACCATTTAACCACATTCCTTGATTGTCGGGCCCTACTTCTCGGTGGGAACACTGTATACGTCTATGACGTTATACAACCTAACCTAAACCAACCTACCATCTCGGCGGTATTATTTGACAACATTCCTGACGAGTTGGCCTCTACGTCTCCGTGGGACATTTATATACATCAATAAAGTAATATAACCTAACCTAACCCAACCTATCATCTCAGCGGTAATATTTGGCAACATTCCCGGCTTGTTGGCCTCTACGTCTCCGTGGGACCTTTATATACATCAATAACACAATATAAGCTAGCCTAACCCAATCTAACATCTCGGCGGTAATATTTGACCACATTCCTGGCTTGTTGGCCTCTACGTCTCCGTGGGACATTTATATACATCAATGAAGTAATATAACTTAACCTTACCCAACCTATCATCTCGGCGGTAATATTTGACAATATTCCTGGCGAGTTGGCCTCTACGTCTCCGTGGGACCTTTATATACATCAATAACGTAATATAACCTAACCTACCCCAACCTATCATCTCGGCCGTAATATTTGACCACATTCCTGGCGAGTTGGCCTCTACGTCTCCGTTGGACCTTCATATACATCAATAACGTAATATAACCTAACCTAACCCAACCTAACATCTCGGCGGTAATATTTGACAGCATTCCTGGCGAGTTGGCCTCTAGGTCTCCGTTTGACCTTCATATACATCAATAACGTAAAATAACCTAACCTAACCCAACCTATCATCTCGGCGGAAATATTTGACAACATTCCTGGCGAGTTAGCCTCTACGTCTCCGTGGGAACTTTATATACATCAATAACAATATATAAGCTTGCCTAACCCAATCTAACATCTCGGCGGTAATATTTGACCACATTTCTGGCTTGTTGGCCTCTACGTCTCCGTGGGACCTTTATATACTTCAATAACGTAATATAACCTAACCTAACCCGAACTATCATCTCGGCGGTAATATTTGGCAACATACCCGGCTTGTTGGTCTCTACGTCTCCGTGGGACCTTTATATACATTAATAACGTAATATAACGCAACCTAACCCATCTAACCTCCCGGGGTACCATTTAACCACATTCCTTGATTGTCGGGCCCTACTTCTCGGTGGGAACGCTGTATACGTCTATGACATAATACAACCTAACCTAACCCAACCTATCATCTCGGCGGTAATATTTGACAACATTCCTGGCGAGTTGGCATCTACGTCTCCGTGGGAACTTTATATACATCAATAACAATATCTAAGCTAGCCTAACCCAATATAACATCTCGGCGGTAATATTTGACCACAATTCTGGCTTGTTGGCCTCTACGTCTCCGTGGGACCTTTATATACTTCAATAACGTAATATAACCTAACCTAACCCAACCTAACATCTCGGCGGTAATATTTGACAACATTCCTGGCGAGTTAGCCTCTACGTCTCCGTGGGACCTTTATATATATCAATAACGTAATATAACCTAACCTAACCCAACCTATCATTTCGGCGGTAAAATTTGACAACATTTCTGGCGAGTTCGCCTCTACGTCTCCGTGGGACGTTTATATACATGAATAACGTAATATAACGTAACCTAACCCAACCTAACCTCTCGGGGTACCATTTAACCACATTCCTTGACTGTCGGGCCCTACTTCTCGGTGGGAAGACTGTATACGTCTATGACGTAATACAACCTAACCTAAGCCAACCTAACTTCTCGGCGGTAATATTTGACATCATTCCTGGCGAGTTGGCCTCTACGTCTCCGTGGGACCTTTATATACATCAATAACGTAATATAACCTAACCTAACCCAACCTAACATCTCGGGGGTAATATTTGACAACATTCCTGGCGAGTTAGCCTCTACGTCTCCGTGGGACCTTTATATATATCAATAACGTAATATAACCTGACCTAACCCAACCTATCATTTCGGCGGTAAAATTTGACAACATTTCTGGCGAGTTCGCCTCTACGTCTCCGTGGGACCTTTATATACATGAATAACGTAATATAACGTAACCTAACCCAACCTAACCTCTCGGGGTACCATTTAACCACATTCCTTGATTGTCGGGCCCTACTTCTCGGTGGGAACACTGTATACGTCTATGACGTTATACAACCTAACCTAAACCAACCTACCATCTCGGCGGTAATATTTGACAACATTCCTGGCGAGTTGGCCTCTAGGTCTCCGTTTGACCTTCATATACATCAATAACGTAATATAACCTAACCTAACCCAACCTATCATCTCGGCGGTAATATTTGACAACATTCCTGGCGAGTTGGCCTCTACGTCTCCGTGGGAACTTTATATACATCAATATCAATATATAAGCTAGCCTAACCCAATCTAACATCTCGGCGATAATATTTGACCACAATTCTGGCGTGTTGGCCTCTACGTCTCCGTGGGACCTTTATATACATCAATAACGTAATATAACCTAACCTAAGCCAACCTATCTTTTCGGCGGTAATATTTAACCACATTCCTGGCTTGTTGGCCTCTACTTCTCGGTGGGAACACTGTATACGTCTATGACGTAATACAACCTAACCTAAACCAACCTACCATCTCGGCGGTAATATTTGACAACATTCCTGACGAGTTGGCCTCTACGTCTCCGTGGGAACTTCATATACATCAATAACGTAATATAACCTAACCTAACCCAACCTAACATCTCGGCGGTAATATTTGACAACATTCCTGGCGAGTTGGCCTCTACGTCTCCGTGGGACCTTTATATACATCAATAACGTAATATAACCTAGCCTAATCCAACCTACCATCTCGGCGGTAATATTTGACAACATTCCCGACGAGTTGGCCTCTACGTCTCCGTGGGAAATTCATATACATTAATAACGTAATATAACGTAACCTAACCAACCTAACCTCTCGGGGTACCATTTAACCACATTCCTTGATTGTCGGGCCCTACTTCTCGGTGGGAACACTGTATACGTCTATGACGTTATACAACCTAACCTAAACCAACCTACCATCTCGGCGGTAATATTTGACAACATTCCTGACGAGTTGGCCTCTACGTCTCCGTGGGAACTTCATATACATCAATAACGTAATATAACCTAACCTAACCCAACCTATCATCTCGGCGGTAATATTTGACAACATTCCTGGCGAGTTGGCCTCTACATCTCCGTGGGACCTTTATATACATCAATAACATATTATAAGCTAACCTAACCCAATCTAACATCTCGGCGGTAATATTTGACCACATTCCTGGCTTGTTGGCCTCTACGTCTCCGTGGGACATTTATATACATCAATGAAGTAATATAACCTAACCTAACCCAACCTATCATCTCGGCGGTAATATTTGACAACATTCCTGGCGAGTTGGCCTCTACGTCTCCGTGGGACCTTTATATACATCAATAACGTAATATAACCTAGCCTAACCCAACCTATCATCTCGGCGGTAATATTTGACAACATTCCTGGCGAGTTGGCCTGTACATCTCCGTGGGACCTTTATATACATCAATAACATATTATAAGCTAACCTAACCCAATCTAACATCTCGGCGGTAATATTTGACAACATTCCTGACGAGTTGGCCTCTACGTCTCCGTGGGAACTTCATATACATCAATAACGTAATATAACCTAACCTAACCCAACCTATCATCTCGGCGGTAATATTTGACAACATTCCTGGCGAGTTGGCCTCTACATCTCCGTGGGACCTTTATATACATCAATAACATATTATAAGCTAACCTAACCCAATCTAACATCTCGGCGGTAATATTTGACCACATTCCTGGCTTGTTGGCCTCTACGTCTCCGTGGGACATTTATATACATCAATGAAGTAATATAACCTAACCTAACCCAACCTATCATCTCGGCGGTAATATTTGACAACATTCCTGGCGAGTTGGCCTGTACATCTCCGTGGGACCTTTATATACATCAATAACATATTATAAGCTAACCTAACCCAATCTAACATCTCGGCGGTAATATTTGACCACATTCCTGGCTTGTTGGCCTCTACGTCTCCGTGGGACATTTATATACATCAATGAAGTAATATAACCTAACCTAACCCAACCTATCATCTCGGCGGTAATATTTGACAATATTCCTGGCGAGTTGGCCTCTACGTCTCCGTGGGACCTTTATATACATCAATAACGTAATATAACCTAACCTAACCCAACCTATCATCTCGGCGGTAATATTTGACAACATTCCTGGCGAGTTGGCCTCTACGTCTCCGTGGGACCTTTATATACATCAATAACACAGTATAAGCTAGCCTAACCCAATCTAACATCTCGGCGGTAATATTTGACCACATTTTCCTGGCTTGTTGGCCTCTACGTCTCCGTGGGACATTTATATACATCAATAAAGTAATATAACCTAACCTAAGCCAACCTGTCATCTCAGCTTTAATATTTGGCAACATTCCCGGCTTGTTGGCCTCTACGTCTCCGTGGGACCTTTATATACATCAATAACACAATATAAGCTAGCCTAACCCAATCTAACATCTCGGCGGTAATATTTGACCACATTCCTGGCTTGTTGGCCTCTACGTCTCCGTGGGACATTTATATACATCAATGAAGTAATATAACCTAACCTAACCCAACCTATCATCTCGGCGGTAATATTTGACAATATTCCTGGCGAGTTGGCCTCTACGTCTCCGTGGGACCTTTATATACATCAATAACGTAATATAACCTAACCTAACCCAACCTATCATCTCGGCCGTAATATTTGACCACATTCCTGGCGAGTTGGCCTCTACGTCTCCGTTGGACCTTCATATACATCAATAGCGTAATATAACCTAACCTAACCCAACCTAACATCTCGGCGGTAATATTTGACAGCATTCCTGGCGAGTTGGCCTCTAGGTCTCCGTTTGACCTTCATATACATCAATAACGTAAAATAACCTAACCTAACCCAACCTATCATCTCGGCGGTAATATTTGACAACATTCCTGGCGAGTTAGCCTCTACGTCTCCGTGGGAACTTTATATACATCAATAACAATATATAAGCTTGCCTAACCCAATCTAACATCTCGGCGGTAATATTTGACCACATTTCTGGCTTGTTGGCCTCTACGTCTCCGTGGGACCTTTATATACTTCAATAACGTAATATAACCTAACCTAACCCGAACTATCATCTCGGCGGTAATATTTGACAACATTCCTGGCGAGTTGGCCTCTACGTCTCCGTGGGACCTTTATATACATCCATAACGTAATATAACCTAACCTAACCCAACCTATCATCTCGGCGGTAATATTTTACAACATTCCTGGCGAGTTAGCCTCTACGTCTCCGTGGGAACTTTATATACATCAATAACAATATATAAGCTTGCCTAACCCAATCTAACATCTCGGCGGTAATATTTGACCACATTTCTGGCTTGTTGGCCTCTACGTCTCCGTGGGACCTTTATATACTTCAATAACGTAATATAACCTAACCTAACCCGAACTATCATCTCGGCGGTAATATTTGACAACATTCCTGGCGAGTTGGCCTCTACGTCTCCGTGGGACCTTTATATACATCAATAACGTAATATAACCTAACCTAACCCAACCTATCATCTCGGCGGTAATATTTGACAACATTTCTGGCGAGTTCGCCTCTACGTCTCCGTGGGACGTTTATATACATGAATAACGTAATATAACGTAACCTAACCCAACCTAACCTCTCGGGGTACCATTTAACCACATTCCTTGATTGTCGGGCCCTACTTCTCGGTGGGAAGACTGTATACGTCTATGACGTAATACAACCTAACCTAAGCCAACCTAACTTCTCGGCGGTAATATTTGACATCATTCCTGGCGAGTTGGCCTCTACGTCTCCGTGGGACCTTTATATACATCAATAACGTAATATAACCTAACCTAACCCAACCTAACATCTCGGGGGTAATATTTGACAACATTCCTGGCGAGTTAGCCTCTACGTCTCCGTGGGACCTTTATATATATCAATAACGTAATATAACCTGACCTAACCCAACCTATCATTTCGGCGGTAAAATTTGACAACATTTCTGGCGAGTTCGCCTCTACGTCTCCGTGGGACCTTTATATACATGAATAACGTAATATAACGTAACCTAACCCAACCTAACCTCTCGGGGTACCATTTAACCACATTCCTTGATTGTCGGGCCCTACTTCTCGGTGGGAACACTGTATACGTCTATGACGTTATACAACCTAACCTAAACCAACCTACCATCTCGGCGGTAATATTTGACAACATTCCTGGCGAGTTGGCCTCTAGGTCTCCGTTTGACCTTCATATACATCAATAACGTAATATAACCTAACCTAACCCAACCTATCATCTCGGCGGTAATATTTGACAACATTCCTGGCGAGTTGGCCTCTACGTCTCCGTGGGAACTTTATATACATCAATATCAATATATAAGCTAGCCTAACCCAATCTAACATCTCGGCGATAATATTTGACCACAATTCTGGCGTGTTGGCCTCTACGTCTCCGTGGGACCTTTATATACATCAATAACGTAATATAACCTAACCTAAGCCAACCTATCTTTTCGGCGGTAATATTTAACCACATTCCTGGCTTGTTGGCCTCTACTTCTCGGTGGGAACACTGTATACGTCTATGACGTAATACAACCTAACCTAAACCAACCTACCATCTCGGCGGTAATATTTGACAACATTCCTGACGAGTTGGCCTCTACGTCTCCGTGGGAACTTCATATACATCAATAACGTAATATAACCTAACCTAACCCAACCTAACATCTCGGCGGTAATATTTGACAACATTCCTGGCGAGTTGGCCTCTACGTCTCCGTGGGACCTTTATATACATCAATAACGTAATATAACCTAGCCTAATCCAACCTACCATCTCGGCGGTAATATTTGACAACATTCCCGACGAGTTGGCCTCTACGTCTCCGTGGGAAATTCATATACATTAATAACGTAATATAACGTAACCTAACCAACCTAACCTCTCGGGGTACCATTTAACCACATTCCTTGATTGTCGGGCCCTACTTCTCGGTGGGAACACTGTATACGTCTATGACGTTATACAACCTAACCTAAACCAACCTACCATCTCGGCGGTAATATTTGACAACATTCCTGACGAGTTGGCCTCTACGTCTCCGTGGGAACTTCATATACATCAATAACGTAATATAACCTAACCTAACCCAACCTATCATCTCGGCGGTAATATTTGACAACATTCCTGGCGAGTTGGCCTCTACATCTCCGTGGGACCTTTATATACATCAATAACATATTATAAGCTAACCTAACCCAATCTAACATCTCGGCGGTAATATTTGACCACATTCCTGGCTTGTTGGCCTCTACGTCTCCGTGGGACATTTATATACATCAATGAAGTAATATAACCTAACCTAACCCAACCTATCATCTCGGCGGTAATATTTGACAACATTCCTGGCGAGTTGGCCTCTACGTCTCCGTGGGACCTTTATATACATCAATAACGTAATATAACCTAGCCTAACCCAACCTATCATCTCGGCGGTAATATTTGACAACATTCCTGGCGAGTTGGCCTGTACATCTCCGTGGGACCTTTATATACATCAATAACATATTATAAGCTAACCTAACCCAATCTAACATCTCGGCGGTAATATTTGACAACATTCCTGACGAGTTGGCCTCTACGTCTCCGTGGGAACTTCATATACATCAATAACGTAATATAACCTAACCTAACCCAACCTATCATCTCGGCGGTAATATTTGACAACATTCCTGGCGAGTTGGCCTCTACATCTCCGTGGGACCTTTATATACATCAATAACATATTATAAGCTAACCTAACCCAATCTAACATCTCGGCGGTAATATTTGACCACATTCCTGGCTTGTTGGCCTCTACGTCTCCGTGGGACATTTATATACATCAATGAAGTAATATAACCTAACCTAACCCAACCTATCATCTCGGCGGTAATATTTGACAACATTCCTGGCGAGTTGGCCTGTACATCTCCGTGGGACCTTTATATACATCAATAACATATTATAAGCTAACCTAACCCAATCTAACATCTCGGCGGTAATATTTGACCACATTCCTGGCTTGTTGGCCTCTACGTCTCCGTGGGACATTTATATACATCAATAACGTAATATAACCTAGCCTAATCCAACCTACCATCTCGGCGGTAATATTTGACAACATTCCCGACGAGTTGGCCTCTACGTCTCCGTGGGAAATTCATATACATTAATAACGTAATATAACGTAACCTAACCAACCTAACCTCTCGGGGTACCATTTAACCACATTCCTTGATTGTCGGGCCCTACTTCTCGGTGGGAACACTGTATACGTCTATGACGTTATACAACCTAACCTAAACCAACCTACCATCTCGGCGGTAATATTTGACAACATTCCTGACGAGTTGGCCTCTACGTCTCCGTGGGAACTTCATATACATCAATAACGTAATATAACCTAACCTAACCCAACCTATCATCTCGGCGGTAATATTTGACAACATTCCTGGCGAGTTGGCCTCTACATCTCCGTGGGACCTTTATATACATCAATAACATATTATAAGCTAACCTAACCCAATCTAACATCTCGGCGGTAATATTTGACCACATTCCTGGCTTGTTGGCCTCTACGTCTCCGTGGGACATTTATATACATCAATGAAGTAATATAACCTAACCTAACCCAACCTATCATCTCGGCGGTAATATTTGACAACATTCCTGGCGAGTTGGCCTCTACGTCTCCGTGGGACCTTTATATACATCAATAACGTAATATAACCTAGCCTAACCCAACCTATCATCTCGGCGGTAATATTTGACAACATTCCTGGCGAGTTGGCCTGTACATCTCCGTGGGACCTTTATATACATCAATAACATATTATAAGCTAACCTAACCCAATCTAACATCTCGGCGGTAATATTTGACAACATTCCTGACGAGTTGGCCTCTACGTCTCCGTGGGAACTTCATATACATCAATAACGTAATATAACCTAACCTAACCCAACCTATCATCTCGGCGGTAATATTTGACAACATTCCTGGCGAGTTGGCCTCTACATCTCCGTGGGACCTTTATATACATCAATAACATATTATAAGCTAACCTAACCCAATCTAACATCTCGGCGGTAATATTTGACCACATTCCTGGCTTGTTGGCCTCTACGTCTCCGTGGGACATTTATATACATCAATGAAGTAATATAACCTAACCTAACCCAACCTATCATCTCGGCGGTAATATTTGACAACATTCCTGGCGAGTTGGCCTGTACATCTCCGTGGGACCTTTATATACATCAATAACATATTATAAGCTAACCTAACCCAATCTAACATCTCGGCGGTAATATTTGACCACATTCCTGGCTTGTTGGCCTCTACGTCTCCGTGGGACATTTATATACATCAATGAAGTAATATAACCTAACCTAACCCAACCTATCATCTCGGCGGTAATATTTGACAATATTCCTGGCGAGTTGGCCTCTACGTCTCCGTGGGACCTTTATATACATCAATAACGTAATATAACCTAACCTAACCCAACCTATCATCTCGGCGGTAATATTTGACAACATTCCTGGCGAGTTGGCCTCTACGTCTCCGTGGGACCTTTATATACATCAATAACACAGTATAAGCTAGCCTAACCCAATCTAACATCTCGGCGGTAATATTTGACCACATTTTCCTGGCTTGTTGGCCTCTACGTCTCCGTGGGACATTTATATACATCAATAAAGTAATATAACCTAACCTAAGCCAACCTGTCATCTCAGCTTTAATATTTGGCAACATTCCCGGCTTGTTGGCCTCTACGTCTCCGTGGGACCTTTATATACATCAATAACACAATATAAGCTAGCCTAACCCAATCTAACATCTCGGCGGTAATATTTGACCACATTCCTGGCTTGTTGGCCTCTACGTCTCCGTGGGACATTTATATACATCAATGAAGTAATATAACCTAACCTAACCCAACCTATCATCTCGGCGGTAATATTTGACAATATTCCTGGCGAGTTGGCCTCTACGTCTCCGTGGGACCTTTATATACATCAATAACGTAATATAACCTAACCTAACCCAACCTATCATCTCGGCCGTAATATTTGACCACATTCCTGGCGAGTTGGCCTCTACGTCTCCGTTGGACCTTCATATACATCAATAGCGTAATATAACCTAACCTAACCCAACCTAACATCTCGGCGGTAATATTTGACAGCATTCCTGGCGAGTTGGCCTCTAGGTCTCCGTTTGACCTTCATATACATCAATAACGTAAAATAACCTAACCTAACCCAACCTATCATCTCGGCGGTAATATTTGACAACATTCCTGGCGAGTTAGCCTCTACGTCTCCGTGGGAACTTTATATACATCAATAACAATATATAAGCTTGCCTAACCCAATCTAACATCTCGGCGGTAATATTTGACCACATTTCTGGCTTGTTGGCCTCTACGTCTCCGTGGGACCTTTATATACTTCAATAACGTAATATAACCTAACCTAACCCGAACTATCATCTCGGCGGTAATATTTGACAACATTCCTGGCGAGTTGGCCTCTACGTCTCCGTGGGACCTTTATATACATCCATAACGTAATATAACCTAACCTAACCCAACCTATCATCTCGGCGGTAATATTTTACAACATTCCTGGCGAGTTAGCCTCTACGTCTCCGTGGGAACTTTATATACATCAATAACAATATATAAGCTTGCCTAACCCAATCTAACATCTCGGCGGTAATATTTGACCACATTTCTGGCTTGTTGGCCTCTACGTCTCCGTGGGACCTTTATATACTTCAATAACGTAATATAACCTAACCTAACCCGAACTATCATCTCGGCGGTAATATTTGACAACATTCCTGGCGAGTTGGCCTCTACGTCTCCGTGGGACCTTTATATACATCAATAACGTAATATAACCTAACCTAACCCAACCTATCATCTCGGCGGTAATATTTGACAACATTTCTGGCGAGTTCGCCTCTACGTCTCCGTGGGACGTTTATATACATGAATAACGTAATATAACGTAACCTAACCCAACCTAACCTCTCGGGGTACCATTTAACCACATTCCTTGATTGTCGGGCCCTACTTCTCGGTGGGAAGACTGTATACGTCTATGACGTAATACAACCTAACCTAAGCCAACCTAACTTCTCGGCGGTAATATTTGACATCATTCCTGGCGAGTTGGCCTCTACGTCTCCGTGGGACCTTTATATACATCAATAACGTAATATAACCTAACCTAACCCAACCTAACATCTCGGGGGTAATATTTGACAACATTCCTGGCGAGTTAGCCTCTACGTCTCCGTGGGACCTTTATATATATCAATAACGTAATATAACCTGACCTAACCCAACCTATCATTTCGGCGGTAAAATTTGACAACATTTCTGGCGAGTTCGCCTCTACGTCTCCGTGGGACCTTTATATACATGAATAACGTAATATAACGTAACCTAACCCAACCTAACCTCTCGGGGTACCATTTAACCACATTCCTTGATTGTCGGGCCCTACTTCTCGGTGGGAACACTGTATACGTCTATGACGTTATACAACCTAACCTAAACCAACCTACCATCTCGGCGGTAATATTTGACAACATTCCTGGCGAGTTGGCCTCTAGGTCTCCGTTTGACCTTCATATACATCAATAACGTAATATAACCTAACCTAACCCAACCTATCATCTCGGCGGTAATATTTGACAACATTCCTGGCGAGTTGGCCTCTACGTCTCCGTGGGAACTTTATATACATCAATATCAATATATAAGCTAGCCTAACCCAATCTAACATCTCGGCGATAATATTTGACCACAATTCTGGCGTGTTGGCCTCTACGTCTCCGTGGGACCTTTATATACATCAATAACGTAATATAACCTAACCTAAGCCAACCTATCTTTTCGGCGGTAATATTTAACCACATTCCTGGCTTGTTGGCCTCTACTTCTCGGTGGGAACACTGTATACGTCTATGACGTAATACAACCTAACCTAAACCAACCTACCACCTCGGCGGTAATATTTGACAACATTCCTGACGAGTTGGCCTCTACGTCTCCGTGGGAACTTCATATACATCAATAACGTAATATAACCTAACCTAACCCAACCTAACATCTCGGCGGTAATATTTGACAACATTCCTGGCGAGTTGGCCTCTACGTCTCCGTGGGACCTTTATATACATCAATAACGTAATATAACCTAGCCTAATCCAACCTACCATCTCGGCGGTAATATTTGACAACATTCCCGACGAGTTGGCCTCTACGTCTCCGTGGGAAATTCATATACATTAATAACGTAATATAACGTAACCTAACCAACCTAACCTCTCGGGGTACCATTTAACCACATTCCTTGATTGTCGGGCCCTACTTCTCGGTGGGAACACTGTATACGTCTATGACGTTATACAACCTAACCTAAACCAACCTACCATCTCGGCGGTAATATTTGACAACATTCCTGACGAGTTGGCCTCTACGTCTCCGTGGGAACTTCATATACATCAATAACGTAATATAACCTAACCTAACCCAACCTATCATCTCGGCGGTAATATTTGACAACATTCCTGGCGAGTTGGCCTCTACATCTCCGTGGGACCTTTATATACATCAATAACATATTATAAGCTAACCTAACCCAATCTAACATCTCGGCGGTAATATTTGACCACATTCCTGGCTTGTTGGCCTCTACGTCTCCGTGGGACATTTATATACATCAATGAAGTAATATAACCTAACCTAACCCAACCTATCATCTCGGCGGTAATATTTGACAACATTCCTGGCGAGTTGGCCTCTACGTCTCCGTGGGACCTTTATATACATCAATAACGTAATATAACCTAGCCTAACCCAACCTATCATCTCGGCGGTAATATTTGACAACATTCCTGGCGAGTTGGCCTGTACATCTCCGTGGGACCTTTATATACATCAATAACATATTATAAGCTAACCTAACCCAATCTAACATCTCGGCGGTAATATTTGACAACATTCCTGACGAGTTGGCCTCTACGTCTCCGTGGGAACTTCATATACATCAATAACGTAATATAACCTAACCTAACCCAACCTATCATCTCGGCGGTAATATTTGACAACATTCCTGGCGAGTTGGCCTCTACATCTCCGTGGGACCTTTATATACATCAATAACATATTATAAGCTAACCTAACCCAATCTAACATCTCGGCGGTAATATTTGACCACATTCCTGGCTTGTTGGCCTCTACGTCTCCGTGGGACATTTATATACATCAATGAAGTAATATAACCTAACCTAACCCAACCTATCATCTCGGCGGTAATATTTGACAACATTCCTGGCGAGTTGGCCTGTACATCTCCGTGGGACCTTTATATACATCAATAACATATTATAAGCTAACCTAACCCAATCTAACATCTCGGCGGTAATATTTGACCACATTCCTGGCTTGTTGGCCTCTACGTCTCCGTGGGACATTTATATACATCAATGAAGTAATATAACCTAACCTAACCCAACCTATCATCTCGGCGGTAATATTTGACAATATTCCTGGCGAGTTGGCCTCTACGTCTCCGTGGGACCTTTATATACATCAATAACGTAATATAACCTAACCTAACCCAACCTATCATCTCGGCGGTAATATTTGACAACATTCCTGGCGAGTTGGCCTCTACGTCTCCGTGGGACCTTTATATACATCAATAACGTAATATAACCTAGCCTAACCCAACCTATCATCTCGGCGGTAATATTTGACAACATTCCTGGCGAGTTGGCCTGTACATCTCCGTGGGACCTTTATATACATCAATAACATATTATAAGCTAACCTAACCCAATCTAACATCTCGGCGGTAATATTTGACAACATTCCTGACGAGTTGGCCTCTACGTCTCCGTGGGAACTTCATATACATCAATAACGTAATATAACCTAACCTAACCCAACCTATCATCTCGGCGGTAATATTTGACAACATTCCTGGCGAGTTGGCCTCTACATCTCCGTGGGACCTTTATATACATCAATAACATATTATAAGCTAACCTAACCCAATCTAACATCTCGGCGGTAATATTTGACCACATTCCTGGCTTGTTGGCCTCTACGTCTCCGTGGGACATTTATATACATCAATGAAGTAATATAACCTAACCTAACCCAACCTATCATCTCGGCGGTAATATTTGACAACATTCCTGGCGAGTTGGCCTGTACATCTCCGTGGGACCTTTATATACATCAATAACATATTATAAGCTAACCTAACCCAATCTAACATCTCGGCGGTAATATTTGACCACATTCCTGGCTTGTTGGCCTCTACGTCTCCGTGGGACATTTATATACATCAATGAAGTAATATAACCTAACCTAACCCAACCTATCATCTCGGCGGTAATATTTGACAATATTCCTGGCGAGTTGGCCTCTACGTCTCCGTGGGACCTTTATATACATCAATAACGTAATATAACCTAACCTAACCCAACCTATCATCTCGGCGGTAATATTTGACAACATTCCTGGCGAGTTGGCCTCTACGTCTCCGTGGGACCTTTATATACATCAATAACACAGTATAAGCTAGCCTAACCCAATCTAACATCTCGGCGGTAATATTTGACCACATTTTCCTGGCTTGTTGGCCTCTACGTCTCCGTGGGACATTTATATACATCAATAAAGTAATATAACCTAACCTAAGCCAACCTGTCATCTCAGCTTTAATATTTGGCAACATTCCCGGCTTGTTGGCCTCTACGTCTCCGTGGGACCTTTATATACATCAATAACACAATATAAGCTAGCCTAACCCAATCTAACATCTCGGCGGTAATATTTGACCACATTCCTGGCTTGTTGGCCTCTACGTCTCCGTGGGACATTTATATACATCAATGAAGTAATATAACCTAACCTAACCCAACCTATCATCTCGGCGGTAATATTTGACAATATTCCTGGCGAGTTGGCCTCTACGTCTCCGTGGGACCTTTATATACATCAATAACGTAATATAACCTAACCTAACCCAACCTATCATCTCGGCCGTAATATTTGACCACATTCCTGGCGAGTTGGCCTCTACGTCTCCGTTGGACCTTCATATACATCAATAGCGTAATATAACCTAACCTAACCCAACCTAACATCTCGGCGGTAATATTTGACAGCATTCCTGGCGAGTTGGCCTCTAGGTCTCCGTTTGACCTTCATATACATCAATAACGTAAAATAACCTAACCTAACCCAACCTATCATCTCGGCGGTAATATTTGACAACATTCCTGGCGAGTTAGCCTCTACGTCTCCGTGGGAACTTTATATACATCAATAACAATATATAAGCTTGCCTAACCCAATCTAACATCTCGGCGGTAATATTTGACCACATTTCTGGCTTGTTGGCCTCTACGTCTCCGTGGGACCTTTATATACTTCAATAACGTAATATAACCTAACCTAACCCGAACTATCATCTCGGCGGTAATATTTGACAACATTCCTGGCGAGTTGGCCTCTACGTCTCCGTGGGACCTTTATATACATCCATAACGTAATATAACCTAACCTAACCCAACCTATCATCTCGGCGGTAATATTTTACAACATTCCTGGCGAGTTAGCCTCTACGTCTCCGTGGGAACTTTATATACATCAATAACAATATATAAGCTTGCCTAACCCAATCTAACATCTCGGCGGTAATATTTGACCACATTTCTGGCTTGTTGGCCTCTACGTCTCCGTGGGACCTTTATATACTTCAATAACGTAATATAACCTAACCTAACCCGAACTATCATCTCGGCGGTAATATTTGACAACATTCCTGGCGAGTTGGCCTCTACGTCTCCGTGGGACCTTTATATACATCAATAACGTAATATAACCTAACCTAACCCAACCTATCATCTCGGCGGTAATATTTGACAACATTTCTGGCGAGTTCGCCTCTACGTCTCCGTGGGACGTTTATATACATGAATAACGTAATATAACGTAACCTAACCCAACCTAACCTCTCGGGGTACCATTTAACCACATTCCTTGATTGTCGGGCCCTACTTCTCGGTGGGAAGACTGTATACGTCTATGACGTAATACAACCTAACCTAAGCCAACCTAACTTCTCGGCGGTAATATTTGACATCATTCCTGGCGAGTTGGCCTCTACGTCTCCGTGGGACCTTTATATACATCAATAACGTAATATAACCTAACCTAACCCAACCTAACATCTCGGGGGTAATATTTGACAACATTCCTGGCGAGTTAGCCTCTACGTCTCCGTGGGACCTTTATATATATCAATAACGTAATATAACCTGACCTAACCCAACCTATCATTTCGGCGGTAAAATTTGACAACATTTCTGGCGAGTTCGCCTCTACGTCTCCGTGGGACCTTTATATACATGAATAACGTAATATAACGTAACCTAACCCAACCTAACCTCTCGGGGTACCATTTAACCACATTCCTTGATTGTCGGGCCCTACTTCTCGGTGGGAACACTGTATACGTCTATGACGTTATACAACCTAACCTAAACCAACCTACCATCTCGGCGGTAATATTTGACAACATTCCTGGCGAGTTGGCCTCTAGGTCTCCGTTTGACCTTCATATACATCAATAACGTAATATAACCTAACCTAACCCAACCTATCATCTCGGCGGTAATATTTGACAACATTCCTGGCGAGTTGGCCTCTACGTCTCCGTGGGAACTTTATATACATCAATATCAATATATAAGCTAGCCTAACCCAATCTAACATCTCGGCGATAATATTTGACCACAATTCTGGCGTGTTGGCCTCTACGTCTCCGTGGGACCTTTATATACATCAATAACGTAATATAACCTAACCTAAGCCAACCTATCTTTTCGGCGGTAATATTTAACCACATTCCTGGCTTGTTGGCCTCTACTTCTCGGTGGGAACACTGTATACGTCTATGACGTAATACAACCTAACCTAAACCAACCTACCATCTCGGCGGTAATATTTGACAACATTCCTGACGAGTTGGCCTCTACGTCTCCGTGGGAACTTCATATACATCAATAACGTAATATAACCTAACCTAACCCAACCTAACATCTCGGCGGTAATATTTGACAACATTCCTGGCGAGTTGGCCTCTACGTCTCCGTGGGACCTTTATATACATCAATAACGTAATATAACCTAGCCTAATCCAACCTACCATCTCGGCGGTAATATTTGACAACATTCCCGACGAGTTGGCCTCTACGTCTCCGTGGGAAATTCATATACATTAATAACGTAATATAACGTAACCTAACCAACCTAACCTCTCGGGGTACCATTTAACCACATTCCTTGATTGTCGGGCCCTACTTCTCGGTGGGAACACTGTATACGTCTATGACGTTATACAACCTAACCTAAACCAACCTACCATCTCGGCGGTAATATTTGACAACATTCCTGACGAGTTGGCCTCTACGTCTCCGTGGGAACTTCATATACATCAATAACGTAATATAACCTAACCTAACCCAACCTATCATCTCGGCGGTAATATTTGACAACATTCCTGGCACAGTTGGCCTCTACATCTCCGTGGGACCTTTATATACATCAATAACATATTATAAGCTAACCTAACCCAATCTAACATCTCGGCGGTAATATTTGACCACATTCCTGGCTTGTTGGCCTCTACGTCTCCGTGGGACATTTATATACATCAATGAAGTAATATAACCTAACCTAACCCAACCTATCATCTCGGCGGTAATATTTGACAACATTCCTGGCGAGTTGGCCTCTACGTCTCCGTGGGACCTTTATATACATCAATAACGTAATATAACCTAGCCTAACCCAACCTATCATCTCGGCGGTAATATTTGACAACATTCCTGGCGAGTTGGCCTGTACATCTCCGTGGGACCTTTATATACATCAATAACATATTATAAGCTAACCTAACCCAATCTAACATCTCGGCGGTAATATTTGACAACATTCCTGACGAGTTGGCCTCTACGTCTCCGTGGGAACTTCATATACATCAATAACGTAATATAACCTAACCTAACCCAACCTATCATCTCGGCGGTAATATTTGACAACATTCCTGGCGAGTTGGCCTCTACATCTCCGTGGGACCTTTATATACATCAATAACATATTATAAGCTAACCTAACCCAATCTAACATCTCGGCGGTAATATTTGACCACATTCCTGGCTTGTTGGCCTCTACGTCTCCGTGGGACATTTATATACATCAATGAAGTAATATAACCTAACCTAACCCAACCTATCATCTCGGCGGTAATATTTGACAACATTCCTGGCGAGTTGGCCTGTACATCTCCGTGGGACCTTTATATACATCAATAACATATTATAAGCTAACCTAACCCAATCTAACATCTCGGCGGTAATATTTGACCACATTCCTGGCTTGTTGGCCTCTACGTCTCCGTGGGACATTTATATACATCAATGAAGTAATATAACCTAACCTAACCCAACCTATCATCTCGGCGGTAATATTTGACAATATTCCTGGCGAGTTGGCCTCTACGTCTCCGTGGGACCTTTATATACATCAATAACGTAATATAACCTAACCTAACCCAACCTATCATCTCGGCGGTAATATTTGACAACATTCCTGGCGAGTTGGCCTCTACGTCTCCGTGGGACCTTTATATACATCAATAACACAATATAAGCTAGCCTAACCCAATCTAACATCTCGGCGGTAATATTTGACCACATTTTCCTGGCTTGTTGGCCTCTACGTCTCCGTGGGACATTTATATACATCAATAAAGTAATATAACCTAACCTAAGCCAACCTGTCATCTCAGCGGTAATATTTGGCAACATTCCCGGCTTGTTGGCCTCTACGTCTCCGTGGGACCTTTATATACATCAATAACACAATATAAGCTAGCCTAACCCAATCTAACATCTCGGCGGTAATATTTGACCACATTCCTGGCTTGTTGGCCTCTACGTCTCCGTGGGACATTTATATACATCAATGAAGTAATATAACCTAACCTAACCCAACCTATCATCTCGGCGGTAATATTTGACAATATTCCTGGCGAGTTGGCCTCTACGTCTCCGTGGGACCTTTATATACATCAATAACGTAATATAACCTAACCTAACCCAACCTATCATCTCGGCCGTAATATTTGACCACATTCCTGGCGAGTTGGCCTCTACGTCTCCGTTGGACCTTCATATACATCAATAGCGTAATATAACCTAACCTAACCCAACCTAACATCTCGGCGGTAATATTTGACAGCATTCCTGGCGAGTTGGCCTCTAGGTCTCCGTTTGACCTTCATATACATCAATAACGTAAAATAACCTAACCTAACCCAACCTATCATCTCGGCGGTAATATTTGACAACATTCCTGGCGAGTTAGCCTCTACGTCTCCGTGGGAACTTTATATACATCAATAACAATATATAAGCTTGCCTAACCCAATCTAACATCTCGGCGGTAATATTTGACCACATTTCTGGCTTGTTGGCCTCTACGTCTCCGTGGGACCTTTATATACTTCAATAACGTAATATAACCTAACCTAACCCGAACTATCATCTCGGCGGTAATATTTGACAACATTCCTGGCGAGTTGGCCTCTACGTCTCCGTGGGACCTTTATATACATCCATAACGTAATATAACCTAACCTAACCCAACCTATCATCTCGGCGGTAATATTTTACAACATTCCTGGCGAGTTAGCCTCTACGTCTCCGTGGGAACTTTATATACATCAATAACAATATATAAGCTTGCCTAACCCAATCTAACATCTCGGCGGTAATATTTGACCACATTTCTGGCTTGTTGGCCTCTACGTCTCCGTGGGACCTTTATATACTTCAATAACGTAATATAACCTATCCTAACCCGAACTATCATCTCGGCGGTAATATTTGACAACATTCCTGGCGAGTTGGCCTCTACGTCTCCGTGGGACCTTTATATACATCAATAACGTAATATAACCTAACCTAACCCAACCTATCATCTCGGCGGTAATATTTGACAACATTCCTGGCGAGTTGGCCTCTACGTCTCCGTGGGACCTTTATATACATCAATAACACAATATAAGCTAGCCTAACCCAATCTAACATCTCGGCGGTAATATTTGACCACATTTTCCTGGCTTGTTGGCCTCTACGTCTCCGTGGGACATTTATATACATCAATAAAGTAATATAACCTAACCTAACCCAACCTATCATCTCAGCGGTAATATTTGGCAACATTCCCGGCTTGTTGGCCTCTACGTCTCCGTGGGACCTTTATATACATCAATAACACAATATAAGCTAGCCTAACCCAATCTAACATCTCGGCGGTAATATTTGACCACATTCCTGGCTTGTTGGCATCTACGTCTCCGTGGGACATTTATATACATCAATGAAGTAATATAACTTAACCTAACCCAACCTATCATCTCGGCGGTAATATTTGACAATATTCCTGGCGAGTTGGCCTCTACGTCTCCGTGGGACCTTTATATACATCAATAACGTAATATAACCTAACCTAACCCAACCTATCATCTCGGCCGTAATATTTGACCACATTCCTGGCGAGTTGGCCTCTACGTCTCCGTTGGACCTTCATATACATCAATAACGTAATATAACCTAACCTAACCCAACCTAACATCTCGGCGGTAATATTTGACAGCATTCCTGGCGAGTTGGCCTCTAGGTCTCCGTTTGACCTTCATATACATCAATAACGTAAAATAACCTAACCTAACCCAACCTATCATCTCGGCGGTAATATTTGACAACATTCCTGGCGAGTTAGCCTCTACGTCTCCGTGGGAACTTTATATACATCAATAACAATATATAAGCTTGCCTAACCCAATCTAACATCTCGGCGGTAATATTTGACCACATTTCTGGCTTGTTGGCCTCTACGTCTCCGTGGGACCTTTATATACTTCAATAACGTAATATAACCTAACCTAACCCGAACTATCATCTCGGCGGTAATATTTGGCAACATACCCGGCTTGTTGGTCTCTACGTCTCCGTGGGACCTTTATATACATTAATAACGTAATATAACGCAACCTAACCCATCTAACCTCCCGGGGTACCATTTAACCACATTCCTTGATTGTCGGGCCCTACTTCTCGGTGGGAACGCTGTATACGTCTATGACATAATACAACCTAACCTAACCCAACCTATCATCTCGGCGGTAATATTTGACAACATTCCTGGCGAGTTGGCATCTACGTCTCCGTGGGAACTTTATATACATCAATAACAATATCTAAGCTAGCCTAACCCAATATAACATCTCGGCGGTAATATTTGACCACAATTCTGGCTTGTTGGCCTCTACGTCTCCGTGGGACCTTTATATACTTCAATAACGTAATATAACCAAACCTAACCCAACCTAACATCTCGGCGGTAATATTTGACAACATTCCTGGCGAGTTAGCCTCTACGTCTCCGTGGGACCTTTATATATATCAATAACGTAATATAACCTAACCTAACCCAACCTATCATTTCGGCGGTAAAATTTGACAACATTTCTGGCGAGTTCGCCTCTACGTCTCCGTGGGACGTTTATATACATGAATAACGTAATATAACGTAACCTAACCCAACCTAACCTCTCGGGGTACCATTTAACCACATTCCTTGATTGTCGGGCCATACTTCTCGGTGGGAAGACTGTATACGTCTATGACGTAATACAACCTAACCTAAACCAACCTACCATCTCGGCGGTAATATTTGACAACATTCCTGACGAGTTGGCCTCTACGTCTTCGTGGGAAATTCATATACATTAATAACCTAATATAACGTAACCTAACCAACCTAACCTCTCGGGGTACCATTTAACCACATTCCTTGATTGTCGGGCCCTACTTCTCGGTGGGAACACTGTATACGTCTATGACGTTATACAACCTAACCTAAACCAACCTACCATCTCGGCGGTATTATTTGACAACATTCCTGACGAGTTGGCCTCTACGTCTCCGTGGGACATTTATATACATCAATAAAGTAATATAACCTAACCTAACCCAACCTATCATCTCAGCGGTAATATTTGGCAACATTCCCGGCTTGTTGGCCTCTACGTCTCCGTGGGACCTTTATATACATCAATAACAATATATAAGCTTGCCTAACCCAATCTAACATCTCGGCGGTAATATTTGACCACATTCCTGGCTTGTTGGCCTCTACGTCTCCGTGGGACATTTATATACATCAATGAAGTAATATAACTTAACCTAACCCAACCTATCATCTCGGCGGTAATATTTGACAATATTCCTGGCGAGTTGGCCTCTACGTCTCCGTGGGACCTTTATATACATCAATAACGTAATATAACCTAACCTAACCCAACCTATCATCTCGGCCGTAATATTTGACCACATTCCTGGCGAGTTGGCCTCTACGTCTCCGTTGGACCTTCATATACATCAATAACGTAATATAACCTAACCTAACCCAACCTAACATCTCGGCGGTAATATTTGACAGCATTCCTGGCGAGTTGGCCTCTAGGTCTCCGTTTGACCTTCATATACATCAATAACGTAAAATAACCTAACCTAACCCAACCTATCATCTCGGCGGAAATATTTGACAACATTCCTGGCGAGTTAGCCTCTACGTCTCCGTGGGAACTTTATATACATCAATAACAATATATAAGCTTGCCTAACCCAATCTAACATCTCGGCGGTAATATTTGACCACATTTCTGGCTTGTTGGCCTCTACGTCTCCGTGGGACCTTTATATACATTAATAACGTAATATAACGCAACCTAACCCATCTAACCTCCCGGGGTACCATTTAACCACATTCCTTGATTGTCGGGCCCTACTTCTCGGTGGGAACGCTGTATACGTCTATGACATAATACAACCTAACCTAACCCAACCTATCATCTCGGCGGTAATATTTGACAACATTCCTGGCGAGTTGGCATCTACGTCTCCGTGGGAACTTTATATACATCAATAACAATATCTAAGCTAGCCTAACCCAATATAACATCTCGGCGGTAATATTTGACCACAATTCTGGCTTGTTGGCCTCTACGTCTCCGTGGGACCTTTATATACTTCAATAACGTAATATAACCTAACCTAACCCAACCTAACATCTCGGCGGTAATATTTGACAACATTCCTGGCGAGTTAGCCTCTACGTCTCCGTGGGACCTTTATATATATCAATAACGTAATATAACCTAACCTAACCCAACCTATCATTTCGGCGGTAAAATTTGACAACATTTCTGGCGAGTTCGCCTCTACGTCTCCGTGGGACGTTTATATACATGAATAACGTAATAGAACGTAACCTAACCCAACCTAACCTCTCGGGGTACCATTTAACCACATTCCTTGATTGTCGGGCCCTACTTCTCGGTGGGAAGACTGTATACGTCTATGACGTAATACAACCTAACCTAAGCCAACCTAACTTCTCGGCGGTAATATTTGACATCATTCCTGGCGAGTTGGCCTCTACGTCTCCGTGGGACCTTTATATACATCAATAACATATTATAAGCTAACCTAACCCAATCTAACATCTCGGCGGTAATATTTGACCACATTCCTGGCTTGTTGGCCTCTACGTCTCCGTGGGACATTTATATACATCAATGAAGTAATATAACCTAACCTAACCCAACCTATCATCTCGGCGGTAATATTTGACAACATTCCTGGCGAGTTGGCCTCTACGTCTCCGTGGGACCTTTATATACATCAATAACGTAATATAACCTAGCCTAACCCAACCTATCATCTCGGCGGTAATATTTGACAACATTCCTGGCGAGTTGGCCTGTACATCTCCGTGGGACCTTTATATACATCAATAACATATTATAAGCTAACCTAACCCAATCTAACATCTCGGCGGTAATATTTGACAACATTCCTGACGAGTTGGCCTCTACGTCTCCGTGGGAACTTCATATACATCAATAACGTAATATAACCTAACCTAACCCAACCTATCATCTCGGCGGTAATATTTGACAACATTCCTGGCGAGTTGGCCTCTACATCTCCGTGGGACCTTTATATACATCAATAACATATTATAAGCTAACCTAACCCAATCTAACATCTCGGCGGTAATATTTGACCACATTCCTGGCTTGTTGGCCTCTACGTCTCCGTGGGACATTTATATACATCAATGAAGTAATATAACCTAACCTAACCCAACCTATCATCTCGGCGGTAATATTTGACAACATTCCTGGCGAGTTGGCCTGTACATCTCCGTGGGACCTTTATATACATCAATAACATATTATAAGCTAACCTAACCCAATCTAACATCTCGGCGGTAATATTTGACCACATTCCTGGCTTGTTGGCCTCTACGTCTCCGTGGGACATTTATATACATCAATGAAGTAATATAACCTAACCTAACCCAACCTATCATCTCGGCGGTAATATTTGACAATATTCCTGGCGAGTTGGCCTCTACATCTCCGTGGGACCTTTATATATATCAATAACGTAATATAACCTAACCTAACCCAACCTATCATTTCGGCGGTAAAATTTGACAACATTTCTGGCGAGTTCGCCTCTACGTCTCCGTGGGACGTTTATATACATGAATAACGTAATAGAACGTAACCTAACCCAACCTAACCTCTCGGGGTACCATTTAACCACATTCCTTGATTGTCGGGCCCTACTTCTCGGTGGGAAGACTGTATACGTCTATGACGTAATACAACCTAACCTAAGCCAACCTAACTTCTCGGCGGTAATATTTGACATCATTCCTGGCGAGTTGGCCTCTACGTCTCCGTGGGACCTTTATATACATCAATAACATATTATAAGCTAACCTAACCCAATCTAACATCTCGGCGGTAATATTTGACCACATTCCTGGCTTGTTGGCCTCTACGTCTCCGTGGGACATTTATATACATCAATGAAGTAATATAACCTAACCTAACCCAACCTATCATCTCGGCGGTAATATTTGACAACATTCCTGGCGAGTTGGCCTCTACGTCTCCGTGGGACCTTTATATACATCAATAACGTAATATAACCTAGCCTAACCCAACCTATCATCTCGGCGGTAATATTTGACAACATTCCTGGCGAGTTGGCCTGTACATCTCCGTGGGACCTTTATATACATCAATAACATATTATAAGCTAACCTAACCCAATCTAACATCTCGGCGGTAATATTTGACAACATTCCTGACGAGTTGGCCTCTACGTCTCCGTGGGAACTTCATATACATCAATAACGTAATATAACCTAACCTAACCCAACCTATCATCTCGGCGGTAATATTTGACAACATTCCTGGCGAGTTGGCCTCTACATCTCCGTGGGACCTTTATATACATCAATAACATATTATAAGCTAACCTAACCCAATCTAACATCTCGGCGGTAATATTTGACCACATTCCTGGCTTGTTGGCCTCTACGTCTCCGTGGGACATTTATATACATCAATGAAGTAATATAACCTAACCTAACCCAACCTATCATCTCGGCGGTAATATTTGACAACATTCCTGGCGAGTTGGCCTGTACATCTCCGTGGGACCTTTATATACATCAATAACATATTATAAGCTAACCTAACCCAATCTAACATCTCGGCGGTAATATTTGACCACATTCCTGGCTTGTTGGCCTCTACGTCTCCGTGGGACATTTATATACATCAATGAAGTAATATAACCTAACCTAACCCAACCTATCATCTCGGCGGTAATATTTGACAATATTCCTGGCGAGTTGGCCTCTACGTCTCCGTGGGACCTTTATATACATCAATAACGTAATATAACCTAACCTAACCCAACCTATCATCTCGGCGGTAATATTTGACAACATTCCTGGCGAGTTGGCCTCTACGTCTCCGTGGGACCTTTATATACATCAATAACACAATATAAGCTAGCCTAACCCAATCTAACATCTCGGCGGTAATATTTGACCACATTTTCCTGGCTTGTTGGCCTCTACGTCTCCGTGGGACATTTATATACATCAATAAAGTAATATAACCTAACCTAAGCCAACCTGTCATCTCAGCGGTAATATTTGGCAACATTCCCGGCTTGTTGGCCTCTACGTCTCCGTGGGACCTTTATATACATCAATAACACAATATAAGCTAGCCTAACCCAATCTAACATCTCGGCGGTAATATTTGACCACATTCCTGGCTTGTTGGCCTCTACGTCTCCGTGGGACATTTATATACATCAATGAAGTAATATAACCTAACCTAACCCAACCTATCATCTCGGCGGTAATATTTGACAATATTCCTGGCGAGTTGGCCTCTACGTCTCCGTGGGACCTTTATATACATCAATAACGTAATATAACCTAACCTAACCCAACCTATCATCTCGGCCGTAATATTTGACCACATTCCTGGCGAGTTGGCCTCTACGTCTCCGTTGGACCTTCATATACATCAATAGCGTAATATAACCTAACCTAACCCAACCTAACATCTCGGCGGTAATATTTGACAGCATTCCTGGCGAGTTGGCCTCTAGGTCTCCGTTTGACCTTCATATACATCAATAACGTAAAATAACCTAACCTAACCCAACCTATCATCTCGGCGGTAATATTTGACAACATTCCTGGCGAGTTAGCCTCTACGTCTCCGTGGGAACTTTATATACATCAATAACAATATATAAGCTTGCCTAACCCAATCTAACATCTCGGCGGTAATATTTGACCACATTTCTGGCTTGTTGGCCTCTACGTCTCCGTGGGACCTTTATATACTTCAATAACGTAATATAACCTAACCTAACCCGAACTATCATCTCGGCGGTAATATTTGACAACATTCCTGGCGAGTTGGCCTCTACGTCTCCGTGGGACCTTTATATACATCCATAACGTAATATAACCTAACCTAACCCAACCTATCATCTCGGCGGTAATATTTTACAACATTCCTGGCGAGTTAGCCTCTACGTCTCCGTGGGAACTTTATATACATCAATAACAATATATAAGCTTGCCTAACCCAATCTAACATCTCGGCGGTAATATTTGACCACATTTCTGGCTTGTTGGCCTCTACGTCTCCGTGGGACCTTTATATACTTCAATAACGTAATATAACCTAACCTAACCCGAACTATCATCTCGGCGGTAATATTTGACAACATTCCTGGCGAGTTGGCCTCTACGTCTCCGTGGGACCTTTATATACATCAATAACGTAATATAACCTAACCTAACCCAACCTATCATCTCGGCGGTAATATTTGACAACATTCCTGGCGAGTTGGCCTCTACGTCTCCGTGGGACCTTTATATACATCAATAACACAATATAAGCTAGCCTAACCCAATCTAACATCTCGGCGGTAATATTTGACCACATTTTCCTGGCTTGTTGGCCTCTACGTCTCCGTGGGACATTTATATACATCAATAAAGTAATATAACCTAACCTAACCCAACCTATCATCTCAGCGGTAATATTTGGCAACATTCCCGGCTTGTTGGCCTCTACGTCTCCGTGGGACCTTTATATACATCAATAACACAATATAAGCTAGCCTAACCCAATCTAACATCTCGGCGGTAATATTTGACCACATTCCTGGCTTGTTGGCATCTACGTCTCCGTGGGACATTTATATACATCAATGAAGTAATATAACTTAACCTAACCCAACCTATCATCTCGGCGGTAATATTTGACAATATTCCTGGCGAGTTGGCCTCTACGTCTCCGTGGGACCTTTATATACATCAATAACGTAATATAACCTAACCTAACCCAACCTATCATCTCGGCCGTAATATTTGACCACATTCCTGGCGAGTTGGCCTCTACGTCTCCGTTGGACCTTCATATACATCAATAACGTAATATAACCTAACCTAACCCAACCTAACATCTCGGCGGTAATATTTGACAGCATTCCTGGCGAGTTGGCCTCTAGGTCTCCGTTTGACCTTCATATACATCAATAACGTAAAATAACCTAACCTAACCCAACCTATCATCTCGGCGGTAATATTTGACAACATTCCTGGCGAGTTAGCCTCTACGTCTCCGTGGGAACTTTATATACATCAATAACAATATATAAGCTTGCCTAACCCAATCTAACATCTCGGCGGTAATATTTGACCACATTTCTGGCTTGTTGGCCTCTACGTCTCCGTGGGACCTTTATATACTTCAATAACGTAATATAACCTAACCTAACCCGAACTATCATCTCGGCGGTAATATTTGGCAACATACCCGGCTTGTTGGTCTCTACGTCTCCGTGGGACCTTTATATACATTAATAACGTAATATAACGCAACCTAACCCATCTAACCTCCCGGGGTACCATTTAACCACATTCCTTGATTGTCGGGCCCTACTTCTCGGTGGGAACGCTGTATACGTCTATGACATAATACAACCTAACCTAACCCAACCTATCATCTCGGCGGTAATATTTGACAACATTCCTGGCGAGTTGGCATCTACGTCTCCGTGGGAACTTTATATACATCAATAACAATATCTAAGCTAGCCTAACCCAATATAACATCTCGGCGGTAATATTTGACCACAATTCTGGCTTGTTGGCCTCTACGTCTCCGTGGGACCTTTATATACTTCAATAACGTAATATAACCAAACCTAACCCAACCTAACATCTCGGCGGTAATATTTGACAACATTCCTGGCGAGTTAGCCTCTACGTCTCCGTGGGACCTTTATATATATCAATAACGTAATATAACCTAACCTAACCCAACCTATCATTTCGGCGGTAAAATTTGACAACATTTCTGGCGAGTTCGCCTCTACGTCTCCGTGGGACGTTTATATACATGAATAACGTAATATAACGTAACCTAACCCAACCTAACCTCTCGGGGTACCATTTAACCACATTCCTTAATTGTCGGGCCATACTTCTCGGTGGGAAGACTGTATACGTCTATGACGTAATACAACCTAACCTAAACCAACCTACCATCTCGGCGGTAATATTTGACAACATTCCTGACGAGTTGGCCTCTACGTCTTCGTGGGAAATTCATATACATTAATAACCTAATATAACGTAACCTAACCAACCTAACCTCTCGGGGTACCATTTAACCACATTCCTTGATTGTCGGGCCCTACTTCTCGGTGGGAACACTGTATACGTCTATGACGTTATACAACCTAACCTAAACCAACCTACCATCTCGGCGGTATTATTTGACAACATTCCTGACGAGTTGGCCTCTACGTCTCCGTGGGACATTTATATACATCAATAAAGTAATATAACCTAACCTAACCCAACCTATCATCTCAGCGGTAATATTTGGCAACATTCCCGGCTTGTTGGCCTCTACGTCTCCGTGGGACCTTTATATACATCAATAACAATATATAAGCTTGCCTAACCCAATCTAACATCTCGGCGGTAATATTTGACCACATTCCTGGCTTGTTGGCCTCTACGTCTCCGTGGGACACTTATATACATCAATGAAGTAATATAACTTAACCTAACCCAACCTATCATCTCGGCGGTAATATTTGACAATATTCCTGGCGAGTTGGCCTCTACGTCTCCGTGGGACCTTTATATACATCAATAACGTAATATAACCTAACCTAACCCAACCTATCATCTCGGCCGTAATATTTGACCACATTCCTGGCGAGTTGGCCTCTACGTCTCCGTTGGACCTTCATATACATCAATAACGTAATATAACCTAACCTAACCCAACCTAACATCTCGGCGGTAATATTTGACAGCATTCCTGGCGAGTTGGCCTCTAGGTCTCCGTTTGACCTTCATATACATCAATAACGTAAAATAACCTAACCTAACCCAACCTATCATCTCGGCGGAAATATTTGACAACATTCCTGGCGAGTTAGCCTCTACGTCTCCGTGGGAACTTTATATACATCAATAACAATATATAAGCTTGCCTAACCCAATCTAACATCTCGGCGGTAATATTTGACCACATTTCTGGCTTGTTGGCCTCTACGTCTCCGTGGGACCTTTATATACATTAATAACGTAATATAACGCAACCTAACCCATCTAACCTCCCGGGGTACCATTTAACCACATTCCTTGATTGTCGGGCCCTACTTCTCGGTGGGAACGCTGTATACGTCTATGACATAATACAACCTAACCTAACCCAACCTATCATCTCGGCGGTAATATTTGACAACATTCCTGGCGAGTTGGCATCTACGTCTCCGTGGGAACTTTATATACATCAATAACAATATCTAAGCTAGCCTAACCCAATATAACATCTCGGCGGTAATATTTGACCACAATTCTGGCTTGTTGGCCTCTACGTCTCCGTGGGACCTTTATATACTTCAATAACGTAATATAACCTAACCTAACCCAACCTAACATCTCGGCGGTAATATTTGACAACATTCCTGGCGAGTTAGCCTCTACGTCTCCGTGGGACCTTTATATATATCAATAACGTAATATAACCTAACCTAACCCAACCTATCATTTCGGCGGTAAAATTTGACAACATTTCTGGCGAGTTCGCCTCTACGTCTCCGTGGGACGTTTATATACATGAATAACGTAATAGAACGTAACCTAACCCAACCTAACCTCTCGGGGTACCATTTAACCACATTCCTTGATTGTCGGGCCCTACTTCTCGGTGGGAAGACTGTATACGTCTATGACGTAATACAACCTAACCTAAGCCAACCTAACTTCTCGGCGGTAATATTTGACATCATTCCTGGCGAGTTGGCCTCTACGTCTCCGTGGGACCTTTATATACATCAATAACGTAATATAACCTAACCTAACCCAACCTAACATCTCGGGGGTAATATTTGACAACATTCCTGGCGAGTTAGCCTCTACGTCTCCGTGGGACCTTTATATATATCAATAACGTAATATAACCTGACCTAACCCAACCTATCATTTCGGCGGTAAAATTTGACAACATTTCTGGCGAGTTCGCCTCTACGTCTCCGTGGGACCTTTATATACATGAATAACGTAATATAACGTAACCTAACCCAACCTAACCTCTCGGGGTACCATTTAACCACATTCCTTGATTGTCGGGCCCTACTTCTCGGTGGGAACACTGTATACGTCTATGACGTTATACAACCTAACCTAAACCAACCTACCATCTCGGCGGTAATATTTGACAACATTCCTGGCGAGTTGGCCTCTAGGTCTCCGTTTGACCTTCATATACATCAATAACGTAATATAACCTAACCTAACCCAACCTATCATCTCGGCGGTAATATTTGACAACATTCCTGGCGAGTTGGCCTCTACGTCTCCGTGGGAACTTTATATACATCAATATCAATATATAAGCTAGCCTAACCCAATCTAACATCTCGGCGATAATATTTGACCACAATTCTGGCGTGTTGGCCTCTACGTCTCCGTGGGACCTTTATATACATCAATAACACAATATAAGCTAGCCTAACCCAATCTAACATCTCGGCGGTAATATTTGACCACATTCCTGGCTTGTTGGCCTCTACGTCTCCGTGGGACATTTATATACATCAATGAAGTAATATAACCTAACCTAACCCAACCTATCATCTCGGCGGTAATATTTGACAATATTCCTGGCGAGTTGGCCTCTACGTCTCCGTGGGACCTTTATATACATCAATAACGTAATATAACCTAACCTAACCCAACCTATCATCTCGGCCGTAATATTTGACCACATTCCTGGCGAGTTGGCCTCTACGTCTCCGTTGGACCTTCATATACATCAATAGCGTAATATAACCTAACCTAACCCAACCTAACATCTCGGCGGTAATATTTGACAGCATTCCTGGCGAGTTGGCCTCTAGGTCTCCGTTTGACCTTCATATACATCAATAACGTAAAATAACCTAACCTAACCCAACCTATCATCTCGGCGGTAATATTTGACAACATTCCTGGCGAGTTAGCCTCTACGTCTCCGTGCGACCTTTATATATATCAATAACGTAATATAACCTAGCCTAACCCAACCTATCATCTCGGCGGTAATATTTGACAACATTCCTGGCGATTTGGCCTCTACGTCTCCGTGGGACCTTTATATACATCAATAACGTAATATAACCTAACCTAAGCCAACCAATAATCTCGGCGGGAATATTTGACAACATTCCTGGCGAGTTGGCCTCTAGGTCTCCGTTTGACCTTCATATACATCAATAACGTAATATAACCTAACCTAACCCAACCTATCATCTCGGCGGTAATATTTGACAACATTCCTGGCGAGTTGGCCTCTACGTCTCCGTGGGACATTTTATATACATCAATAACACAATATAAGCTAGCCTAACCCAATCTAACATCTCGGCGGTAATATTTGACCACATTCCTGGCTTGTTGGCCTCTACGTCTCCGTGGGACCTTTATATACATCAATAACGTAATATAACATAACCTAACCCAACCTAACATCTCGGCGGTAATATTTGACCACATTCCTGGCTTGTTGGCCTCTACGTCTCCGTGGGACCTTTATATACATCAATAACGTAATATAACCTAACCTAACCCAACCTAACACCTCGGCGGTAATATTTGACCACATTCCTGGCTTGTTGGCCTCTACGTCTCCGTGGGACCTTTAGATACTTCAATAACGTAATATAACCTAACCTAACCCAACCTAACATATCGGCGGTAATATTTGAAAACATACCTGGCGAGTTGGCCTCTACGTCTCCGTGGGACATTTATATACATCAATAAAGTAATATAACCTAACCTAACCCAACCTATCATCTCAGCGGTAATATTTGGCAACATTCCCGGCTTGTTGGCCTCTACGTCTCCGTGGGACCTTTATATACATCAATAACACAATATAAGCTAGCCTAACCCAATCTAACATCTCGGCGGTAATATTTGACCACATTCCTGGCTTGTTGGCATCTACGTCTCCGTGGGACATTTATATACATCAATGAAGTAATATAACTTAACCTAACCCAACCTATCATCTCGGCGGTAATATTTGACAATATTCCTGGCGAGTTGGCCTCTACGTCTCCGTGGGACCTTTATATACATCAATAACGTAATATAACCTAACCTAACCCAACCTATCATCTCGGCCGTAATATTTGACCACATTCCTGGCGAGTTGGCCTCTACGTCTCCGTTGGACCTTCATATACATCAATAACGTAATATAACCTAACCTAACCCAACCTAACATCTCGGCGGTAATATTTGACAGCATTCCTGGCGAGTTGGCCTCTAGGTCTCCGTTTGACCTTCATATACATCAATAACGTAAAATAACCTAACCTAACCCAACCTATCATCTCGGCGGTAATATTTGACAACATTCCTGGCGAGTTAGCCTCTACGTCTCCGTGGGAACTTTATATACATCAATAACAATATATAAGCTTGCCTAACCCAATCTAACATCTCGGCGGTAATATTTGACCACATTTCTGGCTTGTTGGCCTCTACGTCTCCGTGGGACCTTTATATACTTCAATAACGTAATATAACCTAACCTAACCCGAACTATCATCTCGGCGGTAATATTTGGCAACATACCCGGCTTGTTGGTCTCTACGTCTCCGTGGGACCTTTATATACATTAATAACGTAATATAACGCAACCTAACCCATCTAACCTCCCGGGGTACCATTTAACCACATTCCTTGATTGTCGGGCCCTACTTCTCGGTGGGAACGCTGTATACGTCTATGACATAATACAACCTAACCTAACCCAACCTATCATCTCGGCGGTAATATTTGACAACATTCCTGGCGAGTTGGCATCTACGTCTCCGTGGGAACTTTATATACATCAATAACAATATCTAAGCTAGCCTAACCCAATATAACATCTCGGCGGTAATATTTGACCACAATTCTGGCTTGTTGGCCTCTACGTCTCCGTGGGACCTTTATATACTTCAATAACGTAATATAACCAAACCTAACCCAACCTAACATCTCGGCGGTAATATTTGACAACATTCCTGGCGAGTTAGCCTCTACGTCTCCGTGGGACCTTTATATATATCAATAACGTAATATAACCTAACCTAACCCAACCTATCATTTCGGCGGTAAAATTTGACAACATTTCTGGCGAGTTCGCCTCTACGTCTCCGTGGGACGTTTATATACATGAATAACGTAATATAACGTAACCTAACCCAACCTAACCTCTCGGGGTACCATTTAACAACATTCCTTGATTGTCGGGCCATACTTCTCGGTGGGAAGACTGTATACGTCTATGACGTAATACAACCTAACCTAAACCAACCTACCATCTCGGCGGTAATATTTGACAACATTCCTGACGAGTTGGCCTCTACGTCTCCGTGGGAAATTCATATACATTAATAACGTAATATAACGTAACCTAACCAACCTAACCTCTCGGGGTACCATTTAACCACATTCCTTGATTGTCGGGCCCTACTTCTCGGTGGGAACACTGTATACGTCTATGACGTTATACAACCTAACCTAAACCAACCTACCATCTCGGCGGTAATATTTGACAACATTCCTGACGAGTTGGCCTCTACGTCTCCGTGGGAACTTCATATACATCAATAACGTAATATAACCTAACCTAACCCAACCTATCATCTCGGCGGTAATATTTGACAACATTCCTGGCGAGTTGGCCTCTACATCTCCGTGGGACCTTTATATACATCAATAACATATTATAAGCTAACCTAACCCAATCTAACATCTCGGCGGTAATATTTGACCACATTCCTGGCTTGTTGGCCTCTACGTCTCCGTGGGACATTTATATACATCAATGAAGTAATATAACCTAACCTAACCCAACCTATCATCTCGGCGGTAATATTTGACAACATTCCTGGCGAGTTGGCCTCTACGTCTCCGTGGGACCTTTATATACATCAGTAACGTAATATAACCTAGCCTAACCCAACCTATCATCTCGGCGGTAATATTTGACAACATTCCTGGCGAGTTGGCCTGTACATCTCCGTGGGACCTTTATATACATCAATAACATATTATAAGCTAACCTAACCCAATCTAACATCTCGGCGGTAATATTTGACAACATTTCTGGCTTGTTGGCCTCTACGTCTCCGTGGGACCTTTATATACTTCAATAACGTAATATAACCTAACCTAACCCGAACTATCATCTCGGCGGTAATATTTGACAACATTCCTGGCGAGTTGGCCTCTACGTCTCCGTGGGACCTTTATATACATCCATAACGTAATATAACCTATCCTAACCCAACCTATCATCTCGGCGGTAATATTTGACAACATTCCTGGCGAGTGGGCCTCTACGTCTCCGTGGGACCTTTATATACATCAATAACACAATATATGCTAGCCTAACCCAATCTAACATCTCGGCGGTAATATTTGACCACATTTTCCTGGCTTGTTGGCCTCTACGTCTCCGTGGGACATTTATATACATCAATAAAGTAATATAACCTAACCTAACCCAACCTATCATCTCAGAGGTAATATTTGGCAACATACCCGGCTTGTTGGTCTCTACCTCTCCGTGGGACCTTTATATACATTAATAACGTAATATAACGCAACCTAACCCATCTAACCTCCCGGGGTACCATTTAACCACATTCCTTGATTGTCGGGCCCTACTTCTCGGTGGGAACGCTGTATACGTCTATGACATAATACAACCTAACCTAACCCAACCTATCATCTCGGCGGTAATATTTGACAACATTCCTGGCGAGTTGGCATCTACGTCTCCGTGGGAACTTTATATACATCAATAACAATATATAAGCTAGCCTAACCCAATATAACATCTCGGCGGTAATATTTGACCACAATTCTGGCTTGTTGGCCTCTACGTCTCCGTGGGACCTTTATATACTTCAATAACGTAATATAACCTAACCTAACCCAACCTAACATCTCGGCGGTAATATTTGACAACATTCCTGGCGAGTTAGCCTCTACGTCTCCGTGGGAACTTTATATACATCAATAACAATATATAAGCTTGCCTAACCCAATCTAACATCTCGGCGGTAATATTTGACCACATTTCTGGCTTGTTGGCCTCTACGTCTCCGTGGGACCTTTATATACTTCAATAACGTAATATAACCTAACCTAACCCGAACTATCATCTCGGCGGTAATATTTGACAACATTCCTGGCGAGTTGGCCTCTACGTCTCCGTGGGACCTTTATATACATCCATAACGTAATATAACCTAACCTAACCCAACCTATCATCTCGGCGGTAATATTTTACAACATTCCTGGCGAGTTAGCCTCTACGTCTCCGTGGGAACTTTATATACATCAATAACAATATATAAGCTTGCCTAACCCAATCTAACATCTCGGCGGTATTATTTGACCACATTTCTGGCTTGTTGGCCTCTACGTCTCCGTGGGACCTTTATATACTTCAATAACGTAATATAACCTAACCTAACCCGAACTATCATCTCGGCGGTAACATTTGACAACATTCCTGGCGAGTTGGCCTCTACGTCTCCGTGGGACCTTTATATACATCAATAACGTAATATAACCTAACCTAACCCAACCTATCATCTCGGCGGTAATATTTGACAACATTCCTGGCGAGTTGGCCTCTACGTCTCCGTGGGACCTTTATATACATCAATAACACAATATAAGCTAGCCTAACCCAATCTAACATCTCGGCGGTAATATTTGACCACATTTTCCTGGCTTGTTGGCCTCTACGTCTCCGTGGGACATTTATATACATCAATAAAGTAATATAACCTAACCTAACCCAACCTATCATCTCAGCGGTAATATTTGGCAACATTCCCGGCTTGTTGGCCTCTACGTCTCCGTGGGACCTTTATATACATCAATAACACAATATAAGCTAGCCTAACCCAATCTAACATCTCGGCGGTAATATTTGACCACATTCCTGGCTTGTTGGCATCTACGTCTCCGTGGGACATTTATATACATCAATGAAGTAATATAACTTAACCTAACCCAACCTATCATCTCGGCGGTAATATTTGACAATATTCCTGGCGAGTTGGCCTCTACGTCTCCGTGGGACCTTTATATACATCAATAACGTAATATAACCTAACCTAACCCAACCTATCATCTCGGCCGTAATATTTGACCACATTCCTGGCGAGTTGGCCTCTACGTCTCCGTTGGACCTTCATATACATCAATAACGTAATATAACCTAACCTAACCCAACCTAACATCTCGGCGGTAATATTTGACAGCATTCCTGGCGAGTTGGCCTCTAGGTCTCCGTTTGACCTTCATATACATCAATAACGTAAAATAACCTAACCTAACCCAACCTATCATCTCGGCGGTAATATTTGACAACATTCCTGGCGAGTTAGCCTCTACGTCTCCGTGGGAACTTTATATACATCAATAACAATATATAAGCTTGCCTAACCCAATCTAACATCTCGGCGGTAATATTTGACCACATTTCTGGCTTGTTGGCCTCTACGTCTCCGTGGGACCTTTATATACTTCAATAACGTAATATAACCTAACCTAACCCGAACTATCATCTCGGCGGTAATATTTGGCAACATACCCGGCTTGTTGGTCTCTACGTCTCCGTGGGACCTTTATATACATTAATAACGTAATATAACGCAACCTAACCCATCTAACCTCCCGGGGTACCATTTAACCACATTCCTTGATTGTCGGGCCCTACTTCTCGGTGGGAACGCTGTATACGTCTATGACATAATACAACCTAACCTAACCCAACCTATCATCTCGGCGGTAATATTTGACAACATTCCTGGCGAGTTGGCATCTACGTCTCCGTGGGAACTTTATATACATCAATAACAATATCTAAGCTAGCCTAACCCAATATAACATCTCGGCGGTAATATTTGACCACAATTCTGGCTTGTTGGCCTCTACGTCTCCGTGGGACCTTTATATACTTCAATAACGTAATATAACCAAACCTAACCCAACCTAACATCTCGGCGGTAATATTTGACAACATTCCTGGCGAGTTAGCCTCTACGTCTCCGTGGGACCTTTATATATATCAATAACGTAATATAACCTAACCTAACCCAACCTATCATTTCGGCGGTAAAATTTGACAACATTTCTGGCGAGTTCGCCTCTACGTCTCCGTGGGACGTTTATATACATGAATAACGTAATATAACGTAACCTAACCCAACCTAACCTCTCGGGGTACCATTTAACAACATTCCTTGATTGTCGGGCCATACTTCTCGGTGGGAAGACTGTATACGTCTATGACGTAATACAACCTAACCTAAACCAACCTACCATCTCGGCGGTAATATTTGACAACATTCCTGACGAGTTGGCCTCTACGTCTCCGTGGGAAATTCATATACATTAATAACGTAATATAACGTAACCTAACCAACCTAACCTCTCGGGGTACCATTTAACCACATTCCTTGATTGTCGGGCCCTACTTCTCGGTGGGAACACTGTATACGTCTATGACGTTATACAACCTAACCTAAACCAACCTACCATCTCGGCGGTAATATTTGACAACATTCCTGACGAGTTGGCCTCTACGTCTCCGTGGGAACTTCATATACATCAATAACGTAATATAACCTAACCTAACCCAACCTATCATCTCGGCGGTAATATTTGACAACATTCCTGGCGAGTTGGCCTCTACATCTCCGTGGGACCTTTATATACATCAATAACATATTATAAGCTAACCTAACCCAATCTAACATCTCGGCGGTAATATTTGACCACATTCCTGGCTTGTTGGCCTCTACGTCTCCGTGGGACATTTATATACATCAATGAAGTAATATAACCTAACCTAACCCAACCTATCATCTCGGCGGTAATATTTGACAACATTCCTGGCGAGTTGGCCTCTACGTCTCCGTGGGACCTTTATATACATCAATAACGTAATATAACCTAGCCTAACCCAACCTATCATCTCGGCGGTAATATTTGACAACATTCCTGGCGAGTTGGCCTGTACATCTCCGTGGGACCTTTATATACATCAATAACATATTATAAGCTAACCTAACCCAATCTAACATCTCGGCGGTAATATTTGACAACATTCCTGACGAGTTGGCCTCTACGTCTCCGTGGGAACTTCATATACATCAATAACGTAATATAACCTAACCTAACCCAACCTATCATCTCGGCGGTAATATTTGACAACATTCCTGGCGAGTTGGCCTCTACATCTCCGTGGGACCTTTATATACATCAATAACATATTATAAGCTAACCTAACCCAATCTAACATCTCGGCGGTAATATTTGACCACATTCCTGGCTTGTTGGCCTCTACGTCTCCGTGGGACATTTATATACATCAATGAAGTAATATAACCTAACCTAACCCAACCTATCATCTCGGCGGTAATATTTGACAACATTCCTGGCGAGTAGGGCCTGTACATCTCCGTGGGACCTTTATATACATCAATAACATATTATAAGCTAACCTAACCCAATCTAACATCTCGGCGGTAATATTTGACCACATTCCTGGCTTGTTGGCCTCTACGTCTCCGTGGGACATTTATATACATCAATGAAGTAATATAACCTAACCTAACCCAACCTATCATCTCGGCGGTAATATTTGACAATATTCCTGGCGAGTTGGCCTCTACGTCTCCGTGGGACCTTTATATACATCAATAACGTAATATAACCTAACCTAACCCAACCTATCATCTCGGCGGTAATATTTGACAACATTCCTGGCGAGTTGGCCTCTACGTCTCCGTGGGACCTTTATATACATCAATAACACAATATAAGCTAGCCTAACCCAATCTAACATCTCGGCGGTAATATTTGACCACATTTTCCTGGCTTGTTGGCCTCTACGTCTCCGTGGGACATTTATATACATCAATAAAGTAATATAACCTAACCTAAGCCAACCTGTCATCTCAGCGGTAATATTTGGCAACATTCCCGGCTTGTTGGCCTCTACGTCTCCGTGGGACATTTATATACATCAATAACACAATATAAGCTAGCCTAACCCAATCTAACATCTCGGCGGTAATATTTGACCACATTCCTGGCTTGTTGGCCTCTACGTCTCCGTGGGACATTTATATACATCAATGAAGTAATATAACCTAACCTAACCCAACCTATCATCTCGGCGGTAATATTTGACAATATTCCTGGCGAGTTGGCCTCTACGTCTCCGTGGGACCTTTATATACATCAATAACGTAATATAACCTAACCTAACCCAACCTATCATCTCGGCCGTAATATTTGACCACATTCCTGGCGAGTTGGCCTCTACGTCTCCGTTGGACCTTCATATACATCAATAGCGTAATATAACCTAACCTAACCCAACCTAACATCTCGGCGGTAATATTTGACAGCATTCCTGGCGAGTTGGCCTCTAGGTCTCCGTTTGACCTTCATATACATCAATAACGTAAAATAACCTAACCTAACCCAACCTATCATCTCGGCGGTAATATTTGACAACATTCCTGGCGAGTTAGCCTCTACGTCTCCGTGGGAACTTTATATACATCAATAACAATATATAAGCTTGCCTAACCCAATCTAACATCTCGGCGGTAATATTTGACCACATTTCTGGCTTGTTGGCCTCTACGTCTCCGTGGGACCTTTATATACTTCAATAACGTAATATAACCTAACCTAACCCGAACTATCATCTCGGCGGTAATATTTGACAACATTCCTGGCGAGTTGGCCTCTACGTCTCCGTGGGACCTTTATATACATCCATAACGTAATATAACCTATCCTAACCCAACCTATCATCTCGGCGGTAATATTTGACAACATTCCTGGCGAGTGGGCCTCTACGTCTCCGTGGGACCTTTATATACATCAATAACACAATATATGCTAGCCTAACCCAATCTAACATCTCGGCGGTAATATTTGACCACATTTTCCTGGCTTGTTGGCCTCTACGTCTCCGTGGGACATTTATATACATCAATAAAGTAATATAACCTAACCTAACCCAACCTATCATCTCAGCGGTAATATTTGGCAACATACCCGGCTTGTTGGTCTCTACCTCTCCGTGGGACCTTTATATACATTAATAACGTAATATAACGCAACCTAACCCATCTAACCTCCCGGGGTACCATTTAACCACATTCCTTGATTGTCGGGCCCTACTTCTCGGTGGGAACGCTGTATACGTCTATGACATAATACAACCTAACCTAACCCAACCTATCATCTCGGCGGTAATATTTGACAACATTCCTGGCGAGTTGGCATCTACGTCTCCGTGGGAACTTTATATACATCAATAACAATATATAAGCTAGCCTAACCCAATATAACATCTCGGCGGTAATATTTGACCACAATTCTGGCTTGTTGGCCTCTACGTCTCCGTGGGACCTTTATATACTTCAATAACGTAATATAACCTAACCTAACCCAACCTAACATCTCGGCGGTAATATTTGACAACATTCCTGGCGAGTTAGCCTCTACGTCTCCGTGGGACCTTTATATATATCAATAACGTAATATAACCTAACCTAACCCAACCTATCATTTCGGCGGTAAAATTTGACAACATTTCTGGCGAGTTCGCCTCTACGTCTCCGTGGGACCTTTATATACATGAATAACGTAATATAACGTAACCTAACCCAACCTAACCTCTCGGGGTACCATTTAACCACATTCCTTGATTGTCGGGCCCTACTTCTCGGTGGGAAGACTGTATACGTCTATGACGTAATACAACCTAACCTAAGCCAACCTAACTTCTCGGCGGTAATATTTGACATCATTCCTGGCGAGTTGGCCTCTACGTCTCCGTGGGACCTTTATATACATCAATAACGTAATATAACCTAACCTAACCCAACCTAACATCTCGGGGGTAATATTTGACAACATTCCTGGCGAGTTAGCCTCTACGTCTCCGTGGGACCTTTATATACATCAATAACGTAATATAACCTAGCCTAACCCAACCTATCATCTCGGCGGTAATATTTGACCACATTCCTGGCGAGTTGGCCTCTACGTCTCCGTTGGACCTTCATATACATCAATAACGTAATATAACTTAACCTAACCCAACCTATCATTTCGGCGGTAATATTTGGCAACATTACCGGCTTGTTGGCCTCTACGTCTCCGTGGGACCTTTATATACATTAATAACGTAATATAACGTAACCTAACCCACCTAACCTCTCGGGGTACCATTTAACCACATTCCTTGATTGTCGGGCCCTACTTCTCGGTGGGAACACTGTATACGTCTATGACATAATACAACCTAACCTAAACCAACCTACCCTCTCGGCGGTAATATTGGACAACATTCCTGACGAGTTGGCCTCTACGTCTCCGTGGGAACTTCATATACATCAATAACGCAATATAACCTAACCTAACCCAACCTAACATCTCGGCGGTAATATTTGACAACATTCCTGGCGAGTTAGCCTCTACGTCTCCGTGCGACCTTTATATATATCAATAACGTAATATAACCTAGCCTAACCCAACCTATCATCTCGGCGGTAATATTTGACAACATTCCTGGCGATTTGGCCTCTACGTCTCCGTGGGACCTTTATATACATCAATAACGTAATATAACCTAACCTAAGCCAACCAATAATCTCGGCGGGAATATTTGACAACATTCCTGGCGAGTTGGCCTCTAGGTCTCCGTTTGACCTTCATATACATCAATAACGTAATATAACCTAACCTAACCCAACCTATCATCTCGGCGGTAATATTTGACAACATTCCTGGCGAGTTGGCCTCTACGTCTCCGTGGGACATTTTATATACATCAATAACACAATATAAGCTAGCCTAACCCAATCTAACATCTCGGCGGTAATATTTGACCACATTCCTGGCTTGTTGGCCTCTACGTCTCCGTGGGACCTTTATATACATCAATAACGTAATATAACATAACCTAACCCAACCTAACATCTCGGCGGTAATATTTGACCACATTCCTGGCTTGTTGGCCTCTACGTCTCCGTGGGACCTTTATATACATCAATAACGTAATATAACCTAACCTAACCCAACCTAACACCTCGGCGGTAATATTTGACCACATTCCTGGCTTGTTGGCCTCTACGTCTCCGTGGGACCTTTAGATACTTCAATAACGTAATATAACCTAACCTAACCCAACCTAACATATCGGCGGTAATATTTGAAAACATACCTGGCGAGTTGGCCTCTAGTTCTCCGTGGGACCTTTATATATATCAATAACGTGATATAACCTAACCTAACCCAACCTGACATCTCGGCGGTAATATTTGGCAACATTCCAGGCTTGTTGGCCTGTACGTCTCCGTGGCACCTTTATATACATCAATAACGTAATATAACCTAACCTAACCCAACCTATCATCTCGGCGGTAATATTTGACAACATTCCTGGCGAGTTGGCCTCTACGTCTCCGTGGAACCTTTGTATACATCAATAACACAATATAAGCTAGCCTAACCCAATCTAACATCTCGGCGGTAATATTTGACCACATTTTCCTGGCTTGTTGGCTTCTACGTCTCCGTGGGACATTTATATACATCAATAAAGTAATATAACCTAACCTAACCCAACCTATCATCACAGCGGTAATATTTGGCAACATTCCCGGCTTGTTGGCCTCTACGTCTCCGTGGGACCTTTATATACATTAATAACGTAATATAACGCAACCTAACCCACCTAACCTCTCGGGGTACCATTTAACCACATTCCTTGATTGTCGGGCCCTACTTCTCGGTGGGAACACTGTATACGTCTATGACGTTATACAACCTAACCTAAACCAACCTACCATCTCGGCGGTAATGTTTGACAACATTCCTGGCGAGTTGGCCTCTAGGTCTCCGTTTGACCTTCATATACATCAATAACGTAATATAACCTAACCTAACCCAACCTATCATCTCGGCGGTAATATTTGACAACATTCCTGGCGAGTTGGCCTCTACGTCTCCGTGGGAACTTTATATACATCAATATCAATATATAAGCTAGCCTAACCCAATCTAACATCTCGGCGATAATATTTGACCACAATTCTGGCGTGTTGGCCTCTACGTCTCCGTGGGACCTTTATATACATCAATAACGTAATATAACCTAACCTAAGCCAACCTATCATTTCGGCGGTAATATTTAACCACATTCCTGGCTTGTTGGCCTCTACTTCTCGGTGGGAACACTGTATACGTCTATGACGTAATACAACCTAACCTAAACCAACCTACCATCTCGGCGGTAATATTTGACAACATTCCTGACGAGTTGGCCTCTACGTCTCCGTGGGAACTTCATATACATCAATAACGTAATATAACCTAACCTAACCCAACCTAACATCTCGGCGGAAATATTTGACAACATTCCTGGCGAGTTGGCCTCTACGTCTCCGTGGGACCTTTATATACATCAATAACGTAATATAACCTAGCCTAACCCAACCTACCATCTCGGCGGTAATATGTGACAGCATTCCTGACGAGTTGGCCTCTACGTCTCCGTGGGAAATTCATATACATTAATAACGTAATATAACGTAACCTAACCAACCTAACCTCTCGGGGTACCATTTAACCACATTCCTTGATTGTCGGGCCCTACTTCTCGGTGGGAACACTGTATACGTCTATGACGTTATACAACCTAACCTAAACCAACCTACCATCTCGGCGGTAATATTTGACAACATTCCTGACGAGTTGGCCTCTACGTCTCCGTGGGAACTTCATATACATCAATAACGTAATATAACCTAACCTAACCCAACCTATCATCTCGGCGGTAATATTTGACAACATTCCTGGCGAGTTGGCCTCTACATCTCCGTGGGACCTTTATATACATCAATAACATATTATAAGCTAACCTAACCCAATCTAACATCTCGGCGGTAATATTTGACCACATTCCTGGCTTGTTGGCCTCTACGTCTCCGTGGGACATTTATATACATCAATGAAGTAATATAACCTAACCTAACCCAACCTATCATCTCGGCGGTAATATTTGACAACATTCCTGGCGAGTTGGCCTCTACGTCTCCGTGGGACCTTTATATACATCAATAACGTAATATAACCTAGCCTAACCCAACCTATCATCTCGGCGGTAATATTTGACCACATTCCTGGCGAGTTGGTCTCTACGTCTCCGTTGGACCTTCATATACATCAATAACGTAATATAACTTAACCTAACCCAACCTATCATTTCGGCGGTAATATTTGGCAACATTACCGGCTTGTTGGCCTCTACGTCTCCGTGGGACCTTTATATACATTAATAACGTAATATAACGTAACCTAACCCACCTAACCTCTCGGGGTACCATTTAACCACATTCCTTGATTGTCGGGCCCTACTTCTCGGTGGGAACACTGTATACGTCTATGACATAATACAACCTAACCTAAACCAACCTACCCTCTCGGCGGTAATATTGGACAACATTCCTCACGAGTTGGCCTCTACGTCTCCGTGGGAACTTCATATACATCAATAACGCAATATAACCTAACCTAACCCAACCTAACATCTCGGCGGTAATATTTGACAACATTCCTGGCGAGTTAGCCTCTACGTCTCCGTGCGACCTTTATATATATCAATAACGTAATATAACCTAACCTAACCCAACCTATCGTTTCGGCGGTGAAATTTGACAACATTTCTGGCGAGATCGCCTCTACGTCTCCGTGGGACCTTTATATACATGAATAACGTAATATAACGTAACCTAACCCAACCTAACCTCTCTGGGTACCATTTAACCACATTCCTTGATTGTCGGGCCCTACTTCTCGGTGGGAACACTGTATACGTCTATGACGTAATACAACCTAACCTAAACCAACCTACCATCTCGGCGGTAATATTTGACAACATTCCTGACGAGTTGGCCTCTACGTCTTCGTGGGAAATTCATATACATTAATAACCTAATATAACGTAACCTAACCCAACCTAACCTCACGGGGTACCATATAACCACATTCCCTGATTGTCGGGCCCTACTTCTCGGTGGGAACACTGTATACGTCTATGACGTAATACAACCTAACCTAAGCCAACCTAACTTCTCGGCGGTAATATTTGACAACATTCCTGGCGAGTTGGCCTCTACGTCTCCGTGGGACCTTTATATACATCAATAACGTAATATAACCTAACCTAAGCCAACCTATCATTTCGGCGGTAATATTTAACCACATTCCTGGCTTGTTGGCCTCTACTTCTCCGTGGGACCTTTATATATATCAATAACGTAATATAACCTAACCTAACCCAACCTATCATTTCGGCGGTAAAATTTGACAACATTTCTGGCGAGTTCGCCTCTACGTCTCCGTAGGACCTTTATATACATGAATAACGTAATATAACGTAACCTAACCCAACCTAACCTCTCTGGGTACCATTTAACCACATTCCTTGATTGTCGGGCCCTACTTCTCGGTGGGAACACTGTGTACGTCTATGACGTAATACAACCTAACCTAAACCAACCTACCATCTCGGCGGTAATATTTGACAACATTCCTGACGAGTTGGCCTCTACGTCTCCGTGGGAAATTCATATACATTAATAACGTAATATAACGTAACCTAACCAACCTAACCTCTCGGGGTACCATTTAACCACATTCCTTGATTGTCGGGCCCTACTTCTCGGTGGGAACACTGTATACGTCTATGACGTTATACAACCTAACCTAAACCAACCTACCATCTCGGCGGTAATATTTGACAACATTCCTGACGAGTTGGCCTCTACGTCTCCGTGGGAACTTCATATACATCAATAACGTAATATAACCTAACCTAACCCAACCTATCATCTCGGCGGTAATATTTGACAACATTCCTGGCGAGTTGGCCTCTACGTCTCCGTGGGACCTTTATATACATCAATAACGTAATATAACCTAACCTAACCCAACCTATCATCTCGGCCGTAATATTTGACAACATTCCTGGCGAGTTGGCCTCTACGTCTCCGTGGGACCTTTATATACATCAATAACACAATATAAGCTAGCCTAACCCAATCTAACATCTCGGCGGTCATATTTGACCACATTCCTGGCTTGTTGGCCTCTACGTCTCCGTGGGACATTTATATACATCAATGAAGTAATATAACCTAACCTAACCCAACCTATCATCTCGGCGGTAATATTTGACAATATTCCTGGCGAGTTGGCCTCTACGTCTCCGTGGGACCTTTATATACATCAATAACGTAATATAACCTAACCTAACCCAACCTATCATCTCGGCCGTAATATTTGACCACATTCCTGGCGAGTTGGCCTCTACGTCTCCGTTGGACCTTCATATACATCAATAGCGTAATATAACCTAACCTAACCCAACCTAACATCTCGGCGGTAATATTTGACAGCATTCCTGGCGAGTTGGCCTCTAGGTCTCCGTTTGACCTTCATATACATCAATAACGTAAAATAACCTAACCTAACCCAACCTATCATCTCGGCGGTAATATTTGACAACATTCCTAGCGAGTTGGCCTCTACGTCTCCGTGGGACCTTTATATACATCAATAACACAATATAAGCTAGCCTAACCCAATCTAACATCTCGGCGGTAATATTTGACCACATTTTCCTGGCTTGTTGGCCTCTACGTCTCCGTGGGACCTTTATATACTTCAATAACGTAATATAACCTAACCTAACCCGAACTATCATCTCGGCGGTAATATTTGACAACATTCCTGGCGAGTTGGCCTCTACGTCTCCGTGGGACCTTTATATACATTAATAACGTAATATAACGCAACCTAACCCATCTAACCTCCCGGGGTACCATTTAACCACATTCCTTGATTGTCGGGCCCTACTTCTCGGTGGGAACGCTGTATACGTCTATGACATAATACAACCTAACCTAACCCAACCTATCATCTCGGCGGTAATATTTGACAACATTCCTGGCGAGTTGGCATCTACGTCTCCGTGGGAACTTTATATACATCAATAACAATATATAAGCTAGCCTAACCCAATATAACATCTCGGCGGTAATATTTGACCACAATTCTGGCTTGTTGGCCTCTACGTCTCCGTGGGACCTTTATATACTTCAATAACGTAATATAACCTAACCTAACCCAACCTAACATCTCGGCGGTAATATTTGACAACATTCCTGGCAAGTTAGCCTCTACGTCTCCGTGGTACCTTTATATATATCAATAACGTAATATAACCTAACCTAACCCAACCTATCATTTCGGCGGTAAAATTTGACAACATTTCTGGCGAGTTCGCCTCTACGTCTCCGTTGGACCTTTATATACATGAATAACGTAATATAACGTAACCTAGCCCAACCTAACCTCTCGGGGTACCATTTAACCACATTCCTTGATTGTCGGGCCCTACTTCTCGGTGGGAAGACTGTATACGTCTATGACGTAATACAACCTAACCTAAGCCAACCTAACTTCTCGGCGGTAATATTTGACATCATTCCTGGCGAGTTGGCCTCTACGTCTCCGTGGGACCTTTATATACATCAATAACGTAATATAACCTAACCTAACCCAACCTAACATCTCGGGGGTAATATTTGACAACATTCCTGGCGAGTTAGCCTCTACGTCTCCGTGGGACCTTTATATATATCAATAACGTAATATAACCTGACCTAACCCAACCTATCATTTCGGCGGTAAAATTTGACAACATTTCTGGCGAGTTCGCCTCTACGTCTCCGTAGGACCTTTATATACATGAATAACGTAATATAACGTAACCTAACCCAACCTAACCTCTCTGGGTAACATTTAACCACATTCCTTGATTGTCGGGCCCTACTTCTCGGTGGGAACACTGTGTACGTCTATGACGTAATACAACCTAACCTAAACCAACCTACCATCTCGGCGGTAATATTTGACAACATTCCTGACGAGTTGGCCTCTACGTCTCCGTGGGAACTTCATATACATCAATAACAATATATAAGTTTGCCTAACCCAATCTAACATCTCGGCGGTAATATTTGACCACATTTCTGGCTTGTTGGCCTCTACGTCTCCGTGGGACCTTTATATACTTCAATAACGTAATATAACCTAACCTAACCCGAACTATCATCTCGGCGGTAATATTTGACAACATTCCTGGCGAGTTGGCCTCTACGTCTCCGTGGGACCTTTATATACATCAATAACGTAATATAACCTAACCTAACCCAACCTATCATCTCGGCGGTAATATTTGACAACATTCCTGGCGAGTTGGCCTCTACGTCTCCGTGGGACCTTTATATACATCAATAACACAATATAAGCTAGCCTAACCCAATCTAACATCTCGGCGGTAATATTTGACCACATTTTCCTGGCTTGTTGGCCTCTACGTCTCCGTGGGACATTTATATACATCAATAAAGTAATATAACCTAACCTAAGCCAACCTATCATCTCAGCGGTAATATTTGGCAACATTCCCGGCTTGTTGGCCTCTACGTCTCCGTGGGACCTTTATATACATCAATAACACAATATAAGCTAGCCTAACCCAATCTAACATCTCGGCGGTAATATTTGACCACATTCCTGGCTTGTTGGCCTCTACGTCTCCGTGGGACATTTATATACATCAATGAAGTAATATAACCTAACCTAACCCAACCTATCATCTCGGCGGTAATATTTGACAATATTCCTGGCGAGTTGGCCTCTACGTCTCCGTGGGACCTTTATATACATCAATAACGTAATATAACCTAACCTAACCCAACCTATCATCTCGGCCGTAATATTTGACCACATTCCTGGCGAGTTGGCCTCTACGTCTCCGTTGGACCTTCATATACATCAATAGCGTAATATAACCTAACCTAACCCAACCTAACATCTCGGCGGTAATATTTGACAGCATTCCTGGCGAGTTGGCCTCTAGGTCTCCGTTTGACCTTCATATACATCAATAACGTAAAATAACCTAACCTAACCCAACCTATCATCTCGGCGGTAATATTTGACAACATTCCTGGCGAGTTGGCCTCTACGTCTCCGTGGGACCTTTATATACATCAATAACACAATATAAGCTAGCCTAACCCAATCTAACATCTCGGCGGTAATATTTGACCACATTTTCCTGGCTTGTTGGCCTCTACGTCTCCGTGGGACCTTTATATACTTCAATAACGTAATATAACCTAACCTAACCCGAACTATCATCTCGGCGGTAATATTTGACAACATTCCTGGCGAGTTGGCCTCTACGTCTCCGTGGGACCTTTATATACATCCATAACGTAATATAACCTATCCTAACCCAACCTATCATCTCGGCGGTAATATTTGACAACATTCCTGGCGAGTTGGCCTCTACGTCTCCGTGGGACCTTTATATACATCAATAACACAATATAAGCTAGCCTAACCCAATCTAACATCTCGGCGGTAATATTTGACCACATTTTCCTGGCTTGTTGGCCTCTACGTCTCCGTGGGACCTTTATATACTTCAATAACGTAATATAACCTAACCTAACCCGAACTATCATCTCGGCGGTAATATTTGACAACATTCCTGGCGAGTTGGCCTCTACGTCTCCGTGGGACCTTTATATACATTAATAACGTAATATAACGCAACCTAACCCATCTAACCTCCCGGGGTACCATTTAACCACATTCCTTGATTGTCGGGCCCTACTTCTCGGTGGGAACGCTGTATACGTCTATGACATAATACAACCTAACCTAACCCAACCTATCATCTCGGCGGTAATATTTGACAACATTCCTGGCGAGTTGGCATCTACGTCTCCGTGGGAACTTTATATACATCAATAACAATATATAAGCTAGCCTAACCCAATATAACATCTCGGCGGTAATATTTGACCACAATTCTGGCTTGTTGGCCTCTACGTCTCCGTGGGACCTTTATATACTTCAATAACGTAATATAACCTAACCTAACCCAACCTAACATCTCGGCGGTAATATTTGACAACATTCCTGGCGAGTTAGCCTCTACGTCTCCGTGGGACCTTTATATATATCAATAACGTAATATAACCTAACCTAACCCAACCTATCATTTCGGCGGTAAAATTTGACAACATTTCTGGCGAGTTCGCCTCTACGTCTCCGTGGGACCTTTATATACATGAATAACGTAATATAACGTAACCTAACCCAACCTAACCTCTCGGGGTACCATTTAACCACATTCCTTGATTGTCGGGCCCTACTTCTCGGTGGGAAGACTGTATACGTCTATGACGTAATACAACCTAACCTAAGCCAACCTAACTTCTCGGCGGTAATATTTGACATCATTCCTGGCGAGTTGGCCTCTACGTCTCCGTGGGACCTTTATATACATCAATAACGTAATATAACCTAACCTAACCCAACCTAACATCTCGGGGGTAATATTTGACAACATTCCTGGCGAATTAGCCTCTACGTCTCCGTGGGACCTTTATATATATCAATAACGTAATATAACCTGACCTAACCCAACCTATCATTTCGGCGGTAAAATTTGGCAACATTTCTGGCGAGTTCGCCTCTACGTCTCCGTGGGACCTTTATATACATGAATAACGTAATATAACGTAACCTAACCCAACCTAACCTCTCGGGGTACCATTTAACCACATTCCTTGATTGTCGGGCCCTACTTCTCGGTGGGAACACTGTATACGTCTATAACGTTATACAACCTAACCTAAACCAACCTACCATCTCGGCGGTAATATTTGACAACATTCCTGGCGAGTTGGCCTCTAGGTCTCCGTTTGACCTTCATATACATCAATAACGTAATATAACCTAACCTAACCCAACCTATCATCTCGGCGGTAATATTTGACAACATTCCTGGCGAGTTGGCCTCTACGTCTCCGTGGGAACTTTATATACATCAATATCAATATATAAGCTAGCCTAACCCAATCTAACATCTCGGCGATAATATTTGACCACAATTCTGGCGTGTTGGCCTCTACGTCTCCGTGGGACCTTTATATACATCAATAACGTAATATAACCTAACCTAAGCCAACCTATCATTTCGGCGGTAATATTTAACCACATTCCTGGCTTGTTGGCCTCTACTTCTCGGTGGGAACACTGTATACGTCTATGACGTAATACAACCTAACCTAAACCAACCTACCATCTCGGCGGTAATATTTGACAACATTCCTGACGAGTTGGCCTCTACGTCTCCGTGGGAACTTCATATACATCAATAACGTAATATAACCTAACCTAACCCAACCTAACATCTCGGCGGTAATATTTGACAACATTCCTGGCGAGTTGGCCTCTACGTCTCCGTGGGACCTTTATATACATCAATAACGTAATATAACCTAGCCTAACCCAACCTACCATCTCGGCGGTAATATTTGACAACATTCCTGACGAGTTGGCCTCTACGTCTCCGTGGGAAATTCATATACATTAATAACGTAATATAACGTAACCTAACCAACCTAACCTCTCGGGGTACCATTTAACCACATTCCTTGATTGTCGGGCCCTACTTCTCGGTGGGAACACTGTATACGTCTATGACGTTATACAACCTAACCTAAACCAACCTACCATCTCGGCGGTAATATTTGACAACATTCCTGACGAGTTGGCCTCTACGTCTCCGTGGGAACTTCATATACATCAATAACGTAATATAACCTAACCTAACCCAACCTATCATCTCGGCGGTAATATTTGACAACATTCCTGGCGAGTTGGCCTCTACATCTCCGTGGGACCTTTATATACATCAATAACATATTATAAGCTAACCTAACCCAATCTAACATCTCGGCGGTAATATTTGACCACATTCCTGGCTTGTTGGCCTCTACGTCTCCGTGGGAACTTCATATACATCAATAACGCAATATAACCTAACCTAACCCAACCTAACACCTCGGCGGTAATATTTGACCACATTCCTGGCTTGTTGGCCTCTACGTCTCCGTGGGACCTTTATATACTTCAATAACGTAATATAACCTAACCTAACCCAACCTAACATATCGGCGGTAATATTTGAAAACATACCTGGCGAGTTGGCCTCTAGTTCTCCGTGGGACCTTTATATATATCAATAACGTGATATAACCTAACCTAACCCAACCTGACATCTCGGCGGTAATATTTGGCAACATTCCAGGCTTGTTGGCCTGTACGTCTCCGTGGCACCTTTATATACATCAATAACGTAATATAACCTAACCTAACCCAACCTATCATCTCGGCGGTAATATTTGACAACATTCCTGGCGAGTTGGCCTCTACGTCTCCGTGGAACCTTTGTATACATCAATAACACAATATAAGCTAGCCTAACCCAATCTAACATCTCGGCGGTAATATTTGACCACATTTTCCTGGCTTGTTGGCCTCTACGTCTCCGTGGGACATTTATATACATCAATAAAGTAATATAACCTAACCTAACCCAACCTATCATCTCAGCGGTAATATTTGGCAACATTCCCGGCTTGTTGGCCTCTACGTCTCCGTGGGACCTTTATATACATCAATAACACAATATAAGCTAGCCTAACCCAATCTAACATCTCGGCGGTAATATTTGACCACATTCCTGGCTTGTTGGCCTCTACGTCTCCGTGGGACATTTATATACATCAATGAAGTAATATAACTTAACCTAACCCAACCTATCATCTCGGCGGTAATATTTGACAATATTCCTGGCGAGTTGGCCTCTACGTCTCCGTGGGACCTTTATATACATCAATAACGTAATATAACCTAACCTAACCCAACCTATCATCTCGGCCGTAATATTTGACCACATTCCTGGCGAGTTGGCCTCTACGTCTCCGTTGGACCTTCATATACATCAATAACGTAATATAACCTAACCTAACCCAACCTAACATCTCGGCGGTAATATTTGACAGCATTCCTGGCGAGTTGGCCTCTAGGTCTCCGTTTGACCTTCATATACATCAATAACGTAAAATAACCTAACCTAACCCAACCTATCATCTCGGCGGTAATATTTGACAACATTCCTGGCGAGTTAGCCTCTACGTCTCCGTGGGAACTTTATATACATCAATAACAATATATAAGCTTGCCTAACCCAATCTAACATCTCGGCGGTAATATTTGACCACATTTCTGGCTTGTTGGCCTCTACGTCTCCGTGGGACCTTTATATACTTCAATAACGTAATATAACCTAACCTAACCCGAACTATCATCTCGGCGGTAATATTTGGCAACATACCCGGCTTGTTGGTCTCTACGTCTCCGTGGGACCTTTATATACATTAATAACGTAATATAACGCAACCTAACCCATCTAACCTCCCGGGGTACCATTTAACCACATTCCTTGATTGTCGGGCCCTACTTCTCGGTGGGAACGCTGTATACGTCTATGACATAATACAACCTAACCTAACCCAACCTATCATCTCGGCGGTAATATTTGACAACATTCCTGGCGAGTTGGCCTCTACGTCTCCGTTGGACCTTTATATACATCAATAACGTAATATAACCTAACCTAACACAACCTATCATCTCGGCGGTAATATTTGACAACATTCCTGGCGAGTTGGCCTCTACGTCTCCGTGGGACCTTTATATACATCAATAACGTAATATAACCTAACCTAACCCAACCTATCATCTCGGCGGTAATATTTGACAACATTCCTGGCGAGTTGGCCTCTACGTCTCCGTGGGACCTTTATATACATCAATAACACAATATAAGCTAGCCTAACCCAATCTAACATCTCGGCGGTAATATTTGACCACATTTTCCTGGCTTGTTGGCCTCTACGTCTCCGTGGGACATTTATATACATCAATAAAGTAATATAACCTAACCTAACCCAACCTATCATCTCAGCGGTAATATTTGGCAACATTCCCGGCTTGTTGGCCTCTACGTCTCCGTGGGACCTTTATATACATCAATAACACAATATAAGCTAGCCTAACCCAATCTAACATCTCGGCGGTAATATTTGACCACATTCCTGGCTTGTTGGCCTCTACGTCTCCGTGGGACATTTATATACATCAATGAAGTAATATAACCTAACCTAACCCAACCTATCATCTCGGCGGTAATATTTGACAATATTCCTGGCGAGTTGGCCTCTACGTCTCCGTGGGACCTTTATATACATCAATAACGTAATATAACCTAACCTAACCCAACCTATCATCTCGGCCGTAATATTTGACCACATTCCTGGCGAGTTGGCCTCTACGTCTCCGTTGGACCTTCATATACATCAATAACGTAATATAACCTAACCTAACCCAACCTAACATCTCGGCGGTAATATTTGACAGCATTCCTGGCGAGTTGGCCTCTAGGTCTCCGTTTGACCTTCATATACATCAATAACGTAAAATAACCTAACCTAACCCAACCTATCATCTCGGCGGTAATATTTGACAACATTCCTGGCGAGTTAGCCTCTACGTCTCCGTGGGAACTTTATATACATCAATAACAATATATAAGCTTGCCTAACCCAATCTAACATCTCGGCGGTAATATTTGACCACATTTCTGGCTTGTTGGCCTCTACGTCTCCGTGGGACCTTTATATACTTCAATAACGTAATATAACCTAACCTAACCCGAACTATCATCTCGGCGGTAATATTTGACAACATTCCTGGCGAGTTGGCCTCTACGTCTCCGTGGGACCTTTATATACATCAATAACGTAATATAACCTATCCTAACCCAACCTATCATCTCGGCGGTAATATTTGACAACATTCCTGGCGAGTTGGCCTCTACGTCTCCGTGGGACCTTTATATACATCAATAACACAATATAAGCTAGCCTAACCCAATCTAACATCTCGGCGGTAATATTTGACCACATTTTCCTGGCTTGTTGGCCTCTACGTCTCCGTGGGACATTTATATACATCAGTAAAGTAATATAACCTAACCTAACCCAACCTATCATCTCAGCGGTAATATTTGGCAACATACCCGGCTTGTTGGTCTCTACGTCTCCGTGGGACCTTTATATACATTAATAACGTAATATAACGCAACCTAACCCATCTAACCTCCCGGGGTACCATTTAACCACATTCCTTGATTGTCGGGCCCTACTACTCGGTGGGAACGCTGTATACGTTAATGACATAATACAACCTAACCTAACCCAACCTATCATCTCGGCGGTAATATTTGACAACATTCCTGGCGAGTTGGCATCTACGTCTCCGTGGGAACTTTATATACATCAATAACAATATATAAGCTAGCCTAACCCAATATAACATCTCGGCGGTAATATTTGACCACAATTCTGGCTTGTTGGCCTCTACGTCTCCGTGGGACCTTTATATACTTCAATAACGTAATATAACCTATCCTAACCCAACCTAACATCTCGGCGGTAATATTTGACAACATTCCTGGCGAGTTAGCCTCTACGTCTCCGTGGGACCTTTATATATATCAATAACGTAATATAACCTAACCTAACCCAACCTATCATTTCGGCGGTAAAATTTGACAACATTTCTGGCGAGTTCGCCTCTACGTCTCCGTCGGACCTTTATATACATGAATAACGTAATATAACGTAACCTAACCCAACCTAACCTCTCGGGGTACCATTTAACCACATTCCTTGATTGTCGGGCCCTACTTCTCGGTGGGAAGACTGTATACGTCTATGACGTAATACAACCTAACCTAAGCCAACCTAACTTCTCGGCGGTAATATTTGACATCATTCCTGGCGAGTTGGCCTCTACGTCTCCGTGGGACATTTATATACATCAATAACGTAATATAACCTAACCTAAGCCAACCTATCATTTCGGCGGTAATATTTAACCACATTCCTGGCTTGTTGGCCTCTACTTCTCCGTGGGACCTTTATATATATATCAATAACGTTATATAACCTAACCTAACCCAACCTATCATTTCGGCGGTAAAATTTGACAACATTTCTGGCGAGTTCGCCTCTACGTCTCCCTGGGACCTTTATATACATTAATAACGTAATATAACGTAACCTAACCTACCTAACCTCTCGGGGTACCATTTAACCACATTCCTTGATTGTCGGGCCCTACTTCTCGGTGGGAACACTGTACACGTCTATGACGTTATACAACCTAACCTAAACCAACCTACCATCTCGGCGGTAATATTTGACAACATTCCTGACGAGTTGGCCTCTACGTCTCCGTGGGAACTTCATATACATCAATAACGTAATATAACCTAACCTAACCCAACCTAACATCTCGGCGGTAATATTTGACAACATTCCTGGCGAGTTGGCCTCTACGTCTCCGTGGGACCTTTATATACATCAATAACGTAATATAACCTAGCCTAACCCAATCTAACATCTCGGCGGTAATATTTGACCACATTCCTGGCTTGTTGGCCTCTACGTCTCCGTGGGACATTTATATACATCAATGAAGTAATATAACCTAACCTAACCCAACCTATCATTTCGGCGGTAATATTTGACAATATTCCTGGCGAGTTGGACTCTACGTCTCCGTGGGACCTTTATATACATCAATAACGTAATATAACCTAACCTAACCCAACCTATCATCTCGGCGGTAATATTTGACCACATTCCTGGCGAGTTGGCCTCTACGTCTCCGTTGGACCTTCATATACATCAATAACGTAATATAACCTAACCTAACCCAACCTAACATCTCGGCGGTAATATTTGACAGCATTCCTGGCGAGTTGGCCTGTAGGTCTCCGTTTGACCTTCATATACAACAATAACGTAATGTAACCTAACCTAACCCAATCTAACATCTCGGCGGTAATATTTGACAGCATTCCTGGCGAGTTGGCCCCTAGGTCTCCGTTTGACCTTCATATACATCAATAACGTAATATAACCTAACCTAACGCAACCTATCATCTCGGCGGTAATATTTGACAACATTCCTGGCGTGTCAGCCTCTACGTCTCCGTGGGAACTTTATATACATCAATAACAATATATAAGCTTGCCTAACCCAATCTAACATCTCGGCGGTAATATTTGACCCCATTTTCCTGGCTTGTTGGCCTCTACGTCTCCGTGGGACATTTATATACATCAATAAAGTAATATAACCTAACCTAACCCAACCTATCATCTCAGCGGTAATATTTGGCAACATTCCCGGCTTGTTGGCCTCTACGTCTCCGTGGGACCTTTATATACATTAATAACGTAATATAACGCAACCTAACCCACCTAACCTCTCGGGGTACCATTTAACCACATTCCTTGATTGTCGGGCCCTACTTCTCGGTGGGAACACTGTATACGTCTATGACATAATACAACCTAACCTAAACCAACCTACCATCTCGGCGGTAATATTTGACAACATTCCTGGCGAGTTGGCCTCTACGTCTCCGTGGGACCTTTATATACATCAATAACGTAATATAACCTAACCTAACCCAACCTATCATGTCGGCGGTAATATTTCACAACATTCCTGGCGAGTTGGCCTCTACGTCTCCGTGGGACCTTTATATACATTAATAACGTAATATAACGTAACCTAACCTACCTAACCTCTCGGGGTACCATTTAACCACATTCCTTGATTGTCGGGCCCTACTTCTCATTGGGAACACTGTATACGTCTATGACGTTATACAACCTAACCTAAACCAACCTACCATCTCGGCGGTAATATTTGACCACATTCCTGGCGAGTTGGCCTCTACGTCTCCGTTGGACCTTCATATACATCAATAACGTAATATAACCTAACCTAACCCAACCTAACATCTCGGCGGTAATATTTGACAGTATTCCTGGCGAGTTGGCCTCTAGGTCTCCGTTTGACCTTCATATACATCAATAACGTAAAATAACCTAACCTAACCCAACCTATCATCTCGGCGGTAATATTTGACAACATTCCTGGCGAGTTAGCCTCTACGTCTCCGTGGGAACTTTATATACATCAATAACAATATATAAGCTTGCCTAACCCAATCTAACATCTCGGCGGTAATATTTGACCACATTTCTGGCTTGTTGGCCTCTACGTCTCCGTGGGACCTTTATATACTTCAATAACGTAATATAACCTAACCTAACCCGAACTATCATCTCGGCGGTAATATTTGACAACATTCCTGGCGAGTTGGCCTCTACGTCTCCGTGGGACCTTTATATACATCAATAACGTAATATAACCTATCCTAACCCAACCTATCATCTCGGCGGTAATATTTGACAACATTCCTGGCGAGTTGGCCTCTACGTCTCCGTGGGACCTTTATATACATCAATAACACAATATAAGCTAGCCTAACCCAATCTAACATCTCGGCGGTAATATTTGACCACATTTTCCTGGCTTGTTGGCCTCTACGTCTCCGTGGGACATTTATATACATCAATAAAGTAATATAACCTAACCTAACCCAACCTATCATCTCAGCGGTAATATTTGGCAACATACCCGGCTTGTTGGTCTCTACGTCTCCGTGGGACCTTTATATACATTAATAACGTAATATAACGCAACCTAACCCATCTAACCTCCCGGGGTACCATTTAACCACATTCCTTGATTGTCGGGCCCTACTTCTCGGTGGGAACGCTGTATACGTTAATGACATAATACAACCTAACCTAACCCAACCTATCATCTCGGCGGTAATATTTGACAACATTCCTGGCGAGTTGGCATCTACGTCTCCGTGGGAACTTTATATACATCAATAACAATATATAAGCTAGCCTAACCCAATATAACATCTCGGCGGTAATATTTGACCACAATTCTGGCTTGTTGGCCTCTACGTCTCCGTGGGACCTTTATATACTTCAATAACGTAATATAACCTAACCTAACCCAACCTAACATCTCGGCGGTAATATTTGACAACATTCCTGGCGAGTTAGCCTCTACGTCTCCGTGGGACCTTTATATATATCAATAACGTAATATAACCTAACCTAACCCAACCTATCATTTCGGCGGTAAAATTTGACAACATTTCTGGCGAGTTCGCCTCTACGTCTCCGTGGGACCTTTATATACATGAATAACGTAATATAACGTAACCTAACCCAACCTAACCTCTCGGGGTACCATTTAACCACATTCCTTGATTGTCGGGCCCTACTTCTCGGTGGGAAGACTGTATACGTCTATGACGTAATACAACCTAACCTAAGCCAACCTAACTTCTCGGCGGTAATATTTGACATCATTCCTGGCGAGTTGGCCTCTACGTCTCCGTGGGACCTTTATATACATCAATAACGTAATATAACCTAACCTAACCCAACCTAACATCTCGGGGGTAATATTTGACAACATTCCTGGCGAGTTAGCCTCTACGTCTCCGTGGGACCTTTATATATATCAATAACGTAATATAACCTGACCTAACCCAACCTATCATTTCGGCGGTAAAATTTGACAACATTTCTGGCGAGTTCGCCTCTACGTCTCCGTGGGACCTTTATATACATGAATAACGTAATATAACGTAACCTAACCCAACCTAACCTCTCGGGGTACCATTTAACCACATTCCTTGATTGTCGGGCCCTACTTCTCGGTGGGAACACTGTATACGTCTATGACGTTATACAACCTAACCTAAACCAACCTACCATCTCGGCGGTAATATTTGACAACATTCCTGGCGAGTTGGCCTCTAGGTCTCCGTTTGACCTTCATATACATCAATAACGTAATATAACCTAACCTAACCCAACCTATCATCTCGGCGGTAATATTTGACAACATTCCTGGCGAGTTGGCCTCTACGTCTCCGTGGGAACTTTATATACATCAATATCAATATATAAGCTAGCCTAACCCAATCTAACATCTCGGCGATAATATTTGACCACAATTCTGGCGTGTTGGCCTCTACGTCTCCGTGGGACCTTTATATACATCAATAACGTAATATAACCTAACCTAAGCCAACCTATCATTTCGGCGGTAATATTTAACCACATTCCTGGCTTGTTGGCCTCTACTTCTCGGTGGGAACACTGTATACGTCTATGACGTAATACAACCTAACCTAAACCAACCTACCATCTCGGCGGTAATATTTGACAACATTCCTGACGAGTTGGCCTCTACGTCTCCGTGGGAACTTCATATACATCAATAACGTAATATAACCTAACCTAACCCGACCTAACATCTCGGCGGTAATATTTGACAACATTCCTGGCGAGTTGGCCTCTACGTCTCCGTGGGACCTTTATATACATCAATAACGTAATATAACCTAGCCTAACCCAACCTATCATCTCGGCGGTAATATTTGACAACATTCCTGGCGAGTTGGCCTCTACATCTCCGTGGGACCTTTATATACATCAATAACATATTATAAGCTAACCTAACCCAATCTAACATCTCGGCGGTAATATTTGACCACATTCCTGGCTTGTTGGCCTCTACGTCTCCGTGGGACATTTATATACATCAATGAAGTAATATAACCTAACCTAACCCAACCTATCATCTCGGCGGTAATATTTGACAACATTCCTGGCGAGTTGGCATCTACGTCTCCGTGGGACCTTTATATACATCAATAACGTAATATAACCTAGCCTAACCCAACCTATCATCTCGGCGGTAATATTTGACAACATTCCTGGCGAGTTGGCCTCTAGGTCTCCGTTTGACCTTCATATACATCAATAACGTAATATAACCTAACCTAACCCAACCTATCATCTCGGCGGTAATATTTGACAACATTCCTGGCGAGTTGGCCTCTACGTCTCCGTGGGAACTTTATATACATCAATATCAATATATAAGCTAGCCTAACCCAATCTAACATCTCGGCGATAATATTTGACCACAATTCTGGCGTGTTGGCCTCTACGTCTCCGTGGGACCTTTATATACATCAATAACGTAATATAACCTAACCTAAGCCAACCTATCATTTCGGCGGTAATATTTAACCACATTCCTGGCTTGTTGGCCTCTACTTCTCGGTGGGAACACTGTATACGTCTATGACGTAATACAACCTAACCTAAACCAACCTACCATCTCGGCGGTAATATTTGACAACATTCCTGACGAGTTGGCCTCTACGTCTCCGTGGGAACTTCATATACATCAATAACGTAATATAACCTAACCTAACCCGACCTAACATCTCGGCGGTAATATTTGACAACATTCCTGGCGAGTTGGCCTCTACGTCTCCGTGGGACCTTTATATACATCAATAACGTAATATAACCTAGCCTAACCCAACCTATCATCTCGGCGGTAATATTTGACAACATTCCTGGCGAGTTGGCCTCTACATCTCCGTGGGACCTTTATATACATCAATAACATATTATAAGCTAACCTAACCCAATCTAACATCTCGGCGGTAATATTTGACCACATTCCTGGCTTGTTGGCCTCTACGTCTCCGTGGGACATTTATATACATCAATGAAGTAATATAACCTAACCTAACCCAACCTATCATCTCGGCGGTAATATTTGACAACATTCCTGGCGAGTTGGCATCTACGTCTCCGTGGGACCTTTATATACATCAATAACGTAATATAACCTAGCCTAACCCAACCTATCATCTCGGCGGTAATATTTGACAACATTCCTGGCGAGTTGGCCTCTACATCTCCGTGGGACCTTTATATACATGAGTAACGTAATATAACGTAACCTAACCCAACCTAACCTCTCGGGGTACCATTTAACCACATTCCTTGATTGTCGGGCGCTACTTCTCGGTGGGAAGACTGTATACGTCTATGACGTAATACAACCTAACCTAAGCCAACCTAACTTCTTGGCGGTAATATTTGACAACATTCCTGGCGAGTTGGCCTCTACGTCTCCGTGGGACCTTTATATACATCAATAACGTAATATAACCTAACCTAAGCCAACCTATCATTTCGGCGGTAATATTTAACCACATTCCTGGCTTGTTGGCCTCTACTTCTCCGTGGGACCTTTATATACATCAATAACGTAATATAACCTAGCCTAACCCAACCTATCATCTCGGCGGTAATATTTGACAACATTCCTGGCGAGTTGGTCTCTACATCTCCGTGGGACCTTTATATACATCAATAACATATTATAAGCTAACCTAACCCAATCTAACATCTCGGCGGTAATATTTGACCACATTCCTGGCTTGTTGGCCTCTACGTCTCCGTGGGACATTTATATACATCAATGAAGTAATATAACCTAACCTAACCCAACATATCATCTCGGCGGTAATATTTGACCACATTCCTGGCGAATTGGCCTCTACGTCTCCGTTGGACCTTCATATACATCAATAACGTAATATAACTTAACCTAACCCAACCTATCATTTCGGCGGTAATATTTGGCAACATTACCGGCTTGTTGGCCTCTACGTCTCCGTGGGACCTTTATATACATTAATAACGTAATATAACGTAACCTAACCCACCTAACCTCTCGGGGTACCATTTAACCACATTCCTTGATTGTCGGGCCCTACTTCTCGGTGGGAACACTGTATACGTCTATGACATAATACAACCTAACCTAAACCAACCTACCCTCTCGGCGGTAATATTGGACAACATTCCTGACGAGTTGGCTTCTACGTCTCCGTGGGAACTTCATATACATCAATAACGCAATATAAACTAACCTAACCCAACCTAACATCTCGGCGGTAATATTTGACAACATTCCTGGCGAGTTAGCCTCTACGTCTCCGTGCGACCTTTATATATATCAATAACGTAATATAACCTAACCTAACCCAACCTATCATTTCGGCGGTAAAATTTGACAACATTTCTGGCGAGTTCGCCTCTACGTCTCCGTGGGACCTTTATATACATGAATAACGTAATATAACATAACCTAACCCACCTAACCTCTCGGGGTACCATTTAACCACATTCCTTGATTGTCGGGCCCTACTTCTCGGTGGGAACACTGTATACGTCTATGACATAATACAACCTAACCTAAACCAACCTACCATCTCGGCGGTAATATTGGACAACATTCCTGACGAGTTGGCCTCTACGTCTCCGTGGGAACTTCAGATACATCAATAACGTAATATAACCTAACCTAACCCAACCTAACATCTCGGCGGTAATATTTAACCACATTCCTGGCTTGTTGGCCTCTACTTCTCCGTGGGACCTTTATATATATCAATAACGTAATATAACCTAACCTAATCCAACCTATCGTTTCGGCGGTGAAATTTGACAACATTTCTGGCGAGATCGCCTCTACGTCTCCGTGGGACCTTTATATACATGAATAACGTAATATAACGTAACCTAACCCAACCTAACCTCTCTGGGTACCATTTAACCACATTCCTTGATTGTCGGGCCCTACTTCTCGGTGGGAACACTGTATACGTCTATGACGTAATACAACCTAACCTAAACCAACCTACCATCTCGGCGGTAATATTTGACAACATTCCTGACGAGTTGGCCTCTACGTCTCCGTGGGAAATTCATATACATTAATAACGTAATATAACGTAACCTAACCAACCTAACCTCTCGGGGTACCATTTAACCACATTCCTTGATTGTCGGGCCCTACTTCTCGGTGGGAACACTGTATACGTCTATGACGTTATACAACCTAACCTAAACCAACCTACCATCTCGGCGGTATTATTTGACAACATTCCTGACGAGTTGGCCTCTACGTCTCCGTGGGAACTTCATATACATCAATAACGTAATATAACCTAACCTAACCGAACCTAACATCTCGGCGGTAATATTTGACAACATTCCTGGCGAGTTGGCCTCTACGTCTCCGTGGGACCTTTATATACATCAATAACGTAATATAACCTAGCCTAACCCAACCTATCATCTCGGCGGTAATATTTGACAACATTCCTGGCGAGTTGGCCTCTACGTCTCCGTGGGACCTTTATATACATCAATAACGTAATATAACCTAACCTAAGCCAACCAATAATCTCGGCGGGAATGTTTGACGACATTCCTGGCGAGTTGGCCTCTAGGTCTCCGTTTGACCTTCATATACATCAATAACGTAATATAGCCTAACCTAACCCAACCTATCATCTCGGCGGTAATATTTGACAACATTCCTGGCGAGTTGGCCTCTACGTCTCCGTGGGACATTTTATATACATCAATAACACAATATAAGCTAGCCTAACCCAATCTAACATCTCGGCGGTAATATTTGACCACATTCCTGGCTTGTTGGCCTCTACGTCTCCGTGGGACCTTTATATACATCAATAACGTAATATAACATAACCTAACCCAACGTAACATCTCGGCGGTAATATTTGACCACATTCCTGGCTTGTTGGCCTCTACGTCTCCGTGGGACCCTTATATACATCATTAACGTAATATAACCTAACCTAACCCAACCTAACACCTCGTCGGTAATATTTGACCACTTTCCTGGCTTGTTGGCCTCTACGTCTCCGTGGGACCTTTATATACTTCAATAACGTAATATAACCTAACCTAACCCGAACTATCATCTCGGCGGTAATATTTGACAACATTCCTGGCGAGTTGGCCTCTACGTCTCCGTGGGACCTTTATATACATCAATAACGTAATATAACCTATCCTAACCCAACCTATCATCTCGGCGGTAATATTTGACAACATTCCTGGCGAGTTAGCCTCTACGTCTCCGTGGGACCTTTATATACATGAATAACGTAATATAACGTAACCTAACCCAACCTAACCTCTCGGGGTACCATTTAACCACATTCCTTGATTGTCGGGCCCTACTTCTCGGTGGGAAGACTGTATACGTCTATGACGTAATACAACCTAACCTAAGCCAACCTAACTTCTCGGCGGTAATATTTGACATCATTCCTGGCGAGTTGGCCTCTACGTCTCCGTGGGACATTTTATATACATCAATAACACAATATAAGCTAGCCTAACCCAATCTAACATCTCGGCGGTAATATTTGACCACATTCCTGGCTTGTTGGCCTCTACGTCTCCGTGGGACCTTTATATACATCAATAACGTAATATAACATAACCTAACCCAACCTAACATCTCGGCGGTAATATTTGACCACATTCCTGTCTTGTTGGCCTCTACGTCTCCGTGGGACCTTTACATACATCAATAACGTAATATAACCTAACCTAACCCAACCTAACACCTCGGCGGTAATATTTGACCACATTCCTGGCTTGTTGGCCTCTACGTCTCCGTGGGACCTTTATATACTTCAATAACGTAATATAACCTAACCTAACCCAACCTAACATATCGGCGGTAATATTTGGCAACATTACCGGCTTGTTGGCCTCTACGTCTCCGTGGGACCTTTATATACATTAATAACGTAATATAACGTAACCTAACCCACCTAACCTCTCGGGGTACCATTTAACCACATTCCTTGATTGTCGGGCCCTACTTCTCGGTGGGAACACTGTATACGTCTATGACATAATACAACCTAACCTAAACCAACCTACCATTTCGGCGGTAAAATTTGACAACATTTCTGGCGAGTTCGCCTCTACGTCTCCGTGGGACCTTTATATACATCAATAACGTAATATAACCTAACCTAACCCAACCTATCATCTCGGCGGTAATATTTGACCACATTCCTGGCTTGTTGGCCTCTACGTCTCCGTGGGACATTTATATACATCAATGAAGTAATATAACCTAACCTAACCCAACATATCATCTCGGCGGTAATATTTGACCACATTCCTGGCGAATTGGCCTCTACGTCTCCGTTGGACCTTCATATACATCAATAACGTAATATAACTTAACCTAACCCAACCTATCATTTCGGCGGTAATATTTGGCAACATTACCGGCTTGTTGGCCTCTACGTCTCCGTGGGACCTTTATATACATTAATAACGTAATATAACGTAACCTAACCCACCTAACCTCTCGGGGTACCATTTAACCACATTCCTTGATTGTCGGGCCCTACTTCTCGGTGGGAACACTGTATACGTCTATGACATAATACAACCTAACCTAAACCAACCTACCCTCTCGGCGGTAATATTGGACAACATTCCTGACGAGTTGGCTTCTACGTCTCCGTGGGAACTTCATATACATCAATAACGCAATATAACCTAACCTAACCCAACCTAACATCTCGGCGGTAATATTTGACAACATTCCTGGCGAGTTAGCCTCTACGTCTCCGTGCGACCTTTATATATATCAATAACGTAATATAACCTAACCTAACCCAACCTATCATTTCGGCGGTAAAATTTGACAACATTTCTGGCGAGTTCGCCTCTACGTCTCCGTGGGACCTTTATATACATGAATAACGTAATATAACATAACCTAACCCACCTAACCTCTCGGGGTACCATTTAACCACATTCCTTGATTGTCGGGCCCTACTTCTCGGTGGGAACACTGTATACGTCTATGACATAATACAACCTAACCTAAACCAACCTACCATCTCGGCGGTAATATTGGACAACATTCCTGACGAGTTGGCCTCTACGTCTCCGTGGGAACTTCAGATACATCAATAACGTAATATAACCTAACCTAACCCAACCTAACATCTCGGCGGTAATATTTAACCACATTCCTGGCTTGTTGGCCTCTACTTCTCCGTGGGACCTTTATATATATCAATAACGTAATATAACCTAACCTAATCCAACCTATCGTTTCGGCGGTGAAATTTGACAACATTTCTGGCGAGATCGCCTCTACGTCTCCGTGGGACCTTTATATACATGAATAACGTAATATAACGTAACCTAACCCAACCTAACCTCTCTGGGTACCATTTAACCACATTCCTTGATTGTCGGGCCCTACTTCTCGGTGGGAACACTGTATACGTCTATGACGTAATACAACCTAACCTAAACCAACCTACCATCTCGGCGGTAATATTTGACAACATTCCTGACGAGTTGGCCTCTACGTCTCCGTGGGAAATTCATATACATTAATAACGTAATATAACGTAACCTAACCAACCTAACCTCTCGGGGTACCATTTAACCACATTCCTTGATTGTCGGGCCCTACTTCTCGGTGGGAACACTGTATACGTCTATGACGTTATACAACCTAACCTAAACCAACCTACCATCTCGGCGGTATTATTTGACAACATTCCTGACGAGTTGGCCTCTACGTCTCCGTGGGAACTTCATATACATCAATAACGTAATATAACCTAACCTAACCCAACCTAACATCTCGGCGGTAATATTTGACAACATTCCTGGCGAGTTGGCCTCTACGTCTCCGTGGGACCTTTATATACATCAATAACGTAATATAACCTAGCCTAACCCAACCTATCATCTCGGCGGTAATATTTGACAACATTCCTGGCGAGTTGGCCTCTACGTCTCCGTGGGACCTTTATATACATCAATAACGTAATATAACCTAACCTAAGCCAACCAATAATCTCGGCGGGAATGTTTGACGACATTCCTGGCGAGTTGGCCTCTAGGTCTCCGTTTGACCTTCATATACATCAATAACGTAATATAACCTAACCTAACCCAACCTATCATCTCGGCGGTAATATTTGACAACATTCCTGGCGAGTTGGCCTCTACGTCTCCGTGGGACATTTTATATACATCAATAACACAATATAAGCTAGCCTAACCCAATCTAACATCTCGGCGGTAATATTTGACCACATTCCTGGCTTGTTGGCCTCTACGTCTCCGTGGGACCTTGATATACATCAATAACGTAATATAACATAACCTAACCCAACGTAACATCTCGGCGGTAATATTTGACCACATTCCTGGCTTGTTGGCCTCTACGTCTCCGTGGGACCCTTATATACATCATTAACGTAATATAACCTAACCTAACCCAACCTAACACCTCGTCGGTAATATTTGACCACTTTCCTGGCTTGTTGGCCTCTACGTCTCCGTGGGACCTTTATATACTTCAATAACGTAATATAACCTAACCTAACCCGAACTATCATCTCGGCGGTAATATTTGACAACATTCCTGGCGAGTTGGCCTCTACGTCTCCGTGGGACCTTTATATACATCAATAACGTAATATAACCTATCCTAACCCAACCTATCATCTCGGCGGTAATATTTGACAACATTCCTGGCGAGTTAGCCTCTACGTCTCCGTGGGACCTTTATATACATGAATAACGTAATATAACGTAACCTAACCCAACCTAACCTCTCGGGGTACCATTTAACCACATTCCTTGATTGTCGGGCCCTACTTCTCGGTGGGAAGACTGTATACGTCTATGACGTAATACAACCTAACCTAAGCCAACCTAACTTCTCGGCGGTAATATTTGACATCATTCCTGGCGAGTTGGCCTCTACGTCTCCGTGGGACATTTTATATACATCAATAACACAATATAAGCTAGCCTAACCCAATCTAACATCTCGGCGGTAATATTTGACCACATTCCTGGCTTGTTGGCCTCTACGTCTCCGTGGGACCTTTATATACATCAATAACGTAATATAACATAACCTAACCCAACCTAACATCTCGGCGGTAATATTTGACCACATTCCTGTCTTGTTGGCCTCTACGTCTCCGTGGGACCTTTATATACATCAATAACGTAATATAACCTAACCTAACCCAACCTAACATCTCGGCGGTAATATTTGACCACATTCCTGGCTTGTTGGCCTCTACGTCTCCGTGGGACCTTTATATACTTCAATAACGTAATATAACCTAACCTAACCCAACCTAACATATCGGCGGTAATATTTGAAAACATACCTGGCGAGTTGGCCTCTACATCTCCGTGGGACCTTTATATACATGAGTAACGTAATATAACGTAACCTAACCCAACCTAACCTCTCGGGGTACCATTTAACCACATTCCTTGATTGTCGGGCGCTACTTCTCGGTGGGAAGACTGTATACGTCTATGACGTAATACAACCTAACCTAAGCCAACCTAACTTCTTGGCGGTAATATTTGACAACATTCCTGGCGAGTTGGCCTCTACGTCTCCGTGGGACCTTTATATACATCAATAACGTAATATAACCTAACCTAAGCCAACCTATCATTTCGGCGGTAATATTTAACCACATTCCTGGCTTGTTGGCCTCTACTTCTCCGTGGGACCTTTATATACATCAATAACGTAATATAACCTAGCCTAACCCAACCTATCATCTCGGCGGTAATATTTGACAACATTCCTGACGAGTTGGCCTCTACGTCTCCGTGGGAAATTCATATACATTAATAACGTAATATAACGTAACATAACCAACCTAACCTCTCGGGGTACCATTTAACCACATTCCTTGATTGTCGGGCCCTACTTCTCGGTGGGAACACTGTATACGTCTATGACGTTATACAACCTAACCTAAACCAACCTACCATCTCGGCGGTATTATTTGACAACATTCCTGACGAGTTGGCCTCTACGTCTCCGTGTGAACTTCATATACATCAATAACGTAATATAACCTAACCTAAGCCAACCAATAATCTCGGCGGGAATGTTTGACAACATTCCTGGCGAGTTGGCCTCTAGGTCTCCGTTTGACCTTCATATACATCAATAACGTAATATAACCTAACCTAACCCAACCTATCATCTCGGCGGTAATATTTGACAACATTCCTGGCGAGTTGGCCTCTACGTCTCCGTGGGACATTTTATATACATCAATAACACAATATAAGCTAGCCTAACCCAATCTAACATCTCGGCGGTAATATTTGACCACATTCCTGGCTTGTTGGCCTCTACGTCTCCGTGGGACCTTTATATACATCAATAACGTAATATAACATAACCTAACCCAACCTAACATCTCGGCGGTAATATTTGACCACATTCCTGGCTTGTTGGCCTCTACGTCTCCGTGGGACCTTTATATACATCAATAACGTAATATAACCTAACCTAACCCAACCTAACACCTCGGCGGTAATATTTAACCACATTCCTGGCTTGTTGGCCTCTACGTCTCCGTGGGACTTTTATATACTTCAATAACGTAATATAACCTAACCTAACCCAACCTAACATATCGGCGGTAATATTTGAAAACATACCTGGCGAGTTGGCCTCTAGTTCTCCGTGGGACCTTTATATATATCAATAACGTGATATAACCTAACCTAACCCAACCTGACATCTCGGCGGTAATATTTGGCAACATTCCAGGCTTGTTGGCCTGTACGTCTCCGTGGGACCTTTATATACATCAATAACGTAATATAACATAACCTAACCCAACCTATCATCTCAGCGGTAATATTTGACAACATTCCTGGCGAGTTGGCCTCTACGTCTCCGTGGAACCTTTGTATACATCAATAACACAATATAAGCTAGCCTAACCCAATCTAACATCTCGGCGGTAATATTTGACAACATTCCTGGCGAGTTGGCCTCTACGTCTCCGTGGGACCTTTATATACATCAATGAAGTAATATAACCTAACCTAACCCAACCTATCATCACAGCGGTAATATTTGGCAACATTCCCGGCTTGTTGGCCTCTACGTCTCCGTGGGACCTTTATATACATGAGTAACGTAATATAACGTAACCTAACCCAACCTAACCTCTCGGGGTACCATTTAACCACATTCCTTGATTGTCGGGCCCTACTTCTCGGTGGGAAGACTGTATACGTCTATGACGTAATACAACCTAACCTAAGCCAACCTAACTTCTTGGCGGTAATATTTGACAACATTCCTGGCGAGTTGGCCTCTACGTCTCCGTGGGACCTTTATATACATCAATAACGTAATATAACCTAACCTAAGCCAACCTATCATTTCGGCGGTAATATTTAACCACATTCCTGGCTTGTTGGCCTCTACTTCTCCGTGGGACCTTTATATACATCAATAACGTAATATAACCTAGCCTAACCCAACCTATCATCTCGGCGGTAATATTTGACCACATTCCTGGCTTGTTGGCCTCTACGTCTCCGTGGGACCTTTATATACATCGATAACGTAATATAACATAACCTAACCCAACCTAACATCTCGGCGGTAATATTTGACCACATTCCTGGCTTGTTGGCCTCTACGTCTCCGTGGGACCTTTATATACATCAATAACGTAATATAACCTAACCTAACCCAACCTAACACCTCGGCGGTAATATTTAACCACATTCCTGGCTTGTTGGCCTCTACGTCTCCGTGGGACTTTTATATACTTCAATAACGTAATATAACCTAACCTAACCCAACCTAACATATCGGCGGTAATATTTGAAAACATACCTGGCGAGTTGGCCTCTAGTTCTCCGTGGGACCTTTATATATATCAATAACGTGATATAACCTAACCTAACCCAACCTGACATCTCGGCGGTAATATTTGGCAACATTCCAGGCTTGTTGGCCTGTACGTCTCCGTGGGACCTTTATATACATCAATAACGTAATATAACCTAACCTAACCCAACCTATCATCTCAGCGGTAATATTTGACAACATTCCTGGCGAGTTGGCCTCTACGTCTCCGTGGAACCTTTGTATACATCAATAACACAATATAAGCTAGCCTAACCCAATCTAACATCTCGGCGGTAATATTTGACAACATTCCTGGCGAGTTGGCCTCTACGTCTCCGTGGGACCTTTATATACATCAATGAAGTAATATAACCTAACCTAACCCAACCTATCATCACAGCGGTAATATTTGGCAACATTCCCGGCTTGTTGGCCTCTACGTCTCCGTGGGACCTTTATATACATTAATAACGTAATATAACGCAACCTAACCCACCTAACCTCTCGGGGTACCATTTAACCACATTCCTTGATTGTCGGGCCCTACTTCTCGGTGGGAACACTGTATACGTCTATGACATAATACAACCTAACCTAAACCAACCTACCATCTCGGCGGTAATATTAGACAACATTCCTGACGAGTTGGCCTCTACGTCTCCGTGGGAACTTCATATACACCAATAACGTAATATAACCTAACCTAACCCAGCCTAACATCTCGGCGGTAATATTTGACAACATTCCTGGCGAGTTAGCCTCTACGTCTCCGTGGGACCTTTATATATATCAATAACGTAATATAACCTAACCTAACCCAACCTATCATTTCGGCGGTAAAATTTGACAACATTTCTGGCGAGTTCGCCTCTATGTCTCCGTGGGACCTTTATATACATGAATAACATAATATAACGTAACCTAACCCAACCTAACCTCTCTGGGTACCATTTAACCACATTCCTTGATTGTCGGGCCCTACTTCTCGGTGGGAACACTGTATACGTCTATGACGTAATACAACCTAACCTAAACCAACCTACCATCTCGGCGGTAATATTTGACAACATTCCTAAAGAGTTGGCCTCTACGTCTCCGTGGGAAATTCATATACATTAATAACGTAATATAACGTAACCTAACCAACCCAACCTCACGGGGTACCATTTAACCACATTCCTTGATTGTCGGGCCCTACTTCTCGGTGGGAGCACTGTATATGTCTGTGACGTTATACAACCTAACCTAAACCAACCTACCATCTCGGCGGTAATATTTGACAACATTCCTGACGAGTTGGCCTCTACGTCTCCGTGGGAACTTCATATACATCAATAACGTAATATAACCTAACCTAACCCAACCTAACATCTCGGCGGTAATATATGACAACATTCCTGGCGAGTTGGCCTCTACGTCTCCGTGGGACCTTTATATACTTCAATAACGTAATATAACCTAACCTAACCCAACCTATCATCTCGGCGGTAATATTTGACAACATTCCTGGCGAGTTGGCCTCTACGTCTCCGTGGGACATTTATATACATCAATGAAGTAATATAACCTAACCTAACCCAACATATCATCTCGGCGGTAATATTTGACCACATTCCTGGCGAATTGGCCTCTACGTCTCCGTTGGACCTTCATATACATCAATAACGTAATATAACTTAACCTAACCCAACCTATCATTTCGGCGGTAATATTTGGCAACATTACCGGCTTGTTGGCCTCTACGTCTCCGTGGGACCTTTATATACATTAATAACGTAATATAACGTAACCTAACCCACCTAACCTCTCGGGGTACCATTTAACCACATTCCTTGATTGTCGGGCCCTACTTCTCGGTGGGAACACTGTATACGTCTATGACATAATACAACCTAACCTAAACCAACCTACCCTCTCGGCGGTAATATTGGACAACATTCCTGACGAGTTGGCTTCTACGTCTCCGTGGGAACTTCATATACATCAATAACGCAATATAACCTAACCTAACCCAACCTAACATCTCGGCGGTAATATTTGACAACATTCCTGGCGAGTTAGCCTCTACGTCTCCGTGCGACCTTTATATATATCAATAACGTAATATAACCTAACCTAACCCAACCTATCATTTCGGCGGTAAAATTTGACAACATTTCTGGCGAGTTCGCCTCTACGTCTCCGTGGGACCTTTATATACATGAATAACGTAATATAACATAACCTAACCCACCTAACCTCTCGGGGTACCATTTAACCACATTCCTTGATTGTCGGGCCCTACTTCTCGGTGGGAACACTGTATACGTCTATGACATAATACAACCTAACCTAAACCAACCTACCATCTCGGCGGTAATATTGGACAACATTCCTGACGAGTTGGCCTCTACGTCTCCGTGGGAACTTCAGATACATCAATAACGTAATATAACCTAACCTAACCCAACCTAACATCTCGGCGGTAATATTTAACCACATTCCTGGCTTGTTGGCCTCTACTTCTCCGTGGGACCTTTATATATATCAATAACGTAATATAACCTAACCTAATCCAACCTATCGTTTCGGCGGTGAAATTTGACAACATTTCTGGCGAGATCGCCTCTACGTCTCCGTGGGACCTTTATATACATGAATAACGTAATATAACGTAACCTAACCCAACCTAACCTCTCTGGGTACCATTTAACCACATTCCTTGATTGTCGGGCCCTACTTCTCGGTGGGAACACTGTATACGTCTATGACGTAATACAACCTAACCTAAACCAACCTACCATCTCGGCGGTAATATTTGACAACATTCCTGACGAGTTGGCCTCTACGTCTCCGTGGGAAATTCATATACATTAATAACGTAATATAACGTAACCTAACCAACCTAACCTCTCGGGGTACCATTTAACCACATTCCTTGATTGTCGGGCCCTACTTCTCGGTGGGAACACTGTATACGTCTATGACGTTATACAACCTAACCTAAACCAACCTACCATCTCGGCGGTATTATTTGACAACATTCCTGACGAGTTGGCCTCTACGTCTCCGTGGGAACTTCATATACATCAATAACGTAATATAACCTAACCTAACCCAACCTAACATCTCGGCGGTAATATTTGACAACATTCCTGGCGAGTTGGCCTCTACGTCTCCGTGGGACCTTTATATACATCAATAACGTAATATAACCTAGCCTAACCCAACCTATCATCTCGGCGGTAATATTTGACAACATTCCTGGCGAGTTGGCCTCTACGTCTCCGTGGGACCTTTATATACATCAATAACGTAATATAACCTAACCTAAGCCAACCAATAATCTCGGCGGGAATGTTTGACGACATTCCTGGCGAGTTGGCCTCTAGGTCTCCGTTTGACCTTCATATACATCAATAACGTAATATAACCTAACCTAACCCAACCTATCATCTCGGCGGTAATATTTGACAACATTCCTGGCGAGTTGGCCTCTACGTCTCCGTGGGACATTTTATATACATCAATAACACAATATAAGCTAGCCTAACCCAATCTAACATCTCGGCGGTAATATTTGACCACATTCCTGGCTTGTTGGCCTCTACGTCTCCGTGGGACCTTGATATACATCAATAACGTAATATAACATAACCTAACCCAACGTAACATCTCGGCGGTAATATTTGACCACATTCCTGGCCTGTTGGCCTCTACGTCTCCGTGGGACCCTTATATACATCATTAACGTAATATAACCTAACCTAACCCAACCTAACACCTCGTCGGTAATATTTGACCACTTTCCTGGCTTGTTGGCCTCTACGTCTCCGTGGGACCTTTATATACTTCAATAACGTAATATAACCTAACCTAACCCGAACTATCATCTCGGCGGTAATATTTGACAACATTCCTGGCGAGTTGGCCTCTACGTCTCCGTGGGACCTTTATATACATCAATAACGTAATATAACCTATCCTAACCCAACCTATCATCTCGGCGGTAATATTTGACAACATTCCTGGCGAGTTAGCCTCTACGTCTCCGTGGGACCTTTATATACATGAATAACGTAATATAACGTAACCTAACCCAACCTAACCTCTCGGGGTACCATTTAACCACATTCCTTGATTGTCGGGCCCTACTTCTCGGTGGGAAGACTGTATACGTCTATGACGTAATACAACCTAACCTAAGCCAACCTAACTTCTCGGCGGTAATATTTGACATCATTCCTGGCGAGTTGGCCTCTACGTCTCCGTGGGACATTTTATATACATCAATAACACAATATAAGCTAGCCTAACCCAATCTAACATCTCGGCGGTAATATTTGACCACATTCCTGGCTTGTTGGCCTCTACGTCTCCGTGGGACCTTTATATACATCAATAACGTAATATAACATAACCTAACCCAACCTAACATCTCGGCGGTAATATTTGACCACATTCCTGTCTTGTTGGCCTCTACGTCTCCGTGGGACCTTTATATACATCAATAACGTAATATAACCTAACCTAACCCAACCTAACATCTCGGCGGTAATATTTGACCACATTCCTGGCTTGTTGGCCTCTACGTCTCCGTGGGACCTTTATATACTTCAATAACGTAATATAACCTAACCTAACCCAACCTAACATATCGGCGGTAATATTTGAAAACATACCTGGCGAGTTGGCCTCTACATCTCCGTGGGACCTTTATATACATGAGTAACGTAATATAACGTAACCTAACCCAACCTAACCTCTCGGGGTACCATTTAACCACATTCCTTGATTGTCGGGCGCTACTTCTCGGTGGGAAGACTGTATACGTCTATGACGTAATACAACCTAACCTAAGCCAACCTAACTTCTTGGCGGTAATATTTGACAACATTCCTGGCGAGTTGGCCTCTACGTCTCCGTGGGACCTTTATATACATCAATAACGTAATATAACCTAACCTAAGCCAACCTATCATTTCGGCGGTAATATTTAACCACATTCCTGGCTTGTTGGCCTCTACTTCTCCGTGGGACCTTTATATACATCAATAACGTAATATAACCTAGCCTAACCCAACCTATCATCTCGGCGGTAATATTTGACAACATTCCTGGCGAGTTGGTCTCTACATCTCCGTGGGACCTTTATATACATCAATAACATATTATAAGCTAACCTAACCCAATCTAACATCTCGGCGGTAATATTTGACCACATTCCTGGCTTGTTGGCCTCTACGTCTCCGTGGGACATTTATATACATCAATGAAGTAATATAACCTAACCTAACCCAACATATCATCTCGGCGGTAATATTTGACCACATTCCTGGCGAATTGGCCTCTACGTCTCCGTTGGACCTTCATATACATCAATAACGTAATATAACTTAACCTAACCCAACCTATCATTTCGGCGGTAATATTTGGCAACATTACCGGCTTGTTGGCCTCTACGTCTCCGTGGGACCTTTATATACATTAATAACGTAATATAACGTAACCTAACCCACCTAACCTCTCGGGGTACCATTTAACCACATTCCTTGATTGTCGGGCCCTACTTCTCGGTGGGAACACTGTATACGTCTATGACATAATACAACCTAACCTAAACCAACCTACCATCTCGGCGGTAATATTGGACAACATTCCTGACGAGTTGGCCTCTACGTCTCCGTGGGAACTTCATATACATCAATAACGCAATATAACCTAACCTAACCCAACCTAACATCTCGGCGGTAATATTTGACAACATTCCTGGCGAGTTAGCCTCTACGTCTCCGTGCGACCTTTATATATATCAATAACGTAATATAACCTAACCTAACCCAACCTATCATTTCGGCGGTAAAATTTGACAACATTTCTGGCGAGTTCGCCTCTACGTCTCCGTGGGACCTTTATATACATGAATAACGTAATATAACATAACCTAACCCACCTAACCTCTCGGGGTACCATTTAACCACATTCCTTGATTGTCGGGCCCTACTTCTCGGTGGGAACACTGTATACGTCTATGACATAATACAACCTAACCTAAACCAACCTACCATCTCGGCGGTAATATTGGACAACATTCCTGACGAGTTGGCCTCTACGTCTCCGTGGGAACTTCAGATACATCAATAACGTAATATAACCTAACCTAACCCAACCTAACATCTCGGCGGTAATATTTAACCACATTCCTGGCTTGTTGGCCTCTACTTCTCCGTGGGACCTTTATATATATCAATAACGTAATATAACCTAACCTAATCCAACCTATCGATTCGGCGGTGAAATTTGACAACATTTCTGGCGAGATCGCCTCTACGTCTCCGTGGGACCTTTATATACATGAATAACGTAATATAACGTAACCTAACCCAACCTAACCTCTCTGGGTACCATTTAACCACATTCCTTGATTGTCGGGCCCTACTTCTCGGTGGGAACACTGTATACGTCTATGACGTAATACAACCTAACCTAAACCAACCTACCATCTCGGCGGTAATATTTGACAACATTCCTGACGAGTTGGCCTCTACGTCTCCGTGGGAAATTCATATACATTAATAACGTAATATAACGTAACATAACCAACCTAACCTCTCGGGGTACCATTTAACCACATTCCTTGATTGTCGGGCCCTACTTCTCGGTGGGAACACTGTATACGTCTATGACGTTATACAACCTAACCTAAACCAACCTACCATCTCGGCGGTATTATTTGACAACATTCCTGACGAGTTGGCCTCTACGTCTCCGTGTGAACTTCATATACATCAATAACGTAATATAACCTAACCTAAGCCAACCAATAATCTCGGCGGTAATATTTGACAACATTCCTGGCGAGTTGGCCTCTACGTCTCCGTGGAACCTTTGTATACATCAATAACACAATATAAGCTAGCCTAACCCAATCTAACATCTCGGCGGTAATATTTGACAACATTCCTGGCGAGTTGGCCTCTACGTCTCCGTGGGACCTTTATATACATCAATGAAGTAATATAACCTAACCTAACCCAACCTATCATCACAGCGGTAATATTTGGCAACATTCCCGGCTTGTTGGCCTCTACGTCTCCGTGGGACCTTTATATACATGAGTAACGTAATATAACGTAACCTAACCCAACCTAACCTCTCGGGGTACCATTTAACCACATTCCTTGATTGTCGGGCGCTACTTCTCGGTGGGAAGACTGTATACGTCTATGACGTAATACAACCTAACCTAAGCCAACCTAACTTCTTGGCGGTAATATTTGACAACATTCCTGGCGAGTTGGCCTCTACGTCTCCGTGGGACCTTTATATACATCAATAACGTAATATAACCTAACCTAAGCCAACCTATCATTTCGGCGGTAATATTTAACCACATTCCTGGCTTGTTGGCCTCTACTTCTCCGTGGGACCTTTATATACATCAATAACGTAATATAACCTAGCCTAACCCAACCTATCATCTCGGCGGTAATATTTGACAACATTCCTGGCGAGTTGGTCTCTACATCTCCGTGGGACCTTTATATACATCAATAACATATTATAAGCTAACCTAACCCAATCTAACATCTCGGCGGTAATATTTGACCACATTCCTGGCTTGTTGGCCTCTACGTCTCCGTGGGACCTTTATATACATCAATAACGTAATATAACCTAACCTAACCCAACCTATCATCTCAGCGGTAATATTTGACAACATTCCTGGCGAGTTGGCCTCTACGTCTCCGTGGAACCTTTGTATACATCAATAACACAATATAAGCTAGCCTAACCCAATCTAACATCTCGGCGGTAATATTTGACAACATTCCTGGCGAGTTGGCCTCTACGTCTCCGTGGGACCTTTATATACATCAATGAAGTAATATAACCTAACCTAACCCAACCTATCATCACAGCGGTAATATTTGGCAACATTCCCGGCTTGTTGGCCTCTACGTCTCCGTGGGACCTTTATATACATTAATAACGTAATATAACGCAACCTAACCCACCTAACCTCTCGGGGTACCATTTAACCACATTCCTTGATTGTCGGGCCCTACTTCTCGGTGGGAACACTGTATACGTCTATGACATAATACAACCTAACCTAAACCAACCTACCATCTCGGCGGTAATATTAGACAACATTCCTGACGAGTTGGCCTCTACGTCTCCGTGGGAACTTCATATACACCAATAACGTAATATAACCTAACCTAACCCAGCCTAACATCTCGGCGGTAATATTTGACAACATTCCTGGCGAGTTAGCCTCTACGTCTCCGTGGGACCTTTATATATATCAATAACGTAATATAACCTAACCTAACCCAACCTATCATTTCGGCGGTAAAATTTGACAACATTTCTGGCGAGTTCGCCTCTATGTCTCCGTGGGACCTTTATATACATGAATAACATAATATAACGTAACCTAACCCAACCTAACCTCTCTGGGTACCATTTAACCACATTCCTTGATTGTCGGGCCCTACTTCTCGGTGGGAACACTGTATACGTCTATGACGTAATACAACCTAACCTAAACCAACCTACCATCTCGGCGGTAATATTTGACAACATTCCTAACGAGTTGGCCTCTACGTCTCCGTGGGAAATTCATATACATTAATAACGTAATATAACGTAACCTAACCAACCCAACCTCACGGGGTACCATTTAACCACATTCCTTGATTGTCGGGCCCTACTTCTCGGTGGGAGCACTGTATATGTCTGTGACGTTATACAACCTAACCTAAACCAACCTACCATCTCGGCGGTAATATTTGACAACATTCCTGACGAGTTGGCCTCTACGTCTCCGTGGGAACTTCATATACATCAATAACGTAATATAACCTAACCTAACCCAACCTAACATCTCGGCGGTAATATATGACAACATTCCTGGCGAGTTGGCCTCTACGTCTCCGTGGGACCTTTATATACTTCAATAACGTAATATAACCTAACCTAACCCAACCTATCATCTCGGCGGTAATATTTGACAACATTCCTGGCGAGTTGGCCTCTACGTCTCCGTGGGACCTTTATATACATCAATGAAGTAATATAACCTAACCTAACCCAACCTATCATCTCGGCGGTAATATTTGACAACATTCCTGGCGAGTTAGCCTCTACGTCTCCGTGGGAACTTTATATACATCAATAACAATATATAAGCTTGCCTAACCCAATCTAACATCTCGGCGGTAATATTTGACCACATTTCTGGCTTGTTGGCCTCTACGTCTCCGTGGGACCTTTATATACTTCAATAACGTAATATAACCTAACCTAACCCGAACTATCATCTCGGCGGTAATATTTGACAACATTCCTGGCGAGTTGGCCTCTACGTCTCCGTGGGACCTTTATATACATCAATAACGTAATATAACCTAACCTAACCCAACCTATCATCTCGGCGGTAATATTTGACAACATTCCTGGCGAGTTGGCCTCTGGTCTCCGTGGGACCTTTATATACATCAATAACACAATATAAGCTAGCCTAACCCAATCTAACATCTCGGCGGTAATATTTGACCACATTTTCCTGGCTTGTTGGCCTCTACGTCTCCGTGGGACATTTATATACATCAATAAAGTAATATAACCTAACCTAACCCAACCTATCATCTCAGCGGTAATATTTGGCAACATTCCCGGCTTGTTGGCCTCTACGTCTCCGTGGGACCTTTATATACATCAATAACACAATATAAGCTAGCCTAACCCAATCTAACATCTCGGCGGTAATATTTGACCACATTCCTGGCTTGTTGGCCTCTACGTCTCCGTGGGACATTTATATACATCAATAACGTAATATAACCTAACCTAACCCAACCTATCATCTCGGCGGTAATATTTGACCACATTCCTGGCGAGTTGGCCTCTACGTCTCCGTTGGACCTTCATATACATCAATAACGTAATATAACCTAACCTAACCCAACCTAACATCTCGGCGGTAATATTTGACAGCATTCCTGGCGAGTTGGCCTCTAGGTCTCCGTTTGACCTTCATATACATCAATAACGTAAAATAACCTAACCTAACCCAACCTATCATGTCGGCGGTAATATTTGACAACATTCCTGGCGAGTTAGCCTCTACGTCTCCGTGGGAACTTTATATACATCAATAACAATATATAAGCTTGCCTAACCCAATCTAACATCTCGGCGGTAATATTTGACAACATTTCTGGCTTGTTGGCCTCTACGTCTCCGTGGGACCTTTATATACTTCAATAACGTAATATAACCTAACCTAACCCGAACTATCATCTCGGCGGTAATATTTGGCAACATTCCCGGCTTGTTGGCCTCTACGTCTCCGTGGGACCTTTATATACATCAATAACACAATATAAGCTAGCCTAACCCAATCTAACATCTCGGCGGTAATATTTGACCACATTCCTGGCTTGTTGGCCTCTACGTCTCCGTGGGACATTTATATACATCAATAACGTAATATAACCTAACCTAACCCAACCTATCATCTCGGCGGTAATATTTGACCACATTCCTGGCGAGTTGGCCTCTACGTCTCCGTGGGACCTTTATATACTTCAATAACGTAATATAACCTAACCTAACCCAACCTCTCATCTCGGCGGTAATATTTGACAACATTCCTGGCGAGTTAGCCTCTACGTCTCCGTGGGACCTTTATATACATGAATAACGTAATATAACGTAACCTAACCCAACCTAACCTCTCGGGGTACCATTTAACCACATTCCTTGATTGTCGGGCCCTACTTCTCGGTGGGAAGACTGTATACGTCTATGACGTAATACAACCTAACCTAAGCCAACCTAACTTCTCGGCGGTAATATTTGACATCATTCCTGGCGAGTTGGCCTCTACGTCTCCGTGGGACATTTTATATACATCAATAACACAATATAAGCTAGCCTAACCCAATCTAACATCTCGGCGGTAATATTTGACCACATTCCTGGCTTGTTGGCCTCTACGTCTCCGTGGGACCTTTATATACATCAATAACGTAATATAACATAACCTAACCCAGCCTATCATCTCAGCGGTAATATTTGGCAACATTCCCGGCTTGTTGGCCTCTACGTCTCCGTGGGACCTTTATATACATCAATAACACAATATAAGCTAGCCTAACCCAATCTAACATCTCGGCGGTAATATTTGATCACATTCGTGGCTTGTTGGCCTCTACGTCTCCGTGGGACATTTATATACATCAATAACGTAATATAACCTAACCTAACCCAACCTATCATCTCGGCGGTAATATTTGACCACATTCCTGGCGAGTTGGCCTCTACGTCTCCGTTGGACCTTCATATACATCAATAACGTAATATAACCTAACCTAACCCAACCTAACATCTCGGCGGTAATATTTGACAGCATTCCTGGCGAGTTGGCCTCTAGGTCTCCGTTTGACCTTCATATACATCAATAACGTAAAATAACCTAACCTAACCCAACCTATCATCTCGGCGGTAATATTTGACAACATTCCTGGCGAGTTAGCCTCTACGTCTCCGTGGGAACTTTATATACATCAATAACAATATATAAGCTTGCCTAACCCAATCTAACATCTCGGCGGTAATATTTGACCACATTTCTGGCTTGTTGGCCTCTACGTCTCCGTGGGACCTTTATATACTTCAATAACGTAATATAACCTAACCTAACCCGAACTATCATCTCGGCGGTAATATTTGACAACATTCCTGGCGAGTTGGCCTCTACGTCTCCGTGGGACCTTTATATACATCAATAACGTAATATAACCTATCCTAACCCAACCTATCATCTCGGCGGTAATATTTGACAACATTCCTGGCGAGTTGGCCTCTACGTCTCCGTGGGACCTTTATATACATCAATAACACAATATAAGCTAGCCTAACCCAATCTAACATCTCGGCGCTAATATTTGACCACATTTTCCTGGCTTGTTGGCCTCTACGTCTCCGTGGGACATTTATATACATCAATAAAGTAATATAACCTAACCTAACCCAACCTATCATCTCAGCGGTAATATTTGGCAACATACCCGGCTTGTTGGTCTCTACGTCTCCGTGGGACCTTTATATACATTAATAACGTAATATAACGCAACCTAACCCATCTAACCTCCCGGTGTACCATTTAACCACATTCCTTGATTGTCGGGCCCTACTTCTCGGTGGGAACGCTGTATACGTCTATGACATAATACAACCTAACCTAACCCAACCTATCATCTCGGCGGTAATATTTGACAACATTCCTGGCGAGTTGGCATCTACGTCTCCGTGGGAACTTTATATACATCAATAACAATATATAAGCTAGCCTAACCCAATATAACATCTCGGCGGTAATATTTGACCACAATTCTGGCTTGTTGGCCTCTACGTCTCCGTGGGACCTTTATATACTTCAATAACGTAATATAACCTAACCTAACCCAACCTAACATCTCGGCGGTAATATTTGACAACATTCCTGGCGAGTTAGCCTCTACGTCTCTGTGGGACCTTTATATATATCAATAACGTAATATAACCTAACCTAACCCAACCTATCATTTCGGCGGTAAAATTTGACAACATTTCTGGCGAGTTCGCCTCTACGTCTCCGTGGGACCTTTATATACATTAATAACGTAATATAGCGTAACCTAACCTACCTAACCTCTCGGGGTACCATTTAACCACATTCCTTGATTGTCGGGCCCTACTTCTCGGTGGGAACACTGTATACGTCTATGACGTTATACAACCTAACCTAAACCAACCTACCATCTCGGCGGTAATATTTGACAACATTCCTGACGAGTTGGCCTCTACTTCTCCGTGGGACCTTTATATATATATCAATAACGTAATATAACCTAACCTAACACAACCTATCATTTCGGCGGTAAAATTTGACAACATTTCTGGCGAGTTCGCCTCTACGTCTCCGTGGGACCTTTATATACATTAATAACGTAATATAACGTAATCTAACCTACCTAACCTCTCGGGGTACCATTTAACCACATTCCTTGATTGTCGGGCCCTACTTCTCGGTGGGAACACTGTATACGTCTATGACGTTATACAACCTAACCTAAACCAACCTACCATCTCGGCGGTAATATTTGACAACATTCCTGACGAGTTGGCCTCTACGTCTCCGTGGGAACTTCATATACACCAATAACGTAATATAACCTAACCTAACCCAACCTAACATCTCGGCTGTAATATTTGACAACATTCCTGGCGAGTTGGCCTCTACGTCTCCGTGGGACCTTTATATACATCAATAACGTAATATAACCTAACCTAACCCAACCTATCATCTCGGCGGTAATATTTGACAATATTCCTGGCGAGTTGGCCTCTACGTCTCCGTGGGACCTTTATATACATTAATAACGTAATATAACGTAACCTAACCTACCTAACCTCTCGGGGTACCATTTAACCACATTCCTTGATTGTCGGGCCCTACTTCTCGGTGGGAAGACTGTATACGTCTATGACGTAATACAACCTAACCTAAGCCAACCTAACTTCTCGGCGGTAATATTTGACATCATTCCTGGCGAGTTGGCCTCTACGTCTCCGTGGGACATTTATATACATCAATAACGTAATATAGCCTAACCTAAGCCAACCTATCATTTCGGCGGTAATATTTAACCACATTCCTGGCTTGTTGGCCTCTACTTCTCCGTGGGACCTTTATATATATATCAATAACGTAATATAACCTAACCTAACCCAACCTATCATTTCGGCGGTAAAATTTGACAACATTTCTGGCGAGTTCGCCTCTACGTCTCCGTGGGACCTTTATATACATTAATAACGTAATATAGCGTAACCTAACCTACCTAACCTCTCGGGGTACCATTTAACCACATTCCTTGATTGTCGGGCCCTACTTCTCGGTGGGAACACTGTATACGTCTATGACGTTATACAACCTAACCTAAACCAACCTACCATCTCGGCGGTAATATTTGACAACATTCCTGACGAGTTGGCCTCTACTTCTCCGTGGGACCTTTATATATATATCAATAACGTAATATAACCTAACCTAACACAACCTATCATTTCGGCGGTAAAATTTGACAACATTTCTGGCGAGTTCGCCTCTACGTCTCCGTGGGACCTTTATATACATTAATAACGTAATATAACGTAACCTAACCCAACCTAACCTCTCTGGGTACCATTTAACCACATTCCTTGATTGTCGGGCCCTACTTCTCGGTGGGAACACTGTATACGTCTATGACGTTATACAACCTAACCTAAACCAACCTACCATCTCGGCGGTAATATTTGACAACATTCCTAACGAGTTGGCCTCTACGTCTCCGTGGGAAATTCATATACATTAATAACGTAATATAACGTAACCTAACCAACCCAACCTCACGGGGTACCATTTAACCACATTCCTTGATTGTCGGGCCCTACTTCTCGGTGGGAGCACTGTATATGTCTGTGACGTTATACAACCTAACCTAAACCAACCTACCATCTCGGCGGTAATATTTGACAACATTCCTGACGAGTTGGCCTCTACGTCTCCGTGGGAACTTCATATACATCAATAACGTAATATAACCTAACCTAACCCAACCTAACATCTCGGCGGTAATATATGACAACATTCCTGGCGAGTTGGCCTCTACGTCTCCGTGGGACCTTTATATACTTCAATAACGTAATATAACCTAACCTAACCCAACCTATCATCTCGGCGGTAATATTTGACAACATTCCTGGCGAGTTGGCCTCTACGTCTCCGTGGGACCTTTATATACATCAATGAAGTAATATAACCTAACCTAACCCAACCTATCATCTCGGCGGTAATATTTGACAACATTCCTGGCGAGTTAGCCTCTACGTCTCCGTGGGAACTTTATATACATCAATAACAATATATAAGCTTGCCTAACCCAATCTAACATCTCGGCGGTAATATTTGACCACATTTCTGGCTTGTTGGCCTCTACGTCTCCGTGGGACCTTTATATACTTCAATAACGTAATATAACCTAACCTAACCCGAACTATCATCTCGGCGGTAATATTTGACAACATTCCTGGCGAGTTGGCCTCTACGTCTCCGTGGGACCTTTATATACATCAATAACGTAATATAACCTAACCTAACCCAACCTATCATCTCGGCGGTAATATTTGACAACATTCCTGGCGAGTTGGCCTCTGGTCTCCGTGGGACCTTTATATACATCAATAACACAATATAAGCTAGCCTAACCCAATCTAACATCTCGGCGGTAATATTTGACCACATTTTCCTGGCTTGTTGGCCTCTACGTCTCCGTGGGACATTTATATACATCAATAAAGTAATATAACCTAACCTAACCCAACCTATCATCTCAGCGGTAATATTTGGCAACATTCCCGGCTTGTTGGCCTCTACGTCTCCGTGGGACCTTTATATACATCAATAACACAATATAAGCTAGCCTAACCCAATCTAACATCTCGGCGGTAATATTTGACCACATTCCTGGCTTGTTGGCCTCTACGTCTCCGTGGGACATTTATATACATCAATAACGTAATATAACCTAACCTAACCCAACCTATCATCTCGGCGGTAATATTTGACCACATTCCTGGCGAGTTGGCCTCTACGTCTCCGTTGGACCTTCATATACATCAATAACGTAATATAACCTAACCTAACCCAACCTAACATCTCGGCGGTAATATTTGACAGCATTCCTGGCGAGTTGGCCTCTAGGTCTCCGTTTGACCTTCATATACATCAATAACGTAAAATAACCTAACCTAACCCAACCTATCATCTCGGCGGTAATATTTGACAACATTCCTGGCGAGTTAGCCTCTACGTCTCCGTGGGAACTTTATATACATCAATAACAATATATAAGCTTGCCTAACCCAATCTAACATCTCGGCGGTAATATTTGACAACATTTCTGGCTTGTTGGCCTCTACGTCTCCGTGGGACCTTTATATACTTCAATAACGTAATATAACCTAACCTAACCCGAACTATCATCTCGGCGGTAATATTTGGCAACATTCCCGGCTTGTTGGCCTCTACGTCTCCGTGGGACCTTTATATACATCAATAACACAATATAAGCTAGCCTAACCCAATCTAACATCTCGGCGGTAATATTTGACCACATTCCTGGCTTGTTGGCCTCTACGTCTCCGTGGGACATTTATATACATCAATAACGTAATATAACCTAACCTAACCCAACCTATCATCTCGGCGGTAATATTTGACCACATTCCTGGCGAGTTGGCCTCTACGTCTCCGTGGGACCTTTATATACTTCAATAACGTAATATAACCTAACCTAACCCAACCTCTCATCTCGGCGGTAATATTTGACAACATTCCTGGCGAGTTAGCCTCTACGTCTCCGTGGGACCTTTATATACATGAATAACGTAATATAACGTAACCTAACCCAACCTAACCTCTCGGGGTACCATTTAACCACATTCCTTGATTGTCGGGCCCTACTTCTCGGTGGGAAGACTGTATACGTCTATGACGTAATACAACCTAACCTAAGCCAACCTAACTTCTCGGCGGTAATATTTGACATCATTCCTGGCGAGTTGGCCTCTACGTCTCCGTGGGACATTTTATATACATCAATAACACAATATAAGCTAGCCTAACCCAATCTAACATCTCGGCGGTAATATTTGACCACATTCCTGGCTTGTTGGCCTCTACGTCTCCGTGGGACCTTTATATACATCAATAACGTAATATAACATAACCTAACCCAGCCTATCATCTCAGCGGTAATATTTGGCAACATTCCCGGCTTGTTGGCCTCTACGTCTCCGTGGGACCTTTATATACATCAATAACACAATATAAGCTAGCCTAACCCAATCTAACATCTCGGCGGTAATATTTGATCACATTCGAGGCTTGTTGGCCTCTACGTCTCCGTGGGACATTTATATACATCAATAACGTAATATAACCTAACCTAACCCAACCTATCATCTCGGCGGTAATATTTGACCACATTCCTGGCGAGTTGGCCTCTACGTCTCCGTTGGACCTTCATATACATCAATAACGTAATATAACCTAACCTAACCCAACCTAACATCTCGGCGGTAATATTTGACAGCATTCCTGGCGAGTTGGCCTCTAGGTCTCCGTTTGACCTTCATATACATCAATAACGTAAAATAACCTAACCTAACCCAACCTATCATCTCGGCGGTAATATTTGACAACATTCCTGGCGAGTTAGCCTCTACGTCTCCGTGGGAACTTTATATACATCAATAACAATATATAAGCTTGCCTAACCCAATCTAACATCTCGGCGGTAATATTTGACCACATTTCTGGCTTGTTGGCCTCTACGTCTCCGTGGGACCTTTATATACTTCAATAACGTAATATAACCTAACCTAACCCGAACTATCATCTCGGCGGTAATATTTGACAACATTCCTGGCGAGTTGGCCTCTACGTCTCCGTGGGACCTTTATATACATCAATAACGTAATATAACCTATCCTAACCCAACCTATCATCTCGGCGGTAATATTTGACAACATTCCTGGCGAGTTGGCCTCTACGTCTCCGTGGGACCTTTATATACATCAATAACACAATATAAGCTAGCCTAACCCAATCTAACATCTCGGCGCTAATATTTGACCACATTTTCCTGGCTTGTTGGCCTCTACGTCTCCGTGGGACATTTATATACATCAATAAAGTAATATAACCTAACCTAACCCAACCTATCATCTCAGCGGTAATATTTGGCAACATACCCGGCTTGTTGGTCTCTACGTCTCCGTGGGACCTTTATATACATTAATAACGTAATATAACGCAACCTAACCCATCTAACCTCCCGGGGTACCATTTAACCACATTCCTTGATTGTCGGGCCCTACTTCTCGGTGGGAACGCTGTATACGTCTATGACATAATACAACCTAACCTAACCCAACCTATCATCTCGGCGGTAATATTTGACAACATTCCTGGCGAGTTGGCATCTACGTCTCCGTGGGAACTTTATATACATCAATAACAATATATAAGCTAGCCTAACCCAATATAACATCTCGGCGGTAATATTTGACCACAATTCTGGCTTGTTGGCCTCTACGTCTCCGTGGGACCTTTATATACTTCAATAACGTAATATAACCTAACCTAACCCAACCTAACATCTCGGCGGTAATATTTGACAACATTCCTGGCGAGTTAGCCTCTACGTCTCCGTGGGACCTTTATATATATCAATAACGTAATATAACCTAACCTAACCCAACCTATCATTTCGGCGGTAAAATTTGACAACATTTCTGGCGAGTTCGCCTCTACGTCTCCGTGGGACCTTTATATACATTAATAACGTAATATAGCGTAACCTAACCTACCTAACCTCTCGGGGTACCATTTAACCACATTCCTTGATTGTCGGGCCCTACTTCTCGGTGGGAACACTGTATACGTCTATGACGTTATACAACCTAACCTAAACCAACCTACCATCTCGGCGGTAATATTTGACAACATTCCTGACGAGTTGGCCTCTACTTCTCCGTGGGACCTTTATATATATATCAATAACGTAATATAACCTAACCTAACACAACCTATCATTTCGGCGGTAAAATTTGACAACATTTCTGGCGAGTTCGCCTCTACGTCTCCGTGGGACCTTTATATACATTAATAACGTAATATAACGTAATCTAACCTACCTAACCTCTCGGGGTACCATTTAACCACATTCCTTGATTGTCGGGCCCTACTTCTCGGTGGGAACACTGTATACGTCTATGACGTTATACAACCTAACCTAAACCAACCTACCATCTCGGCGGTAATATTTGACCACATTCCTGGCGAGTTGGCCTCTACGTCTCCGTTGGACCTTCATATACATCAATAACGTAATATAACCTAACCTAACCCAACCTAACATCTCGGCGGTAATATTTGACAGCATTCCTGGCGAGTTGGCCTCTAGGTCTCCGTTTGACCTTCATATACATCAATAACGTAAAATAACCTAACCTAACCCAACCTATCATCTCGGCGGTAATATTTGACAACATTCCTGGCGAGTTAGCCTCTACGTCTCCGTGGGAACTTTATATACATCAATAACAATATATAAGCTTGCCTAACCCAATCTAACATCTCGGCGGTAATATTTGACCACATTTCTGGCTTGTTGGCCTCTACGTCTCCGTGGGACCTTTATATACTTCAATAACGTAATATAACCTAACCTAACCCGAACTATCATCTCGGCGGTAATATTTGACAACATTCATGGCGAGTTGGCCTCTACGTCTCCGTGGGACCTTTATATACATCAATAACGTAATATAACCTATCCTAACCCAACCTATCATCTCGGCGGTAATATTTGACAACATTCCTGGCGAGTTGGCCTCTACGTCTCCGTGGGACCTTTATATACATCAATAACACAATATAAGCTAGCCTAACCCAATCTAACATCTCGGCGGTAATATTTGACCACATTTTCCTGGCTTGTTGGCCTCTACGTCTCCGTGGGACATTTATATACATCAATAAAGTAATATAACCTAACCTAACCCAACCTATCATCTCAGCGGTAATATTTGGCAACATACCCGGCTTGTTGGTCTCTACGTCTCCGTGGGACCTTTATATACATTAATAACGTAATATAACGCAACCTAACCCATCTAACCTCCCGGGGTACCATTTAACCACATTCCTTGATTGTCGGGCCCTACTTCTCGGTGGGAACGCTGTATACGTCTATGACATAATACAACCTAACCTAACCCAACCTATCATCTCGGCGGTTATATTTGACAACATTCCTGGCGAGTTGGCATCTACGTCTCCGTGGAAACTTTATATACATCAATAACAATATATAAGCTAGCCTAACCCAATATAACATCTCGGCGGTAATATTTGACCACAATTCTGGCTTGTTGGCCTCTACGTCTCCGTGGGACCTTTATATACTTCAATAACGTAATATAACCTAACCTAACCCAACCTAACATCTCGGCGGTAATATTTGACAACATTCCTGGCGAGTTAGCCTCTACGTCTCCGTGGGACCTTTATATATATCAATAACGTAATATAACCTAACCTAACCCAACCTATCATTTCGGCGGTAAAATTTGACAACATTTCTGGCGAGTTCGCCTCTACGTCTCCGTGGGACCTTTATATACATGAATAACGTAATATAACGTAACCTAACCCAACCTAACCTCTCGGGGTACCATTTAACCACATTCCTTGATTGTCGGGCCCTACTTCTCGGTGGGAAGACTGTATACGTCTATGACGTAATACAACCTAACCTAAGCCAACCTAACTTCTCGGCGGTAATATTTGACATCATTCCTGGCGAGTTGGCCTCTACGTCTCCGTGGGACATTTATATACATCAATAACGTAATATAACCTAACCTAAGCCAACCTATCATTTCGGCGGTAATATTTAACCACATTCCTGGCTTGTTGGCCTCTACTTCTCCGTGGGACCTTTATATATATATCAATAACGTTATATAACCTAACCTAACCCAACCTATCATTTCGGCGGTAAAATTTGACAACATTTCTGGCGAGTTCGCCTCTACGTCTCCGTGGGACCTTTATATACATTAATAACGTAATATAACGTAACCTAACCTACCTAACCTCTCGGGGTACCATTTAACCACATTCCTTGATTGTCGGGCCCTACTTCTCGGTGGGAACACTGTACACGTCTATGACGTTATACAACCTAACCTAAACCAACCTACCATCTCGGCGGTAATATTTGACAACATTCCTGACGAGTTGGCCTCTACGTCTCCGTGGGAACTTCATATACATCAATAACGTAATATAACCTAACCTAACCCAACCTAACATCTCGGCGGTAATATTTGACAACATTCCTGGCGAGTTGGCCTCTACGTCTCCGTGGGACCTTTATATACATCAATAACGTAATATAACCTAGCCTAACCCAATCTAACATCTCGGCGGTAATATTTGACCACATTCCTGGCTTGTTGGCCTCTACGTCTCCGTGGGACATTTATATACATCAATGAAGTAATATAACCTAACCTAACCCAACCTATCATTTCGGCGGTAATATTTGACAATATTCCTGGCGAGTTGGACTCTACGTCTCCGTGGGACCTTTATATACATCAATAACGTAATATAACCTAACCTAACCCAACCTATCATCTCGGCGGTAATATTTGACCACATTCCTGGCGAGTTGGCCTCTACGTCTCCGTTGGACCTTCATATACATCAATAACGTAATATAACCTAACCTAACCCAACCTAACATCTCGGCGGTAATATTTGACAGCATTCCTGGCGAGTTGGCCTGTAGGTCTCCGTTTGACCTTCATATACAACAATAACGTAATGTAACCTAACCTAACCCAATCTAACATCTCGGCGGTAATATTTGACAGCATTCCTGGCGAGTTGGCCCCTAGGTCTCCGTTTGACCTTCATATACATCAATAACGTAATATAACCTAACCTAACCCAACCTATCATCTCGGCGGTAATATTTGACAACATTCCTGGCGTGTCAGCCTCTACGTCTCCGTGGGAACTTTATATACATCAATAACAATATATAAGCTTGCCTAACCCAATCTAACATCTCGGCGGTAATATTTGACCCCATTTTCCTGGCTTGTTGGCCTCTACGTCTCCGTGGGACATTTATATACATCAATAAAGTAATATAACCTAACCTAACCCAACCTATCATCTCAGCGGTAATATTTGGCAACATTCCCGGCTTGTTGGCCTCTACGTCTCCGTGGGACCTTTATATACATTAATAACGTAATATAACGCAACCTAACCCACCTAACCTCTCGGGGTACCATTTAACCACATTCCTTGATTGTCGGGCCCTACTTCTCGGTGGGAACACTGTATACGTCTATGACATAATACAACCTAACCTAAACCAACCTACCATCTCGGCGGTAATATTTGACAACATTCCTGGCGAGTTGGCCTCTACGTCTCCGTGGGACCTTTATATACATCAATAACGTAATATAACCTAACCTAACCCAACCTATCATGTCGGCGGTAATATTTGACAACATTCCTGGCGAGTTGGCCTCTACGTCTCCGTGGGACCTTTATATACATTAATAACGTAATATAACGTAACCTAACCTACCTAACCTCTCGGGGTACCATTTAACCACATTCCTTGATTGTCGGGCCCTACTTCTCATTGGGAACACTGTATACGTCTATGACGTTATACAACCTAACCTAAACCAACCTACCATCTCGGCGGTAATATTTGACCACATTCCTGGCGAGTTGGCCTCTACGTCTCCGTTGGACCTTCATATACATCAATAACGTAATATAACCTAACCTAACCCAACCTAACATCTCGGCGGTAATATTTGACAGTATTCCTGGCGAGTTGGCCTCTAGGTCTCCGTTTGACCTTCATATACATCAATAACGTAAAATAACCTAACCTAACCCAACCTATCATCTCGGCGGTAATATTTGACAACATTCCTGGCGAGTTAGCCTCTACGTCTCCGTGGGAACTTTATATACATCAATAACAATATATAAGCTTGCCTAACCCAATCTAACATCTCGGCGGTAATATTTGACCACATTTCTGGCTTGTTGGCCTCTACGTCTCCGTGGGACCTTTATATACTTCAATAACGTAATATAACCTAACCTAACCCGAACTATCATCTCGGCGGTAATATTTGACAACATTCCTGGCGAGTTGGCCTCTACGTCTCCGTGGGACCTTTATATACATCAATAACGTAATATAACCTATCCTAACCCAACCTATCATCTCGGCGGTAATATTTGACAACATTCCTGGCGAGTTGGCCTCTACGTCTCCGTGGGACCTTTATATACATCAATAACACAATATAAGCTAGCCTAACCCAATCTAACATCTCGGCGGTAATATTTGACCACATTTTCCTGGCTTGTTGGCCTCTACGTCTCCGTGGGACATTTATATACATCAATAAAGTAATATAACCTAACCTAACCCAACCTATCATCTCAGCGGTAATATTTGGCAACATACCCGGCTTGTTGGTCTCTACGTCTCCGTGGGACCTTTATATACATTAATAACGTAATATAACGCAACCTAACCCATCTAACCTCCCGGGGTACCATTTAACCACATTCCTTGATTGTCGGGCCCTACTTCTCGGTGGGAACGCTGTATACGTCTATGACATAATACAACCTAACCTAACCCAACCTATCATCTCGGCGGTAATATTTGACAACATTCCTGGCGAGTTGGCATCTACGTCTCCGTGGGAACTTTATATACATCAATAACAATATATAAGCTAGCCTAACCCAATATAACATCTCGGCGGTAATATTTGACCACAATTCTGGCTTGTTGGCCTCTACGTCTCCGTGGGACCTTTATATACTTCAATAACGTAATATAACCTAACCTAACCCAACCTAACATCTCGGCGGTAATATTTGACAACATTCCTGGCGAGTTAGCCTCTACGTCTCCGTGGGACCTTTATATATATCAATAACGTAATATAACCTAACCTAACCCAACCTATCATTTCGGCGGTAAAATTTGACAACATTTCTGGCGAGTTCGCCTCTACGTCTCCGTGGGACCTTTATATACATTAATAACGTAATATAACGTAACCTAACCTACCTAACCTCTCGGGGTACCATTTAACCACATTCCTTGATTGTCGGGCCCTACTTCTCGGTGGGAACACTGTACACGTCTATGACGTTATACAACCTAACCTAAACCAACCTACCATCTCGGCGGTAATATTTGACCACATTCCTGGCGAGTTGGCCTCTACGTCTCCGTTGGACCTTCATATACATCAATAACGTAATATAACCTAACCTAACCCAACCTAACATCTCGGCGGTAATATTTGACAGCATTCCTGGCGAGTTGGCCTCTAGGTCTCCGTTTGACCTTCATATACATCAATAACGTAAAATAACCTAACCTAACCCAACCTATCATCTCGGCGGTAATATTTGACAACATTCCTGGCGAGTTAGCCTCTACGTCTCCGTGGGAACTTTATATACATCAATAACAATATATAAGCTTGCCTAACCCAATCTAACATCTCGGCGGTAATATTTGACCACATTTCTGGCTTGTTGGCCTCTACGTCTCCGTGGGACCTTTATATACTTCAATAACGTAATATAACCTAACCTAACCCGAACTATCATCTCGGCGGTAATATTTGACAACATTCATGGCGAGTTGGCCTCTACGTCTCCGTGGGACCTTTATATACATCAATAACGTAATATAACCTATCCTAACCCAACCTATCATCTCGGCGGTAATATTTGACAACATTCCTGGCGAGTTGGCCTCTACGTCTCCGTGGGACCTTTATATACATCAATAACACAATATAAGCTAGCCTAACCCAATCTAACATCTCGGCGGTAATATTTGACCACATTTTCCTGGCTTGTTGGCCTCTACGTCTCCGTGGGACATTTATATACATCAATAAAGTAATATAACCTAACCTAACCCAACCTATCATCTCAGCGGTAATATTTGGCAACATACCCGGCTTGTTGGTCTCTACGTCTCCGTGGGACCTTTATATACATTAATAACGTAATATAACGCAACCTAACCCATCTAACCTCCCGGGGTACCATTTAACCACATTCCTTGATTGTCGGGCCCTACTTCTCGGTGGGAACGCTGTATACGTCTATGACATAATACAACCTAACCTAACCCAACCTATCATCTCGGCGGTTATATTTGACAACATTCCTGGCGAGTTGGCATCTACGTCTCCGTGGAAACTTTATATACATCAATAACAATATATAAGCTAGCCTAACCCAATATAACATCTCGGCGGTAATATTTGACCACAATTCTGGCTTGTTGGCCTCTACGTCTCCGTGGGACCTTTATATACTTCAATAACGTAATATAACCTAACCTAACCCAACCTAACATCTCGGCGGTAATATTTGACAACATTCCTGGCGAGTTAGCCTCTACGTCTCCGTGGGACCTTTATATATATCAATAACGTAATATAACCTAACCTAACCCAACCTATCATTTCGGCGGTAAAATTTGACAACATTTCTGGCGAGTTCGCCTCTACGTCTCCGTGGGACCTTTATATACATGAATAACGTAATATAACGTAACCTAACCCAACCTAACCTCTCGGGGTACCATTTAACCACATTCCTTGATTGTCGGGCCCTACTTCTCGGTGGGAAGACTGTATACGTCTATGACGTAATACAACCTAACCTAAGCCAACCTAACTTCTCGGCGGTAATATTTGACATCATTCCTGGCGAGTTGGCCTCTACGTCTCCGTGGGACATTTATATACATCAATAACGTAATATAACCTAACCTAAGCCAACCTATCATTTCGGCGGTAATATTTAACCACATTCCTGGCTTGTTGGCCTCTACTTCTCCGTGGGACCTTTATATATATATCAATAACGTTATATAACCTAACCTAACCCAACCTATCATTTCGGCGGTAAAATTTGACAACATTTCTGGCGAGTTCGCCTCTACGTCTCCGTGGGACCTTTATATACATTAATAACGTAATATAACGTAACCTAACCTACCTAACCTCTCGGGGTACCATTTAACCACATTCCTTGATTGTCGGGCCCTACTTCTCGGTGGGAACACTGTACACGTCTATGACGTTATACAACCTAACCTAAACCAACCTACCATCTCGGCGGTAATATTTGACAACATTCCTGACGAGTTGGCCTCTACGTCTCCGTGGGAACTTCATATACATCAATAACGTAATATAACCTAACCTAACCCAACCTAACATCTCGGCGGTAATATTTGACAACATTCCTGGCGAGTTGGCCTCTACGTCTCCGTGGGACCTTTATATACATCAATAACGTAATATAACCTAGCCTAACCCAATCTAACATCTCGGCGGTAATATTTGACCACATTCCTGGCTTGTTGGCCTCTACGTCTCCGTGGGACATTTATATACATCAATGAAGTAATATAACCTAACCTAACCCAACCTATCATTTCGGCGGTAATATTTGACAATATTCCTGGCGAGTTGGACTCTACGTCTCCGTGGGACCTTTATATACATCAATAACGTAATATAACCTAACCTAACCCAACCTATCATCTCGGCGGTAATATTTGACCACATTCCTGGCGAGTTGGCCTCTACGTCTCCGTTGGACCTTCATATACATCAATAACGTAATATAACCTAACCTAACCCAACCTAACATCTCGGCGGTAATATTTGACAGCATTCCTGGCGAGTTGGCCTGTAGGTCTCCGTTTGACCTTCATATACAACAATAACGTAATGTAACCTAACCTAACCCAATCTAACATCTCGGCGGTAATATTTGACAGCATTCCTGGCGAGTTGGCCCCTAGGTCTCCGTTTGACCTTCATATACATCAATAACGTAATATAACCTAACCTAACCCAACCTATCATCTCGGCGGTAATATTTGACAACATTCCTGGCGTGTCAGCCTCTACGTCTCCGTGGGAACTTTATATACATCAATAACAATATATAAGCTTGCCTAACCCAATCTAACATCTCGGCGGTAATATTTGACCCCATTTTCCTGGCTTGTTGGCCTCTACGTCTCCGTGGGACATTTATATACATCAATAAAGTAATATAACCTAACCTAACCCAACCTATCATCTCAGCGGTAATATTTGGCAACATTCCCGGCTTGTTGGCCTCTACGTCTCCGTGGGACCTTTATATACATTAATAACGTAATATAACGCAACCTAACCCACCTAACCTCTCGGGGTACCATTTAACCACATTCCTTGATTGTCGGGCCCTACTTCTCGGTGGGAACACTGTATACGTCTATGACATAATACAACCTAACCTAAACCAACCTACCATCTCGGCGGTAATATTTGACAACATTCCTGGCGAGTTGGCCTCTACGTCTCCGTGGGACCTTTATATACATCAATAACGTAATATAACCTAACCTAACCCAACCTATCATGTCGGCGGTAATATTTGACAACATTCCTGGCGAGTTGGCCTCTACGTCTCCGTGGGACCTTTATATACATTAATAACGTAATATAACGTAACCTAACCTACCTAACCTCTCGGGGTACCATTTAACCACATTCCTTGATTGTCGGGCCCTACTTCTCATTGGGAACACTGTATACGTCTATGACGTTATACAACCTAACCTAAACCAACCTACCATCTCGGCGGTAATATTTGACCACATTCCTGGCGAGTTGGCCTCTACGTCTCCGTTGGACCTTCATATACATCAATAACGTAATATAACCTAACCTAACCCAACCTAACATCTCGGCGGTAATATTTGACAGTATTCCTGGCGAGTTGGCCTCTAGGTCTCCGTTTGACCTTCATATACATCAATAACGTAAAATAACCTAACCTAACCCAACCTATCATCTCGGCGGTAATATTTGACAACATTCCTGGCGAGTTAGCCTCTACGTCTCCGTGGGAACTTTATATACATCAATAACAATATATAAGCTTGCCTAACCCAATCTAACATCTCGGCGGTAATATTTGACCACATTTCTGGCTTGTTGGCCTCTACGTCTCCGTGGGACCTTTATATACTTCAATAACGTAATATAACCTAACCTAACCCGAACTATCATCTCGGCGGTAATATTTGACAACATTCCTGGCGAGTTGGCCTCTACGTCTCCGTGGGACCTTTATATACATCAATAACGTAATATAACCTATCCTAACCCAACCTATCATCTCGGCGGTAATATTTGACAACATTCCTGGCGAGTTGGCCTCTACGTCTCCGTGGGACCTTTATATACATCAATAACACAATATAAGCTAGCCTAACCCAATCTAACATCTCGGCGGTAATATTTGACCACATTTTCCTGGCTTGTTGGCCTCTACGTCTCCGTGGGACATTTATATACATCAATAAAGTAATATAACCTAACCTAACCCAACCTATCATCTCAGCGGTAATATTTGGCAACATACCCGGCTTGTTGGTCTCTACGTCTCCGTGGGACCTTTATATACATTAATAACGTAATATAACGCAACCTAACCCATCTAACCTCCCGGGGTACCATTTAACCACATTCCTTGATTGTCGGGCCCTACTTCTCGGTGGGAACGCTGTATACGTCTATGACATAATACAACCTAACCTAACCCAACCTATCATCTCGGCGGTAATATTTGACAACATTCCTGGCGAGTTGGCATCTACGTCTCCGTGGGAACTTTATATACATCAATAACAATATATAAGCTAGCCTAACCCAATATAACATCTCGGCGGTAATATTTGACCACAATTCTGGCTTGTTGGCCTCTACGTCTCCGTGGGACCTTTATATACTTCAATAACGTAATATAACCTAACCTAACCCAACCTAACATCTCGGCGGTAATATTTGACAACATTCCTGGCGAGTTAGCCTCTACGTCTCCGTGGGACCTTTATATATATCAATAACGTAATATAACCTAACCTAACCCAACCTATCATTTCGGCGGTAAAATTTGACAACATTTCTGGCGAGTTCGCCTCTACGTCTCCGTGGGACCTTTATATACATTAATAACGTAATATAACGTAACCTAACCTACCTAACCTCTCGGGGTACCATTTAACCACATTCCTTGATTGTCGGGCCCTACTTCTCGGTGGGAACACTGTACACGTCTATGACGTTATACAACCTAACCTAAACCAACCTACCATCTCGGCGGTAATATTTGACAACATTCCTGACGAGTTGGCCTCTACGTCTCCGTGGGAACTTCATATACATCAATAACGTAATATAACCTAACCTAACCCAACCTAACATCTCGGCGGTAATATTTGACAACATTCCTGGCGAGTTGGCCTCTACGTCTCCGTGGGACCTTTATATACATCAATAACGTAATATAACCTAGCCTAACCCAATCTAACATCTCGGCGGTAATATTTGACCACATTCCTGGCTTGTTGGCCTCTACGTCTCCGTGGGACATTTATATACATCAATGAAGTAATATAACCTAACCTAACCCAACCTATCATTTCGGCGGTAATATTTGACAATATTCCTGGCGAGTTGGACTCTACGTCTCCGTGGGACCTTTATATACATCAATAACGTAATATAACCTAACCTAACCCAACCTATCATCTCGGCGGTAATATTTGACCACATTCCTGGCGAGTTGGCCTCTACGTCTCCGTTGGACCTTCATATACATCAATAACGTAATATAACCTAACCTAACCCAACCTAACATCTCGGCGGTAATATTTGACAGCATTCCTGGCGAGTTGGCCTGTAGGTCTCCGTTTGACCTTCATATACAACAACAACGTAATGTAACCTAACCTAACCCAATCTAACATCTCGGCGGTAATATTTGACAGCATTCCTGGCGAGTTGGCCCCTAGGTCTCCGTTTGACCTTCATATACATCAATAACGTAATATAACCTAACCTACCCAACCTATCATCTCGGCGGTAATATTTGACAACATTCCTGGCGTGTCAGCCTCTACGTCTCCGTGGGAACTTTATATACATCAATAACAATATATAAGCTTGCCTAACCCAATCTAACATCTCGGCGGTAATATTTGACCCCATTTTCCTGGCTTGTTGGCCTCTACGTCTCCGTGGGACATTTATATACATCAATAAAGTAATATAACCTAACCTAACCCAACCTATCATCTCAGCGGTAATATTTGGCAACATTCCCGGCTTGTTGGCCTCTACGTCTCCGTGGGACCTTTATATACATTAATAACGTAATATAACGCAACCTAACCCACCTAACCTCTCGGGGTACCATTTAACCACATTCCTTGGTTGTCGGGCCCTACTTCTCGGTGGGAACACTGTATACGTCTATGACATAATACAACCTAACCTAAACCAACCTACCATCTCGGCGGTAATATTGGACAACATTCCTGACGAGTTGGCCTCTACGTCTCCGTGGGAACTTCATATACACCAATAACGTAATATAACCTAACCTAACCCAACCTAACATCTCGGCGGTAATATTTGACAACATTCCTGGCGAGTTGGCCTCTACGTCTCCGTGGGACCTTTATATACATCAATAACGTAATATAACCTAACCTAACCCAACCTATCATGTCGGCGGTAATATTTGACAACATTCCTGGCGAGTTGGCCTCTACGTCTCCGTGGGACCTTTATATACATTAATAACGTAATATAACGTAACCTAACCTACCTAACCTCTCGGGGTACCATTTAACCACATTCCTTGATTGTCGGGCCCTACTTCTCATTGGGAACACTGTATACGTCTATGACGTTATACAACCTAACCTAAACCAACCTACCATCTCGGCGGTAATATTTGACCACATTCCTGGCGAGTTGGCCTCTACGTCTCCGTTGGACCTTCATATACATCAATAACGTAATATAACCTAACCTAACCCAACCTAACATCTCGGCGGTAATATTTGACAGTATTCCTGGCGAGTTGGCCTCTAGGTCTCCGTTTGACCTTCATATACATCAATAACGTAAAATAACCTAACCTAACCCAACCTATCATCTCGGCGGTAATATTTGACAACATTCCTGGCGAGTTAGCCTCTACGTCTCCGTGGGAACTTTATATACATCAATAACAATATATAAGCTTGCCTAACCCAATCTAACATCTCGGCGGTAATATTTGACCACATTTCTGGCTTGTTGGCCTCTACGTCTCCGTGGGACCTTTATATACTTCAATAACGTAATATAACCTAACCTAACCCAACCTATCATCTCAGCGGTAATATTTGGCAACATACCCGGCTTGTTGGTCTCTACGTCTCCGTGGGACCTTTATATACATTAATAACGTAATATAACGCAACCTAACCCATCTAACCTCCCGGGGTACCATTTAACCACATTCCTTGATTGTCGGGCCCTACTTCTCGGTGGGAACGCTGTATACGTCTATGACATAATACAACCTAACCTAACCCAACCTATCATCTCGGCGGTAATATTTGACAACATTCCTGGCGAGTTGGCATCTACGTCTCCGTGGGAACTTTATATACATCAATAACAATATATAAGCTAGCCTAACCCAATATAACATCTCGGCGGTAATATTTGACCACAATTCTGGCTTGTTGGCCTCTACGTCTCCGTGGGACCTTTATATACTTCAATAACGTAATATAACCTAACCTAACCCAACCTAACATCTCGGCGGTAATATTTGACAACATTCCTGGCGAGTTAGCCTCTACGTCTCCGTGGGACCTTTATATATATCAATAACGTAATATAACCTAACCTAACCCAACCTATCATTTCGGCGGTAAAATTTGACAACATTTCTGGCGAGTTCGCCTCTACGTCTCCGTGGGACCTTTATATACATGAATAACGTAATATAACGTAACCTAACCCAACCTAACCTCTCGGGGTACCATTTAACCACATTCCTTGATTGTCGGGCCCTACTTCTCGGTGGGAAGACTGTATACGTCTATGACGTAATACAACCTAACCTAAGCCAACCTAACTTCTCGGCGGTAATATTTGACATCATTCCTGGCGAGTTGGCCTCTACGTCTCCGTGGGACATTTATATACATCAATAACGTAATATAACCTAACCTAAGCCAACCTATCATTTCGGCGGTAATATTTAACCACATTCCTGGCTTGTTGGCCTCTACTTCTCCGTGGGACCTTTATATATATATCAATAACGTAATATAACCTAACCTAACCCAACCTATCATTTCGGCGGTAAAATTTGACAACATTTCTGGCGAGTTCGCCTCTACGTCTCCGTGGGACCTTTATATACATTAATAACGTAATATAACGTAACCTAACCTACCTAACCTCTCGGGGTACCATTTAACCACATTCCTTGATTGTCGGGCCCTACTTCTCGGTGGGAACACTATACACGTCTATGACGTTATACAACCTAACCTAAACCAACCTACCATCTCGGCGGTAATATTTGACAACATTCCTGACGAGTTGGCCTCTACGTCTCCGTGGGAACTTCATATACATCAATAACGTAATATAACCTAACCTAACCCAACCTAACATCTCGGCGGTAATATTTGACAACATTCCTGGCGAGGTGGCCTCTACGTCTCCGTGGGACCTTTATATACATCAATAACGTAATATAACCTAGCCTAACCCAACCTAACATCTCGGCGGTAATATTTGACAGCATTCCTGGCGAGTTGGCCTGTAGGTCTCCGTTTGACCTTCATATACAACAATAACGTAATGTAACCTAACCTAACCCAATCTAACATCTCGGCGGTAATATTTGACAGCATTCCTGGCGAGTTGGCCCCTAGGTCTCCGTTTGACCTTCATATACATCAATAACGTAATATAACCTAACCTAACCCAACCTATCATCTCGGCGGTAATATTTGACAACATTCCTGGCGTGTCAGCCTCTACGTCTCCGTGGGAACTTTATATACATCAATAACAATATATAAGCTTGCCTAACCCAATCTAACATCTCGGCGGTAATATTTGACCCCATTTTCCTGGCTTGTTGGCCTCTACGTCTCCGTGGGACATTTATATACATCAATAAAGTAATATAACCTAACCTAACCCAACCTATCATCTCAGCGGTAATATTTGGCAACATTCCCGGCTTGTTGGCCTCTACGTCTCCGTGGGACCTTTATATACATTAATAACGTAATATAACGCAACCTAACCCACCTAACCTCTCGGGGTACCATTTAACCACATTCCTTGATTGTCGGGCCCTACTTCTCGGTGGGAACACTGTATACGTCTATGACATAATACAACCTAACCTAAACCAACCTACCATCTCGGCGGTAATATTGGACAACATTCCTGACGAGTTGGCCTCTACGTCTCCGTGGGAACTTCATATACACCAATAACGTAATATAACCTAACCTAACCCAACCTAACATCTCGGCGGTAATATTTGACAACATTCCTGGCGAGTTAGCCTCTACGTCTCCGTGGGACCTTTATACATATCAATAACGTAATATAACCTAACCTAACCCAACCTATCATTTCGGCGGTAAAATTTGACAACATTTCTGGCGAGTTCGCCTCTACGTCTCCGTGGGACCTTTATATACATGAATAACGTAATATAACGTAACCTAACCCAACCTAACCTCTCTGGGTACCATTTAACCACATTCCTTGATTGTCGGGCCCTACTTCTCGGTGGGAACACTGTATACGTCTATGACGTAATACAACCTAACCTAAACCAACCTACCATCTCGGCGGTAATATTTGACAACATTCCTGACGAGTTGGCCTCTACGTCTCCGTGGGAAATTCATATACATTAATAACGTAATATAACGTAACCTAACCAACCTAACCTCACGGGGTACCATTTAACCACATTCCTTGATTGTCGGGCCCTACTTCTCGTTGGGAACACTGTATATGTCTGTGACGTTATACAACCTAACCTAAACCAACCTACCATCTCGGCGGTAATATTTGACAACATTCCTGACGAGTTGGCCTCTACGTCTCCGTGGGAACTTCATATACATCAATAACGTAATATAACCTAACCTAACCCAACCTAACATCTCGGCGGTAATATTTGACAACATTCCTGGCGAGTTGGCCTCTACGTCTCCGTGGGACCTTTATATACATCAATAACGTAATATAACCTAGCCTAACCCAACCTATCATCTCGGCGGTAATATTTGACAACATTCCTGGCGAGTTGGCCTCTACGTCTCCGTGGGACCTTTATATACATCCATAACATGTTATAAGCTAACCTAACCCAATCTAACATCTCGGCGGTAATATTTGACCACATTCCTGGCTTGTTGGCCTCTACGTCTCCGTGGGACATTTATATACATCAATGAAGTAATATAACCTAACCTAACCCAACCTATCATTTCGGCGGTAATATTTGACAATATTCCTGGCGAGTTGGACTCTACGTCTCCGTGGGACCTTTATATACATCAATAACGTAATATAACCTAACCTAACCCAACCTATCATCTCGGCGGTAATATTTGACCACATTCCTGGCGAGTTGGCCTCTACGTCTCCGTTGGACCTTCATATACATCAATAACGTAATATAACCTAACCTAACCCAACCTAACATCTCGGCGGTAATATTTGACAGCATTCCTGGCGAGTTGGCCTCTAGGTCTCCGTTTGACCTTCATATACAACAATAACGTAATGTAACCTAACCTAACCCAACCTATCATCTCGGCGGTAATATTTGACAACATTCCTGGCGAGTTGGCATCTACGTCTCCGTGGGAACTTTATATACATCAATAACAATATATAAGCTAGCCTAACCCAATATAACATCTCGGCGGTAATATTTGACCACAATTCTGGCTTGTTGGCCTCTACGTCTCCGTGGGACCTTTATATACTTCAATAACGTAATATAACCTAACCTAACCCAACCTACCATCTCGGGGGTAATATTGGACAACATTACTGACGAGTTGGCCTCTACGTCTCCGTGGGAACTTCATATACACCAATAACGTAATATAACCTAATCTAACCCAACCTAACATCTCGGCGGTAATATTTGACAACATTCCTGGCGAGTTAGCCTCTACGTCTCCGTGGGACCTTTATACATATCAATAACGTAATATAACCTAACCTAACCCAACCTATCATTTCGGCGGTAAAATTTGACAACATTTCTGGCGAGTTCGCCTCTACGTCTCCGTGGGACCTTTATATACATGAATAACGTAATATAACGTAACCAAACCCAACCTAACCTCTCTGGGTACCATTTAACCACATTCCTTGATTGTCGGGCCCTACTTCTCGGTGGGAACACTGTATACGTCTATGACGTAATACAACCTAACCTAAACCAACCTACCATCTCGGCGGTAATATTTGACAACATTCCTGACGAGTTGGCCTCTACGTCTCCGTGGGAAATTCATATACATTAATAACGTAATATAACGTAACCTAACCAACCTAACCTCACGGGGTACCATTTAACCACATTCCTTGATTGTCGGGCCCTACTTCTCGGTGGGAACACTGTATATGTCTGTGACGTAATACAACCTAACCTAAACCAACCTACCATCTCGGCGGTAATATTTGACAACATTCCTGACGAGTTGGCCTCTACGTCTCCGTGGGAAATTCATATACATTAATAACGTAATATAACGTAACCTAACCAACCTAACCTCACGGGGTACCATTTAACCACATTCCTTGATTGTCGGGCCCTACTTCTCGTTGGGAACACTGTATATGTCTGTGACGTTATACAACCTAACCTAAACCAACCTACCATCTCGGCGGTAATATTTGACAACATTCCTGACGAGTTGGCCTCTACGTCTCCGTGGGAACTTCATATACATCAATAACGTAATATAACCTAACCTAACCCAACCTAACATCTCGGCGGTAATATTTGACAACATTCCTGGCGAGTTGGCCTCTACGTCTCCGTGGGACCTTTATATACATCAATAACGTAATATAACCTAGCCTAACCCAACCTATCATCTCGGCGGTAATATTTGACAACATTCCTGGCGAGTTGGCCTCTACGTCTCCGTGGGACCTTTATATACATCCATAACATGTTATAAGCTAACCTAACCCAATCTAACATCTCGGCGGTAATATTTGACCACATTCCTGGCTTGTTGGCCTCTACGTCTCCGTGGGACATTTATATACATCAATGAAGTAATATAACCTAACCTAACCCAACCTATCATTTCGGCGGTAATATTTGACAATATTCCTGGCGAGTTGGACTCTACGTCTCCGTGGGACCTTTATATACATCAATAACGTAATATAACCTAACCTAACCCAACCTATCATCTCGGCGGTAATATTTGACCACATTCCTGGCGAGTTGGCCTCTACGTCTCCGTTGGACCTTCATATACATCAATAACGTAATATAACCTAACCTAACCCAACCTAACATCTCGGCGGTAATATTTGACAGCATTCCTGGCGAGTTGGCCTCTAGGTCTCCGTTTGACCTTCATATACAACAATAACGTAATGTAACCTAACCTAACCCAACCTATCATTTCGGCGGTAATATTTGACAATATTCCTGGCGAGTTGGACTCTACGTCTCCGTGGGAACTTCATATACATCAATAACGTAATATAACCTAACCTAACCCAACCTAACATCTCGGCGGTAATATTTGACAACATTCCTGGCGAGTTGGCCTCTACGTCTCCGTGGGACCTTTATATACATCAATAACGTAATATAACCTAGCCTAACCCAACCTATCATCTCGGCGGTAATATTTGACAACATTCCTGGCGAGTTGGCCTCTACGTCTCCGTGGGACCTTTATATACATCCATAACATGTTATAAGCTAACCTAACCCAATCTAACATCTCGGCGGTAATATTTGACCACATTCCTGGCTTGTTGGCCTCTACGTCTCCGTGGGACATTTATATACATCAATGAAGTAATATAACCTAACCTAACCCAACCTATCATTTCGGCGGTAATATTTGACAATATTCCTGGCGAGTTGGACTCTACGTCTCCGTGGGACCTTTATATACATCAATAACGTAATATAACCTAACCTAACCCAACCTATCATCTCGGCGGTAATATTTGACCACATTCCTGGCGAGTTGGCCTCTACGTCTCCGTTGGACCTTCATATACATCAATAACGTAATATAACCTAACCTAACCCAACCTAACATCTCGGCGGTAATATTTGACAGCATTCCTGGCGAGTTGGCCTCTAGGTCTCCGTTTGACCTTCATATACAACAATAACGTAATGTAACCTAACCTAACCCAACCTATCATCTCGGCGGTAATATTTGACAACATTCCTGGCGAGTTGGCATCTACGTCTCCGTGGGAACTTTATATACATCAATAACAATATATAAGCTAGCCTAACCCAATATAACATCTCGGCGGTAATATTTGACCACAATTCTGGCTTGTTGGCCTCTACGTCTCCGTGGGACCTTTATATACTTCAATAACGTAATATAACCTAACCTAACCCAACCTATCATCTCGGCGGTAATATTTGACATCATTCCTGGCGAGTTGGCCTCTACGTCACCGTGGGACCTTTATATACATCAATAACGTAATATAACCTAACCTAACCCAACCTATCATCTCGGCGGTAATATTTGACCACATTCCCGGCTTGTTGGCCTCTACGTCTCCGTGGGACCTTTATATACATTAATAACGTAATATAACGCAACCTAACCCACCTAACCTCTCGGGGTACCATTTAACCACATTCCTTGATTGTCGGGCCCTACTTCTCGGTGGGAACACTGTATACGTCTAGGACATAATACAACCTAACCTAAAGCAACCTACCATCTCGGGGGTAATATTGGACAACATTACTGACGAGTTGGCCTCTACGTCTCCGTGGGAACTTCATATACACCAATAACGTAATATAACCTAACCTAACCCAACCTAACATCTCGGCGGTAATATTTGACAACATTCCTGGCGAGTTAGCCTCTACGTCTCCGTGGGACCTTTATATATATCAATAACGTAATATAACCTAACCTAACCCAACCTATCATTTCGGCGGTAAAATTTGACAACATTTCTGGCGAGTTCGCCTCTACGTCTCCGTGGGACCTTTATATACATGAATAACGTAATATAACGTAACCAAACCCAACCTAACCTCTCTGGGTACCATTTAACCACATTCCTTGATTGTCGGGCCCTACTTCTCGGTGGGAACACTGTATACGTCTATGACGTAATACAATCTAACCTAAACCAACCTACCATCTCGGCGGTAATATTTGACAACATTCCTGACGAGTTGGCCTCTACGTCTCCGTGGGAAATTCATATACATTAATAACGTAATATAACGTAACCTAACCAACCTAACCTCACGGGGTACCATTTAACCACATTCCTTGATTGTCGGGCCCTACTTCTCGGTGGGAACACTGTATATGTCTGTGACGTAATACAACCTAACCTAAACCAACCTACCATCTCGGCGGTAATATTTGACAACATTCCTGACGAGTTGGCCTCTACGTCTCCGTGGGAAATTCATATACATTAATAACGTAATATAACGTAACCTAACCAACCTAACCTCACGGGGTACCATTTAACCACATTCCTTGATTGTCGGGCCCTACTTCTCGTTGGGAACACTGTATATGTCTGTGACGTTATACAACCTAACCTAAACCAACCTACCATCTCGGCGGTAATATTTGACAACATTCCTGACGAGTTGGCCTCTACGTCTCCGTGGGAACTTCATATACATCAATAACGTAATATAACCTAACCTAACCCAACCTAACATCTCGGCGGTAATATTTGACAACATTCCTGGCGAGTTGGCCTCTACGTCTCCGTGGGACCTTTATATACATCAATAACGTAATATAACCTAGCCTAACCCAACCTATCATCTCGGCGGTAATATTTGACAACATTCCTGGCGAGTTGGCCTCTACGTCTCCGTGGGACCTTTATATACATCCATAACATGTTATAAGCTAACCTAACCCAATCTAACATCTCGGCGGTAATATTTGACCACATTCCTGGCTTGTTGGCCTCTACGTCTCCGTGGGACATTTATATACATCAATGAAGTAATATAACCTAACCTAACCCAACCTATCATTTCGGCGGTAATATTTGACAATATTCCTGGCGAGTTGGACTCTACGTCTCCGTGGGACCTTTATATACATCAATAACGTAATATAACCTAACCTAACCCAACCTATCATCTCGGCGGTAATATTTGACCACATTCCTGGCGAGTTGGCCTCTACGTCTCCGTTGGACCTTCATATACATCAATAACGTAATATAACCTAACCTAACCCAACCTAACATCTCGGCGGTAATATTTGACAGCATTCCTGGCGAGTTGGCCTCTAGGTCTCCGTTTGACCTTCATATACAACAGTAACGTAATGTAACCTAACCTAACCCAACCTATCATCTCGGCGGTAATATTTGACAACATTCCTGGCGAGTTGGCATCTACGTCTCCGTGGGAACTTTATATACATCAATAACAATATATAAGCTAGCCTAACCCAATATAACATCTCGGCGGTAATATTTGACCACAATTCTGGCTTGTTGGCCTCTACGTCTCCGTGGGACCTTTATATACTTCAATAACGTAATATAACCTAACCTAACCCAACCTATCATCTCGGCGGTAATATTTGACATCATTCCTGGCGAGTTGGCCTCTACGTCACCGTGGGACCTTTATATACATCAATAACGTAATATAACCTAACCTAACCCAACCTATCATCTCGGCGGTAATATTTGACCACATTCCCGGCTTGTTGGCCTCTACGTCTCCGTGGGACCTTTATATACATTAATAACGTAATATAACGCAACCTAACCCACCTAACCTCTCGGGGTACCATTTAACCACATTCCTTGATTGTCGGGCCCTACTTCTCGGTGGGAACACTGTATACGTCTATGACATAATACAACCTAACCTAAAGCAACCTACCATCTCGGGGGTAATATTGGACAACATTACTGACGAGTTGGCCTCTACGTCTCCGTGGGAACTTCATATACACCAATAACGTAATATAACCTAATCTAACCCAACCTAACATCTCGGCGGTAATATTTGACAACATTCCTGGCGAGTTAGCCTCTACGTCTCCGTGGGACCTTTATACATATCAATAACGTAATATAACCTAACCTAACCCAACCTATCATTTCGGCGGTAAAATTTGACAACATTTCTGGCGAGTTCGCCTCTACGTCTCCGTGGGACCTTTATATACATGAATAACGTAATATAACGTAACCTAACCCAACCTAACCTCTCTGGGTACCATTTAACCACATTCCTTGATAGTCGGGCCCTACTTCTCGGTGGGAACACTGTATACGTCTATGACGTAATACAACCTAACCTAAACCAACCTACCATCTCGGCGGTAATATTTGACAACATTCCTGACGAGTTGGCCTCTACGTCTCCGTGGGAAATTCATATACATTAATAACGTAATATAACGTAACCTAACCAACCTAACCTCACGGGGTACCATTTAACCACATTCCTTGATTGTCGGGCCCTACTTCTCGGTGGGAACACTGTATATGTCTGTGACGTAATACAACCTAACCTAAACCAACCTACCATCTCGGCGGTAATATTTGACAACATTCCTGACGAGTTGGCCTCTACGTCTCCGTGGGAAATTCATATACATTAATAACGTAATATAACGTAACCTAACCAACCTAACCTCACGGGGTACCATTTAACCACATTCCTTGATTGTCGGGCCCTACTTCTCGTTGGGAACACTGTATATGTCTGTGACGTTATACAACCTAACCTAAACCAACCTACCATCTCGGCGGTAATATTTGACAACATTCCTGACGAGTTGGCCTCTACGTCTCCGTGGGAACTTCATATACATCAATAACGTAATATAACCTAACCTAACCCAACCTAACATCTCGGCGGTAATATTTGACAACATTCCTGGCGAGTTGGCCTCTACGTCTCCGTGGGACCTTTATATACATCAATAACGTAATATAACCTAGCCTAACCCAACCTATCATCTCGGCGGTAATATTTGACAACATTCCTGGCGAGTTGGCCTCTACGTCTCCGTGGGACCTTTATATACATCCATAACATGTTATAAGCTAACCTAACCCAATCTAACATCTCGGCGGTAATATTTGACCACATTCCTGGCTTGTTGGCCTCTACGTCTCCGTGGGACATTTATATACATCAATGAAGTAATATAACCTAACCTAACCCAACCTATCATTTCGGCGGTAATATTTGACAATATTCCTGGCGAGTTGGACTCTACGTCTCCGTGGGACCTTTATATACATCAATAACGTAATATAACCTAACCTAACCCAACCTATCATCTCGGCGGTAATATTTGACCACATTCCTGGCGAGTTGGCCTCTACGTCTCCGTTGGACCTTCATATACATCAATAACGTAATATAACCTAACCTAACCCAACCTAACATCTCGGCGGTAATATTTGACAGCATTCCTGGCGAGTTGGCCTCTAGGTCTCCGTTTGACCTTCATATACAACAATAACGTAATGTAACCTAACCTAACCCAACCTATCATCTCGGCGGTAATATTTGACAACATTCCTGGCGAGTTGGCATCTACGTCTCCGTGGGAACTTTATATACATCAATAACAATATATAAGCTAGCCTAACCCAATATAACATCTCGGCGGTAATATTTGACCACAATTCTGGCTTGTTGGCCTCTACGTCTCCGTGGGACCTTTATATACTTCAATAACGTAATATAACCTAACCTAACCCAACCTATCATCTCGGCGGTAATATTTGACATCATTCCTGGCGAGTTGGCCTCTACGTCACCGTGGGACCTTTATATACATCAATAACGTAATATAACCTAACCTAACCCAACCTATCATCTCGGCGGTAATATTTGACCACATTCCCGGCTTGTTGGCCTCTACGTCTCCGTGGGACCTTTATATACATTAATAACGTAATATAACGCAACCTAACCCACCTAACCTCTCGGGGTACCATTTAACCACATTCCTTGATTGTCGGGCCCTACTTCTCGGTGGGAACACTGTATACGTCTAGGACATAATACAACCTAACCTAAAGCAACCTACCATCTCGGGGGTAATATTGGACAACATTACTGACGAGTTGGCCTCTACGTCTCCGTGGGAACTTCATATACACCAATAACGTAATATAACCTAACCTAACCCAACCTAACATCTCGGCGGTAATATTTGACAACATTCCTGGCGAGTTAGCCTCTACGTCTCCGTGGGACCTTTATATATATCAATAACGTAATATAACCTAACCTAACCCAACCTATCATTTCGGCGGTAAAATTTGACAACATTTCTGGCGAGTTCGCCTCTACGTCTCCGTGGGACCTTTATATACATGAATAACGTAATATAACGTAACCTAACCCAACCTAACCTCTCTGGGTACCATTTAACCACATTCCTTGATTGTCGGGCCCTACTTCTCGGTGGGAACACTGTATACGTCTATGACGTAATACAACCTAACCTAAACCAACCTACCATCTCGGCGGTAATATTTGACAACATTCCTGACGAGTTGGCCTCTACGTCTCCGTGGGAAATTCATATACATTAATAACGTAATATAACGTAACCTAACCAACCTAACCTCACGGGGTACCATTTAACCACATTCCTTGATTGTCGGGCCCTACTTCTCGGTGGGAACACTGTATATGTCTGTGACGTTATACAACCTAACCTAAACCTACCTACCATCTCGGCGGTAATATTTGACAACATTCCTGACGAGTTGGCCTCTACGTCTCCGTGGGAACTTCATATACATCAATAACGTAATATAACCTAACCTAACCCAACCTAACATCTCGGCGGTAATATTTGACAACATTCCTGGCGAGTTGGCCTCTACGTCTCCGTGGGACCTTTATATACATCAATAACGTAATATAACCTAACCTAACCCAACCTATCATCTCGGCGGTAATATTTGACAACATTCCTGGCGAGTTGGCCTCTACGTCTCCGTGGGACCTTCATATACATGAATAACGTAATATAACGTAACCTAACCAACCTAACCTCTCGGGGTACCATTTAACCACGTTCCTTGATTGTCGGGCCCTACTTCTCGGTGGGAACACTGTATACGTCTATGACGTTATACAACCTAACCTAAACCAACCTACCATCTCGGCGGTAATATTTGACATCATTCCTGACGAGTTGGCCTCTACGTCTCCGTGGGAAATTCATATACATTAGTAACGTAATATAACGTAACCTAACCAACCTAACCTCTCGGGGTACCACTTAACCACGTTCCTTGATTGTCGGGCCCTACTTCTCGGTGGGAACACTGTATACGTCTATGACGTTATACAACCTAACCTAAACCAACCTACCATCTCGGCGGTAATATTTGACAACATTCCTGACGAGTTGGCCTCTACGTCTCCGTGGGAACTTCATATACATGAATAACGTAATATAACCTAACCTAACCCAACCTAACATCTCGGCGGTAATATTTGACAACATTCCTGGCGAGATGGCCTCTACGTCTCCGTGGGAACTTCATATACATCAATAACGTAATATAACCTAACCTAACCCAACCTATCATCTCGGCGGTAATATTTGACAGCATTCCTGGCGAGTTGGCCGCTAGGTCTCCGTTTGACCTTCATATACATCAATAACGTAATATAACCTAACCTAACCCAACCTAACATCTCGGCGGTAATATTTGACAGCATTCCTGGCGAGTTGGCCTCTAGGTCTCCGTTTGACCTTCATATACATCAATAACGTAATATAACCTAACCTAACCCAACCTATCATCTCGGCGGTAATATTTGACAACATTCCTGGCGAGTTAGCCTCTACGTCTCCGTGGGAACTTTATATACATCAATAACAATATATAAGCTAGCCTAAGCCAATCTAACATTTCGGCGGTAATATTTGACCACATTTCTGGCTTGTTGGCCTCTACGTCTCCGTGGGACCTTTATATACTTCAATAACGTAATATAACCTAACCTAACCCGAACTATCATCTCGGCGGTAATATTTGACAACATTCCTGGCGAGTTGGCCTCTACGTCTCCGTGGGACCTTTATATACATCAATAACGTAATATAACCTAACCTAAGCCAACCTATAATCTCGGCGGTAATATTTGACAACATTCCTGGCGAGTTAGCCTCTACGTCTCCGTGGGAACTTTATATACATCAATAACGTAATATAACCTAACCTAACCCAACCTATCATCTCGGCGGTAATATTTGACAACATTCCTGGCGAGTTGGCCTCTACGTCTCCGTGGGACCTTTATATACATCAATAACACAATATAAGCTAGCCTAACCCAATCTAACATCTCGGCGGTAATATTTGACCACATTTTCCTGGCTTGTTGGCCTCTACGTCTCCGTGGGACATTTATATACATCAATAAAGTAATATAACCTAACCTAACCCAACCTATCATCTCAGCGGTAATATTTGGCAACATTCCCGGCTTGTTGGCCTCTACGTCTCCGTGGGACCTTTATATACATTAATAACGTAATATAACGCAACCTAACCCATCTAACCTCTCGGGGTACCATTTAACCACATTCCTTGATTGTCGGGCCCTACTTCTCGGTGGGAACGCTGTATACGTCTATGACATAATACAACCTAACCTAACCCAACCTATCATCTCGGCGGTAATATTTGACAACATTCCTGGCGAGTTGGCATCTACGTCTCCGTGGGAACTTTATATACATCAATAACAATATATAAGCTAGCCTAACCCAATATAACATCTCGGCGGTAATATTTGACCACAATTCTGGCTTGTTGGCCTCTACGTCTCCGTGGGACCTTTATATACTTCAATAACGTAATATAACCTAACCTAACCCAAACTATCATCTCGGCGGTAATATTTGACAACATTCCTGGCGAGTTGGCCTCTAGGTCTCCGTTTGACCTTCATATACATCAATAACGTAATATAACCTAACCTAACCCAACCTATCATCTCGGCGGTAATATTTGACATCATTCCTGGCGAGTTGGCCTCTACGTCTCCGTGGGACCTTTATATACATCAATAACACAATATAAGCTAGCCTAACCCAATCTAACATCTCGGCGGTAATATTTGACAGCATTCCTGGCGAGTTGGCCCCTAGGTCTCCGTTTGACCTTCATATACAACAATAACGTAATATAACCTAACCTAACCCATCCTATCATCTCGGCGGTAATATTTGACAACATTCCTGGCGAGTCAGCCTCTACGTCTCCGTGGGAACTTTATATACATCAATAACAATATATAAGCTTGCCTAACCCAATCTAACATCTCGGCGGTAATATTTGACAACATTCCTGGCGAGTTAGCCTCTACGTCTCCGTGGGACCTTTATACATATCAATAACGTAATATAACCTAACCTAACCCAACCTATCATTTCGGCGGTAAAATTTGACAACATTTCTGGCGAGTTCGCCTCTACGTCTCCGTGGGACCTTTATATACATGAATAACGTAATATAACGTAACCTAACCCAACCTAACCTCTCTGGGTACCATTTAACCACATTCCTTGATTGTCGGGCCCTACTTCTCGGTGGGAACACTGTATACGTCTATGACGTAATACAACCTAACCTAAACCAACCTACCATCTCGGCGGTAATATTTGACAACATTCCTGACGAGTTGGCCTCTACGTCTCCGTGGGAAATTCATATACATTAATAACGTAATATAACGTAACCTAACCAACCTAACCTCACGGGGTACCATTTAACCACATTCCTTGATTGTCGGGCCCTACTTCTCGGTGGGAACACTGTATATGTCTGTGACGTAATACAACCTAACCTAAACCAACCTACCATCTCGGCGGTAATATTTGACAACATTCCTGACGAGTTGGCCTCTACGTCTCCGTGGGAAATTCATATACATTAATAACGTAATATAACGTAACCTAACCAACCTAACCTCACGGGGTACCATTTAACCACATTCCTTGATTGTCGGGCCCTACTTCTCGTTGGGAACACTGTATATGTCTGTGACGTTATACAACCTAACCTAAACCAACCTACCATCTCGGCGGTAATATTTGACAACATTCCTGACGAGTTGGCCTCTACGTCTCCGTGGGAACTTCATATACATCAATAACGTAATATAACCTAACCTAACCCAACCTAACATCTCGGCGGTAATATTTGACAACATTCCTGGCGAGTTGGCCTCTACGTCTCCGTGGGACCTTTATATACATCAATAACGTAATATAACCTAGCCTAACCCAACCTATCATCTCGGCGGTAATATTTGACAACATTCCTGGCGAGTTGGCCTCTACGTCTCCGTGGGACCTTTATATACATCCATAACATGTTATAAGCTAACCTAACCCAATCTAACATCTCGGCGGTAATATTTGACCACATTCCTGGCTTGTTGGCCTCTACGTCTCCGTGGGACATTTATATACATCAATGAAGTAATATAACCTAACCTAACCCAACCTATCATTTCGGCGGTAATATTTGACAATATTCCTGGCGAGTTGGACTCTACGTCTCCGTGGGACCTTTATATACATCAATAACGTAATATAACCTAACCTAACCCAACCTATCATCTCGGCGGTAATATTTGACCACATTCCTGGCGAGTTGGCCTCTACGTCTCCGTTGGACCTTCATATACATCAATAACGTAATATAACCTAACCTAACCCAACCTAACATCTCGGCGGTAATATTTGACAGCATTCCTGGCGAGTTGGCCTCTAGGTCTCCGTTTGACCTTCATATACAACAATAACGTAATGTAACCTAACCTAACCCAACCTATCATCTCGGCGGTAATATTTGACAACATTCCTGGCGAGTTGGCATCTACGTCTCCGTGGGAACTTTATATACATCAATAACAATATATAAGCTAGCCTAACCCAATATAACATCTCGGCGGTAATATTTGACCACAATTCTGGCTTGTTGGCCTCTACGTCTCCGTGGGACCTTTATATACTTCAATAACGTAATATAACCTAACCTAACCCAACCTATCATCTCGGCGGTAATATTTGACATCATTCCTGGCGAGTTGGCCTCTACGTCACCGTGGGACCTTTATATACATCAATAACGTAATATAACCTAACCTAACCCAACCTATCATCTCGGCGGTAATATTTGACCACATTCCCGGCTTGTTGGCCTCTACGTCTCCGTGGGACCTTTATATACATTAATAACGTAATATAACGCAACCTAACCCACCTAACCTCTCGGGGTACCATTTAACCACATTCCTTGATTGTCGGGCCCTACTTCTCGGTGGGAACACTGTATACGTCTAGGACATAATACAACCTAACCTAAAGCAACCTACCATCTCGGGGGTAATATTGGACAACATTACTGACGAGTTGGCCTCTACGTCTCCGTGGGAACTTCATATACACCAATAACGTAATATAACCTAACCTAACCCAACCTAACATCTCGGCGGTAATATTTGACAACATTCCTGGCGAGTTAGCCTCTACGTCTCCGTGGGACCTTTATATATATCAATAACGTAATATAACCTAACCTAACCCAACCTATCATTTCGGCGGTAAAATTTGACAACATTTCTGGCGAGTTCGCCTCTACGTCTCCGTGGGACCTTTATATACATGAATAACGTAATATAACGTAACCTAACCCAACCTAACCTCTCTGGGTACCATTTAACCACATTCCTTGATTGTCGGGCCCTACTTCTCGGTGGGAACACTGTATACGTCTATGACGTAATACAACCTAACCTAAACCAACCTACCATCTCGGCGGTAATATTTGACAACATTCCTGACGAGTTGGCCTCTACGTCTCCGTGGGAAATTCATATACATTAATAACGTAATATAACGTAACCTAACCAACCTAACCTCACGGGGTACCATTTAACCACATTCCTTGATTGTCGGGCCCTACTTCTCGGTGGGAACACTGTATATGTCTGTGACGTTATACAACCTAACCTAAACCTACCTACCATCTCGGCGGTAATATTTGACAACATTCCTGACGAGTTGGCCTCTACGTCTCCGTGGGAACTTCATATACATCAATAACGTAATATAACCTAACCTAACCCAACCTAACATCTCGGCGGTAATATTTGACAACATTCCTGGCGAGTTGGCCTCTACGTCTCCGTGGGACCTTTATATACATCAATAACGTAATATAACCTAACCTAACCCAACCTATCATCTCGGCGGTAATATTTGACAACATTCCTGGCGAGTTGGCCTCTACGTCTCCGTGGGACCTTCATATACATGAATAACGTAATATAACGTAACCTAACCAACCTAACCTCTCGGGGTACCATTTAACCACGTTCCTTGATTGTCGGGCCCTACTTCTCGGTGGGAACACTGTATACGTCTATGACGTTATACAACCTAACCTAAACCAACCTACCATCTCGGCGGTAATATTTGACAACATTCCTGACGAGTTGGCCTCTACGTCTCCGTGGGAAATTCATATACATTAATAACGTAATATAACGTAACCTAACCAACCTAACCTCTCGGGGTACCACTTAACCACGTTCCTTGATTGTCGGGCCCTACTTCTCGGTGGGAACACTGTATACGTCTATGACGTTATACAACCTAACCTAAACCAACCTACCATCTCGGCGGTAATATTTGACAACATTCCTGACGAGTTGGCCTCTACGTCTCCGTGGGAACTTCATATACATGAATAACGTAATATAACCTAACCTAACCCAACCTAACATCTCGGCGGTAATATTTGACAACATTCCTGGCGAGATGGCCTCTACGTCTCCGTGGGAACTTCATATACATCAATAACGTAATATAACCTAACCTAACCCAACCTATCATCTCGGCGGTAATATTTGACAGCATTCCTGGCGAGTTGGCCGCTAGGTCTCCGTTTGACCTTCATATACATCAATAACGTAATATAACCTAACCTAACCCAACCTAACATCTCGGCGGTAATATTTGACAGCATTCCTGGCGAGTTGGCCTCTAGGTCTCCGTTTGACCTTCATATACATCAATAACGTAATATAACCTAACCTAACCCAACCTATCATCTCGGCGGTAATATTTGACAACATTCCTGGCGAGTTAGCCTCTACGTCTCCGTGGGAACTTTATATACATCAATAACAATATATAAGCTAGCCTAAGCCAATCTAACATTTCGGCGGTAATATTTGACCACATTTCTGGCTTGTTGGCCTCTACGTCTCCGTGGGACCTTTATATACTTCAATAACGTAATATAACCTAACCTAACCCGAACTATCATCTCGGCGGTAATATTTGACAACATTCCTGGCGAGTTGGCCTCTACGTCTCCGTGGGACCTTTATATACATCAATAACGTAATATAACCTAACCTAAGCCAACCTATAATCTCGGCGGTAATATTTGACAACATTCCTGGCGAGTTAGCCTCTACGTCTCCGTGGGAACTTTATATACATCAATAACGTAATATAACCTAACCTAACCCAACCTATCATCTCGGCGGTAATATTTGACAACATTCCTGGCGAGTTGGCCTCTACGTCTCCGTGGGACCTTTATATACATCAATAACACAATATAAGCTAGCCTAACCCAATCTAACATCTCGGCGGTAATATTTGACCACATTTTCCTGGCTTGTTGGCCTCTACGTCTCCGTGGGACATTTATATACATCAATAAAGTAATATAACCTAACCTAACCCAACCTATCATCTCAGCGGTAATATTTGGCAACATTCCCGGCTTGTTGGCCTCTACGTCTCCGTGGGACCTTTATATACATTAATAACGTAATATAACGCAACCTAACCCAAACTATCATCTCGGCGGTAATATTTGACAACATTCCTGGCGAGTTGGCCTCTAGGTCTCCGTTTGACCTTCATATACATCAATAACGTAATATAACCTAACCTAACCCAACCTATCATCTCGGCGGTAATATTTGACATCATTCCTGGCGAGTTGGCCTCTACGTCTCCGTGGGACCTTTATATACATCAATAACACAATATAAGCTAGCCTAACCCAATCTAACATCTCGGCGGTAATATTTGACAGCATTCCTGGCGAGTTGGCCCCTAGGTCTCCGTTTGACCTTCATATACATCAATAACGTAATATAACCTAACCTAACCCATCCTATCATCTCGGCGGTAATATTTGACAACATTCCTGGCGAGTCAGCCTCTACGTCTCCGTGGGAACTTTATATACATCAATAACAATATATAAGCTTGCCTAACCCAATCTAACATCTCGGCGGTAATATTTGACCACATTTTCCTGGCTTGTTGGCCTCTACGTCTCCGTGGGACATTTATATACATCAATAAAGTAATATAACCTAACCTAACCCAACCTAACATCTCGGCGGTAATATTTGACAACATTCCTGGCGAGTTAGCCTCTACGTCTCCGTGGGACCTTTATATATATCAATAACGTAATATAACCTAACCTAACCCAACCTATCATTTCGGCGGTAAAATTTGACAACATTTCTGGCGAGTTCGCCTCTACGTCTCCGTGGGACCTTTATATACATGAATAACGTAATATAACGTAACCTAACCCAACCTAACCTCTCTGGGTACCATTTAACCACATTCCTTGATTGTCGGGCCCTACTTCTCGGTGGGAACACTGTATACGTCTATGACGTAATACAACCTAACCTAAACCAACCTACCATCTCGGCGGTAATATTTGACAACATTCCTGACGAGTTGGCCTCTACGTCTCCGTGGGAAATTCATATACATTAATAACGTAATATAACGTAACCTAACCAACCTAACCTCACGGGGTACCATTTAACCACATTCCTTGATTGTCGGGCCCTACTTCTTGGGTGGAACACTGTATACGTCTATGACGTTATACAACCTAACCTAAACCAACCTACCATCTCGGCGGTAATATTTGACAACATTCCTGACGAGTTGGCCTCTACGTCTCCGTGGGAACTTCATATACATGAATAACGTAATATAACCTTACCTAACCCAACCTAACATCTCGGCGGTAATATTTGACAACATTCCTGGCGAGTTGGCCTCTACGTCTCCGTGGGAACTTCATATACATCAATAACGTAATATAACCTAACCTAACCCAACCTATCATCTCGGCGGTAATATTTGACAACATTCCTGGCGAGTTAGCCTCTACGTCTCCGTGGGAACTTTATATACATCAATAACAATATATAAGCTAGCCTAAGCCAATCTAACATTTCGGCGGTAATATTTGACAACATTTCTGGCTTGTTGGCCTCTACGTCTCCGTGGGACCTTTATATACTTCAATAACGTAATATAACCTAACCTAACCCGAACTATCATCTCGGCGGTAATATTTGACAACATTCCTGGCGAGTTGGCCTCTACGTCTCCGTGGGACCTTTATATACATCAATAACGTAATATAACCTAACCTAAGCCAACCTATAATCTCGGCGGTAATATTTGACAACATTCCTCGCGAGTTAGCCTCTACGTCTCCGTGGGAACTTTATATACATCAATAACAATATATAAGCTTCCCTAACCCAATCTAACATCTCGGCGGTAATATTTGACCACATTTCTGGCTTGTTGGCCTCTACGTCTCCGTGGGACCTTTATATACTTCAATAACGTAATATAACCTAACCTAACCCGAACTATCATCTCGGCGGTAATATTTGACAACATTCCTGGCGAGTTGGCCTCTACGTCTCCGTGGGACCTTTATATACATCAATAACGTAATACAACCTAACCTAAACCAACCTACCATCTCGGCGGTAATATTGGACAACATTCCTGACGAGTTGGCCTCTACGTCTCCGTGGGAACTTCATATACATCAATAACGTAATATAACCTAACCTAACCCAACCTAACATCTCGGCGGTAACATTTGACAGCATTCCTGGCGAGTTGGCCTCTAGGTCTCCGTTTGACCTTCATATACATCAATAACGTAATATAACCTAACCTAACCCAACCTATCATCTCGGCGGTAATATTTGACAACATTCCTGGCGAGTTAGCCTCTACGTCTCCGTGGGAACTTTATATACATCAATAACAATATATAAGCTAGCCTAAGCCAATCTAACATTTCGGCGGTAATATTTGACCACATTTCTGGCTTGTTGGCCTCTACGTCTGCGTGGGACCTTTATATACTTCAATAACGTAATATAACCTAACCTAACCCGAACTATCAACTCGGCGGTAATATTTGACAACATTCCTGGCGAGTTGGCCTCTACGTCTCCGTGGGACCTTTATATACATCAATAACGTAATATAACCTAACCTAAGCCAACCTATAATCTCGGCGGCAATATTTGACAACATTCCTGGCGAGTTGGCCTCTAGGTCTCCGTTTGACCTTCATATACATCAATAACGTTATATAACCTAACCTAACCCAACCTATCATCTCGGCGGTAATATTTGACAACATTCCTGGCGAGTTGGCCTCTACGTCTCCGTGGGAAATTTATATACATCAATAACAATATATAAGCTCGCCTAACCCAATCTCACATCTCGGCGATAATATTTGACCACAATTCTGGCTTGTTGGGCTCTACGTCTCCGTGGGACCTTTATATACTTCAATAACGTAATATAACCTAACCTAACCCAAACTATCACCTCGGCGGTAATATTTGACCACATTCCTGGCGAGTTGGCCTCTAGGTCTCCATTTGACCTTCATATACATCAATAACGTAATATAACTTAACCTAACCCAACCTATCATCTCGGCGGTAATATTTGACAACATTCCTGGCGAGTTAGCCTCTACGTCTCCGTGGGAACTTTATATAGATCAATAATAATATATAAGCTTGCCTAACCCAATCTAACATCTCGGCGGTGATATTTGACCACATTTCTGGCTTGTTGGCCTCTCCGTGTCCGTGGGACATTTATATACTTCAATAACGTAATATAACCTAACCTAACCCGAACTATCATCTCGGCGGTAATATTTGACAACATTCCTGGCGATTTGGCCTCTACGTCTCCGTGGGACCTTTATATACATCAATAACGTAATATAACCTAACCTAACCCAACCTATCATCTCGGCGGTAATATTTGACAACATTCCTGGCGAGTTGGCCTCTACGTCTCCGTGGGACCTTTATATACATCAATAACACAATATAAGCTAGCCTAACCCAATCTAACATCTCGGCGGTAATATTTGACCACATTTTCCTGGCTTGTTGGCTTCTACGTCTCCGTGGGACATTTATATACATCAATAAAGTAATATAACCTAACCTAACCCAACCTATCATCTCAGCGGTAATATTTGGCAACATTCCCGGCTTGTTGGCCTCTACGTCTCCGTGGGACCTTTATATACATTAATAACGTAATATAACGCAACCTAACCCATCTAACCTCTCGGGGTACCATTTAACCAAATTCCTTGATTGTCGGGCCCTACTTCTCGGTGGGAACGCTGTATACGTCTATGACATAATACAACCTAACCTAAACCAACCTACCATCTCGGCGGTAATATTGGACAACATTCCTGACGAGTTGGCCTCTACGTCTCCGTGGGAACTTCATATACATCAATAACGTAATATAACCTAACCTAACCCAACCTAACATCTCGGCGGTAGTATTTGACAATATTCCTGGCGAGTTAGCATCTACGTCTCCGTGGGAGCTTTATATATATCAATAACGTAATATAACCTAACCTAACCCAACCTATCATTTCGGCGGTAAAATTTGACAACATTTCTGGCGAGTTCGCCTCTACGTCTCCGTGGGACCTTTATATACACGAATAACGTAATATAACGTAACCTAACCAACCTAACCTCTCGGGGTACCATTTAACCACGTTCCTTGATTGTCGGGCCCTACTTCTCGGTGGGAACACTGTATACGTCTATGACGTTATACAACCTAACCTAAACCAACCTACCATCTCGGCGGTAATATTTGACAACATTCCTGACGAGTTGGCCTCTACGTCTCCGTGGGAAATTCATATACATTAATAACGTAATATAACGTAACCTAACCAACCTAACCTCTCGGGGTACCATTTAACCACGTTCCTTGATTGTCGGGCCCTACTTCTCGGTGGGAACACTGTATACGTCTATGACGTTATACAACCTAACCTAAACCAACCTACCATCTCGGCGGTAATATTTGACAACATTCCTGACGAGTTGGCCTCTACGTCTCCGTGGGAACTTCATATACATGAATAACGTAATATAACATAACCTAACCCAACCTAACATCTCGGCGGTAATATTTGACAACATTCCTGGCGAGTTGGCCTCTACCTCTCCGTGGGAACTTCATATACATCAATAACGTAATATAACCTAACCTAACCCAACCTAACATCTCGGCGGTAATATTTGACAGCATTCCTGGCGAGTTGGCCGCTAGGTCTCCGTTTGACCTTCATATACATCAATAACGTAATATAACCTAACCTAACCCAACCTAACATCTCGGCGGTAATATTTGACAGCATTCCTGGCGAGTTGGCCTCTAGGTCTCCGTTTGACCTTCATATACATCAATAACGTAATATAACCTAACCTAACCCAACCTATCATCTCGGCGGTAATATTTGACAACATTCCTGGCGAGTTAGCCTCTACGTCTCCGTGGGAACTTTATATACATCAATAACAATATATAAGCTAGCCTAAGCCAATCTAACATTTCGGCGGTAATATTTGAACACATTTCTGGCTTGTTGGCCTCTACGTCTCCGTGGGACCTTTATATACTTCAATAACGTAATATAACCTAACCTAACCCAACCTAACATCTCGGCGGTAATATTTGACAACATTCCTGGCGAGTTAGCCTCTACGTCTCCGTGGGACCTTTATATATATCAATAACGTAATATAACCTAACCTAACCCAACCTATCATTTCGGCGGTAATATTTGACAACATTCCTGGCGAGTTGGCCTCTACGTCTCCGTGGGACCTTTATATACATCAATAACGTAATATAACCTAGCCTAACCCAACCTATCATCTCGGCGGTAATATTTGACAACATTCCTGGCGAGTTGGCCTTTACGTCTCCGTGGGACCTTTATATACATCAATAACATATTATAAGTTAACCTAACCCAATCTAACATCTCGGCGGTAATATTTGACCACATTCCTGGCTTGTTGGCCTCTACGTCTCCGTGGGACATTTATATACATCAATGAAGTAATATAACCTAACCTAACCCAATCTAACATCTCGGCGGTAATATTTGACCACATTCGTGGCTTGTTGGCCTCTACGTCTCCGTGGGACATTTATATACATCAATGAAGTAATATAACCTAACCTAACCCAACCTATCATCTCGGCGGTAATATTTGACAATATTCCTGGCGAGTTGGCCTCTACGTCTCCGTGGGACCTTTATATACATCAATAACGTAATATAACCTTTTTTTTTTTTTTTTTTTAACGTGGGGAAATCCTCATGGATACCTCGGAGTTCGGGGGAACTCCGAGGTTATGCCGGACTCTTACCGGCTAAAACCCCACGGTGGCCACCAACGACGCTACTGAGGGAGAGCCGGGATCTCTTACGAACGCGACCGGCTCCCCCTCAGCGTCTGCAGCCTCCCAGAAGAAGTCTGGGAGGCTCCCATCCCGAAAGGGAGAGGTCGCATCTAAGATGCGACCCCTCCCTCTCCCAAAGGATACCCCTGCAGCGACTTCGGGGCCACGTCCGAAGTCGCTGCACGTCTCGGAGGGGTGGCGTGCAATGGTCGCGATGGGCCCCCGTCCATCACGACCGAGTCACCCCTCCGGACGGCCCCCCGCGCGGGTCACGGCCGTGGCGTACGCGGCTACGCCCCGGCCCGCGCGAGGGGCTGTCACCCCCCCGGAGACTGAGTCCCCTATGGGCGCCCGGCGATGTCCACACGGTGGACATCCCCCGGCGCCGGTGGAGGGCGGCGTCGCCTGCGTCGCCGCCGTTGACGGGAGGGATCGCTAACTTCGCGATCCCTCTCCGCCCCCTCCTTCGCCCGCATGACGGCCTCGCAGAAGGCCGCCATAGCCCGCCAGAACGTAATATAACCTAACCTAACCCAACCTATCATCTCGGCGGTAATATTTGACCACATTCCTGGCGAGTTGGCCTCTACGTCTCCGTTGGACCTTCATATACATCAATAACGTAATATAACCTAACCTAACACAACCTATCATTTCGGCGGTAAAATTTGACAACATTTCTGGCGAGTTCGCGTCTACGTCTCCGTGGGACCTTTATATACATGAATAACGTAATATAACGTAACCTAACCCAACCTAACCTCTCGGGGTACCATTTAACCACATTCCTTGATTGTCGGGCCCTACTTCTCGGTGGGAAGACTTTATACGTCTATGACGTAATACAACCTAACCTAAGCCAACCTAACTTCTCGGCGGTAATATTTGACAACATTCCTGGCGAGTTCGCCTCTACGTCTCCGTGGGACCTTCATATACATGAATAACGTAATATAACGTAACCTAACCCAACCTAACCTCTCTGGGTACCATTTAACCACATTCCTTGATTGTCGGGCCCTGCTTCTCGGTGGGAACACTGTATACGTCTATGACGTAATACAACCTAACCTAAACCAACCTACCATCTCGATGGTAATATTTGACAACATTCCTGACGAGTTGGCCTCTACGTCTCCGTGGGAAATTCATATACATTAATAACGTAATATAACGTAACCTAACCAACCTAACCTCTCGGGGTACCATTTAACCACGTTCCTTGATTGTCGGTCCCTACTTCTCGGTGGGAACACTGTATACGTCTATGACGTTATACAACCTAACCTAAACCAACCTACCATCTCGGCGGTAATATTTGACAACATTCCTGACGAGTTGGCCTCTACGTCTCCGTGGGAAATTCATATACATTAATAACGTAATATAACGTAACCTAACCAACCTAACCTCTCGGGGTACCATTTAACCACGTTCCTTGATTGTCGGGCCCTACTTCTCGGTGGGAACACTGTATACGTCTATGACGTTATACAACCTAACCTAAACCAACATACCATCTCGGCGGTAATATTTGACAACATTCCTGACGAGTTGGCCTCTACGTCTCCGTGGGAACTTCATATACATGAATAACGTAATATAACCTAACCTAACCCAACCTAACATCTCGGCGGTAATATTTGACAACATTCCTGGCGAGTTGGCCTCTACGTCTCCGTGGGAACTTCATATACATCAATAACGTAATATAACCTAACCTAACCCAACCTATCATCTCGGCGGTAATATTTGACAGCATTCCTGGCGAGTTGGCCGCTAGGTCTCCGTTTGACCTTCATATACATCAATAACGTAATATAACCTAACCTAACCCAACCTAACATCTCGGCGGTAATATTTGACAGCATTCCTGGCGAGTTGGCCTCTAGGTCTCCGTTTGACCTTCATATACATCAATAACGTAATATAACCTAACCTAACCCAACCTATCATCTCGGCGGTAATATTTGACAACATTCCTGGCGAGTTAGCCTCTACGTCTCCGTGGGAACTTTATATACATCAATAACAATATATGAGCTAGCCTAAGCCAATCTAACATTTCGGCAGTAATATTTGACCACATTTCTGGCTTGTTGGCCTCTACGTCTCCGTGGGACCTTTATATACTTCAATAACGTAATATAACCTAACCTAACCCGAACTATCATCTCGGCGGTAATATTTGACAACATTCCTGGCGAGTTGGCCTCTACGTCTCCGTGGGACCTTTATATACATCAATAACGTAATATAACCTAACCTAAGCCAACCTATAATCTCGGCGGTAATATTTGACAACATTCCTGGCGAGTTAGCCTCTACGTCTCCGTGGGAACTTTATATACATCAATAACAATATATAAGCTTGCCTAACCCAATCTAACATCTCGGCGGTAATATTTGACCACATTTCTGGCTTGTTGGCCTCTACGTCTCCGTGGGACCTTTATATACTTCAATAACGTAATATAACCTAACCTAACCCGAACTATCATCTCGGCGGTAATATTTGACAACATTCCTGGCGAGTTGGCCTCTACGTCTCCGTGGGACCTTTATATACATCAATAACGTAATATAACCTAACCTAACCCAACCTATCATCTCGGCGGTAATATTTGACAACATTCCTGGCGAGTTGGCCTCTACGTCTCCGTGGGACCTTTATATACATCAATAACACAATATAAGCTAGCCTAACCCAATCTAACATCTCGGCGGTAATATTTGACCACATTTTCCTGGCTTGTTGGCCTCTACGTCTCCGTGGGACATTTATATACATCAATAAAGTAATATAACCTAACCTAACCCAACCTATCATCTCAGCGGTAATATTTGGCAACATTCCCGGCTTGTTGGCCTCTACGTCTCCGTGGGACCTTTATATACATTAATAACGTAATATAACGCAACCTAACCCATCTAACCACTCGGGGTACCATTTAACCACATTCCTTGATTGTCGGGCCCTACTTCTCGGTGGGAACGCTGTATACGTCTATGACATAATACAACCTAACCTAACCCAACCTATCATCTCGGCGGTAATATTTGACATCATTCCTGGCGAGTTGGCCTCTACATCTCCGTGGGACCTTTATATACATCAATAACACAATATAAGCTAGCCTAACCCAATCTAACATCTCGGCGGTAATATTTGACAGCATTCCTGGCGAGTTGGCCCCTAGGTCTCCGTTTGACCTTCATATACATCAATAACGTAATATAACCTAACCTAACCCATCCTATCATCTCGGCGGTAATATTTGACAACATTCCTGGCGAGTCAGCCTCTACGTCTCCGTGGGAACTTTATATACATGAATAACGTAATATAACGTAACCTAACCCAACCTAACCTCTCTGGGTACCATTTAACCACATTCCTTGATTGTCGGGCCCTACTTCTCGGTGGGAACACTGTATACGTCTATGACGTAATACAACCTAACCTAAACCAACCTACCATCTGGGCGGTAATATTTGACAACATTCCTGACGAGTTGGCCTCTACGTCTCCGTGGGAAATTCATATACATTAATAACGTAATATAACGTAACCTAACCAACCTAACCTCACGGGGTACCATTTAACCACATTCCTTGATTGTCGGGCCCTACTTCTTGGGTGGAACACTGTATACGTCTATGACGTTATACAACCTAACCTAAACCAACCTACCATCTCGGCGGTAATATTTGACAACATTCCTGACGAGTAGGCCTCTACGTCTCCGTGGGAATTTCATATACATGAATAACGTAATATAACCTAACCTAACCCAACCTAACATCTCGGCGGTAATATTTGACAACATTCCTGGCGAGTTGGCCTCTACGTCTCCGTGGGAACTTCATATACATCAATAACGTAATATAACCTAACCTAACCCAACCTATCATCTCGGCGGTAATATTTGACAGCATTCCTGGCGAGTTGGCCGCTAGGTCTCCGTTTGACCTTCATATACATCAATAACGTAATATAACCTAACCTAACCCAACCTAACATCTCGGCGGTAATATTTGACAGCATTCCTGGCGAGTTGGCCTCTAGGTCTCCGTTTGACCTTCATATACATCAATAACGTAATATAACCTAACCTAACCCAACCTATCATCTCGGCGGTAATATTTGACAACATTCCTGGCGAGTTAGCCTCTACGTCTCCGTGGGAACATTATATACATCAATAACAATATATGAGCTAGCCTAAGCCAATCTAACATTTCGGCGGTAATATTTGACCACATTTCTGGCTTGTTGGCCTCTACGTCTCCGTGGGACCTTTATATACTTCAATAACGTAATATAACCTAACCTAACCCGAACTATCATCTCGGCGGTAATATTTGACAACATTCCTGGCGAGTTGGCCTCTACGTCTCCGTGGGACCTTTATATACATCAATAACGTAATATAACCTAACCTAAGCCAACCTATCATCTCGGCGGTAATATTTGACAACATTCCTGGCGAGTTGGCCTCTACGTCTCCGTGGGACCTTTATATACATCAATAACACAATATAAGCTAGCCTAACCCAATCTAACATCTCGGCGGTAATATTTGACCACATTTTCCTGGCTTGTTGGCCTCTACGTCTCCGTGGGACATTTATATACATCAATAAAGTAATATAACCTAACCTAACCCAACCTATCATCTCAGCGGTAATATTTGGCAACATTCCCGGCTTGTTGGCCTCTACGTCTCCGTGGGACCTTTATATACATTAATAACGTAATATAACGCAACCTAACCCATCTAACCACTCGGGGTACCATTTAACCACATTCCTTGATTGTCGGGCCCTACTTCTCGGTGGGAACGCTGTATACGTCTATGACATAATACAACCTAACCTAACCCAACCTATCATCTCGGCGGTAATATTTGACAACATTCCTGGCGAGTTGGCATCTACGTCTCCGTGGGAACTTTATATACATCAATAACAATATATAAGCTAGCCTAACCCAATATAACATCTCGGCGGTAATATTTGACCACAATTCTGGCTTGTTGGCCTCTACGTCTCCGTGGGACCTTTATATACTTCAATAACGTAATATAACCTAACCTAACCCAAACTATCATCTCGGCAGTAATATTTGACAACATTCCTGGCGAGTTGGCCTCTAGGTCTCCGTTTGACCTTCATATACATCAATAACGTAATATAACCTAACCTAACCCAACCTAACATCTCGGCGGTAATATTTGACATCATTCCTGGCGAGTTGGCATCTACGTCTCCGTGGGACCTTTATATACATCAATAACACAATATAAGCTAGCCTAACCCAATCTAACATCTCGGCGGTAATATTTGACAGCATTCCTGGCGAGTTGGCCCCTAGGTCTCCGTTTGACCTTCATATACATCAATAACGTAATATAACCTAACCTAACCCATCCTATCATCTCGGCGGTAATATTTGACAACATTCCTGGCGAGTCAGCCTCTACGTCTCCGTGGGAACTTTATATACATCAATAACAATATATAAGCTTGCCTAACCCAATCTAACATCTCGGCGGTAATATTTGACCACATTTTCCTGGCTTGTTGGCCTCTACGTCTCCGTGGGACATTTATATACATCAATAAAGTAATATAACCTAACCTAACCCAACCTAACATCTCGGCGGTAATATTTGACAACATTCCTGGCGAGTTAGCCTCTACGTCTCCGTGGGACCTTTATATATATCAATAACGTAATATAACCTAACCTAACCCAACCTATCATTTCGGCGGTAAAATTTGACAACATTTCTGGCGAGTTCGCCTCTACGTCTCCGTGGGACCTTTATATACATGAATAACGTAATATAACGTAACCTAACCCAACCTAACCTCTCTGGGTACCATTTAACCACATTCCTTGATTTTCGGGCCCTACTTCTCGGTTGGAACACTGTATACGTCTATGACGTAATACAACCTAACCTAAACCAACCTACCATCTCGGCGGTAATATTTGACAACATTCCTGACGAGTTGGCCTCTACGTCTCCGTGGGAAATTCATATACATTAATAACGTAATATAACGTAACCTAACCAACCTAACCTCACGGGGTACCATTTAACCACATTCCTTGATTGTCGGGCCCTACTTCTTGGGTGGAACACTGTATACGTCTATGACGTTATACAACCTAACCTAAACCAACCTACCATCTCGGCGGTAATATTTGACAACATTCCTGACGAGTTGGCCTCTACGTCTCCGTGGTAACTTCATATACATCAATAACGTAATATAACCTAACCTAACCCAACCTAACATCTCGGCGGTAATATTTGACAACATTCCTGGCGAGTTGGCCTCTACGTCTCCGTGGGACCTTTATATACATCAATAACGTAATATAACCTAGCCTAACCCAACCTATCATCTCGGCGGTAATATTTGACAACATTCCTGGCGAGTTGGCCTCTACGTCTCCGTGGGACCTTTATATACATCAATAACATATTATAAGCTAACCTAACCCAATCTAACATCTCGGCGGTAATATTTGACCACATTCGTGGCTTGTTGGCCTCTACGTCTCCGTGGGACATTTATATACATCAATGAAGTAATATAACCTAACCTAACCCAACCTATCATCTCGGCGGTAATATTTGACAATATTCCTGGCGAGTTGGCCTCTACGTCTCGGTCGGACCTTTATATACATCAATAACGTAATATAACCTAACCTAACCCAACCTATCATCTCGGCGGTAATATTTGACCACATTCCTGGCGAGTTGGCCTCTACGTCTCCGTTGGACATTCATATACATCAATAACGTAATATAACCTAACCTAACCCAACCTAACATCTCGGCGGTAATATTTGACAGCATTCCTCGCGAGTTGGCCTCTAGGTCTCCGTTTGACCTTCATATTCATCAATAACGTAATATAACCTAACCTAACCCAACCTATCATCTCGGCGGTAATATTTGACAACATTCCTGGCGAGTTAGCCTCTACGTCTCCGTGGGAACTTTATATACATCAATAACAATATATGAGCTAGCCTAAGCCAATCTAACATTTCGGCAGTAATATTTGACCACATTTCTGGCTTGTTGGCCTCTACGTCTCCGTGGGACCTTTATATACTTCAATAACGTAATATAACCTAACCTAACCCGAACTATCATCTCGGCGGTAATATTTGACAACATTCCTGGCGAGTTGGCCTCTACGTCTCCGTGGGACCTTTATATACATCAATAACGTAATATAACCTAACCTAAGCCAACCTATAATCTCGGCGGTAATATTTGACAACATTCCTGGCGAGTTAGCCTCTACGTCTCCGTGGGAACTTTATATACATCAATAACAATATATAAGCTTGCCTAACCCAATCTAACATCTCGGCGGTAATATTTGACCACATTTCTGGCTTGTTGGCCTCTACGTCTCCGTGGGACCTTTATATACTTCAATAACGTAATATAACCTAACCTAACCCGAACTATCATCTCGGCGGTAATATTTGACAACATTCCTGGCGAGTTGGCCTCTACGTCTCCGTGGGACCTTTATATACATCAATAACGTAATATAACCTAACCTAACCCAACCTATCATCTCGGCGGTAATATTTGACAACATTCCTGGCGAGTTGGCCTCTACGTCTCCGTGGGACCTTTATATACATCAATAACACAATATAAGCTAGCCTAACCCAATCTAACATCTCGGCGGTAATATTTGACCACATTTTCCTGGCTTGTTGGCCTCTACGTCTCCGTGGGACATTTATATACATCAATAAAGTAATATAACCTAACCTAACCCAACCTATCATCTCAGCGGTAATATTTGGCAACATTCCCGGCTTGTTGGCCTCTACGTCTCCGTGGGACCTTTATATACATTAATAACGTAATATAACGCAACCTAACCCATCTAACCACTCGGGGTACCATTTAACCACATTCCTTGATTGTCGGGCCCTACTTCTCGGTGGGAACGCTGTATACGTCTATGACATAATACAACCTAACCTAACCCAACCTATCATCTCGGCGGTAATATTTGACATCATTCCTGGCGAGTTGGCCTCTACATCTCCGTGGGACCTTTATATACATCAATAACACAATATAAGCTAGCCTAACCCAATCTAACATCTCGGCGGTAATATTTGACAGCATTCCTGGCGAGTTGGCCCCTAGGTCTCCGTTTGACCTTCATATACATCAATAACGTAATATAACCTAACCTAACCCATCCTATCATCTCGGCGGTAATATTTGACAACATTCCTGGCGAGTCAGCCTCTACGTCTCCGTGGGAACTTTATATACATGAATAACGTAATATAACGTAACCTAACCCAACCTAACCTCTCTGGGTACCATTTAACCACATTCCTTGATTGTCGGGCCCTACTTCTCGGTGGGAACACTGTATACGTCTATGACGTAATACAACCTAACCTAAACCAACCTACCATCTGGGCGGTAATATTTGACAACATTCCTGACGAGTTGGCCTCTACGTCTCCGTGGGAAATTCATATACATTAATAACGTAATATAACGTAACCTAACCAACCTAACCTCACGGGGTACCATTTAACCACATTCCTTGATTGTCGGGCCCTACTTCTTGGGTGGAACACTGTATACGTCTATGACGTTATACAACCTAACCTAAACCAACCTACCATCTCGGCGGTAATATTTGACAACATTCCTGACGAGTAGGCCTCTACGTCTCCGTGGGAACTTCATATACATGAATAACGTAATATAACCTAACCTAACCCAACCTAACATCTCGGCGGTAATATTTGACAACATTCCTGGCGAGTTGGCCTCTACGTCTCCGTGGGAACTTCATATACATCAATAACGTAATATAACCTAACCTAACCCAACCTATCATCTCGGCGGTAATATTTGACAGCATTCCTGGCGAGTTGGCCGCTAGGTCTCCGTTTGACCTTCATATACATCAATAACGTAATATAACCTAACCTAACCCAACCTAACATCTCGGCGGTAATATTTGACAGCATTCCTGGCGAGTTGGCCTCTAGGTCTCCGTTTGACCTTCATATACATCAATAACGTAATATAACCTAACCTAACCCAACCTATCATCTCGGCGGTAATATTTGACAACATTCCTGGCGAGTTAGCCTCTACGTCTCCGTGGGAACTTTATATACATCAATAACAATATATGAGCTAGCCTAAGCCAATCTAACATTTCGGCGGTAATATTTGACAACATTTCTGGCTTGTTGGCCTCTACGTCTCCGTGGGACCTTTATATACTTCAATAACGTAATATAACCTAACCTAACCCGAACTATCATCTCGGCGGTAATATTTGACAACATTCCTGGCGAGTTGGCCTCTACGTCTCCGTGGGACCTTTATATACATCAATAACGTAATATAACCTAACCTAAGCCAACCTATAATCTCGGCGGTAATATTTGACAACATTCCTGGCGAGTTAGCCTCTACGTCTCCGTGGGAACTTTATATACATCAATAACAATATATAAGCTTGCCTAACCCAATCTAACATCTCGGCGGTAATATTTGACCACATTTCTGGCTTGTTGGCCTCTACGTCTCCGTGGGACCTTTATATACTTCAATAACGTAATATAACCTAACCTAACCCGAACTATCATCTCGGCGGTAATATTTGACAACATTCCTGGCGAGTTGGCCTCTACGTCTCCGTGGGACCTTTATATACATCAATAACGTAATATAACCTAACCTAACCCAACCTATCATCTCGGCGGTAATATTTGACAACATTCCTGGCGAGTTGGCCTCTACGTCTCCGTGGGACCTTTATATACATCAATAACACAATATAAGCTAGCCTAACCCAATCTAACATCTCGGCGGTAATATTTGACCACATTTTCCTGGCTTGTTGGCCTCTACGTCTCCGTGGGACATTTATATACATCAATAAAGTAATATAACCTAACCTAACCCAACCTATCATCTCAGCGGTAATATTTGGCAACATTCCCGGCTTGTTGGCCTCTACGTCTCCGTGGGACCTTTATATACATTAATAACGTAATATAACGCAACCTAACCCATCTAACCACTCGGGGTACCATTTAACCACATTCCTTGATTGTCGGGCCCTACTTCTCGGTGGGAACGCTGTATACGTCTATGACATAATACAACCTAACCTAACCCAACCTATCATCTCGGCGGTAATATTTGACAACATTCCTGGCGAGTTGGCATCTACGTCTCCGTGGGAACTTTATATACATCAATAACAATATATAAGCTAGCCTAACCCAATATAACATCTCGGCGGTAATATTTGACCACAATTCTGGCTTGTTGGCCTCTACGTCTCCGTGGGACATTTATATACTTCAATAACGTAATATAACCTAACCTAACCCAAACTATCATCTCGGCAGTAATATTTGACAACATTCCTGGCGAGTTGGCCTCTAGGTCTCCGTTTGACCTTCATATACATCAATAACGTAATATAACCTAACCTAACCCAACCTATCATCTCGGCGGTAATATTTGACATCATTCCTGGCGAGTTGGCATCTACGTCTCCGTGGGACCTTTATATACATCAATAACACAATATAAGCTAGCCTAACCCAATCTAACATCTCGGCGGTAATATTTGACAGCATTCCTGGCGAGTTGGCCCCTAGGTCTCCGTTTGACCTTCATATACATCAATAACGTAATATAACCTAACCTAACCCATCCTATCATCTCGGCGGTAATATTTGACAACATTCCTGGCGAGTCAGCCTCTACGTCTCCGTGGGAACTTTATATACATCAATAACAATATATAAGCTTGCCTAACCCAATCTAACATCTCGGCGGTAATATTTGACCACATTTTCCTGGCTTGTTGGCCTCTACGTCTCCGTGGGACATTTATATACATCAATAAAGTAATATAACCTAACCTAACCCAACCTAACATCTCGGCGGTAATATTTGACAACATTCCTGGCGAGTTAGCCTCTACGTCTCCGTGGGACCTTTATATATATCAATAACGTAATATAACCTAACCTAACCCAACCTATCATTTCGGCGGTAAAATTTGACAACATTTCTGGCGAGTTCGCCTCTACGTCTCCGTGGGACCTTTATATACATGAATAACGTAATATAACGTAACCTAACCCAACCTAACCTCTCTGGGTACCATTTAACCACATTCCTTGATTTTCGGGCCCTACTTCTCGGTTGGAACACTGTATACGTCTATGACGTAATACAACCTAACCTAAACCAACCTACCATCTCGGCGGTAATATTTGACAACATTCCTGACGAGTTGGCCTCTACGTCTCCGTGGGAAATTCATATACATTAATAACGTAATATAACGTAACCTAACCAACCTAACCTCACGGGGTACCATTTAACCACATTCCTTGATTGTCGGGCCCTACTTCTTGGGTGGAACACTGTATACGTCTATGACGTTATACAACCTAACCTAAACCAACCTACCATCTCGGCGGTAATATTTGACAACATTCCTGACGAGTTGGCCTCTACGTCTCCGTGGTAACTTCATATACATCAATAACGTAATATAACCTAACCTAACCCAACCTAACATCTCGGCGGTAATATTTGACAACATTCCTGGCGAGTTGGCCTCTACGTCTCCGTGGGACCTTTATATACATCAATAACGTAATATAACCTAGCCTAACCCAACCTATCATCTCGGCGGTAATATTTGACAACATTCCTGGCGAGTTGGCCTCTACGTCTCCGTGGGACCTTTATATACATCAATAACATATTATAAGCTAACCTAACCCAATCTAACATCTCGGCGGTAATATTTGACCACATTCGTGGCTTGTTGGCCTCTACGTCTCCGTGGGACATTTATATACATCAATGAAGTAATATAACCTAACCTAACCCAACCTATCATCTCGGCGGTAATATTTGACAATATTCCTGGCGAGTTGGCCTCTACGTCTCGGTGGGACCTTTATATACATCAATAACGTAATATAACCTAACCTAACCCAACCTATCATCTCGGCGGTAATATTTGACCACATTCCTGGCGAGTTGGCCTCTACGTCTCCGTTGGACATTCATATACATCAATAACGTAATATAACCTAACCTAACCCAACCTAACATCTCGGCGGTAATATTTGACAGCATTCCTCGCGAGTTGGCCTCTAGGTCTCCGTTTGACCTTCATATTCATCAATAACGTAATATAACCTAACCTAACCCAACCTATCATCTCGGCGGTAATATTTGACAACATTCCTGGCGAGTTAGCCTCTACGTCTCCGTGGGAACTTTATATACATCAATAACAATATATGAGCTAGCCTAAGCCAATATAACATTTCGGCAGTAATATTTGACCACATTTCTGGCTTGTTGGCCTCTACGTCTCCGTGGGACCTTTATATACTTCAATAACGTAATATAACCTAACCTAACCCGAACTATCATCTCGGCGGTAATATTTGACAACATTCCTGGCGAGTTGGCCTCTACGTCTCCGTGGGACCTTTATATACATCAATAACGTAATATAACCTAACCTAAGCCAACCTATAATCTCGGCGGTAATATTTGACAACATTCCTGGCGAGTTAGCCTCTACGTCTCCGTGGGAACTTTATATACATCAATAACAATATATAAGCTTGCCTAACCCAATCTAACATCTCGGCGGTAATATTTGACCACATTTCTGGCTTGTTGGCCTCTACGTCTCCGTGGGACCTTTATATACTTCAATAACGTAATATAACCTAACCTAACCCGAACTATCATCTCGGCGGTAATATTTGACAACATTCCTGGCGAGTTGGCCTCTACGTCTCCGTGGGACCTTTATATACATCAATAACGTAATATAACCTAACCTAACCCAACCTATCATCTCGGCGGTAATATTTGACAACATTCCTGGCGAGTTGGCCTCTACGTCTCCGTGGGACCTTTATATACATCAATAACACAATATAAGCTAGCCTAACCCAATCTAACATCTCGGCGGTAATATTTGACCACATTTTCCTGGCTTGTTGGCCTCTACGTCTCCGTGGGACATTTATATACATCAATAAAGTAATATAACCTAACCTAACCCAACCTATCATCTCAGCGGTAATATTTGGCAACATTCCCGGCTTGTTGGCCTCTACGTCTCCGTGGGACCTTTATATACATTAATAACGTAATATAACGCAACCTAACCCATCTAACCACTCGGGGTACCATTTAACCACATTCCTTGATTGTCGGGCCCTACTTCTCGGTGGGAACGCTGTATACGTCTATGACATAATACAACCTAACCTAACCCAACCTATCATCTCGGCGGTAATATTTGACATCATTCCTGGCGAGTTGGCCTCTACATCTCCGTGGGACCTTTATATACATCAATAACACAATATAAGCTAGCCTAACCCAATCTAACATCTCGGCGGTAATATTTGACAGCATTCCTGGCGAGTTGGCCCCTAGGTCTCCGTTTGACCTTCATATACATCAATAACGTAATATAACCTAACCTAACCCATCCTATCATCTCGGCGGTAATATTTGACAACATTCCTGGCGAGTCAGCCTCTACGTCTCCGTGGGAACTTTATATACATGAATAACGTAATATAACGTAACCTAACCCAACCTAACCTCTCTGGGTACCATTTAACCACATTCCTTGATTGTCGGGCCCTACTTCTCGGTGGGAACACTGTATACGTCTATGACGTAATACAACCTAACCTAAACCAACCTACCATCTGGGCGGTAATATTTGACAACATTCCTGACGAGTTGGCCTCTACGTCTCCGTGGGAAATTCATATACATTAATAACGTAATATAACGTAACCTAACCAACCTAACCTCACGGGGTACCATTTAACCACATTCCTTGATTGTCGGGCCCTACTTCTTGGGTGGAACACTGTATACGTCTATGACGTTATACAACCTAACCTAAACCAACCTACCATCTCGGCGGTAATATTTGACAACATTCCTGACGAGTAGGCCTCTACGTCTCCGTGGGAACTTCATATACATGAATAACGTAATATAACCTAACCTAACCCAACCTAACATCTCGGCGGTAATATTTGACAACATTCCTGGCGAGTTGGCCTCTACGTCTCCGTGGGAACTTCATATACATCAATAACGTAATATAACCTAACCTAACCCAACCTATCATCTCGGCGGTAATATTTGACAGCATTCCTGGCGAGTTGGCCGCTAGGTCTCCGTTTGACCTTCATATACATCAATAACGTAATATAACCTAACCTAACCCAACCTAACATCTCGGCGGTAATATTTGACAGCATTCCTGGCGAGTTGGCCTCTAGGTCTCCGTTTGACCTTCATATACATCAATAACGTAATATAACCTAACCTAACCCAACCTATCATCTCGGCGGTAATATTTGACAACATTCCTGGCGAGTTAGCCTCTACGTCTCCGTGGGAACTTTATATACATCAATAACAATATATGAGCTAGCCTAAGCCAATCTAACATTTCGGCGGTAATATTTGACAACATTTCTGGCTTGTTGGCCTCTACGTCTCCGTGGGACCTTTATATACTTCAATAACGTTATATAACCTAACCTAACCCGAACTATCATCTCGGCGGTAATATTTGACAACATTCCTGGCGAGTTGGCCTCTACGTCTCCGTGGGACCTTTATATACATCAATAACGTAATATAACCTAACCTAAGCCAACCTATAATCTCGGCGGTAATATTTGACAACATTCCTGGCGAGTTAGCCTCTACGTCTCCGTGGGAACTTTATATACATCAATAACAATATATAAGCTTGCCTAACCCAATCTAACATCTCGGCGGTAATATTTGACCACATTTCTGGCTTGTTGGCCTCTACGTCTCCGTGGGACCTTTATATACTTCAATAACGTAATATAACCTAACCTAACCCGAACTATCATCTCGGCGGTAATATTTGACAACATTCCTGGCGAGTTGGCCTCTACGTCTCCGTGGGACCTTTATATACATCAATAACGTAATATAACCTAACCTAACCCAACCTATCATCTCGGCGGTAATATTTGACAACATTCCTGGCGAGTTGGCCTCTACGTCTCCGTGGGACCTTTATATACATCAATAACACAATATAAGCTAGCCTAACCCAATCTAACATCTCGGCGGTAATATTTGACCACATTTTCCTGGCTTGTTGGCCTCTACGTCTCCGTGGGACATTTGTATACATCAATAAAGTAATATAACCTAACCTAACCCAACCTATCATCTCAGCGGTAATATTTGGCAACATTCCCGGCTTGTTGGCCTCTACGTCTCCGTGGGACCTTTATATACATTAATAACGTAATATAACGCAACCTAACCCATCTAACCACTCGGGGTACCATTTAACCACATTCCTTGATTGTCGGGCCCTACTTCTCGGTGGGAACGCTGTATACGTCTATGACATAATACAACCTAACCTAACCCAACCTATCATCTCGGCGGTAATATTTGACAACATTCCTGGCGAGTTGGCATCTACGTCTCCGTGGGAACTTTATATACATCAATAACAATATATAAGCTAGCCTAACCCAATATAACATCTCGGCGGTAATATTTGACCACAATTCTGGCTTGTTGGCCTCTACGTCTCCGTGGGACATTTATATACTTCAATAACGTAATATAACCTAACCTAACCCAAACTATCATCTCGGCAGTAATATTTGACAACATTCCTGGCGAGTTGGCCTCTAGGTCTCCGTTTGACCTTCATATACATCAATAACGTAATATAACCTAACCTAACCCAACCTATCATCTCGGCGGTAATATTTGACATCATTCCTGGCGAGTTGGCATCTACGTCTCCGTGGGACCTTTATATACATCAATAACACAATATAAGCTAGCCTAACCCAATCTAACATCTCGGCGGTAATATTTGACAGCATTCCTGGCGAGTTGGCCCCTAGGTCTCCGTTTGACCTTCATATACATCAATAACGTAATATAACCTAACCTAACCCATCCTATCATCTCGGCGGTAATATTTGACAACATTCCTGGCGAGTCAGCCTCTACGTCTCCGTGGGAACTTTATATACATCAATAACAATATATAAGCTTGCCTAACCCAATCTAACATCTCGGCGGTAATATTTGACCACATTTTCCTGGCTTGTTGGCCTCTACGTCTCCGTGGGACATTTATATACATCAATAAAGTAATATAACCTAACCTAACCCAACCTAACATCTCGGCGGTAATATTTGACAACATTCCTGGCGAGTTAGCCTCTACGTCTCCGTGGGACCTTTATATATATCAATAACGTAATATAACCTAACCTAACCCAACCTATCATTTCGGCGGTAAAATTTGACAACATTTCTGGCGAGTTCGCCTCTACGTCTCCGTGGGACCTTTATATACATGAATAACGTAATATAACGTAACCTAACCCAACCTAACCTCTCTGGGTACCATTTAACCACATTCCTTGATTTTCGGGCCCTACTTCTCGGTTGGAACACTGTATACGTCTATGACGTAATACAACCTAACCTAAACCAACCTACCATCTCGGCGGTAATATTTGACAACATTCCTGACGAGTTGGCCTCTACGTCTCCGTGGGAAATTCATATACATTAATAACGTAATATAACGTAACCTAACCAACCTAACCTCACGGGGTACCATTTAACCACATTCCTTGATTGTCGGGCCCTACTTCTTGGGTGGAACACTGTATACGTCTATGACGTTATACAACCTAACCTAAACCAACCTACCATCTCGGCGGTAATATTTGACAACATTCCTGACGAGTTGGCCTCTACGTCTCCGTGGTAACTTCATATACATCAATAACGTAATATAACCTAACCTAACCCAACCTAACATCTCGGCGGTAATATTTGACAACATTCCTGGCGAGTTGGCCTCTACGTCTCCGTGGGACCTTTATATACATCAATAACGTAATATAACCTAGCCTAACCCAACCTATCATCTCGGCGGTAATATTTGACAACATTCCTGGCGAGTTGGCCTCTACGTCTCCGTGGGACCTTTATATACATCAATAACATATTATAAGCTAACCTAACCCAATCTAACATCTCGGCGGTAATATTTGACCACATTCGTGGCTTGTTGGCCTCTACGTCTCCGTGGGACATTTATATACATCAATGAAGTAATATAACCTAACCTAACCCAACCTATCATCTCGGCGGTAATATTTGACAATATTCCTGGCGAGTTGGCCTCTACGTCTCGGTGGGACCTTTATATACATCAATAACGTAATATAACCTAACCTAACCCAACCTATCATCTCGGCGGTAATATTTGACCACATTCCTGGCGAGTTGGCCTCTACGTCTCCGTTGGACATTCATATACATCAATAACGTAATATAACCTAACCTAACCCAACCTAACATCTCGGCGGTAATATTTGACAGCATTCCTCGCGAGTTGGCCTCTAGGTCTCCGTTTGACCTTCATATTCATCAATAACGTAATATAACCTAACCTAACCCAACCTATCATCTCGGCGGTAATATTTGACAACATTCCTGGCGAGTTAGCCTCTACGTCTCCGTGGGAACTTTATATACATCAATAACAATATATGAGCTAGCCTAAGCCAATATAACATTTCGGCAGTAATATTTGACCACATTTCTGGCTTGTTGGCCTCTACGTCTCCGTGGGACCTTTATATACTTCAATAACGTAATATAACCTAACCTAACCCGAACTATCATCTCGGCGGTAATATTTGACAACATTCCTGGCGAGTTGGCCTCTACGTCTCCGTGGGACCTTTATATACATCAATAACGTAATATAACCTAACCTAAGCCAACCTATAATCTCGGCGGTAATATTTGACAACATTCCTGGCGAGTTAGCCTCTACGTCTCCGTGGGAACTTTATATACATCAATAACAATATATAAGCTTGCCTAACCCAATCTAACATCTCGGCGGTAATATTTGACCACATTTCTGGCTTGTTGGCCTCTACGTCTCCGTGGGACCTTTATATACTTCAATAACGTAATATAACCTAACCTAACCCGAACTATCATCTCGGCGGTAATATTTGACAACATTCCTGGCGAGTTGGCCTCTACGTCTCCGTGGGACCTTTATATACATCAATAACGTAATATAACCTAACCTAACCCAACCTATCATCTCGGCGGTAATATTTGACAACATTCCTGGCGAGTTGGCCTCTACGTCTCCGTGGGACCTTTATATACATCAATAACACAATATAAGCTAGCCTAACCCAATCTAACATCTCGGCGGTAATATTTGACCACATTTTCCTGGCTTGTTGGCCTCTACGTCTCCGTGGGACATTTATATACATCAATAAAGTAATATAACCTAACCTAACCCAACCTATCATCTCAGCGGTAATATTTGGCAACATTCCCGGCTTGTTGGCCTCTACGTCTCCGTGGGACCTTTATATACATTAATAACGTAATATAACGCAACCTAACCCATCTAACCACTCGGGGTACCATTTAACCACATTCCTTGATTGTCGGGCCCTACTTCTCGGTGGGAACGCTGTATACGTCTATGACATAATACAACCTAACCTAACCCAACCTATCATCTCGGCGGTAATATTTGACATCATTCCTGGCGAGTTGGCCTCTACATCTCCGTGGGACCTTTATATACATCAATAACACAATATAAGCTAGCCTAACCCAATCTAACATCTCGGCGGTATTATTTGACAGCATTCCTGGCGAGTTGGCCCCTAGGTCTCCGTTTGACCTTCATATACATCAATAACGTAATATAACCTAACCTAACCCATCCTATCATCTCGGCGGTAATATTTGACAACATTCCTGGCGAGTCAGCCTCTACGTCTCCGTGGGAACTTTATATACATGAATAACGTAATATAACGTAACCTAACCCAACCTAACCTCTCTGGGTACCATTTAACCACATTCCTTGATTGTCGGGCCCTACTTCTCGGTGGGAACACTGTATACGTCTATGACGTAATACAACCTAACCTAAACCAACCTACCATCTGGGCGGTAATATTTGACAACATTCCTGACGAGTTGGCCTCTACGTCTCCGTGGGAAATTCATATACATTAATAACGTAATATAACGTAACCTAACCAACCTAACCTCACGGGGTACCATTTAACCACATTCCTTGATTGTCGGGCCCTACTTCTCGGTGGGAACGCTGTATACGTCTATGACATAATACAACCTAACCTAACCCAACCTATCATCTCGGCGGTAATATTTGACAACATTCCTGGCGAGTTGGCATCTACGTCTCCGTGGGAACTTTATATACATCAATAACAATATATAAGCTAGCCTAACCCAATATAACATCTCGGCGGTAATATTTGACCACAATTCTGGCTTGTTGGCCTCTACGTCTCCGTGGGACCTTTATATACTTCAATAACGTAATATAACCTAACCTAACCCAAACTATCATCTCGGCAGTAATATTTGACAACATTCCTGGCGAGTTGGCCTCTAGGTCTCCGTTTGACCTTCATATACATCAATAACGTAATATAACCTAACCTAACCCAACCTATCATCTCGGCGGTAATATTTGACATCATTCCTGGCGAGTTGGCATCTACGTCTCCGTGGGACCTTTATATACATCAAAAACACAATATAAGCTAGCCTAACACAATCTAACATCTCGGCGGTAATATTTGACAGCATTCCTGGCGAGTTGGCCCCTAGGTCTCCGTTTGACCTTCATATACATCAATAACGTAATATAACCTAACCTAACCCATCCTATCATCTCGGCGGTAATATTTGACAACATTCCTGGCGAGTCAGCCTCTACGTCTCCGTGGGAACTTTATATACATGAATAACGTAATATAACGTAACCTAACCCAACCTAACCTCTCTGGGTACCATTTAACCACATTCCTTGATTGTCGGGCCCTACTTCTCGGTGGGAACACTGTATACGTCTATGACGTAATACAACCTAACCTAAACCAACCTACCATCTCGGCGGTAATATTTGACAACATTCCTGACGAGTTGGCCTCTACGTCTCCGTGGGAAATTCATATACATTAATAACGTAATATAACGTAACCTAACCAACCTAACCTCACGGGGTACCATTTAACCACATTCCTTGATTGTCGGGCCCTACTTCTCGGTGGGAACGCTGTATACGTCTATGACATAATACAACCTAACCTAACCCAACCTATCATCTCGGCGGTAATATTTGACAACATTCCTGGCGAGTTGGCATCTACGTCTCCGTGGGAACTTTATATACATCAATAACAATATATAAGCTAGCCTAACCCAATATAACATCTCGGCGGTAATATTTGACCACAATTCTGGCTTGTTGGCCTCTACGTCTCCGTGGGACCTTTATATACTTCAATAACGTAATATAACCTAACCTAACCCGAACTATCATCTCGGCGGTAATATTTGACAACATTCCTGGCGATTTGGCCTCTACGTCTCCGTGGGACCTTTATATACATCAATAACGTATTATAACCTAACCTAACCCAACCTATCATTTCGGCGGTAATATTTGACAACATTCCTGGCGAGTTGGCCCCTACGTCTCCGTGGGACCTTTATATACATCAGTAACACAATATAAGCTAGCCTAACCCAATCTAACATCTCGGCGGTAATATTTGACCACATTTTCCTGGCTTGTTGGCCTCTACGTCTCCGTGGGACATTTATATACATCAATAAAGTAATATAACCTAACCTAACCCAACCTATCATCTCAGCGGTAATATTTGGCAACATTCCCGGCTTGTTGGCCTCTACGTCTCCGTGGGACCTTTATATACATTAATAACGTAATATAACGCAACCTAACCCATCTAACCTCTCGGGGTACCATTTAACCAAATTCCTTGATTGTCGGGCCCTACTTCTCGGTGGGAACGCTGTATACGTCTATGACATAATACAACCTAACCTAAACCAACCTACCATCTCGGCGGTAATATTGGACAACATTCCTGACGAGTTGGCCTCTACGTCTCCGTGGGAACTTCATATACATCAATAACGTAATATAACCTAACCTAACCCAACCTAACATCTCGGCGGTAGTATTTGACAATATTCCTGGCGAGTTAGCATCTACGTCTCCGTGGGAGCTTTATATATATCAATAACGTAATATAACCTAACCTAACCCAACCTATCATTTCGGCGGTAAAATTTGACAACATTTCTGGCGAGTTCGCCTCTACGTCTCCGTGGGACCTTTATATACACGAATAACGTAATATAACGTAACCTAACCAACCTAACCTCTCGGGGTACCATTTAACCACGTTCCTTGATTGTCGGGCCCTACTTCTCGGTGGGAACACTGTATACGTCTATGACGTTATACAACCTAACCTAAACCAACCTACCATCTCGGCGGTAATATTTGACAACATTCCTGACGAGTTGGCCTCTACGTCTCCGTGGGAAATTCATATACATTAATAACGTAATATAACGTAACCTAACCAACCTAACCTCTCGGGGTACCATTTAACCACGTTCCTTGATTGTCGGGCCCTACTTCTCGGTGGGAACACTGTATACGTCTATGACGTTATACAACCTAACCTAAACCAACCTACCATCTCGGCGGTAATATTTGACAACATTCCTGACGAGTTGGCCTCTACGTCTCCGTGGGAACTTCATATACATGAATAACGTAATATAACATAACCTAACCCAACCTAACATCTCGGCGGTAATATTTGACAACATTCCTGGCGAGTTGGCCTCTACGTCTCCGTGGGAACTTCATATACATCAATAACGTAATATAACCTAACCTAACCCAACCTAACATCTCGGCGGTAATATTTGACAGCATTCCTGGCGAGTTGGCCGCTAGGTCTCCGTTTGACCTTCATATACATCAATAACGTAATATAACCTAACCTAACCCAACCTAACATCTCGGCGGTAATATTTGACAGCATTCCTGGCGAGTTGGCCTCTAGGTCTCCGTTTGACCTTCATATACATCAATAACGTAATATAACCTAACCTAACCCAACCTATCATCTCGGCGGTAATATTTGACAACATTCCTGGCGAGTTAGCCTCTACGTCTCCGTGGGAACTTTATATACATCAATAACAATATATAAGCTAGCCTAAGCCAATCTAACATTTCGGCGGTAATATTTGACCACATTTCTGGCTTGTTGGCCTCTACGTCTCCGTGGGACCTTTATATACTTCAATAACGTAATATAACCTAACCTAACCCGAACTATCATCTCGGCGGTAATATTTGACAACATTCCTGGCGAGTTGGCCTCTACGTCTCCGTGGGACCTTTATATACATCAATAACGTAATATAACCTAACCTAAGCCAACCTATAATCTCGGCGGTAATATTTGGCAACATTCCTGGCGAGTTGGCCTCTAGGTCTCCGTTTGACCTTCATATACATCAATAACGTAATATAACCTAACCTAACCCAACCTATCATTTCGGCGGTAATATTTGACAACATTCCTGGCGAGTTGGCCTCTACGTCTCCGTGGGACCTTTATATACATCAATAACGTAATATAACCTAGCCTAACCCAACCTATCATCTCGGCGGTAATATTTGACAACATTCCTGGCGAGTTGGCCTTTACGTCTCCGTGGGACCTTTATATACATCAATAACATATTATAAGCTAACCTAACCCAATCTAACATCTCGGCGGTAATATTTGACCACATTCCTGGCTTGTTGGCCTCTACGTCTCCGTGGGACATTTATATACATCAATGAAGTAATATAACCTAACCTAACCCAATCTAACATCTCGGCGGTAATATTTGACCACATACCTGGCTTGTTGGCCTCTACGTCTCCGTGGGACATTTATATACATCAATGAAGTAATATAACCTAACCTAACCCAACCTATCATCTCGGCGGTAATATTTGACAATATTCCTGGCGAGTTGGCCTCTACGTCTCCGTGGGACCTTTATATACATCAATAACGTAATATAACCTAACCTAACCCAACCTATCATCTCGGCGGTAATATTTCACCACATTCCTGGCGAGTTGGCCTCTACGTCTCCGTTGGACCTTCATATACATCAATAACGTAATATAACCTAACCTAACCCAACCTAACATCTCGGCGGTAATATTTGACAGCATTCCTGGCGAGTTGGCCTCTAGGTCTCCGTTTGACCTTCATATACATCAATAACGTAATATAACCTAACCTAACCCAACCTATCATCTCGGGGTACCATTTAACCACATTCCTTGATTGTCGGGCCCTACTTCTCGGTGGGAACACTGTATACGTCTATGACGTAATACAACCTAACCTAAGCCAACCTACCATCTCGGCGGTAATATTTGACAACATTCCTGACGAGTTGGCCTCTACGCCTCCGTGGGAACTTCATATACATCAATAACGTAATATAACCTAACCTAACCCAACCTAACATCTCGGCGGTAATATTTGACAGCATTCCTGGCGAGTTGGCCTCTAGGTCTCCGTTTGACCTTCATATACATCAATAACGTAATATAGCCTAACCTAACCCAACCTATCATCTCGGCGGTAATATTTGACAACATTCCTGGCGAGTTAGCCTCTACGTCTCCGTGGGAACTTTATATACATCAATAACAATATATAAGCTAGCCTAAGCCAATCTAACGTCTCGGCGGTAATATTTGACCACATTTCTGGCTTGTTGGCCTCTACGTCTCCGTGGGACCTTTAGATACTTCAATAACGTAATATAACCTAACCTAACCCGAACTATCATCTCGGCGGTAATATTTGACAACATTCCTGGCGAGTTGGCCTCTACGTCTCCGTGGGACCTTTATATACATCAATAACGTAATATAACCTAACCTAAGCCAACCTATAATCTCGGCGGTAATATTTGACAACATTCCTGGCGAGTTGGCCTCTAGGTCTCCGTTTGACCTTCATATACATCAATAACGTAATATAACCTAACCTAACCCAACCTATCATCTCGGCGGTAATATTTGACAACATTCCTGGCGAGTTAGCCTCTACGTCTCCGTGGGAACTTTATATACATCAATAACAATATATAAGCTTACCTAACCCAATCTAACATCTCGGCGGTAATATTTGACCACATTTCTGGCTTTTTGGCCTCTACGTCTCCGTGGGACCTTTATATACTTCAATAACGTAATATAACCTAACCTAACCCGAACTATCATCTCGGCGGTAATATTTGACAACATCCCTGGCGAGTTGGCCTCTACGTCTCCGTGGGACCTTTATATACATCAATAACGTAATATAACCTAACCTAACCCAACCTATCATCTCGGCGGTAATATTTGACAACATTCCTGGCGAGTTGGCCTCTACGTCTCCGTGGGACCTTTATATACATCAATAACACAATATAAGCTAGCCTAACCCAATCTAACATCTCGGCGGTAATATTTGACCACATTTTCCTGGCTTGTTGGCTTCTACGTCTCCGTGGGACATTTATATACATCAATAAAGTAATATAACCTAACCTCACCCAACCTATCATCTCAGCGGTAATATTTGGCAACATTCCCGGCTTGTTGGCCTCTACGTCTCCGTGGGACCTTTATATACATTAATAACGTAATATAACGCAACCTAACCCATCTAACCTCTCGGGGTACCATTTAACCACATTCCTTGATTGTCGGGCCCTACTTCTCGGTGGGAACACTGTATACGTCTATGACATAATACATCCTAACCTAAACCAACCTACCATCTCGGCGGTAATATTTGACAACATTCCTGACGAGTTGGCCTCTACGTCTCTGTGGGAACTTCATGTACATCAATAACGTAATATAACCTAACCTAACCCAACCTAACATCTCGGCGGTAATATTTGGCAACATTCCCGGCTTGTTGGCCTCTACGTCTCCATGGGACCTTTATATACATTAATAACGTAATATAACGCAACCTAACGCATCTAACCTCTCGGGGTACCATTTAACCACATTCCTTGATTGTCGGGCCCTACTTCTCGGTGGGAACGCTGTATACGTCTATGACATAATACAACCTAACCTAAACCAACCTACCATCTCGGCGATAATATTGGACAACATTCCTGACGAGTTGGACTCTACGTCTCCGTGGGAACTTCATATACATCAATAACGTAATATAACCTAACCTAACCCAACCTAACATCTCGGCGGTAATATTTGACAACATTCCTGGCGAGTTGGCCTCTACGTCTCCGTGGGACCTTTATATACATCAATAACGTAATATAACCTAACCTAAGCCAACCTATAATCTCGGCGGTAATATTTGACAACATTCCTGGCGAGTTGGCCTCTAGGTCTCGGTTTGACCTTCATATACATCAATAACGTAATATAACCTAACCTAACCCAACCTATCATCTCGGCGGTAATATTTGACAACATTCCTGGCGAGTTGGCCTCTACGTCTCCGTGGGAACTTTATATACATCAATAACAATATATAAGCTAGCCTAACCCACCTAACATCTCGGCGGTAATATTTGACCACAATTCTGGCTTGTTGGCCTCTACGTCTCCGTGGGACCTTTATATACTTCAATAACGTAATATAACCTAACCTAACCCAAACTATCATCTCGGCGGTAATATTTGACAACATTCCAGGCGAGTTGGCCTCTAGGTCTCCGTGGGACCTTTATATACATCAATAACACAATATAAGCTAGCCTAACCCAATCTAACATCTCGGCGGTAATATTTGACCACATTTTCCTGGCTTGTCGGCCTCTACGTCTCCGTGGGACATTTATATACATCAATAAAGTAATATAACCTAACCTGACCCAACCTATCATCTCAGCGGTAATATTTGGCAACATTCCCGGCTTGTTGGCCTCTACGTCTCCGTGGGACCTTTATATACATTAATAACGTAATATAACGCAACCTAACCCACCTAACCTCTCGGGGTACCATTTAACCACATTCCTTGATTGTCGGGCCCTACTTCTCGGTGGGAACACTGTATACGTCTATGACATAATACAACCTAACCTAAACCAACCTACCATCTCGGCGGTAATATTGGACAACATTCCTGACGAGTTGGCCTCTACGTCTCCGTGGGAACTTTATATAGATCAATAATAATATATAAGCTTGCCTAACCCAATCTAACATCTCGGCGGTGATATTTGACCACATTTCTGGCTTGTTGGCCTCTACGTCTCCGTGGGACCTTTATATACTTCAATAACGTAATATAACCTAACCTAACCCGAACTATCATCTCGGCGGTAATATTTGACAACATTCCTGGCGAGTTGGCCTCTACGTCTCCGTGGGACCTTTATATACATCAATAACGTAATATAACCTAACCTAACCCAACCTATCATCTCGGCGGTAATATTTGACAACATTCCTGGCGAGTTGGCCTCTACGTCTCCGTGGGACCTTTATATACATCAATAACACAATATAAGCTAGCCTAACCCAATCTAACATCTCGGCGGTAATATTTGACCACATTTTCCTGGCTTGTTGGCTTCTACGTCTCCGTGGGACATTTATATACATCAATAAAGTAATATAACCTAACCTAACCCAACCTATCATCTCAGCGGTAATATTTGGCAACATTCCCGGCTTGTTGGCCTCTACGTCTCCGTGGGACCTTTATATACATTAATAACGTAATATAACGCAACCTAACCCATCTAACCTCTCGGGGTACCATTTCACCAAATTCCTTGATTGTCGGGCCCTACTTCTCGGTGGGAACGCTGTATACGTCTATGACATAATACAACCTAACCTAAACCAACCTACCATCTCGGCGGTAATATTGGACAACATTCCTGACGAGTTGGCCTCTACGTCTCCGTGGGAACTTCATATACATGAATAACGTAATATAACCTAACCTAACCCAATCTGACATCTCGGCGGTGATATTTGACCACATTTCTGGCTTGTTGGCCTCTACGTCTCCGTGGGACCTTTATATACTTCAATAACGTAATATAACCTAACCTAACCCGAACTATCATCTCGGCGGTAATATTTGACAACATTCCTGGCGAGTTGGCCTCTACGTCTCCGTGGGACCTTTATATACATTAATAACGTAATATAACGCAACCTAACGCATCTAACCTCTCGGGGTACCATTTAACCACATTCCTTGATTGTCGGGCCCTACTTCTCGGTGGGAACGCTGTATACGTCTATGACATAATACAACCTAACCTAAACCAACCTACCATCTCGGCGATAATATTGGACAACATTCCTGACGAGTTGGACTCTACGTCTCCGTGGGAACTTCATATACATCAATAACGTAATACAACCTAACCTAAACCAACCTACCATTTCGGCGGTAATATTGGACAACATTCCTGACGAGTTGGCCTCTACGTCTCCGTGGGAGCTTCATATACATCAATAACGTAATATAACCTAACCTAACCCAACCTAACATCTCGGCGGTAACATTTGACAGCATTCCTGGCGAGTTGGCCTCTAGGTCTCCGTTTGACCTTCATATACATCAATAACGTAATATAACCAAACCTAACCCAACCTATCATCTCGGCGGTAATATTTGACAACATTCCTGGCGAGTTAGCCACTACGTCTCCGTGGGAACTTTATATACATCAATAACAATATATAAGCTAGCCTAAGCCAATCTAACATTTCGGCGGTAATATTTGACCACATTTCTGGCTTGTTGGCCTCTACGTCTGCGTGGGACCTTTATATACTTCAATAACGTAATATAACCTAACCTAACCCGAACTATCAACTCGGCGGTAATATTTGACAACATTCCTGGCGAGTTGGCCTCTACGTCTCCGTGGGACCTTTATATACATCAATAACGTAATATAACCTAACCTAAGCCAACCTATAATCTCGGCGGTAATATTTGACAACATTCCTGGCGAGTTGGCCTCTAGGTCTCCGTTTGACCTTCATATACATCAATAACGTTATATAACCTAACCTAACCCAACCTATCATCTCGGCGGTAATATTTGACAACATTCCTGGCGAGTTGGCCTCTACGTCTCCGTGGGAAATTTATATACATCAATAACAATATATAAGCTAGCCTAACCCAATCTCACATCTCGGCGATAATATTTGACCACAATTCTGGCTTGTTGGCCTCTACGTCTCCGTGGGACCTTTATATACTTCAATAACGTAATATAACCTAACCTAACCCAAACTATCACCTCGGCGGTAATATTTGACCACATTCCTGGCGAGTTGGCCTCTAGGTCTCCGTTTGACCTTCATATACATCAATAACGTAATATAACCAAACCTAACCCAATCTAACATCTCGGCGGTGATATTTGACCACATTTCTGGCTTGTTGGCCTCTACGTCTCCGTGGGACCTTTATATACTTCAATAACGTAATATAACCTATCCTAACCCGAACTATCATCTCGGCGGTAATATTTGACAACATTCCTGGCGAGTTGGCCTCTACGTCTCCGTGGGACCTTTATATACATCAATAACGTAATATAACCTAACCTAACCCAACCTATCATCTCGGCGGTAATATTTGACAACATTCCTGGCGAGTTGGCCTCTACGTCTCCGTGGGACCTTTATATACATCAATAACACAATATAAGCTAGCCTAACCCAATCTAACATCTCGGCGGTAATATTTGACCACATTTTCCTGGCTTGTTGGCTTCTACGTCTCCGTGGGACATTTATATACATCAATAAAGTAATATAACCTAACCTAACCCAACCTATCATCTCAGCGGTAATATTTGGCAACATTCCCGGCTTGTTGGCCTCTACGTCTCCGTGGGACCTTTATATACATTAATAACGTAATATAACGCAACCTAACCCATCTAACCTCTCGGGGTACCATTTAACCAAATTCCTTGATTGTCGGGCCCTACTTCTCGGTGGGAACGCTGTATACGTCTATGACATAATACAACCTAACCTAAACCAACCTACCATCTCGGCGGTAATATTGGACAACATTCCTGACGAGTTGGCCTCTACGTCTCCGTGGGAACTTCATATACATGAATAACGTAATATAACCTAACCTAACCCAACCTAACATCTCGGCGGTAATATTTGACAACATTCCTGGCGAGTTGGCCTCTACGTCTCCGTGGGAACTTCATATACATCAATAACGTAATATAACCTAACCTAACCCAACCTAACATCTCGGTGGTAATATTTGACAGCATTCCTGGCGAGTTGGCCGCTAGGTCTCCGTTTGACCTTCATATACATCAATAACGTAATATAACCTAACCTAACCCAACCTATCATTTCGGCGGTAATATTTGACAACATTCCTGGCGAGTTGGCTTCTACGTCTCCGTGGGACCTTTATATACATCAATAACGTAATATAACCTAGCCTAACCCAACCTATCATCTCGGCGGTAATATTTGACAACATTCCTGGCGAGTTGGCCTCTACGTCTCCGTGGGACCTTTATATACATCAATAACATATTATAAGCTAGCCTAACCCAATCTCACATCTCGGCGATAATATTTGACCACAATTCTGGCTTGTTGGACTCTACGTCTCCGTGGGACCTTTATATACTTCAATAACGTAATATAACCTAACCTAACCCAAACTATCACCTCGGCGGTAATATTTGACCACATTCCTGGCGAGTTGGCCTCTAGGTCTCCATTTGACCTTCATATACATCAATAACGTAATATAACCTAACCTAACCCAACCTATCATCTCGGCAGTAATATTTGACAACATTCCTGGCGAGTTAGCCTCTACGTCTCCGTGGGAACTTTATATAGATCAATAATAATATATAAGCTTGCCTAACCCAATCTAACATCTCGGCGGTGATATTTGACCACATTTCTGGCTTGTTGGCCTCTACGTCTCCGTGGGACCTTTATATACTTCAATAACGTAATATAACCTAACCTAACCCGAACTATCATCTCGGCGGTAATATTTGACAACATTCCTGGCGAGTTGGCCTCTACGTCTCCGTGGGACCTTTATATACATCAATAACGTAATATAACCTAACCTAACCCAACCTATCATCTCGGCGGTAATATTTGACAACATTCCTGGCGAGTTGGCCTCTACGTCTCCGTGGGACCTTTATATACATCAATAACACAATATAAGCTAGCCTAACCCAATCTAACATCTCGGCGGTAATATTTGACCACATTTTCCTGGCTTGTTGGCTTCTACGTCTCCGTGGGACATTTATATACATCAATAAAGTAATATAACCTAACCTAACCCAACCTATCATCTCAGCGGTAATATTTGGCAACATTCCCGGCTTGTTGGCCTCTACGTCTCCGTGGGACCTTTATATACATTAATAACGTAATATAACGCAACCTAACCCATCTAACCTCTCGGGGTACCATTTAACCAAATTCCTTGATTGTCGGGCCCTACTTCTCGGTGGGAACGCTGTATACGTCTATGACATAATACAACCTAACCTAAACCGACCTACCATCTCGGCGGTAATATTGGACAACATTCCTGACGAGTTGGCCTCTACGTCTCCGTGGGAACTTCATATACATCAATAACGTAATATAACCTAACCTAGCCCAACCTAACATCTTGGCGGTAGTATTTGACAATATTCCTGGCGAGTTAGCCTCTACGTCTCCGTGGGAGCTTTATATATATCAATAACGTAATATAACCTAACCTAACCCAACCTATCATTTCGGCGGTAAAATTTGACAACATTTCTGACGACTTCGCCTCTACGTCTCCGTGGGACCTTTATATACACGAATAACGTAATATAACGTAACCTAACCAACCTAACCTCTCGGGGTACCATTTAACCACGTTCCTTGTTTGTCGGGCCCTACTTCTCGGTGGGAACACTGTATACGTCTATGACGTTATACAACCTAACCTAAACCAACCTACCATCTCGGCGGTAATATTTGACAACATTCCTGACGAGTTGGCCTCTACGTCTCCGTGGGAACTTCATATACATGAATAACGTAATATAACCTAACCTAACCCAACCTAACATCTCGGCGGTAATATTTGACAACATTCCTGGCGAGTTGGCCTCTACGTCTCCGTGGGAACTTCATATACATCAATAACGTAATATAACCTAACCTAACCCAACCTAACATCTCGGCGGTAATATTTGACAGCATTCCTGGCGAGTTGGCCGCTAGGTCTCCGTTTGACCTTCATATACATCAATAACGTAATATAACCTAACCTAACCCAACCTAACATCTCGGCGGTAATATTTGACAGCATTCCTGGCGAGTTGGCCTCTAGGTCTCCGTTTGACCTTCATATACATCAATAACGTAATATAACCTAACCTAACCCAACCTATCATCTCGGCGGTAATATTTGACAACATTCCTGGCGAGTTAGCCTCTACGTCTCCGTGGGAACTTTATATACATCAATAACAATATATAAGCTAGCCTAAGCCAATCTAACATTTCGGCGGTAATATTTGACCACATTTCTGGCTTGTTGGCCTCTACGTCTCCGTGGGACTTTTATATACTTCAATAACGTAATATAACCTAACCTAACCCGAACTATCATCTCGGCGGTAATATTTGACAACATTCCTGGCGAGTTGGCCTCTACGTCTCCGTGGGACCTTTATATACATCAATAACGTAATATAACCTAACCTAAGCCAACCTATAATCTCGGCGGTAATATTTGACAACATTCCTGGCGAGTTGGCCTCTAGGTCTCCGTTTGATCTTCATATACATCAATAACGTAATATAACCTAACCTAACCCAACCTATCATTTCGGCGGTAATATTTGACAACATTCCTGGCGAGTTGGCCTCTACGTCTCCGTGGGACCTTTATATACATCAATAACGTAATATAACCTAGCCTAACCCAACCTATCATCTCGGCGGTAATATTTGACAACATTCCTGGCGAGTTGGCCTTTACGTCTCCGTGGGACCTTTATATACATCAATAACATATTATAAGCTAACCTAACCCAATCTAACATCTCGGCGGTAATATTTGACCACATTCCTGGCTTGTTGGCCTCTACGTCTCCGTGGGACATTTATATACATCAATGAAGTAATATAACCTAACCTAACCCAATCTAACATCTCGGCGGTAATATTTGACCACATTCCTGGCTTGTTGGCCTCTACGTCTCCGTGGGACATTTATATACATCAATGAAGTAATATAACCTAACCTAACCCAACCTATCATCTGGGCGGTAATATTTGACAATATTCCTGGCGAGTTGGCCTCTACGTCTCCGTGGGACCTTTATATACATCAATAACGTAATATAACCTAACCTAACCCAACCTATAATCTCGGCGGTAATATTTGACAACATTCCTGGCGAGTTAGCCTCTACGTCTCCGTGGGACCTTTATATATATCAATAACGTAATATAACCTAACCTAACCCAACCTATCATTTCTGCGGTAAAATTTGACAACATTTCTGGCGAGTTCGCATCTACGTCTCCGTGGGACCTTTATATACATGAATAACGTAATATAACGTAACCTAAGCCAACCTAACCTCTCTGGGTACCATTTAACCACATTCCTTGATTGTCGGGCCCTACTTCTCGGTGGGAACACTGTATACGTCTATGACGTAATACAACCTAACCTAAACCAACCTACCATCTCGGCGGTAATATTTGACAACATTCCTGACGAGTTGGCCTCTACGTCTCCGTGGGAAATTCATATACATTAATAACGTAATATAACGTAACCTAACCAACCTAACCTCTCGGGGTACCATTTAACCACATTCCTTGATTGTCGGGCCCTACTTCTCGGTGGGAACACTGTATACGTCTATGACGTCATACAACCTAACCTAAACCAACCTACCATCTCGGCGGTAATATTTGACAACATTCCTGGCTTGTTGGCCTCTACGTCTCCGTGGGACATTTATATATATCAATGAAGTAATATAACCTAACCTAACCCAACCTATCATCTCGGCGGTAATATTTGACAATATTCCTGGCGAGTTGGCCTCTACGTCTCCGTGGGACCTTTATATACATCAATAACGTAATATAACCTAACCTAACCCAACCTATCATCTCGGCGGTAATATTTGACCACATTCCTGGCGAGTTGGCCTCTACGTCTCCGTTGGACCTTCATATACATCAATAACGTAATATAACCTAACCTAACCCAACCTAACATCTCGGCGGTAATATTTGACAGCATTCCTGGCTAGTTGGCCTCTAGGTCTCCGTTTGACCTTCATATACATCAATAACGTAATATAACCTAACCTAACCCAACCTATCATCTCGGCGATAATATTTGACAACATGCCTGGCGAGTTAGCCTCTACGTCTCCGTGGGAGCTTTATATATATCAATAACGTAATATAACCTAACCTAACCCAACCTATCATTTCGGCGGTAAAATTTGACAACATTTCTGGCGATTTCGCCTCTACGTCTCCTTGGGAACTTTATATACATCAATAACAATATATAAGCTTGCCTAACCCAATCTAACATCTCGGCTGTAATAATTGACCACATTTCTGGCTTGTTGGCCTCTACGTCTCCGTGGGACCTTTATATACTTCAATAACGTAATATAACCTAACCTAACCCGAACTATCATCTCGGCGGTAATATTTGACAACATTCCTCGCGATTTGGCCTCTACGTCTCCGTGGTCCCTTTATATACATCAATAACGTATTATAACCTAACCTAACCAAACCTATCATCTCTGCGGTAATATTTGACAACATTCCTGGCGAGTTGGCCTCTACGTCTCCGTGGGACCTTTATATACATCAATAACACAATATAAGCTAGCCTAACCCAATCTAACATCTCGGCGGTAATATTTGACCACATTTTCCTGGCTTGTTGGCCTCTACGTCTCCGTGGGACATTTATATACATCAATAAAGTAATATAACCTAACCTAACCCAACCTATCATCTCAGCGGTAATGTTTGGCAACATTCCCGGCTTGTTGGCCTCTACGTCTCCGTGGGACCTTTATATACATTAATAACGTAATATAACGCAACCTAACCCATCTAACCTCTCGGGGTACCATTTAACCACATTCCTTGATTGTCGGGCCCTACTTCTCGGTGGGAACGCTGTATACGTCTATGACATAATACAACCTAACCTAAACCAACCTACCATCTCGGCGGTAATATTGGACAACATTCCTGACGAGTTGGACTCTACGTATCCGTGGGAGCTTTATATATATCAATAACGTAATATAACCTAACCTAACCCAACCTATCATTTCGGCGGTAAAATTTGACAACATTTCTGGCGATTTCGCCTCTACGTCTCCGCGGGACCTTTATATACATGAATAACGTAATATAACGTAACCTAATCCAACCTAACCTCTCGGGGAACCATTTAACCACATTCCTTGATTGTCGGGCCCTACTTCTCGGTGGGAAGACTGTATACGTCTATGACGTAATACAACCTAACCTAAGCCAACCTAACTTCTCGGCGGTAATATTTGACAACATTCCTGACGAGTTGGCCTCTACGTCTCCGTGGGAAATTCATATACATTAATAACGTAATATAACGTAACCTAACCAACCTAACCTCTCGGGGTACCATTTAACCACGTTCCTTGATTGTCGGGCCCTACTTCTCGGTGGGAACACTGTATACGTCTATGACGTTATACAACCTAACCTAAACCAACCTACCATCTCGGCGGTAATATATGACAACATTCCTGACGAGTTGGCCTCTACGTCTCCGTGGTCCCTTTATATACATCAATAACGTATTATAACCTAACCTAACCCAACCTATCATCTCTGCCGTAATATTTGACAACATTCCTGGCGAGTTGGCCTCTACGTCTCCGTGGGACCTTTATATACATCAATAACACAATATAAGCTAGCCTAACCCAATCTAACATCTCGGTGGTAATATTTGACCACATTTTCCTGGCTTGTTGGCCTCTACGTCTCCGTGGGACATTTATATACATCAATAAAGTAATATAACCTAACCTAACCCAACCTATCATCTCGGCGGTAATATTTGACCACATTCCTAGCGAGTTGGCCTCTACGTCTCCGTTGGACCTTCATATACATCAATAACGTAATATAACCTAACCTAACCCAACCTAACATCTCGGCGGTAATATTTGACAGCATTCCTGGCGAGTTGGCCTCTAGGTCTCCGTTTGACCTTCATATACATTAATAACGTAATATAACCTAACCTAACCCAACCTATCATCTCGGCGGTAATATTTGACAACATTCCTGGCGATTTGGCCTCTACGTCTCCGTGGTCCCTTTATATACATCAATAACGTATTATAACCTAACCTAACCCAACCTATCATCTCTGCGGTAATATTTGACAACATTCCTGGCGAGTTGGCCTCTACGTCTCCGTGGGACCTTTATATACATCAATAACACAATATAAGCTAGCCTAACCCAATCTAACATCTCGGCGGTAATATTTGACCACATTTTCCTGGCTTGTTGGCCTCTACGTCTCCGTGGGACATTTATATACATCAATAAAGTAATATAACCTAACCTAACCCAACCTATCATCTCGGCGGTAATATTTGACCACATTCCTAGCGAGTTGGCCTCTACGTCTCCGCTGGACCTTCATATACATCAATAACGTAATATAACCTAACCTAACCCAACCTAACATCTCGGCGGTAATATTTGACAGCATTCCTGGCGAGTTGGCCTCTAGGTCTCCGTTTGACCTTCATATACATTAATAACGTAATATAACCTAACCTAACCCAACCTATCATCTCGGCGGTAATATTTGACAACATTCCTGGCGAGTTAGCCTCTACGTCTCCGTGGGAACTTTATATACATCATTAACAATATATAAGCTTGCCTAACCCAATCTAACATCTCGGCTGTAATAATTGACCACATTTCTGGCTTGTTGGCCTCTACGTCTCCGTGGGACCTTTATATACTTCAATAACGTAATATAACCTAACCTAACCCGAACTATCATCTCGGCGGTAATATTTGACAACATTCCTGGCGATTTGGCCTCTACGTCTCCGTGGTCCCTTTATATACATCAATAACGTATTATAACCTAACCTAATCCAACCTATCATCTCGGCGGTAATATTTGACCACATTTTCCTGGCTTGTTGGCTTCTACGTCTCCGTGGGACATTTATATACATCAATAAAGTAATATAACCTAACCTAACCCAACCTATCATCTCAGCGGTAATATTTGGCAACATTCCTGGCGAGTTAGCCTCTACGTCTCCGTGGGACCTTTATATATATCAATAACGTAATATAACCTAACCTAACCCAACCTATCATTTCTGCGGTAAAATTTGACAACATTTCTGGCGAGTTCGCATCTACGTCTCCGTGGGACCTTTATATACATGAATAACGTAATATAACGTAACCTAACCCAACCTAACCTCTCTGGGTACCATTTAACCACATTCCTTGATTGTCGGGCCCTACTTCTCGGTGGGAACACTGTATACGTCTATGACGTAATACAACCTAACCTAAACCAACCTACCATCTCGGCGGTAATATTGGACAACATTCCTGACGAGTTGGACTCTACGTCTCCGTGGGAACTTCATATACATCAGTAACGTAATATAACCTAACCTAACCCAACCTAACATCTCGGCGGTAATATTTGACAACATTCCTGGCGAGTTGGCCTCTAGGTCTCCGTTTGACCTTCATATACATCAATAACGTAATATAACCTAACCTAACCCAACCTATCATCTCGGCGGTAATATTTGACAACATTCCTGGCGAGTTGGCCTCTACGTCTCCGTGGGAACTTTATATACATCAATAACAATATATAAGCTAGCCTAACCCACCTAACATCTCGGCGGTAATATTTGACCACAATTCTGGCTTGTTGGCCTATACGTCTCCGTGGGACATTTATATATATCAATGAAGTAATATAACCTAACCTAACCCAACCTATTATCTCGGCGGTAATATTTGACAATATTCCTGGCGAGTTGGCCTCTACGTCTCCGTGGGACCTTTATATACATCAATAACGTAATATAACCTAACCTAACCCAACCTATCATCTCGGCGGTAATATTTGACCACATTCCTGGCGAGTTGGCCTCTACGTCTCCGTTGGACCTTCATATACATCAATAACGTAATATAACCTAACCTAACCCAACCTAACATCTCGGCGGTAATATTTGACAGCATTCCTGGCGAGTTGGCCTCTAGGTCTCCGTTTGACCTTCATATACATCAATAACGTAATATAACCTAACCTAACCCAACCTAACATCTCGGCCGTAATATTTGACAACATGCCTGGCGAGTTAGCCTCTACGTCTCCGTGGGAACTTTATATACATCAATAACAATATATAAGCTTGCCTAACCCAATCTAACATCTCGGCTGTAATAATTGACCACATTTCTGGCTTGTTGGCCTCTACGTCTCCGTGGGACCTTTATATACTTCAATAACGTAATATAACCTAACCTAACCCGAACTATCATCTCGGCGGTAATATTTGACAACATTCCTGGCGATTTGGCCTCTACGTCTCCGTGGTCCCTTTATATACATCAATAACGTATTATAACCTAACCTAACCCAACCTATCATCTCTACGGTAATATTTGACAACATTCCTGGCGAGTTGGCCTCTACGTCTCCGTGGGACCTTTATATACATCAATAACACAATATAAGCTAGCCTAACCCAATCTAACATCTCGGCGGTAATATTTGACCACATTTTCCTGGCTTGTTGGCTTCTACGTCTCCGTGGGACACTTATATACATCAATAAAGTAATATAACCTAACCTAACCCAACCTATCATCTCAGCGGTAATATTTGGCAACATTCCCGGCTTGTTGGCCTCTACGTCTCCGTGGGACCTTTATATACATTAATAACGTAATATAACGCAACCTAACCCATCTAACCTCTCGGGGTACCATTTAACCACATTCCTTGATTGTCGGGCCCTACTTCTCGGTGGGAAGACTGTATACGTCTATGACATAATACAACCTAACCTAAACCAACCTACCATCTCGGCGGTAATATTGGACAACATTCCTGACGAGTTGGCCTCTACGTCTCCGTGGGAACTTCATATACATCAATAACGTAATATAACCTAACCTAACCCAACCTAACATCTCGGCGGTAATATTTGACAACATTCCTGGCGAGTTAGCCTCTACGTCTCCGTGGGAGCTTTATATATATCAATAACGTAATATAACCTAACCTAACACAACCTATCATTTCGGCGGTAATATTTGACAACATTCCTGGCGAGTTCGCCTCTACGTCTCCGTGGGACCTTTATATACATGAATAACGTAATATAACGTAACCTAACCCAACCTAACCTCTCTGGGTACCATTTAACCACATTCCTTGATTGTCGGGCCCTGCTTCTCGGTGGGAACACTGTATACGTCTATGACGTAATACAACCTAACCTAAACCAACCTACCATCTCGGCGGTAATATTTGACAATATTCCTGACGAGTTGGCCTCTACGTCTCCGTGGGAAATTCATATACATTAATAACGTAATATAACGTAACCTAACCAACCTAACCTCTCGAGGTACCATTTAACCACGTTCCTTGATTGTCGGGCCCTACTTCTCGGTGGGAACACTGTATACGTCTATGACGTTATACAACATAACCTAAACCAACCTACCATCTCGGCGGTAATATTTGACAACATTCCTGACGAGTTGGCCTCTACGTCTCCGTGGGAACTTCATATACATCAATAACGTAATATAACCTAACCTAACCCAACCTAACATCACGGCGGTAATATTTGACAACATTCCTGGCGAGTTGGCCTCTACGTCTCCGTGGGACCTTTATATACATCAATAACGTAATATAACCTAGCCTAACCCAACCTATCATCTCGGCGGTAATATTTGACAACATTCCTGGCGAGTTGGCCTCTACGTCTCCGTGGGACCTTTATATACATCAATAAAGTAATATAACCTAACCTAACCCAACCTAACATCTCGGCGGTAATATTTGACAGCATTCCTGGCGAGTTGGCCTCTAGGTCTCCGTTTGACCTTCATATACATCAATAACGTAATATAACCTAACCTAACCCAACCTATCATCTCGGCGGTAATATTTGACCACATTCCTGGCGAGTTGGCCTCTACGTCTCCGTTGGACCTTCATATACATCAATAACGTAATATAACTTAACCTAACCCAACCTATCATCTCGGCGGTAATATTTGACCACATTCCTGTCGAGTTGGCCTCTACGTCTCCGTTGGACCTTCATATACATCAATAACGTAATATAACGCAACCTAACCCATCTAACCTCTCGGGGTACCATTTAACCACATTCCTTGATTGTCGGGCCCTACTTCTCGGTGGGAACGCTGTATACGTCTATGACATAATACAACCTAACCTAAACCAACCTACCATCTCGGCGGTAATATTGGACAACATTCCTGACGAGTTGGCCTCTACGTCTCCGTGGGAACTTCATATACATCAATAACGTAATATAACCTAACCTAACCCAACCTAACATCTCGGCGGTAATATTTGACAACATTCCTGGCGAGTTAGCCTCTACGTCTCCGTGGGAGCTTTATATATATCAATAACGTAATATAACCTAACCTAACACAACCTATCATTTCGGCGGTAAAATTTGACAACATTTCTGGCGAGTTCGCGTCTACGTTTCCGTGGGACCTTTATATACATGAATAACGTAATATAACGTAACCTAACCCAACCTAACCTCTCGGGGTACCATTTAACCACATTCCTTGATTGTCGGGCCCTACTTCTCGGTGGGAAGACTGTATACGTCTATGACGTAATACAACCTAACCTAAGCCAACCTAACTTCTCGGCGGTAATATTTGACAACATTCCAGGCGAGTTCGCCTCTACGTCTCCGTGGGACCTTTATATACATGAATAACGTAATATAACGTAACCTAACCCAACCTAACCTCTCTGGGTACCATTTAACCACATTCCTTGATTGTCGGGCCCTGCTTCTCGGTGGGAACCCTGTATACGTCTATGACGTAATACAACCTAACCTAAACCAACCTACCATCTCGGCGGTAATATTTGACAACATTCCTGGCGAGTTGGCCTCTACGTCTCCGTGGGACCTTTATATACATCAATAACACAATATAAGCTAGCCTAACCCAATCTAACATCTCGGCGGTAATATTTGACCACATTTTCCTGGCTTGTTGGCTTCTACGTCTCCGTGGGACATTTATATACATCAATAAAGTAATATAACCTAACCTAACCCAACCTATCATCTCAGCGGTAATATTTGGCAACATTCCTGGCGAGTTAGCCTCTACGTCTCCGTGGGACCTTTATATATATCAATAACGTAATATAACCTAACCTAACCCAACCTATCATTTCTGCGGTAAAATTTGACAACATTTCTGGCGAGTTCGCATCTACGTCTCCGTGGGACCTTTATATACATGAATAACGTAATATAACGTAACCTAACCCAACCTAACCTCTCTGGGTACCATTTAACCACATTCCTTGATTGTCGGGCCCTACTTCTCGGTGGGAACACTGTATACGTCTATGACGTAATACAACCTAACCTAAACCAACCTACCATCTCGGCGGTAATATTGGACAACATTCCTGACGAGTTGGACTCTACGTCTCCGTGGGAACTTCATATACATCAGTAACGTAATATAACCTAACCTAACCCAACCTAACATCTCGGCGGTAATATTTGACAACATTCCTGGCGAGTTGGCCTCTAGGTCTCCGTTTGACCTTCATATACATCAATAACGTAATATAACCTAACCTAACCCAACCTATCATCTCGGCGGTAATATTTGACAACATTCCTGGCGAGTTGGCCTCTACGTCTCCGTGGGAACTTTATATACATCAATAACAATATATAAGCTAGCCTAACCCACCTAACATCTCGGCGGTAATATTTGACCACAATTCTGGCTTGTTGGCCTATACGTCTCCGTGGGACATTTATATATATCAATGAAGTAATATAACCTAACCTAACCCAACCTATTATCTCGGCGGTAATATTTGACAATATTCCTGGCGAGTTGGCCTCTACGTCTCCGTGGGACCTTTATATACATCAATAACGTAATATAACCTAACCTAACCCAACCTATCATCTCGGCGGTAATATTTGACCACATTCCTGGCGAGTTGGCCTCTACGTCTCCGTTGGACCTTCATATACATCAATAACGTAATATAACCTAACCTAACCCAACCTAACATCTCGGCGGTAATATTTGACAGCATTCCTGGCGAGTTGGCCTCTAGGTCTCCGTTTGACCTTCATATACATCAATAACGTAATATAACCTAACCTAACCCAACCTAACATCTCGGCCGTAATATTTGACAACATGCCTGGCGAGTTAGCCTCTACGTCTCCGTGGGAACTTTATATACATCAATAACAATATATAAGCTTGCCTAACCCAATCTAACATCTCGGCTGTAATAATTGACCACATTTCTGGCTTGTTGGCCTCTACGTCTCCGTGGGACCTTTATATACTTCAATAACGTAATATAACCTAACCTAACCCGAACTATCATCTCGGCGGTAATATTTGACAACATTCCTGGCGATTTGGCCTCTACGTCTCCGTGGTCCCTTTATATACATCAATAACGTATTATAACCTAACCTAACCCAACCTATCATCTCTACGGTAATATTTGACAACATTCCTGGCGAGTTGGCCTCTACGTCTCCGTGGGACCTTTATATACATCAATAACACAATATAAGCTAGCCTAACCCAATCTAACATCTCGGCGGTAATATTTGACCACATTTTCCTGGCTTGTTGGCTTCTACGTCTCCGTGGGACATTTATATACATCAATAAAGTAATATAACCTAACCTAACCCAACCTATCATCTCAGCGGTAATATTTGGCAACATTCCCGGCTTGTTGGCCTCTACGTCTCCGTGGGACCTTTATATACATTAATAACGTAATATAACGCAACCTAACCCATCTAACCTCTCGGGGTACCATTTAACCACATTCCTTGATTGTCGGGCCCTACTTCTCGGTGGGAACGCTGTATACGTCTATGACATAATACAACCTAACCTAAACCAACCTACCATCTCGGCGGTAATATTGGACAACATTCCTGACGAGTTGGACTCTACGTCTCCGTGGGAGCTTTATATATATCAATATCGTAATATAACCTAACCTAACCCAACCTATCATTTCGGCGGTAAAATTTGACAACATTTCTGGCGATTTCGCCTCTACGTCTCCGCGGGACCTTTATATACGTGAATAACGTAATATAACGTAACCTAATCCAACCTAACCTCTCGGGGAACCATTTAACCACATTCCTTGATTGTCGGGCCCTACTTCTCGGTGGGAAGACTGTATACGTCTATGACATAATACAACCTAACCTAAACCAACCTACCATCTCGGCGGTAATATTGGACAACATTCCTGACGAGTTGGCCTCTACGTCTCCGTGGGAACTTCATATACATCAATAACGTAATATAACCTAACCTAACCCAACCTAACATCTCGGCGGTAATATTTGACAACATTCCTGGCGAGTTAGCCTCTACGTCTCCGTGGGAGCTTTATATATATCAATAACGTAATATAACCTAACCTAACACAACCTATCATTTCGGCGGTAATATTTGACAACATTCCTGGCGAGTTCGCCTCTACGTCTCCGTGGGACCTTTATATACATGAATAACGTAATATAACGTAACCTAACCCAACCTAACCTCTCTGGGTACCATTTAACCACATTCCTTGATTGTCGGGCCCTGCTTCTCGGTGGGAACACTGTATACGTCTATGACGTAATACAACCTAACCTAAACCAACCTACCATCTCGGCGGTAATATTTGACAATATTCCTGACGAGTTGGCCTCTACGTCTCCGTGGGAAATTCATATACATTAATAACGTAATATAACGTAACCTAACCAACCTAACCTCTCGAGGTACCATTTAACCACGTTCCTTGATTGTCGGGCCCTACTTCTCGGTGGGAACACTGTATACGTCTATGACGTTATACAACATAACCTAAACCAACCTACCATCTCGGCGGTAATATTTGACAACATTCCTGACGAGTTGGCCTCTACGTCTCCGTGGGAACTTCATATACATCAATAACGTAATATAACCTAACCTAACCCAACCTAACATCACGGCGGTAATATTTGACAACATTCCTGGCGAGTTGGCCTCTACGTCTCCGTGGGACCTTTATATACATCAATAACGTAATATAACCTAGCCTAACCCAACCTATCATCTCGGCGGTAATATTTGACAACATTCCTGGCGAGTTGGCCTCTACGTCTCCGTGGGACCTTTATATACATCAATAACGTAATATAACCTAACCTAACCCAACCTAACATCTCGGCGGTAATATTTGACAGCATTCCTGGCGAGTTGGCCTCTAGGTCTCCGTTTGTCCTTCATATACATCAATAACGTAATATAACCTAACCTAACCCAACCTATCATCTCGGCGGTAATATTTGACCACATTCCTGGCGAGTTCGCCTCTACGTCTCCGTTGGACCTTCATATACATCAATAACGTAATATAACTTAACCTAACCCAACCTATCATTTCGGCGGTAATATTTGGCAACATTATCGGCTTGTTGGCCTCTACGTCTCCGTGGGACCTTTATATACATTAATAACGTAATATAACGCAACCTAACCCATCTAACCCCTCGGGGTACAATTTAACCGCATTCCTTGATTGTCGGGCCCTACTTCTCGGTGGGAACGCTGTATACGTCTATGACGTAATACAACCTAACCTAAACCAACCTACCATCTCGGCGGTAATATTTGACAACATTCCTGACGGGTTGGCCTTTACGTCTCCGTGGGAACTTCATATACATCAATAACGTAATATAACTTAACCTAACCCAACCTAACATCTCGGCGGTAATATTTGAAAACATTCCTGGCGAGTTGGTCTCTACGTCTGAGTTTGACCTTCATATACATCAATAACGTAATATAACCTAACCTAACCCAACCTATCATCACGGCGGTAATATTTAACCACATTCCTGGCTTGTTGGCCTCTACGTCTCCGTGGGACCTATATATACTTCAATAATGTAATATAACCTAACCTAACCCAACCTAACATCTCGGCGGTAATATTTGAAAACATACCTGGCGAGTTGGCCTCTACGTCTCCGTGGGACCTTTATATACATCAATAAAGTAATATAACCTAACCTAACCCAACCTAACATCTCGGCGGTAATATTTGACAGCACTCCTGGCGAGTTGGCCTCTAGGTCTCCGTTTGACCTTCATATACATCAATAACGTAATATAACCTAACCTAACCCAACCTATCATCTCGGCGGTAATATTTGACCACATTCCTGGCGAGTTGGCCTCTACGTCTCCGTTGGACCTTCATATACATCAATAACGTAATATAACTTAACCTAACCCAACCTATCATCTCGGCGGTAATATTTGACCACATTCCTGTCGAGTTGGCCTCTACGTCTCCGTGGGACCTTTATATACATTAATAACGTAATATAACGCAACCTAACCCATCTAACCTCTCGGGGTACCATTTAACCACATTCCTTGATTGTCGGGCCCTGCTTCTCGGTGGGAACACTGTATACGTCTATGACATAATACAACCTAACCTAAACCAACCTACCATCTCGGCGGTAATATTGGACAACATTCCTGACGAGTTGGACTCTACGTCTCCGTGGGAGCTTTATATATATCAATATCGTAATATAACCTAACCTAACCCAACCTATCATTTCGGCGGTAAAATTTGACAACATTTCTGGCGATTTCGCCTCTACGTCTCCGCGGGACCTTTATATACGTGAATAACGTAATATAACGTAACCTAATCCAACCTAACCTCTCGGGGAACCATTTAACCACATTCCTTGATTGTCGGGCCCTACTTCTCGGTGGGAAGACTGTATACGTCTATGACATAATACAACCTAACCTAAACCAACCTACCATCTCGGCGGTAATATTGGACAACATTCCTGACGAGTTGGCCTCTACGTCTCCGTGGGAACTTCATATACATCAATAACGTAATATAACCTAACCTAACCCAACCTAACATCTCGGCGGTAATATTTGACAACATTCCTGGCGAGTTAGCCTCTACGTCTCCGTGGGAGCTTTATATATATCAATAACGTAATATAACCTAACCTAACACAACCTATCATTTCGGCGGTAATATTTGACAACATTCCTGGCGAGTTCGCCTCTACGTCTCCGTGGGACCTTTATATACATGAATAACGTAATATAACGTAACCTAACCCAACCTAACCTCTCTGGGTACCATTTAACCACATTCCTTGATTGTCGGGCCCTGCTTCTCGGTGGGAACACTGTATACGTCTATGACGTAATACAACCTAACCTAAACCAACCTACCATCTCGGCGGTAATATTTGACAACATTCCTGCCGAGTTGGCCTCTACGTCTCCGTGGGAAATTCATATACATTAATAACGTAATATAACGTAACCTAACCAACCTAACCTCTCGAGGTACCATTTAACCACGTTCCTTGATTGTCGGGCCCTACTTCTCGGTGGGAACACTGTATACGTCTATGACGTTATACAACATAACCTAAACCAACCTACCATCTCGGCGGTAATATTTGACAACATTCCTGACGAGTTGGCCTCTACGTCTCCGTGGGAACTTCATATACATCAATAACGTAATATAACCTAACCTAACCCAACCTAACATCACGGCGGTAATATTTGACAACATTCCTGGCGAGTTGGCCTCTACGTCTCCGTGGGACCTTTATATACATCAATAACGTAATATAACCTAGCCTAACCCAACCTATCATCTCGGCGGTAATATTTGACAACATTCCTGGCGAGTTGGCCTCTACGTCTTCGTGGGACCTTTATATACATCAATAACGTAATATAACCTAACCTAACCCAACCTAACATCTCGGCGGTAATATTTGACAGCATTCATGGCGAGTTGGCCTCTAGGTCTCCGTTTGTCCTTCATATACATCAATAACGTAATATAACCTAACCTAACCCAACCTATCATCTCGGCGGTAATATTTGACCACATTCCTGGCGAGTTGGCCTCTACGTCTCCGTTGGACCTTCATATACATCAATAACGTAATATAACTTAACCAAACCCAACCTATCATTTCGGCGGTAATATTTGGCAACATTACCGGCTTGTTGGCCTCTACGTCTCCGTGGGACCTTTATATACATTAATAACGTAATATAACGCAACCTAACCCATCTAACCCCTCGGGGTACAATTTAACCGCATTCCTTGATTGTCGGGCCCTACTTCTCGGTGGGAACGCTGTATACGTCTATGACGTAATACAACCTAACCTAAACCAACCTACCATCTCGGCGGTAATATTTGACAACATTCCTGGCGAGTTGGCCTCTACGTCTCCGTTGGACCTTCATATACATCAATAACGTAATATAACCTAACCTAACCCAACCTAACATCTCGGCGGTAATATTTGACAGCATTCCTGGCGAGTTGGCCTCTAGGTCTCCGTTTGACCTTCATATACATCAATAACGTAATATAACCTAACCTAACCCAACCTATCATCTCGGCGGTAATATTTGACAACATGCCTGGCGAGTTAGCCTCTACGTCTCCGTGGGAACTTTATATACATCAATAACAATATATAAGCTTGCCTAACCCAATCTAACATCTCGGCGGTAATATTTGACCACATTTCTGGCTTGTTGGCCTCTACGTCTCCGTGGGACCTTTATATACTTCAATAACGTAATATAACCTAACCTAACCCGAACTATCATCTCGGCGGTAATATTTGACAAAATTCCTGGCGAGTTGGCCTCTACGTCTCCGTGGGACCTTTATATACATCAATAACGTAATATAACCTAACCTAACCCAACCTATCATCTCGGCGGTAATATTTGACAACATTCCTGGCGAGTTGGCCTCTACGTCTCCGTGGGACCTTTATATACATCAATAACACAATATAAGCTAGCCTAACCCAATCTAACATCACGGCGGTAATATTTGACCACATTTTCCTGGCTTGTTGGCCTCTACGTCTCCGTGGGACATTTATATACATCAATAAAGTAATATAACCTAACCTAACCCAACCTATCATCTCAGCGGTGATATTTGGCAACATTCCCGGCTTGTTGGCCTCTACGTCTCCGTGGGACCTTTATATACATTAATAACGTAATATAACGCAACCTAACCCATCTAACCTCTCGGGGTACCATTTAACCACATTCCTTGATTGTCGGGCCCTACTTCTCGGTGGGAACGCTGTATACGTCTATGACATAATACAACCTAACCTAAACCAACCTACCATCTCGGCGGTAATATTGGACAACATTCCTGACGAGTTGGACTCTACGTCTCCGTGGGAACTTCATATACATCAATAACGTAATATAACCTAACCTAACCCAACCTAACATCTCGGCGGTAATATTTGACAACATTCATGGCGAGTTAGCCTCTACGTCTCCGTGGGAGCTTTATATATATCAATAACGTAATATAACCTAACCTAACCCAACCTATCATTTCGGCGGTAAAATTTGACAACATTTCTGGCGATTTCGCCTCTACGTCTCCGTGGGAACTTTATATACATCAATAACAATATATAAGCTTGCCTAACCCAATCTAACATCTCGGCTGTAATAATTGACCACATTTCTGGCTTGTTGGCCTCTACGTCTCCGTGGGACCTTTATATACTTCAATAACGTAATATAACCTAACCTAACCCGAACTATCATCTCGGCGGTAATATTTGACAACATTCCTGGCGATTTGGCCTCTACGTCTCCGTGGTCCCTTTATATACATCAATAACGTATTATAACCTAACCTAACCCAACCTATCATCTCTACGGTAATATTTGACAACATTCCTGGCGAGTTGGCCTCTACGTCTCCGTGGGACCTTTATATACATCAATAACACAATATAAGCTAGCCTAACCCAATCTAACATCTCGGCGGTAATATTTGACCACATTTTCCTGGCTTGTTGGCCTCTACGTCTCCGTGGGACATTTATATACATCAATAAAGTAATATAACCTAACCTAACCCAACCTATCATCTCAGCGGTAATATTTGGCAACATTCCCGGCTTGTTGGCCTCTACGTCTCCGTGGGACCTTTATATACATTAATAACGTAATATAACGCAACCTAACCCATCTAACCTCTCGGGGTACCATTTAACCACATTCCTTGATTGTCGGGCCCTGCTTCTCGGTGGGAACACTGTATACGTCTATGACATAATACAACCTAACCTAAACCAACCTACCATCTCGGCGGTAATATTGGACAACATTCCTGACGAGTTGGACTCTACGTCTCCGTGGGAGCTTTATATATATCAATATCGTAATATAACCTAACCTAACCCAACCTATCATTTCGGCGGTAAAATTTGACAACATTTCTGGCGATTTCGCCTCTACGTCTCCGCGGGACCTTTATATACGTGAATAACGTAATATAACGTAACCTAATCCAACCTAACCTCTCGGGGAACCATTTAACCACATTCCTTGATTGTCGGGCCCTACTTCTCGGTGGGAAGACTGTATACGTCTATGACATAATACAACCTAACCTAAACCAACCTACCATCTCGGCGGTAATATTGGACAACATTCCTGACGAGTTGGCCTCTACGTCTCCGTGGGAACTTCATATACATCAATAACGTAATATAACCTAACCTAACCCAACCTAACATCTCGGCGGTAATATTTGACAACATTCCTGGCGAGTTAGCCTCTACGTCTCCGTGGGAGCTTTATATATATCAATAACGTAATATAACCTAACCTAACACAACCTATCATTTCGGCGGTAATATTTGACAACATTCCTGGCGAGTTCGCCTCTACGTCTCCGTGGGACCTTTATATACATGAATAACGTAATATAACGTAACCTAACCCAACCTAACCTCTCTGGGTACCATTTAACCACATTCCTTGATTGTCGGGCCCTGCTTCTCGGTGGGAACACTGTATACGTCTATGACGTAATACAACCTAACCTAAACCAACCTACCATCTCGGCGGTAATATTTGACAACATTCCTGACGAGTTGGCCTCTACGTCTCCGTGGGAAATTCATATACATTAATAACGTAATATAACGTAACCTAACCAACCTAACCTCTCGAGGTACCATTTAACCACGTTCCTTGATTGTCGGGCCCTACTTCTCGGTGGGAACACTGTATACGTCTATGACGTTATACAACATAACCTAAACCAACCTACCATCTCGGCGGTAATATTTGACAACATTCCTGACGAGTTGGCCTCTACGTCTCCGTGGGAACTTCATATACATCAATAACGTAATATAACCTAACCTAACCCAACCTAACATCACGGCGGTAATATTTGACAACATTCCTGGCGAGTTGGCCTCTACGTCTCCGTGGGACCTTTATATACATCAATAACGTAATATAACCTAGCCTAACCCAACCTATCATCTCGGCGGTAATATTTGACAACATTCCTGGCGAGTTGGCCTCTACGTCTTCGTGGGACCTTTATATACATCAATAACGTAATATAACCTAACCTAACCCAACCTAACATCTCGGCGGTAATATTTGACAGCATTCATGGCGAGTTGGCCTCTAGGTCTCCGTTTGTCCTTCATATACATCAATAACGTAATATAACCTAACCTAACCCAACCTATCATCTCGGCGGTAATATTTGACCACATTCCTGGCGAGTTGGCCTCTACGTCTCCGTTGGACCTTCATATACATCAATAACGTAATATAACTTAACCAAACCCAACCTATCATTTCGGCGGTAATATTTGGCAACATTACCGGCTTGTTGGCCTCTACGTCTCCGTGGGACCTTTATATACATTAATAACGTAATATAACGCAACCTAACCCATCTAACCCCTCGGGGTACAATTTAACCGCATTCCTTGATTGTCGGGCCCTACTTCTCGGTGGGAACGCTGTATACGTCTATGACGTAATACAACCTAACCTAAACCAACCTACCATCTCGGCGGTAATATTTGACAACATTCCTGACGGGTTGGCCTCTACGTCTCCGTGGGAACTTCATATACATCAATAACGTAATATAACTTAACCTAACCCAACCTAACATCTCGGCGGTAATATTTGAAAACATTCCTGGCGAGTTGGTCTCTACGTCTGAGTTTGACCTTCATATACATCAATAACGTAATATAACCTAACCTAACCCAACCTATCATCACGGCGGTAATATTTAACCACATTCCTGGCTTGTTGGCCTCTACGTCTCCGTGGGACCTATATATACTTCAATAATGTAATATAACCTAACCTAACCCTACCTAACATCTCGGCGGTAATATTTGAAAACATACCTGGCGAGTTGGCCTCTACGTCTCCGTGGGACCTTTATATACATCAATAACGTAATATAACCTAACCTAACCCAACCTAACATCTCGGCGGTAATATTTGACCACATTCCTGGCGAGTTGGCCTCTACGTCTCCGTTGGACCTTCATATACATCAATAACGTAATATAACTTAACCTAACCCAACCTATCATTTCGGCGGTAAAATTTGACAACATGTCTGGCGATTTCGCCTCTACGTCTCCGCGGGACCTTTATATACGTGAATAACGTAATATAACGTAACCTAATCCAACCTAACCTCTCGGGGAACCATTTAACCACATTCCTTGATTGTCGGGCCCTACTTCTCGGTGGGAAGACTGTATACGTCTATGACATAATACAACCTAACCTAAACCAACCTACCATCTCGGCGGTAATATTGGACAACATTCCTGACGAGTTGGCCTCTACGTCTCCGTGGGAACTTCATATACATCAATAACGTAATATAACCTAACCTAACCCAACCTAACATCTCGGCGGTAATATTTGACAACATTCCTGGCGAGTTAGCCTCTACGTCTCCGTGGGAGCTTTATATATATCAATAACGTAATATAACCTAACCTAACACAACCTATCATTTCGGCGGTAATATTTGACAACATTCCTGGCGAGTTCGCCTCTACGTCTCCGTGGGACCTTTATATACATGAATAACGTAATATAACGTAACCTAACCCAACCTAACCTCTCTGGGTACCATTTAACCACATTCCTTGATTGTCGGGCCCTGCTTCTCGGTGGGAACACTGTATACGTCTATGACGTAATACAACCTAACCTAAACCAACCTTCCATCTCGGCGGTAATATTTGACAACATTCCTGACGAGTTGGCCTCTACGTCTCCGTGGGAAATTCATATACATTAATAACGTAATATAACGTAACCTAACCAACCTAACCTCTCGAGGTACCATTTAACCACGTTCCTTGATTGTCGGGCCCTACTTCTCGGTGGGAACACTGTATACGTCTATGACGTTATACAACATAACCTAAACCAACCTACCATCTCGGCGGTAATATTTGACAACATTCCTGACGAGTTGGCCTCTACGTCTCCGTGGGAACTTCATATACATCAATAACGTAATATAACCTAACCTAACCCAACCTAACATCACGGCGGTAATATTTGACAACATTCCTGGCGAGTTGGCCTCTACGTCTTCGTGGGACCTTTATATACATCAATAACGTAATATAACCTAACCTAACCCAACCTAACATCTCGGCGGTAATATTTGACAGCATTCATGGCGAGTTGGCCTCTAGGTCTCCGTTTGTCCTTCATATACATCAATAACGTAATATAACCTAACCTAACCCAACCTATCATCTCGGCGGTAATATTTGACCACATTCCTGGCGAGTTGGCCTCTACGTCTCCGTTGGACCTTCATATACATCAATAACGTAATATAACTTAACCAAACCCAACCTATCATTTCGGCGGTAATATTTGGCAACATTACCGGCTTGTTGGCCTCTACGTCTCCGTGGGACCTTTATATACATTAATAACGTAATATAACGCAACCTAACCCATCTAACCCCTCGGGGTACAATTTAACCGCATTCCTTGATTGTCGGGCCCTACTTCTCGGTGGGAACGCTGTATACGTCTATGACGTAATACAACCTAACCTAAACCAACCTACCATCTCGGCGGTAATATTTGACAACATTCCTGACGGGTTGGCCTCTACGTCTCCGTGGGAACTTCATATACATCAATAACGTAATATAACTTAACCTAACCCAACCTAACATCTCGGCGGTAATATTTGAAAACATTCCTGGCGAGTTGGTCTCTACGTCTGAGTTTGACCTTCATATACATCAATAACGTAATATAACCTAACCTAACCCAACCTATCATCACGGCGGTAATATTTAACCACATTCCTGGCTTGTTGGACTCTACGTCTCCGTGGGACCTATATATACTTCAATAATGTAATATAACCTAACCTAACCCAACCTAACATCTCGGCGGTAATATTTGAAAACATACCTGGCGAGTTGGCCTCTACGTCTCCGTGGGACCTTTATATACATCAATAACGTAATATAACCTAACCTAACCCAACCTAACATCTCGGCGGTAATATTTGACCACATTCCTGGCGAGTTGGCCTCTACGTCTCCGTTGGACCTTCATATACATCAATAACGTAATATAACTTAACCTAACCCAACCTATCATTTCGGCGGTAAAATTTGACAACATTTCTGGCGATTTCGCCTCTACGTCTCCGCGGGACCTTTATATACGTGAATAACGTAATATAACGTAACCTAATCCAACCTAACCTCTCGGGGAACCATTTAACCACATTCCTTGATTGTCGGGCCCTACTTCTCGGTGGGAAGACTGTATACGTCTATGACATAATACAACCTAACCTAAACCAACCTACCATCTCGGCGGTAATATTGGACAACATTCCTGACGAGTTGGCCTCTACGTCTCCGTGGGAACTTCATATACATCAATAACGTAATATAACCTAACCTAACCCAACCTAACATCTCGGCGGTAATATTTGACAACATTCCTGGCGAGTTAGCCTCTACGTCTCCGTGGGAGCTTTATATATATCAATAACGTAATATAACCTAACCTAACACAACCTATCATTTCGGCGGTAATATTTGACAACATTCCTGGCGAGTTCGCCTCTACGTCTCCGTGGGACCTTTATATACATGAATAACGTAATATAACGTAACCTAACCCAACCTAACCTCTCTGGGTACCATTTAACCACATTCCTTGATTGTCGGGCCCTGCTTCTCGGTGGGAACACTGTATACGTCTATGACGTAATACAACCTAACCTAAACCAACCTACCATCTCGGCGGTAATATTTGACAACATTCCTGACGAGTTGGCCTCTACGTCTCCGTGGGAAATTCATATACATTAATAACGTAATATAACGTAACCTAACCAACCTAACCTCTCGAGGTACCATTTAACCACGTTCCTTGATTGTCGGGCCCTACTTCTCGGTGGGAACACTGTATACGTCTATGACGTTATACAACATAACCTAAACCAACCTACCATCTCGGCGGTAATATTTGACAACATTCCTGACGAGTTGGCCTCTACGTCTCCGTGGGAACTTCATATACATCAATAACGTAATATAACCTAACCTAACCCAACCTAACATCACGGCGGTAATATTTGACAACATTCCTGGCGAGTTGGCCTCTACGTCTCCGTGGGACCTTTATATACATCAATAACGTAATATAACCTAGCCTAACCCAACCTATCATCTCGGCGGTAATATTTGACAACATTCCTGGCGAGTTGGCCTCTACGTCTTCGTGGGACCTTTATATACATCAATAACGTAATATAACCTAACCTAACCCAACCTAACATCTCGGCGGTAATATTTGACAGCATTCATGGCGAGTTGGCCTCTAGGTCTCCGTTTGTCCTTCATATACATCAATAACGTAATATAACCTAACCTAACCCAACCTATCATCTCGGCGGTAATATTTGACCACATTCCTGGCGAGTTGGCCTCTACGTCTCCGTTGGACCTTCATATACATCAATAACGTAATATAACTTAACCTAACCCAACCTATCATTTCGGCGGTAATATTTGGCAACATTACCGGCTTGTTGGCCTCTACGTCTCCGTGGGACCTTTATATACATTAATAACGTAATATAACGCAACCTAACCCATCTAACCCCTCGGGGTACAATTTAACCGCATTCCTTGATTGTCGGGCCCTACTTCTCGGTGGGAACGCTGTATACGTCTATGACGTAATACAACCTAACCTAAACCAACCTACCATCTCGGCGGTAATATTTGACAACATTCCTGACGGGTTGGCCTCTACGTCTCCGTGGGAACTTCATATACATCAATAACGTAATATAACTTAACCTAACCCAACCTAACATCTCGGCGGTAATATTTGAAAACATTCCTGGCGAGTTGGTCTCTACGTCTGAGTTTGACCTTCATATACATCAATAACGTAATATAACCTAACCTAACCCAACCTATCATCACGGCGGTAATATTTAACCACATTCCTGGCTTGTTGGCCTCTACGTCTCCGTGGGACCTATATATACTTCAATAATGTAATATAACCTAACCTAACCCAACCTAACATCTCGGCGGTAATATTTGAAAACATACCTGGCGAGTTGGCCTCTACGTCTCCGTGGGACCTTTATATACATCAATAACGTAATATAACCTAACCTAACCCAACCTAACATCTCGGCGGTAATATTTGACCACATTCCTGGCGAGTTGGCCTCTACGTCTCCGTTGGACCTTCATATACATCAATAACGTAATATAACTTAACCTAACCCAACCTATCATCTCGGCGGTAATATTTGACCACATTCCTGTCGAGTTGGCCTCTACGTCTCCGTTGGACCTTCATATACATCAATAACGTAATATAACGCAACCTAACCCATCTAACCTCTCGGGGTACCATTTAACCACATTCCTTGATTGTCGGGCCCTACTTCTCGGTGGGAACGCTGTATACGTCTATGACATAATACAACCTAACCTAAACCAACCTACCATCTCGGCGGTAATATTGGACAACATTCCTGACGAGTTGGCCTCTACGTCTCCGTGGGAACTTCATATACATCAATAACGTAATATAACCTAACCTAACCCAACCTAACATCTCGGCGGTAATATTTGACAACATTCCTGGCGAGTTAGCCTCTACGTCTCCGTGGGACCTTTATATATATCAATAACGTAATATAACCTAACCTAACCCAACCTATCATTTCTGCGGTAAAATTTGACAACATTTCTGGCGAGTTCGCATCTACGTCTCCGTGGGACCTTTATATACATCAATAACGTAATATAACGTAACCTAACCCAACCTAACCTCTCTGGGTACCATTTAACCACATTCCTTGATTGTCGGGCCCTACTTCTCGGTGGGAACACTGTATACGTCTATGACGTAATACAACCTAACCTAAACCAACCTACCATCTCGGCGGTAATATTGGACAACATTCCTGACGAGTTGGACTCTACGTCTCCGTGGGAACTTCATATACATCAGTAACGTAATATAACCTAACCTAACCCAACCTAACATCTCGGCGGTAATATTTGACAACATTCCTGGCGAGTTGGCCTCTACGTCTCCGTGGCACCTTTATATACATCAATAACGTAATATAACCTAACCTAAGCCAACCTATAATCTCGGCGGTAATATTTGACAACATTCCTGGCGAGTTGGCCTCTAGGTCTCCGTTTGACCTTCATATACATCAATAACGTAATATAACCTAACCTAACCCAACCTATCATCTCGGCGGTAATATTTGACAACATTCCTGGCGAGTTGGCCTCTACGTCTCCGTGGGAACTTTATATACATCAATAACAATATATAAGCTAGCCTAACCCACCTAACATCTCGGCGGTAATATTTGACCACAATTCTGGCTTGTTGGCCTATACGTCTCCGTGGGACATTTATATATATCAATGAAGTAATATAACCTAACCTAACCCAACCTATCATCTCGGCGGTAATATTTGACAATATTCCTGGCGAGTTGGCCTCTACGTCTCCGTGGGACCTTTATATACATCAATAACGTAATATAACCTAACCTAACCCAACCTATCATCTCGGCGGTAATATTTGACCACATTCCTGGCGAGTTGGCCTCTACGTCTCCGTTGGACCTTCATATACATCAATAACGTAATATAACCTAACCTAACCCAACCTAACATCTCGGCGGTAATATTTGACAGCATTCCTGGCGAGTTGGCCTCTAGGTCTCCGTTTGACCTTCATATACATCAATAACGTAATATAACCTAACCTAACCCAACCTATCATCTCGGCGGTAATATTTGACAACATGCCTGGCGAGTTAGCCTCTACGTCTCCGTGGGAACTTTATATACATCAATAACAATATATAAGCTTGCCTAACCCAATCTAACATCTCGGCGGTAATATTTGACCACATTTCTGGCTTGTTGGCCTCTACGTCTCCGTGGGACCTTTATATACTTCAATAACGTAATATAACCTAACCTAACCCGAACTATCATCTCGGCGGTAATATTTGACAACATTCCTGGCGAGTTGGCCTCTACGTCTCCGTGGGACCTTTATATACATCAATAACGTAATATAACCTAACCTAACCCAACCTATCATCTCGGCGGTAATATTTGACAACATTCCTGGCGAGTTGGCCTCTACGTCTCCGTGGGACCTTTATATACATCAATAACACAATATAAGCTAGCCTAACCCAATCTAACATCACGGCGGTAATATTTGACCACATTTTCCTGGCTTGTTGGCCTCTACGTCTCCGTGGGACATTTATATACATCAATAAAGTAATATAACCTAACCTAACCCAACCTATCATCTCAGCGGTAATATTTGGCAACATTCCCGGCTTGTTGGCCTCTACGTCTCCGTGGGACCTTTATATACATTAATAACGTAATATAACGCAACCTAACCCATCTAACCTCTCGGGGTACCATTTAACCACATTCCTTGATTGTCGGGCCCTACTTCTCGGTGGGAACGCTGTATACGTCTATGACATAATACAACCTAACCTAAACCAACCTACCATCTCGGCGGTAATATTGGACAACATTCCTGACGAGTTGGACTCTACGTCTCCGTGGGAACTTCATATACATCAATAACGTAATATAACCTAACCTAACCCAACCTAACATCTCGGCGGTAATATTTGACAACATTCATGGCGAGTTAGCCTCTACGTCTCCGTGGGAGCTTTATATATATATCAATAACGTAATATAACCTAACCTAACCCAACCTATCATTTCGGCGGTAAAATTTGACAACATTTCTGGCGATTTCGCCTCTACGTCTCCGTGGGAACTTTATATACATCAATAACAATATATAAGCTTGCCTAACCCAATCTAACATCTCGGCTGTAATAATTGACCACATTTCTGGCTTGTTGGCCTCTACGTCTCCGTGGGACCTTTATATACTTCAATAACGTAATATAACCTAACCTAACCCGAACTATCATCTCGGCGGTAATATTTGACAACATTCCTGGCGATTTGGCCTCTACGTCTCCGTGGTCCCTTTATATACATCAATAACATATTATAACCTAACCTAACCCAACCTATCATCTCTACGGTAATATTTGACAACATTCCTGGCGAGTTGGCCTCTACGTCTCCGTGGGACCTTTATATACATCAATAACACAATATAAGCTAGCCTAACCCAATCTAACATCTCGGCGGTAATATTTGACCACATTTTCCTGGCTTGTTGGCCTCTACGTCTCCGTGGGACATTTATATACATCAATAAAGTAATATAACCTAACCTAACCCAACCTATCATCTCAGCGGTAATATTTGGCAACATTCCCGGCTTGTTGGCCTCTACGTCTCCGTGGGACCTTTATATACATTAATAACGTAATATAACGCAACCTAACCCATCTAACCTCTCGGGGTACCATTTAACCACATTCCTTGATTGTCGGGCCCTACTTCTCGGTGGGAACGCTGTATACGTCTATGACATAATACAACCTAACCTAAACCAACCTACCATCTCGGCGGTAATATTGGACAACATTCCTGACGAGTTGGACTCTACGTCTCCGTGGGAGCTTTATATATATCAATATCGTAATATAACCTAACCTAACCCAACCTATCATTTCGGCGGTAACATTTGACAACATTTCTGGCGATTTCGCCTCTACGTCTCCGCGGGACCTTTATATACGTGAATAACGTAATATAACGTAACCTAATCCAACCTAACCTCTCGGGGAACCATTTAACCACATTCCTTGATTGTCGGGCCCTACTTCTCGGTGGGAAGACTGTATACGTCTGTGACATAATACAACCTAACCTAAACCAACCTACCATCTCGGCGGTAATATTGGACAACATTCCTGACGAGTTGGCCTCTACGTCTCCGTGGGAACTTCATATACATCAATAACGTAATATAACCTAACCTAACCCAACCTAACATCTCGGCGGTAATATTTGACAACATTCCTGGCGAGTTAGCCTCTACGTCTCCGTGGGAGCTTTATATATATCAATAACGTAATATAACCTAACCTAACACAACCTATCATTTCGGCGGTAATATTTGACAACATTCCTGGCGAGTTCGCCTCTACGTCTCCGTGGGACCTTTATATACATGCATAACGTAATATAACGTAACCTAACCCAACCTAACCTCTCTGGGTACCATTTAACCACATTCCTTGATTGTCGGGCCCTGCTTCTCGGTGGGAACACTGTATACGTCTATGACGTAATACAACCTAACCTAAACCAACCTACCATCTCGGCGGTAATATTTGACAATATTCCTGACGAGTTGGCCTCTACGTCTCCGTGGGAAATTCATATACATTAATAACGTAATATAACGTAACCTAACCAACCTAACCTCTCGAGGTACCATTTAACCACGTTCCTTGATTGTCGGGCCCTACTTCTCGGTGGGAACACTGTATACGTCTATGACGTTATACAACATAACCTAAACCAACCTACCATCTCGGCGGTAATATTTGACAACATTCCTGACGAGTTGGCCTCTACGTCTCCGTGGGAACTTCATATACATCAATAACGTAATATAACCTAACCTAACCCAACCTAACATCACGGCGGTAATATTTGACAACATTCCTGGCGAGTTGGCCTCTACGTCTCCGTGGGACCTTTATATACATCAATAACGTAATATAACCTAGCCTAACCCAACCTATCATCTCGGCGGTAATATTTGACAACATTCCTGGCGAGTTGGCCTCTACGTCTCCGTGGGACCTTTATATACATCAATAACGTAATATAACCTAACCTAACCCAACCTAACATCTCGGCGGTAATATTTGACAGCATTCCTGGCGAGTTGGCCTCTAGGTCTCCGTTTGTCCTTCATATACATCAATAACGTAATATAACCTAACCTAACCCAACCTATCATCTCGGCGGTAATATTTGACCACATTCCTGGCGAGTTGGCCTCTACGTCTCCGTTGGACCTTCATATACATCAATAACGTAATATAACTTAACCTAACCCAACCTATCATTTCGGCGGTAATATTTGGCAACATTATCGGCTTGTTGGCCTCTACGTCTCCGTGGGACCTTTATATACATTAATAACGTAATATAACGCAACCTAACCCATCTAACCCCTCGGGGTACAATTTAACCGCATTCCTTGATTGTCGCGCCCTACTTCTCGGTGGGAACGCTGTATACGTCTATGACGTAATACAACCTAACCTAAACCAACCTACCATCTCGGCGGTAATATTTGACAACATTCCTGACGGGTTGGCCTCTACGTCTCCGTGGGAACTTCATATACATCAATAACGTAATATAACTTAACCTAACCCAACCTAACATCTCGGCGGTAATATTTGAAAACATTCCTGGCGAGTTGGTCTCTACGTCTGAGTTTGACCTTCATATACATCAATAACGTAATATAACCTAACCTAACCCAACCTATCATCACGGCGGTAATATTTAACCACATTCCTGGCTTGTTGGCCTCTACGTCTCCGTGGGACCTATATATACTTCAATAATGTAATATAACCTAACCTAACCCAACCTAACATCTCGGCGGTAATATTTGAAAACATACCTGGCGAGTTGGCCTCTACGTCTCCGTGGGACCTTTATATACATCAATAAAGTAATATAACCTAACCTAACCCAACCTAACATCTCGGCGGTAATATTTGACAGCATTCCTGGCGAGTTGGCCTCTAGGTCTCCGTTTGACCTTCATATACATCAATAACGTAATATAACCTAACCTAACCCAACCTATCATCTCGGCGGTAATATTTGACCACATTCCTGGCGAGTTGGCCTCTACGTCTCCGTTGGACCTTCATATACATCAATAACGTAATATAACTTAACCTAACCCAACCTATCATCTCGGCGGTAATATTTGACCACATTCCTGTCGAGTTGGCCTCTACGTCTCCGTTGGACCTTCATATACATCAATAACGTAATATAACGCAACCTAACCCATCTAACCTCTCGGGGTACCATTTAACCACATTCCTTGATTGTCGGGCCCTACTTCTCGGTGGGAACGCTGTATACGTCTATGACATAATACAACCTAACCTAAACCAACCTACCATCTCGGCGGTAATATTGGACAACATTCCTGACGAGTTGGCCTCTACGTCTCCGTGGGAACTTCATATACATCAATAACGTAATATAACCTAACCTAACCCAACCTAACATCTCGGCGGTAATATTTGACAACATTCCTGGCGAGTTAGCCTCTACGTCTCCGTGGGAGCTTTATATATATCAATAACGTAATATAACCTAACCTAACACAACCTATCATTTCGGCGGTAAAATTTGACAACATTTCTGGCGAGTTCGCGTCTACGTTTCCGTGGGACCTTTATATACATGAATAACGTAATATAACGTAACCTAACCCAACCTAACCTCTCGGGGTACCATTTAACCACATTCCTTGATTGTCGGGCCCTACTTCTCGGTGGGAAGACTGTATACGTCTATGACGTAATACAACCTAACCTAAGCCAACCTAACTTCTCGGCGGTAATATTTGACAACATTCCAGGCGAGTTCGCCTCTACGTCTCCGTGGGACCTTTATATACATGAATAACGTAATATAACGTAACCTAACCCAACCTAACCTCTCTGGGTACCATTTAACCACATTCCTTGATTGTCGGGCCCTGCTTCTCGGTGGGAACCCTGTATACGTCTATGACGTAATACAACCTAACCTAAACCAACCTACCATCTCGGCGGTAATATTTGACAACATTCCTGGCGAGTTGGCCTCTACGTCTCCGTGGGACCTTTATATACATCAATAACACAATATAAGCTAGCCTAACCCAATCTAACATCTCGGCGGTAATATTTGACCACATTTTCCTGGCTTGTTGGCTTCTACGTCTCCGTGGGACATTTATATACATCAATAAAGTAATATAACCTAACCTAACCCAACCTATCATCTCAGCGGTAATATTTGGCAACATTCCTGGCGAGTTAGCCTCTACGTCTCCGTGGGACCTTTATATATATCAATAACGTAATATAACCTAACCTAACCCAACCTATCATTTCTGCGGTAAAATTTGACAACATTTCTGGCGAGTTCGCATCTACGTCTCCGTGGGACCTTTATATACATGAATAACGTAATATAACGTAACCTAACCCAACCTAACCTCTCTGGGTACCATTTAACCACATTCCTTGATTGTCGGGCCCTACTTCTCGGTGGGAACACTGTATACGTCTATGACGTAATACAACCTAACCTAAACCAACCTACCATCTCGGCGGTAATATTGGACAACATTCCTGACGAGTTGGACTCTACGTCTCCGTGGGAACTTCATATACATCAGTAACGTAATATAACCTAACCTAACCCAACCTAACATCTCGGCGGTAATATTTGACAACATTCCTGGCGAGTTGGCCTCTAGGTCTCCGTTTGACCTTCATATACATCAATAACGTAATATAACCTAACCTAACCCAACCTATCATCTCGGCGGTAATATTTGACAACATTCCTGGCGAGTTGGCCTCTACGTCTCCGTGGGAACTTTATATACATCAATAACAATATATAAGCTAGCCTAACCCACCTAACATCTCGGCGGTAATATTTGACCACAATTCTGGCTTGTTGGCCTATACGTCTCCGTGGGACATTTATATATATCAATGAAGTAATATAACCTAACCTAACCCAACCTATTATCTCGGCGGTAATATTTGACAATATTCCTGGCGAGTTGGCCTCTACGTCTCCGTGGGACCTTTATATACATCAATAACGTAATATAACCTAACCTAACCCAACCTATCATCTCGGCGGTAATATTTGACCACATTCCTGGCGAGTTGGCCTCTACGTCTCCGTTGGACCTTCATATACATCAATAACGTAATATAACCTAACCTAACCCAACCTAACATCTCGGCGGTAATATTTGACAGCATTCCTGGCGAGTTGGCCTCTAGGTCTCCGTTTGACCTTCATATACATCAATAACGTAATATAACCTAACCTAACCCAACCTAACATCTCGGCCGTAATATTTGACAACATGCCTGGCGAGTTAGCCTCTACGTCTCCGTGGGAACTTTATATACATCAATAACAATATATAAGCTTGCCTAACCCAATCTAACATCTCGGCTGTAATAATTGACCACATTTCTGGCTTGTTGGCCTCTACGTCTCCGTGGGACCTTTATATACTTCAATAACGTAATATAACCTAACCTAACCCGAACTATCATCTCGGCGGTAATATTTGACAACATTCCTGGCGATTTGGCCTCTACGTCTCCGTGGTCCCTTTATATACATCAATAACGTATTATAACCTAACCTAACCCAACCTATCATCTCTACGGTAATATTTGACAACATTCCTGGCGAGTTGGCCTCTACGTCTCCGTGGGACCTTTATATACATCAATAACACAATATAAGCTAGCCTAACCCAATCTAACATCTCGGCGGTAATATTTGACCACATTTTCCTGGCTTGTTGGCTTCTACGTCTCCGTGGGACATTTATATACATCAATAAAGTAATATAACCTAACCTAACCCAACCTATCATCTCAGCGGTAATATTTGGCAACATTCCCGGCTTGTTGGCCTCTACGTCTCCGTGGGACCTTTATATACATTAATAACGTAATATAACGCAACCTAACCCATCTAACCTCTCGGGGTACCATTTAACCACATTCCTTGATTGTCGGGCCCTACTTCTCGGTGGGAACGCTGTATACGTCTATGACATAATACAACCTAACCTAAACCAACCTACCATCTCGGCGGTAATATTGGACAACATTCCTGACGAGTTGGACTCTACGTCTCCGTGGGAGCTTTATATATATCAATATCGTAATATAACCTAACCTAACCCAACCTATCATTTCGGCGGTAAAATTTGACAACATTTCTGGCGATTTCGCCTCTACGTCTCCGCGGGACCTTTATATACGTGAATAACGTAATATAACGTAACCTAATCCAACCTAACCTCTCGGGGAACCATTTAACCACATTCCTTGATTGTCGGGCCCTACTTCTCGGTGGGAAGACTGTATACGTCTATGACATAATACAACCTAACCTAAACCAACCTACCATCTCGGCGGTAATATTGGACAACATTCCTGACGAGTTGGCCTCTACGTCTCCGTGGGAACTTCATATACATCAATAACGTAATATAACCTAACCTAACCCAACCTAACATCTCGGCGGTAATATTTGACAACATTCCTGGCGAGTTAGCCTCTACGTCTCCGTGGGAGCTTTATATATATCAATAACGTAATATAACCTAACCTAACACAACCTATCATTTCGGCGGTAATATTTGACAACATTCCTGGCGAGTTCGCCTCTACGTCTCCGTGGGACCTTTATATACATGAATAACGTAATATAACGTAACCTAACCCAACCTAACCTCTCTGGGTACCATTTAACCACATTCCTTGATTGTCGGGCCCTGCTTCTCGGTGGGAACACTGTATACGTCTATGACGTAATACAACCTAACCTAAACCAACCTACCATCTCGGCGGTAATATTTGACAATATTCCTGACGAGTTGGCCTCTACGTCTCCGTGGGAAATTCATATACATTAATAACGTAATATAACGTAACCTAACCAACCTAACCTCTCGAGGTACCATTTAACCACGTTCCTTGATTGTCGGGCCCTACTTCTCGGTGGGAACACTGTATACGTCTATGACGTTATACAACATAACCTAAACCAACCTACCATCTCGGCGGTAATATTTGACAACATTCCTGACGAGTTGGCCTCTACGTCTCCGTGGGAACTTCATATACATCAATAACGTAATATAACCTAACCTAACCCAACCTAACATCACGGCGGTAATATTTGACAACATTCCTGGCGAGTTGGCCTCTACGTCTCCGTGGGACCTTTATATACATCAATAACGTAATATAACCTAGCCTAACCCAACCTATCATCTCGGCGGTAATATTTGACAACATTCCTGGCGAGTTGGCCTCTACGTCTCCGTGGGACCTTTATATACATCAATAACGTAATATAACCTAACCTAACCCAACCTAACATCTCGGCGGTAATATTTGACAGCATTCCTGGCGAGTTGGCCTCTAGGTCTCCGTTTGTCCTTCATATACATCAATAACGTAATATAACCTAACCTAACCCAACCTATCATCTCGGCGGTAATATTTGACCACATTCCTGGCGAGTTCGCCTCTACGTCTCCGTTGGACCTTCATATACATCAATAACGTAATATAACTTAACCTAACCCAACCTATCATTTCGGCGGTAATATTTGGCAACATTATCGGCTTGTTGGCCTCTACGTCTCCGTGGGACCTTCATATACATCAATAACGTAATATAACTTAACCTAACCCAACCTATCATTTCGGCGGTAATATTTGGCAACATTATCGGCTTGTTGGCCTCTACGTCTCCGTGGGACCTTTATATACATTAATAACGTAATATAACGCAACCTAACCCATCTAACCCCTCGGGGTACAATTTAACCGCATTCCTTGATTGTCGGGCCCTACTTCTCGGTGGGAACGCTGTATACGTCTATGACGTAATACAACCTAACCTAAACCAACCTACCATCTCGGCGGTAATATTTGACAACATTCCTGACGGGTTGGCCTTTACGTCTCCGTGGGAACTTCATATACATCAATAACGTAATATAACTTAACCTAACCCAACCTAACATCTCGGCGGTAATATTTGAAAACATTCCTGGCGAGTTGGTCTCTACGTCTGAGTTTGACCTTCATATACATCAATAACGTAATATAACCTAACCTAACCCAACCTATCATCACGGCGGTAATATTTAACCACATTCCTGGCTTGTTGGCCTCTACGTCTCCGTGGGACCTATATATACTTCAATAATGTAATATAACCTAACCTAACCCAACCTAACATCTCGGCGGTAATATTTGAAAACATACCTGGCGAGTTGGCCTCTACGTCTCCGTGGGACCTTTATATACATCAATAAAGTAATATAACCTAACCTAACCCAACCTAACATCTCGGCGGTAATATTTGACAGCACTCCTGGCGAGTTGGCCTCTAGGTCTCCGTTTGACCTTCATATACATCAATAACGTAATATAACCTAACCTAACCCAACCTATCATCTCGGCGGTAATATTTGACCACATTCCTGGCGAGTTGGCCTCTACGTCTCCGTTGGACCTTCATATACATCAATAACGTAATATAACTTAACCTAACCCAACCTATCATCTCGGCGGTAATATTTGACCACATTCCTGTCGAGTTGGCCTCTACGTCTCCGTGGGACCTTTATATACATTAATAACGTAATATAACGCAACCTAACCCATCTAACCTCTCGGGGTACCATTTAACCACATTCCTTGATTGTCGGGCCCTGCTTCTCGGTGGGAACACTGTATACGTCTATGACATAATACAACCTAACCTAAACCAACCTACCATCTCGGCGGTAATATTGGACAACATTCCTGACGAGTTGGACTCTACGTCTCCGTGGGAGCTTTATATATATCAATATCGTAATATAACCTAACCTAACCCAACCTATCATTTCGGCGGTAAAATTTGACAACATTTCTGGCGATTTCGCCTCTACGTCTCCGCGGGACCTTTATATACGTGAATAACGTAATATAACGTAACCTAATCCAACCTAACCTCTCGGGGAACCATTTAACCACATTCCTTGATTGTCGGGCCCTACTTCTCGGTGGGAAGACTGTATACGTCTATGACATAATACAACCTAACCTAAACCAACCTACCATCTCGGCGGTAATATTGGACAACATTCCTGACGAGTTGGCCTCTACGTCTCCGTGGGAACTTCATATACATCAATAACGTAATATAACCTAACCTAATCCAACCTAACATCTCGGCGGTAATATTTGACAACATTCCTGGCGAGTTAGCCTCTACGTCTCCGTGGGAGCTTTATATATATCAATAACGTAATATAACCTAACCTAACACAACCTATCATTTCGGCGGTAATATTTGACAACATTCCTGGCGAGTTCGCCTCTACGTCTCCGTGGGACCTTTATATACATGAATAACGTAATATAACGTAACCTAACCCAACCTAACCTCTCTGGGTACCATTTAACCACATTCCTTGATTGTCGGGCCCTGCTTCTCGGTGGGAACACTGTATACGTCTATGACGTAATACAACCTAACCTAAACCAACCTACCATCTCGGCGGTAATATTTGACAATATTCCTGACGAGTTGGCCTCTACGTCTCCGTGGGAAATTCATATACATTAATAACGTAATATAACGTAACCTAACCAACCTAACCTCTCGAGGTACCATTTAACCACGTTCCTTGATTGTCGGGCCCTACTTCTCGGTGGGAACACTGTATACGTCTATGACGTTATACAACATAACCTAAACCAACCTACCATCTCGGCGGTAATATTTGACAACATTCCTGACGAGTTGGCCTCTACGTCTCCGTGGGAACTTCATATACATCAATAACGTAATATAACCTAACCTAACCCAACCTAACATCACGGCGGTAATATTTGACAACATTCCTGGCGAGTTGGCCTCTACGTCTCCGTGGGACCTTTATATACATCAATAACGTAATATAACCTAGCCTAACCCAACCTATCATCTCGGCGGTAATATTTGACAACATTCCTGGCGAGTTGGCCTCTACGTCTCCGTGGGACCTTTATATACATCAATAACGTAATATAACCTAACCTAACCCAACCTAACATCTCGGCGGTAATATTTGACAGCATTCCTGGCGAGTTGGCCTCTAGGTCTCCGTTTGTCCTTCATATACATCAATAACGTAATATAACCTAACCTAACCCAACCTATCATCTCGGCGGTAATATTTGACCACATTCCTGGCGAGTTCGCCTCTACGTCTCCGTTGGACCTTCATATACATCAATAACGTAATATAACTTAACCTAACCCAACCTATCATTTCGGCGGTAATATTTGGCAACATTATCGGCTTGTTGGCCTCTACGTCTCCGTGGGACCTTTATATACATTAATAACGTAATATAACGCAACCTAACCCATCTAACCCCTCGGGGTACAATTTAACCGCATTCCTTGATTGTCGGGCCCTACTTCTCGGTGGGAACGCTGTATACGTCTATGACGTAATACAACCTAACCTAAACCAACCTACCATCTCGGCGGTAATATTTGACAACATTCCTGACGGGTTGGCCTTTACGTCTCCGTGGGAACTTCATATACATCAATAACGTAATATAACTTAACCTAACCCAACCTAACATCTCGGCGGTAATATTTGAAAACATTCCTGGCGAGTTGGTCTCTACGTCTGAGTTTGACCTTCATATACATCAATAACGTAATATAACCTAACCTAACCCAACCTATCATCACGGCGGTAATATTTAACCACATTCCTGGCTTGTTGGCCTCTACGTCTCCGTGGGACCTATATATACTTCAATAATGTAATATAACCTAACCTAACCCAACCTAACATCTCGGCGGTAATATTTGAAAACATACCTGGCGAGTTGGCCTCTACGTCTCCGTGGGACCTTTATATACATCAATAAAGTAATATAACCTAACCTAACCCAACCTAACATCTCGGCGGTAATATTTGACAGCACTCCTGGCGAGTTGGCCTCTAGGTCTCCGTTTGACCTTCATATACATCAATAACGTAATATAACCTAACCTAACCCAACCTATCATCTCGGCGGTAATATTTGACCACATTCCTGGCGAGTTGGCCTCTACGTCTCCGTTGGACCTTCATATACATCAATAACGTAATATAACTTAACCTAACCCAACCTATCATCTCGGCGGTAATATTTGACCACATTCCTGTCGAGTTGGCCTCTACGTCTCCGTGGGACCTTTATATACATTAATAACGTAATATAACGCAACCTAACCCATCTAACCTCTCGGGGTACCATTTAACCACATTCCTTGATTGTCGGGCCCTGCTTCTCGGTGGGAACACTGTATACGTCTATGACATAATACAACCTAACCTAAACCAACCTACCATCTCGGCGGTAATATTGGACAACATTCCTGACGAGTTGGACTCTACGTCTCCGTGGGAGCTTTATATATATCAATATCGTAATATAACCTAACCTAACCCAACCTATCATTTCGGCGGTAAAATTTGACAACATTTCTGGCGATTTCGCCTCTACGTCTCCGCGGGACCTTTATATACGTGAATAACGTAATATAACGTAACCTAATCCAACCTAACCTCTCGGGGAACCATTTAACCACATTCCTTGATTGTCGGGCCCTACTTCTCGGTGGGAAGACTGTATACGTCTATGACATAATACAACCTAACCTAAACCAACCTACCATCTCGGCGGTAATATTGGACAACATTCCTGACGAGTTGGCCTCTACGTCTCCGTGGGAACTTCATATACATCAATAACGTAATATAACCTAACCTAACCCAACCTAACATCTCGGCGGTAATATTTGACAACATTCCTGGCGAGTTAGCCTCTACGTCTCCGTGGGAGCTTTATATATATCAATAACGTAATATAACCTAACCTAACACAACCTATCATTTCGGCGGTAATATTTGACAACATTCCTGGCGAGTTCGCCTCTACGTCTCCGTGGGACCTTTATATACATGAATAACGTAATATAACGTAACCTAACCCAACCTAACCTCTCTGGGTACCATTTAACCACATTCCTTGATTGTCGGGCCCTGCTTCTCGGTGGGAACACTGTATACGTCTATGACGTAATACAACCTAACCTAAACCAACCTACCATCTCGGCGGTAATATTTGACAACATTCCTGCCGAGTTGGCCTCTACGTCTCCGTGGGAAATTCATATACATTAATAACGTAATATAACGTAACCTAACCAACCTAACCTCTCGAGGTACCATTTAACCACGTTCCTTGATTGTCGGGCCCTACTTCTCGGTGGGAACACTGTATACGTCTATGACGTTATACAACATAACCTAAACCAACCTACCATCTCGGCGGTAATATTTGACAACATTCCTGACGAGTTGGCCTCTACGTCTCCGTGGGAACTTCATATACATCAATAACGTAATATAACCTAACCTAACCCAACCTAACATCACGGCGGTAATATTTGACAACATTCCTGGCGAGTTGGCCTCTACGTCTCCGTGGGACCTTTATATACATCAATAACGTAATATAACCTAGCCTAACCCAACCTATCATCTCGGCGGTAATATTTGACAACATTCCTGGCGAGTTGGCCTCTACGTCTTCGTGGGACCTTTATATACATCAATAACGTAATATAACCTAACCTAACCCAACCTAACATCTCGGCGGTAATATTTGACAGCATTCATGGCGAGTTGGCCTCTAGGTCTCCGTTTGTCCTTCATATACATCAATAACGTAATATAACCTAACCTAACCCAACCTATCATCTCGGCGGTAATATTTGACCACATTCCTGGCGAGTTGGCCTCTACGTCTCCGTTGGACCTTCATATACATCAATAACGTAATATAACTTAACCAAACCCAACCTATCATTTCGGCGGTAATATTTGGCAACATTACCGGCTTGTTGGCCTCTACGTCTCCGTGGGACCTTTATATACATTAATAACGTAATATAACGCAACCTAACCCATCTAACCCCTCGGGGTACAATTTAACCGCATTCCTTGATTGTCGGGCCCTACTTCTCGGTGGGAACGCTGTATACGTCTATGACGTAATACAACCTAACCTAAACCAACCTACCATCTCGGCGGTAATATTTGACAACATTCCTGGCGAGTTGGCCTCTACGTCTCCGTTGGACCTTCATATACATCAATAACGTAATATAACCTAACCTAACCCAACCTAACATCTCGGCGGTAATATTTGACAGCATTCCTGGCGAGTTGGCCTCTAGGTCTCCGTTTGACCTTCATATACATCAATAACGTAATATAACCTAACCTAACCCAACCTATCATCTCGGCGGTAATATTTGACAACATGCCTGGCGAGTTAGCCTCTACGTCTCCGTGGGAACTTTATATACATCAATAACAATATATAAGCTTGCCTAACCCAATCTAACATCTCGGCGGTAATATTTGACCACATTTCTGGCTTGTTGGCCTCTACGTCTCCGTGGGACCTTTATATACTTCAATAACGTAATATAACCTAACCTAACCCGAACTATCATCTCGGCGGTAATATTTGACAAAATTCCTGGCGAGTTGGCCTCTACGTCTCCGTGGGACCTTTATATACATCAATAACGTAATATAACCTAACCTAACCCAACCTATCATCTCGGCGGTAATATTTGACAACATTCCTGGCGAGTTGGCCTCTACGTCTCCGTGGGACCTTTATATACATCAATAACACAATATAAGCTAGCCTAACCCAATCTAACATCACGGCGGTAATATTTGACCACATTTTCCTGGCTTGTTGGCCTCTACGTCTCCGTGGGACATTTATATACATCAATAAAGTAATATAACCTAACCTAACCCAACCTATCATCTCAGCGGTGATATTTGGCAACATTCCCGGCTTGTTGGCCTCTACGTCTCCGTGGGACCTTTATATACATTAATAACGTAATATAACGCAACCTAACCCATCTAACCTCTCGGGGTACCATTTAACCACATTCCTTGATTGTCGGGCCCTACTTCTCGGTGGGAACGCTGTATACGTCTATGACATAATACAACCTAACCTAAACCAACCTACCATCTCGGCGGTAATATTGGACAACATTCCTGACGAGTTGGACTCTACGTCTCCGTGGGAACTTCATATACATCAATAACGTAATATAACCTAACCTAACCCAACCTAACATCTCGGCGGTAATATTTGACAACATTCATGGCGAGTTAGCCTCTACGTCTCCGTGGGAGCTTTATATATATCAATAACGTAATATAACCTAACCTAACCCAACCTATCATTTCGGCGGTAAAATTTGACAACATTTCTGGCGATTTCGCCTCTACGTCTCCGTGGGAACTTTATATACATCAATAACAATATATAAGCTTGCCTAACCCAATCTAACATCTCGGCTGTAATAATTGACCACATTTCTGGCTTGTTGGCCTCTACGTCTCCGTGGGACCTTTATATACTTCAATAACGTAATATAACCTAACCTAACCCGAACTATCATCTCGGCGGTAATATTTGACAACATTCCTGGCGATTTGGCCTCTACGTCTCCGTGGTCCCTTTATATACATCAATAACGTATTATAACCTAACCTAACCCAACCTATCATCTCTACGGTAATATTTGACAACATTCCTGGCGAGTTGGCCTCTACGTCTCCGTGGGACCTTTATATACATCAATAACACAATATAAGCTAGCCTAACCCAATCTAACATCTCGGCGGTAATATTTGACCACATTTTCCTGGCTTGTTGGCCTCTACGTCTCCGTGGGACATTTATATACATCAATAAAGTAATATAACCTAACCTAACCCAACCTATCATCTCAGCGGTAATATTTGGCAACATTCCCGGCTTGTTGGCCTCTACGTCTCCGTGGGACCTTTATATACATTAATAACGTAATATAACGCAACCTAACCCATCTAACCTCTCGGGGTACCATTTAACCACATTCCTTGATTGTCGGGCCCTGCTTCTCGGTGGGAACACTGTATACGTCTATGACATAATACAACCTAACCTAAACCAACCTACCATCTCGGCGGTAATATTGGACAACATTCCTGACGAGTTGGACTCTACGTCTCCGTGGGAGCTTTATATATATCAATATCGTAATATAACCTAACCTAACCCAACCTATCATTTCGGCGGTAAAATTTGACAACATTTCTGGCGATTTCGCCTCTACGTCTCCGCGGGACCTTTATATACGTGAATAACGTAATATAACGTAACCTAATCCAACCTAACCTCTCGGGGAACCATTTAACCACATTCCTTGATTGTCGGGCCCTACTTCTCGGTGGGAAGACTGTATACGTCTATGACATAATACAACCTAACCTAAACCAACCTACCATCTCGGCGGTAATATTGGACAACATTCCTGACGAGTTGGCCTCTACGTCTCCGTGGGAACTTCATATACATCAATAACGTAATATAACCTAACCTAACCCAACCTAACATCTCGGCGGTAATATTTGACAACATTCCTGGCGAGTTAGCCTCTACGTCTCCGTGGGAGCTTTATATATATCAATAACGTAATATAACCTAACCTAACACAACCTATCATTTCGGCGGTAATATTTGACAACATTCCTGGCGAGTTCGCCTCTACGTCTCCGTGGGACCTTTATATACATGAATAACGTAATATAACGTAACCTAACCCAACCTAACCTCTCTGGGTACCATTTAACCACATTCCTTGATTGTCGGGCCCTGCTTCTCGGTGGGAACACTGTATACGTCTATGACGTAATACAACCTAACCTAAACCAACCTACCATCTCGGCGGTAATATTTGACAACATTCCTGACGAGTTGGCCTCTACGTCTCCGTGGGAAATTCATATACATTAATAACGTAATATAACGTAACCTAACCAACCTAACCTCTCGAGGTACCATTTAACCACGTTCCTTGATTGTCGGGCCCTACTTCTCGGTGGGAACACTGTATACGTCTATGACGTTATACAACATAACCTAAACCAACCTACCATCTCGGCGGTAATATTTGACAACATTCCTGACGAGTTGGCCTCTACGTCTCCGTGGGAACTTCATATACATCAATAACGTAATATAACCTAACCTAACCCAACCTAACATCACGGCGGTAATATTTGACAACATTCCTGGCGAGTTGGCCTCTACGTCTCCGTGGGACCTTTATATACATCAATAACGTAATATAACCTAGCCTAACCCAACCTATCATCTCGGCGGTAATATTTGACAACATTCCTGGCGAGTTGGCCTCTACGTCTTCGTGGGACCTTTATATACATCAATAACGTAATATAACCTAACCTAACCCAACCTAACATCTCGGCGGTAATATTTGACAGCATTCATGGCGAGTTGGCCTCTAGGTCTCCGTTTGTCCTTCATATACATCAATAACGTAATATAACCTAACCTAACCCAACCTATCATCTCGGCGGTAATATTTGACCACATTCCTGGCGAGTTGGCCTCTACGTCTCCGTTGGACCTTCATATACATCAATAACGTAATATAACTTAACCAAACCCAACCTATCATTTCGGCGGTAATATTTGGCAACATTACCGGCTTGTTGGCCTCTACGTCTCCGTGGGACCTTTATATACATTAATAACGTAATATAACGCAACCTAACCCATCTAACCCCTCGGGGTACAATTTAACCGCATTCCTTGATTGTCGGGCCCTACTTCTCGGTGGGAACGCTGTATACGTCTATGACGTAATACAACCTAACCTAAACCAACCTACCATCTCGGCGGTAATATTTGACAACATTCCTGACGGGTTGGCCTCTACGTCTCCGTGGGAACTTCATATACATCAATAACGTAATATAACTTAACCTAACCCAACCTAACATCTCGGCGGTAATATTTGAAAACATTCCTGGCGAGTTGGTCTCTACGTCTGAGTTTGACCTTCATATACATCAATAACGTAATATAACCTAACCTAACCCAACCTATCATCACGGCGGTAATATTTAACCACATTCCTGGCTTGTTGGACTCTACGTCTCCGTGGGACCTATATATACTTCAATAATGTAATATAACCTAACCTAACCCAACCTAACATCTCGGCGGTAATATTTGAAAACATACCTGGCGAGTTGGCCTCTACGTCTCCGTGGGACCTTTATATACATCAATAACGTAATATAACCTAACCTAACCCAACCTAACATCTCGGCGGTAATATTTGACCACATTCCTGGCGAGTTGGCCTCTACGTCTCCGTTGGACCTTCATATACATCAATAACGTAATATAACTTAACCTAACCCAACCTATCATTTCGGCGGTAAAATTTGACAACATTTCTGGCGATTTCGCCTCTACGTCTCCGCGGGACCTTTATATACGTGAATAACGTAATATAACGTAACCTAATCCAACCTAACCTCTCGGGGAACCATTTAACCACATTCCTTGATTGTCGGGCCCTACTTCTCGGTGGGAAGACTGTATACGTCTATGACATAATACAACCTAACCTAAACCAACCTACCATCTCGGCGGTAATATTGGACAACATTCCTGACGAGTTGGCCTCTACGTCTCCGTGGGAACTTCATATACATCAATAACGTAATATAACCTAACCTAACCCAACCTAACATCTCGGCGGTAATATTTGACAACATTCCTGGCGAGTTAGCCTCTACGTCTCCGTGGGAGCTTTATATATATCAATAACGTAATATAACCTAACCTAACACAACCTATCATTTCGGCGGTAATATTTGACAACATTCCTGGCGAGTTCGCCTCTACGTCTCCGTGGGACCTTTATATACATGAATAACGTAATATAACGTAACCTAACCCAACCTAACCTCTCTGGGTACCATTTAACCACATTCCTTGATTGTCGGGCCCTGCTTCTCGGTGGGAACACTGTATACGTCTATGACGTAATACAACCTAACCTAAACCAACCTACCATCTCGGCGGTAATATTTGACAACATTCCTGACGAGTTGGCCTCTACGTCTCCGTGGGAAATTCATATACATTAATAACGTAATATAACGTAACCTAACCAACCTAACCTCTCGAGGTACCATTTAACCACGTTCCTTGATTGTCGGGCCCTACTTCTCGGTGGGAACACTGTATACGTCTATGACGTTATACAACATAACCTAAACCAACCTACCATCTCGGCGGTAATATTTGACAACATTCCTGACGAGTTGGCCTCTACGTCTCCGTGGGAACTTCATATACATCAATAACGTAATATAACCTAACCTAACCCAACCTAACATCACGGCGGTAATATTTGACAACATTCCTGGCGAGTTGGCCTCTACGTCTCCGTGGGACCTTTATATACATCAATAACGTAATATAACCTAGCCTAACCCAACCTATCATCTCGGCGGTAATATTTGACAACATTCCTGGCGAGTTGGCCTCTACGTCTTCGTGGGACCTTTATATACATCAATAACGTAATATAACCTAACCTAACCCAACCTAACATCTCGGCGGTAATATTTGACAGCATTCATGGCGAGTTGGCCTCTAGGTCTCCGTTTGTCCTTCATATACATCAATAACGTAATATAACCTAACCTAACCCAACCTATCATCTCGGCGGTAATATTTGACCACATTCCTGGCGAGTTGGCCTCTACGTCTCCGTTGGACCTTCATATACATCAATAACGTAATATAACTTAACCTAACCCAACCTATCATTTCGGCGGTAATATTTGGCAACATTACCGGCTTGTTGGCCTCTACGTCTCCGTGGGACCTTTATATACATTAATAACGTAATATAACGCAACCTAACCCATCTAACCCCTCGGGGTACAATTTAACCGCATTCCTTGATTGTCGGGCCCTACTTCTCGGTGGGAACGCTGTATACGTCTATGACGTAATACAACCTAACCTAAACCAACCTACCATCTCGGCGGTAATATTTGACAACATTCCTGACGGGTTGGCCTCTACGTCTCCGTGGGAACTTCATATACATCAATAACGTAATATAACTTAACCTAACCCAACCTAACATCTCGGCGGTAATATTTGAAAACATTCCTGGCGAGTTGGTCTCTACGTCTGAGTTTGACCTTCATATACATCAATAACGTAATATAACCTAACCTAACCCAACCTATCATCACGGCGGTAATATTTAACCACATTCCTGGCTTGTTGGCCTCTACGTCTCCGTGGGACCTATATATACTTCAATAATGTAATATAACCTAACCTAACCCAACCTAACATCTCGGCGGTAATATTTGAAAACATACCTGGCGAGTTGGCCTCTACGTCTCCGTGGGACCTTTATATACATCAATAACGTAATATAACCTAACCTAACCCAACCTAACATCTCGGCGGTAATATTTGACCACATTCCTGGCGAGTTGGCCTCTACGTCTCCGTTGGACCTTCATATACATCAATAACGTAATATAACTTAACCTAACCCAACCTATCATCTCGGCGGTAATATTTGACCACATTCCTGTCGAGTTGGCCTCTACGTCTCCGTTGGACCTTCATATACATCAATAACGTAATATAACGCAACCTAACCCATCTAACCTCTCGGGGTACCATTTAACCACATTCCTTGATTGTCGGGCCCTACTTCTCGGTGGGAACGCTGTATACGTCTATGACATAATACAACCTAACCTAAACCAACCTACCATCTCGGCGGTAATATTGGACAACATTCCTGACGAGTTGGCCTCTACGTCTCCGTGGGAACTTCATATACATCAATAACGTAATATAACCTAACCTAACCCAACCTAACATCTCGGCGGTAATATTTGACAACATTCCTGGCGAGTTAGCCTCTACGTCTCCGTGGGACCTTTATATATATCAATAACGTAATATAACCTAACCTAACCCAACCTATCATTTCTGCGGTAAAATTTGACAACATTTCTGGCGAGTTCGCATCTACGTCTCCGTGGGACCTTTATATACATCAATAACGTAATATAACGTAACCTAACCCAACCTAACCTCTCTGGGTACCATTTAACCACATTCCTTGATTGTCGGGCCCTACTTCTCGGTGGGAACACTGTATACGTCTATGACGTAATACAACCTAACCTAAACCAACCTACCATCTCGGCGGTAATATTGGACAACATTCCTGACGAGTTGGACTCTACGTCTCCGTGGGAACTTCATATACATCAGTAACGTAATATAACCTAACCTAACCCAACCTAACATCTCGGCGGTAATATTTGACAACATTCCTGGCGAGTTGGCCTCTACGTCTCCGTGGCACCTTTATATACATCAATAACGTAATATAACCTAACCTAAGCCAACCTATAATCTCGGCGGTAATATTTGACAACATTCCTGGCGAGTTGGCCTCTAGGTCTCCGTTTGACCTTCATATACATCAATAACGTAATATAACCTAACCTAACCCAACCTATCATCTCGGCGGTAATATTTGACAACATTCCTGGCGAGTTGGCCTCTACGTCTCCGTGGGAACTTTATATACATCAATAACAATATATAAGCTAGCCTAACCCACCTAACATCTCGGCGGTAATATTTGACCACAATTCTGGCTTGTTGGCCTATACGTCTCCGTGGGACATTTATATATATCAATGAAGTAATATAACCTAACCTAACCCAACCTATCATCTCGGCGGTAATATTTGACAATATTCCTGGCGAGTTGGCCTCTACGTCTCCGTGGGACCTTTATATACATCAATAACGTAATATAACCTAACCTAACCCAACCTATCATCTCGGCGGTAATATTTGACCACATTCCTGGCGAGTTGGCCTCTACGTCTCCGTTGGACCTTCATATACATCAATAACGTAATATAACCTAACCTAACCCAACCTAACATCTCGGCGGTAATATTTGACAGCATTCCTGGCGAGTTGGCCTCTAGGTCTCCGTTTGACCTTCATATACATCAATAACGTAATATAACCTAACCTAACCCAACCTATCATCTCGGCGGTAATATTTGACAACATGCCTGGCGAGTTAGCCTCTACGTCTCCGTGGGAACTTTATATACATCAATAACAATATATAAGCTTGCCTAACCCAATCTAACATCTCGGCGGTAATATTTGACCACATTTCTGGCTTGTTGGCCTCTACGTCTCCGTGGGACCTTTATATACTTCAATAACGTAATATAACCTAACCTAACCCGAACTATCATCTCGGCGGTAATATTTGACAACATTCCTGGCGAGTTGGCCTCTACGTCTCCGTGGGACCTTTATATACATCAATAACGTAATATAACCTAACCTAACCCAACCTATCATCTCGGCGGTAATATTTGACAACATTCCTGGCGAGTTGGCCTCTACGTCTCCGTGGGACCTTTATATACATCAATAACACAATATAAGCTAGCCTAACCCAATCTAACATCACGGCGGTAATATTTGACCACATTTTCCTGGCTTGTTGGCCTCTACGTCTCCGTGGGACATTTATATACATCAATAAAGTAATATAACCTAACCTAACCCAACCTATCATCTCAGCGGTAATATTTGGCAACATTCCCGGCTTGTTGGCCTCTACGTCTCCGTGGGACCTTTATATACATTAATAACGTAATATAACGCAACCTAACCCATCTAACCTCTCGGGGTACCATTTAACCACATTCCTTGATTGTCGGGCCCTACTTCTCGGTGGGAACGCTGTATACGTCTATGACATAATACAACCTAACCTAAACCAACCTACCATCTCGGCGGTAATATTGGACAACATTCCTGACGAGTTGGACTCTACGTCTCCGTGGGAACTTCATATACATCAGTAACGTAATATAACCTAACCTAACCCAACCTAACATCTCGGCGGTAATATTTGACAACATTCCTGGCGAGTTGGCCTCTACGTCTCCGTGGCACCTTTATATACATCAATAACGTAATATAACCTAACCTAAGCCAACCTATAATCTCGGCGGTAATATTTGACAACATTCCTGGCGAGTTGGCCTCTAGGTCTCCGTTTGACCTTCATATACATCAATAACGTAATATAACCTAACCTAACCCAACCTATCATCTCGGCGGTAATATTTGACAACATTCCTGGCGAGTTGGCCTCTACGTCTCCGTGGGAACTTTATATACATCAATAACAATATATAAGCTAGCCTAACCCACCTAACATCTCGGCGGTAATATTTGACCACAATTCTGGCTTGTTGGCCTATACGTCTCCGTGGGACATTTATATATATCAATGAAGTAATATAACCTAACCTAACCCAACCTATCATCTCGGCGGTAATATTTGACAATATTCCTGGCGAGTTGGCCTCTACGTCTCCGTGGGACCTTTATATACATCAATAACGTAATATAACCTAACCTAACCCAACCTATCATCTCGGCGGTAATATTTGACCACATTCCTGGCGAGTTGGCCTCTACGTCTCCGTTGGACCTTCATATACATCAATAACGTAATATAACCTAACCTAACCCAACCTAACATCTCGGCGGTAATATTTGACAGCATTCCTGGCGAGTTGGCCTCTAGGTCTCCGTTTGACCTTCATATACATCAATAACGTAATATAACCTAACCTAACCCAACCTATCATCTCGGCGGTAATATTTGACAACATGCCTGGCGAGTTAGCCTCTACGTCTCCGTGGGAACTTTATATACATCAATAACAATATATAAGCTTGCCTAACCCAATCTAACATCTCGGCGGTAATATTTGACCACATTTCTGGCTTGTTGGCCTCTACGTCTCCGTGGGACCTTTATATACTTCAATAACGTAATATAACCTAACCTAACCCGAACTATCATCTCGGCGGTAATATTTGACAACATTCCTGGCGAGTTGGCCTCTACGTCTCCGTGGGACCTTTATATACATCAATAACGTAATATAACCTAACCTAACCCAACCTATCATCTCGGCGGTAATATTTGACAACATTCCTGGCGAGTTGGCCTCTACGTCTCCGTGGGACCTTTATATACATCAATAACACAATATAAGCTAGAAAACCCAATCTAACATCACGGCGGTAATATTTGACCACATTTTCCTGGCTTGTTGGCCTCTACGTCTCCGTGGGACATTTATATACATCAATAAAGTAATATAACCTAACCTAACCCAACCTATCATCTCAGCGGTAATATTTGGCAACATTCCCGGCTTGTTGGCCTCTACGTCTCCGTGGGACCTTTATATACATTAATAACGTAATATAACGCAACCTAACCCATCTAACCTCTCGGGGTACCATTTAACCACATTCCTTGATTGTCGCGCCCTACTTCTCGGTGGGAACGCTGCATACGTCTATGACATAATACAACCTAACCTAAACCAACCTACCATCTCGGCGGTAATATTGGACAACATTCCTGACGAGTTGGACTCTACGTCTCCGTGGGAGCTTTATATATATCAATATCGTAATATAACCTAACCTAACCCAACCTATCATTTCGGCGGTAAAATTTGACAACATTTCTGGCGATTTCGCCTCTACGTCTCCGCGGGACCTTTATATACGTGAATAACGTAATATAACGTAACCTAATCCAACCTAACCTCTCGGGGAACCATTTAACCACATTCCTTGATTGTCGGGCCCTACTTCTCGGTGGGAAGACTGTATACGTCTATGACATAATACAACCTAACCTAAACCAACCTACCATCTCGGCGGTAATATTGGACAACATTCCTGACGAGTTGGCCTCTACGTCTCCGTGGGAACTTCATATACATCAATAACGTAATATAACCTAACCTAACCCAACCTAACATCTCGGCGGTAATATTTGACAACATTCCTGGCGAGTTAGCCTCTACGTCTCCGTGGGAGCTTTATATATATCAATAACGTAATATAACCTAACCTAACACAACCTATCATTTCGGCGGTAATATTTGACAACATTCCTGGCGAGTTCGCCTCTACGTCTCCGTGGGACCTTTATATACATGAATAACGTAATATAACGTAACCTAACCCAACCTAACCTCTCTGGGTACCATTTAACCACATTCCTTGATTGTCGGGCCCTGCTTCTCGGTGGGAACACTGTATACGTCTATGACGTAATACAACCTAACCTAAACCAACCTACCATCTCGGCGGTAATATTTGACAACATTCCTGACGAGTTGGCCTCTACGTCTCCGTGGGAAATTCATATACATTAATAACGTAATATAACGTAACCTAACCAACCTAACCTCTCGAGGTACCATTTAACCACGTTCCTTGATTGTCGGGCCCTACTTCTCGGTGGGAACACTGTATACGTCTATGACGTTATACAACATAACCTAAACCAACCTACCATCTCGGCGGTAATATTTGACAACATTCCTGACGAGTTGGCCTCTACGTCTCCGTGGGAACTTCATATACATCAATAACGTAATATAACCTAACCTAACCCAACCTAACATCACGGCGGTAATATTTGACAACATTCCTGGCGAGTTGGCCTCTACGTCTCCGTGGGACCTTTATATACATCAATAACGTAATATAACCTAGCCTAACCCAACCTATCATCTCGGCGGTAATATTTGACAACATTCCTGGCGAGTTGGCCTCTACGTCTCCGTGGGACCTTTATATACATCAATAACGTAATATAACCTAACCTAACCCAACCTAACATCTCGGCGGTAATATTTGACAGCATTCATGGCGAGTTGGCCTCTAGGTCTCCGTTTGTCCTTCATATACATCAATAACGTAATATAACCTAACCTAACCCAACCTATCATCTCGGCGGTAATATTTGACCACATTCCTGGCGAGTTGGCCTCTACGTCTCCGTTGGACCTTCATATACATCAATAACGTAATATAACTTAACCTAACCCAACCTATCATTTCGGCGGTAATATTTGGCAACATTACCGGCTTGTTGGCCTCTACGTCTCCGTGGGACCTTTATATACATTAATAACGTAATATAACGCAACCTAACCCATCTAACCCCTCGGGGTACAATTTAACCGCATTCCTTGATTGTCGGGCCCTACTTCTCGGTGGGAACGCTGTATACGTCTATGACGTAATACAACCTAACCTAAACCAACCTACCATCTCGGCGGTAATATTTGACAACATTCCTGACGGGTTGGCCTCTACGTCTCCGTGGGAACTTCATATACATCAATAACGTAATATAACTTAACCTAACCCAACCTAACATCTCGGCGGTAATATTTGAAAACATTCCTGGCGAGTTGGTCTCTACGTCTGAGTTTGACCTTCATATACATCAATAAGGTAATATAACCTAACCTAACCCAACCTATCATCACGGCGGTAATATTTAACCACATTCCTGGCTTGTTGGCCTCTACGTCTCCGTGGGACCTATATATACTTCAATAATGTAATATAACCTAACCTAACCCAACCTAACATCTCGGCGGTAATATTTGAAAACATACCTGGCGAGTTGGCCTCTACGTCTCCGTGGGACCTTTATATACATCAATAACGTAATATAACCTAACCTAATCCAACCTAACATCTCGGCGGTAATATTTGACAGCATTCCTGGCGAGTTGGCCTCTAGGTCTCCGTTTGACCTTCATATACATCAATAACGTAATATAACCTAACCTAACCCAACCTATCATCTCGGCGGTAATATTTGACCACATTCCTGGCGAGTTGGCCTCTACGTCTCCGTTGGACCTTCATATACATCAATAACGTAATATAACTTAACCTAACCCAACCTATCATCTCGGCGGTAATATTTGACCACATTCCTGTCGAGTTGGCCTCTACGTCTCCGTTGGACCTTCATATACATCAATAACGTAATATAACGCAACCTAACCCATCTAACCTCTCGGGGTACCATTTAACCACATTCCTTGATTGTCGGGCCCTACTTCTCGGTGGGAACGCTGTATACGTCTATGACATAATACAACCTAACCTAAACCAACCTACCATCTCGGCGGTAATATTGGACAACATTCCTGACGAGTTGGCCTCTACGTCTCCGTGGGAACTTCATATACATCAATAACGTAATATAACCTAACCTAACCCAACCTAACATCTCGGCGGTAATATTTGACAACATTCCTGGCGAGTTAGCCTCTACGTCTCCGTGGGACCTTTATATATATCAATAACGTAATATAACCTAACCTAACCCAACCTATCATTTCTGCGGTAAAATTTGACAACATTTCTGGCGAGTTCGCATCTACGTCTCCGTGGGACCTTTATATACATGAATAACGTAATATAACGTAACCTAACCCAACCTAACCTCTCTGGGTACCATTTAACCACATTCCTTGATTGTCGGGCCCTACTTCTCGGTGGGAACACTGTATACGTCTATGACGTAATACAACCTAACCTAAACCAACCTACCATCTCGGCGGTAATATTGGACAACATTCCTGACGAGTTGGACTCTACGTCTCCGTGGGAACTTCATATACATCAGTAACGTAATATAACCTAACCTAACCCAACCTAACATCTCGGCGGTAATATTTGACAACATTCCTGGCGAGTTGGCCTCTACGTCTCCGTGGCACCTTTATATACATCAATAACGTAATATAACCTAACCTAAGCCAACCTATAATCTCGGCGGTAATATTTGACAACATTCCTGGCGAGTTGGCCTCTAGGTCTCCGTTTGACCTTCATATACATCAATAACGTAATATAACCTAACCTAACCCAACCTATCATCTCGGCGGTAATATTTGACAACATTCCTGGCGAGTTGGCCTCTACGTCTCCGTGGGAACTTTATATACATCAATAACAATATATAAGCTAGCCTAGCCCACCTAACATCTCGGCGGTAATATTTGACCACAATTCTGGCTTGTTGGCCTATACGTCTCCGTGGGACATTTATATATATCAATGAAGTAATATAACCTAACCTAACCCAACCTATCATCTCGGCGGTAATATTTGACAATATTCCTGGCGAGTTGGCCTCTACGTCTCCGTGGGACCTTTATATACATCAATAACGTAATATAACCTAACCTAACCCAACCTATCATCTCGGCGGTAATATTTGACCACATTCCTGGCGAGTTGGCCTCTACGTCTCCGTTGGACCTTCATATACATCAATAACGTAATATAACCTAACCTAACCCAACCTAACATCTCGGCGGTAATATTTGACAACATTCCTGGCGAGTTGGCCTCTACGTCTCCGTGGCACCTTTATATACATCAATAACGTAATATAACCTAACCTAAGCCAACCTATAATCTCGGCGGTAATATTTGACAACATTCCTGGCGAGTTGGCCTCTAGGTCTCCGTTTGACCTTCATATACATCAATAACGTAATATAACCTAACCTAACCCAACCTATCATCTCGGCGGTAATATTTGACAACATTCCTGGCGAGTTGGCCTCTACGTCTCCGTGGGAACTTTATATACATCAATAACAATATATAAGCTAGCCTAGCCCACCTAACATCTCGGCGGTAATATTTGACCACAATTCTGGCTTGTTGGCCTATACGTCTCCGTGGGACCTTTATATACATCAATAACGTAATATAACCTAACCTAACCCAACCTATCATCTCGGCGGTAATATTTGACAACATTCCTGGCGAGTTGGCCTCTACGTCTCCGTGGGACCTTTATATACATCAATAACACAATATAAGCTAGCCTAACCCAATCTAACATCACGGCGGTAATATTTGACCACATTTTCCTGGCTTGTTGGCCTCTACGTCTCCGTGGGACATTTATATACATCAATAAAGTAATATAACCTAACCTAACCCAACCTATCATCTCAGCGGTAATATTTGGCAACATTCCCGGCTTGTTGGCCTCTACGTCTCCGTGGGACCTTTATATACATTAATAACGTAATATAACGCAACCTAACCCATCTAACCTCTCGGGGTACCATTTAACCACATTCCTTGATTGTCGGGCCCTACTTCTTGGTGGGAACGCTGTATACGTCTATGACATAATACAACCTAACCTAAACCAACCTACCATCTCGGCGGTAATATTGGACAACATTCCTGACGAGTTGGACTCTACGTCTCCGTGGGAACTTCATATACATCAATAACGTAATATAACCTAACCTAACCCAACCTAACATCTCGGCGGTAATATTTGACAACATTCATGGCGAGTTAGCCTCTACGTCTCCGTGGGAGCTTTATATATATCAATAACGTAATATAACCTAACCTAACCCAACCTATCATTTCGGCGGTAAAATTTGACAACATTTCTGGCGATTTCGCCTCTACGTCTCCGTGGGAACTTTATATACATCAATAACAATATATAAGCTTGCCTAACCCAATCTAACATCTCGGCTGTAATAATTGACCACATTTCTGGCTTGTTGGCCTCTACGTCTCCGTGGGACCTTTATATACTTCAATAACGTAATATAACCTAACCTAACCCGAACTATCATCTCGGAGGTAATATTTGACAACATTCCTGGCGATTTGGCCTCTACGTCTCCGTGGTCCCTTTATATACATCAATAACGTATTATAACCTAACCTAACCCAACCTATCATCTCTACGGTAATATTTGACAACATTCCTGGCGAGTTGGCCTCTACGTCTCCGTGGGACCTTTATATACATCAATAACACAATATAAGCTAGCCAAACCCAATCTAACATCTCGGCGGTAATATTTGACCACATTTTCCTGGCTTGTTGGCCTCTACGTCTCCGTGGGACATTTATATACATCAATAAAGTAATATAACCTAACCTAACCCAACCTATCATCTCAGCGGTAATATTTGGCAACATTCCCGGCTTGTTGGCCTCTACGTCTCCGTGGGACCTTTATATACATTAATAACGTAATATAACGCAACCTAACCCATCTAACCTCTCGGGGTACCATTTAACCACATTCCTTGATTGTCGGGCCCTACTTCTCGGTGGGAACGCTGTATACGTCTATGACATAATACAACCTAACCTAAACCAACCTACCATCTCGGCGGTAATATTGGACAACATTCCTGACGAGTTGGACTCTACGTCTCCGTGGGAGCTTTATATATATCAATATCGTAATATAACCTAACCTAACCCAACCTATCATTTCGGCGGTAAAATTTGACAACATTTCTGGCGATTTCGCCTCTACGTCTCCGCGGGACCTTTATATACGTGAATAACGTAATATAACGTAACCTAGTCCAACCTAACCTCTCGGGGAACCATTTAACCACATTCCTTGATTGTCGGGCCCTACTTCTCGGTGGGAAGACTGTATACGTCTATGACATAATACAACCTAACCTAAACCAACCTACCATCTCGGCGGTAATATTGGACAACATTCCTGACGAGTTGGCCTCTACGTCTCCGTGGGAACTTCAAATACATCAATAACGTAATATAACCTAACCTAACCCAACCTAACATCTCGGCGGTAATATTTGACAACATTCCTGGCGAGTTAGCCTCAACGTCTCCGTGGGAGCTTTACATATATCAATAACGTAATATAACCTAACCTAACACAACCTATCATTTCGGCGGTAATATTTGACAACATTCCTGGCGAGTTCGCCTCTACGTCTCCGTGGGACCTTTATATACATGAATAACGTAATATAACGTAACCTAACCCAACCTAACCTCTCTGGGTACCATTTAACCACATTCCTTGATTGTCGGGCCCTGCTTCTCGGTGGGAACACTGTATACGTCTATGACGTAATACAACCTAACCTAAACCAACCTACCATCTCGGCGGTAATATTGGACAACATTCCTGACGAGTTGGACTCTACGTCTCCGTGGGAACTTCATATACATCAGTAACGTAATATAACCTAACCTAACCCAACCTAACATCTCGGCGGTAATATTTGACAACATTCCTGGCGAGTTGGCCTCTACGTCTCCGTGGCACCTTTATATACATCAATAACGTAATATAACCTAACCTAAGCCAACCTATAATCTCGGCGGTAATATTTGACAACATTCCTGGCGAGTTGGCCTCTAGGTCTCCGTTTGACCTTCATATACATCAATAACGTAATATAACCTAACCTAACCCAACCTATCATCTCGGCGGTAATATTTGACAACATTCCTGTCGAGTTGGCCTCTACGTCTCCGTGGGAACTTTATATACATCAATAACAATATATAAGCTAGCCTAGCCCACCTAACATCTCGGCGGTAATATTTGACCACAATTCTGGCTTGTTGGCCTATACGTCTCCGTGGGACATTTATATATATCAATGAAGTAATATAACCTAACCTAACCCAACCTATCATCTCGGCGGTAATATTTGACAATATTCCTGGCGAGTTGGCCTCTACGTCTCCGTGGGACGTTTATATACATCAATAACGTAATATAACCTAACCTAACCCAACCTATCATCTCGGCGGTAATATTTGACCACATTCCTGGCGAGTTGGCCTCTACGTCTCCGTTGGACCTTCATATACATCAATAACGTAATATAACCTAACCTAACCCAACCTAACATCTCGGCGGTAATATTTGACAGCATTCCTGGCGAGTTGGCCTCTAGGTCTCCGTTTGACCTTCATATACATCAATAACGTAATATAACCTAACCTAACCCAACCTATCATCTCGGCGGTAATATTTGACAACATGCCTGGCGAGTTAGCCTCTACGTCTCCGTGGGAACTTTATATACATCAATAACAATATATAAGCTTGCCTAACCCAATCTAACATCTCGGCGGTAATATTTGACCACATTTCTGGCTTGTTGGCCTCTACGTCTCCGTGGGACCTTTATATACTTCAATAACGTAATATAACCTAACCTAACCCGAACTATCATCTCGGCGGTAATATTTGACAACATTCCTGGCGAGTTGGCCTCTACGTCTCCGTGGGACCTTTATATACATCAATAACGTAATATAACCTAACCTAACCCAACCTATCACCTCGGCGGTAATATTTGACAACATTCCTGGCGAGTTGGCCTCTACGTCTCCGTGGGACCTTTATATACATCAATAACACAATATAAGCTAGCCTAACCCAATCTAACATCACGGCGGTAATATTTGACCACATTTTCCTGGCTTGTTGGCCTCTACGTCTCCGTGGGACATTTATATACATCAATAAAGTAATATAACCTAACCTAACCCAACCTATCATCTCAGCGGTAATATTTGGCAACATTCCCGGCTTGTTGGCCTCTACGTCTCCGTGGGACCTTTATATACATTAATAACGTAATATAACGCAACCTAACCCATCTAACCTCTCGGGGTACCATTTAACCACATTCCTTGATTGTCGGGCCCTACTTCTCGGTGGGAACGCTGTATACGTCTATGACATAATACAACCTAACCTAAACCAACCTACCATCTCGGCGGTAATATTGGACAACATTCCTGACGAGTTGGACTCTACGTCTCCGTGGGAACTTCATATACATCAATAACGTAATATAACCTAACCTAACCCAACCTAACATCTCGGCGGTAATATTTGACAACATTCATGGCGAGTTAGCCTCTACGTCTCCGTGGGAGCTTTATATATATCAATAACGTAATATAACCTAACCTAACCCAACCTATCATTTCGGCGGTAAAATTTGACAACATTTCTGGCGATTTCGCCTCTACGTCTCCGTGGGAACTTTATATACATCAATAACAATATATAAGCTTGCCTAACCCAATCTAACATCTCGGCTGTAATAATTGACCACATTTCTGGCTTGTTGGCCTCTACGTCTCCGTGGGACCTTTATATACTTCAATAACGTAATATAACCTAACCTAACCCGAACTATCATCTCGGCGGTAATATTTGACAACATTCCTGGCGATTTGGCCTCTACGTCTCCGTGGTCCCTTTATATACATCAATAACGTATTATAACCTAACCTAACCCAACCTATCATCTCTACGGTAATATTTGACAACATTCCTGGCGAGTTGGCCTCTACGTCTCCGTGGGACCTTTATATACATCAATAACACAATATAAGCTAGCCAAACCCAATCTAACATCTCGGCGGTAATATTTGACCACATTTTCCTGGCTTGTTGGCCTCTACGTCTCCGTGGGACATTTATATACATCAATAAAGTAATATAACCTAACCTAACCCAACCTATCATCTCAGCGGTAATATTTGGCAACATTCCCGGCTTGTTGGCCTCTGCGTCTCCGTGGGACCTTTATATACATAAATAACGTAATATAACGTAACCTAACCCAACATAACCTCTCGGGGTACCATTTAACCACATTCCTTGATTGTCGGGCCCTACTTCTCGGTGGGAACACTGTATACGTCTATGACGTAATACAACCTAACCTAAACCAACCTACCATCTCGGCAGTAATATTTGACAACATTCCTGACGAGTTGGCCTCTACGTCTCCGTGGGACCTTTATATACTTCAATAACGTAATATAACCTAAGCTAACGCAACCTAACATCTCGGCGGTAATATTTGGCAACATTCCCGGCTTGTTGGCCTCTGCGTCTCCGTGGGACCTTTATATACATAAATAACGTAATATAACGTAACCTAACCCAACATAACCTCTCGGGGTACCATTTAACCACATTCCTTGATTGTCGGGCCCTACTTCTCGGTGGGAACACTGTATACGTCTATGACGTAATACAACCTAACCTAAACCAACCTACCATCTCGGCAGTAATATTTGACAACATTCCTGACGAGTTGGACTCTACGTCTCCGTGGGACCTTTATATACTTCAATAACGTAATATAACGTAACCTAACCCAACCTAACATCTCGGCGGTAATATTTGACAGTATTCCTGGTGAGTTGGCCTCTAGGTCTCCGTTTGACCTTCATATACATCAATAACGTAATATAACCTAACCTAAGCCAACCTATCATCTCAGCGGTAATATTTGGCAACATTACCGGCTTGTTGGCCTCTACGTCTCCGTGGGACCTTTATATACATTAATAACGTAATATAACGTAACCTAACCCACCTAACCTCTCGGGGTACCATTTAACAACATTCCTTGATTGTCGGGCCCTACTTCTCGGTGGGAACACTGTATACGTCTATGACGTTATACAACCTAACCTAAACCAACCTACCATCTCGGCGGTAAAATTTGACAACATTCCTGACCAGTTGGCCTCTACGTCTCCGTGGGAACTTCATATACATCAATAACGTAATATAACCTAACCCAACCCAACCTAACATCTCGACCGTAATATTTGACAGCATTCCTGGCGAGTTGGCCTCTAGGTCTCCGTTTGGCCTTCATATACATCAATAACGTAATATAACCTAACCTAACCCAACCTAACATCTCGGCGGTAATATTTGGCAACGTTCCCGGCTTGTTGGACTCTACGTCTCCGTGTGACCTTTATATACATCAATAACGTAATATAACCTAACCTGACGCAACCTAACATCTCGACGGTAATATTTGACACCATTCCTGGCGAGTTGGCCTCTAGGTCTCCGTTTGTCCTTCATATACACCAACAACGTAATATAACCTAACCTAACCCAACCTATCATCTCGGCGGTAATATTTGACATCATTCCTGGCGAGTTGGCCTCTACGTCTCCGTGGGACCTTTATATACATCAATAACACAATATAAGCTAGCCTAACCCAATCTAACATCTCGGCGGTAATATTTGACCACATTCCTGGCTTGTTGGCCTCTACGTCTCCGTGGGACATTTATAGACTTCAATAACGTAATATAACCTAACCTAACCCAACCTAACATCTCGGCTGTAATATTTGAAAACATACCTGGCGAGTTGGCCTCTACGTCTCCGTGGGACCTTCATATACATCAATAACGTAATATAACCTAACCTAACCCAACCTACCATCTCGGCGGTAATATTTGACAACATTCCTGACGAGTTGGCCTCTACGCCTCCGTGGGAACTTCATATACATCAATAACGTAATATAACGTAACCTAACCCAACCTAACATCTCGGCGGTAATATTTGACAGTATTCCTGGTGTGTTGGCCTCTAGGTCTCCGTTTGACCTTCATATACATCAATAACGTAATATAACCTAACCTAAGCCAACCTATCATCTCAGCGGTAATATTTGGCAACATTACCGGCTTGTTGGCCTGTACGTCTCCGTGGAAACTTTATATACATTAATAACGTAATATAACGTAACCTAACCCACCTAACCTCTCGGGGTACCATTTAACCACATTCCTTGATTGTCGGGGCCTACTTCTCGGTGGGAACACTGTATACGTCTATGACGTTATACAACCTAACCTAAACCAACCTACCATCTCGGCGGTATATTTGACAACATTCCTGACGAGTTGGCCTCTACGTCTCCGTGGGAACTTCATATACATCAATAACGTAATATAACCTAACCCAACCCAACCTAACATCTCGACCGTAATATTTGACAGCATTCCTGGCGAGTTGGCCTCTAGGTCTCCGTTTGGCCTTCATATACATCAATAACGTAATATAACCTAACCTAACCCAACCTAACATCTCCGCGGTAATATTTGAAAACATACCTGGCGAGTTGGCCTCCACGTCTCCGTGGGACCTTTATATACATCAATAACGTAATACAACCTAACCTGACCCAACCTAACATCTCGGCGGTAATACTTGACAACATTCCTAGCGAGCTGGCTTCTCCGTCTCCGTGGGACCTTTATATACATCAAGAACGTAGTGAAACCTAACCTAACCCAACCTAACATCTCGGCGGTAATATTTGGCAACGTTCCCGGCTTGTTGGCCTCTACGTCTCCGTGTGACCTTTATATACATCAATAACGTAATATAACCTAACCTGACCCAACCTAACATCTCGACGGTAATATTTGACACCATTCCTGGCGAGTTGGCCTCTAGGTCTCCGTTTGTCCTTCATATACATCAACAACGTAATATAACCTAACCTAACCCAACCTATCATCTCGGCGGTAATATTTGACATCATTCCTGGCGAGTTGGCCTCTACGTCTCCGTGGGACCTTTATATACTTCAATAACGTAATATAACTTAACCTAACCCAACCTAACATCTCGGCTGTAATATTTGAAAACATACCAGGCGAGTTGGCCTCTACGTCTCCGTGGGACCTTTATATACATCAATAACGTAATATAACCTAACCTAAGCCAACCTATAATCTCGGCGGTAATATTTGAAAACATTCCTGGCGAGGTGGTCTCTACGCCTGAGTTTGACCTTCATATACATCAATAACGTAATATAACCTAACCTAACCCAACCTAACATCACGGCGGTAATATTTGAAAACATACTTGGCGAGTTGGCCTCTACGTCTCCGTGGGACATTTATATACATCAATACCATATTATAAGCTATCCTAACCCAACCTAACATCTCGGCGGTAATATTTGAAAACATACCTGGCGAATTGGCCTCTACGTCTCCGTGGGACCTTTATATACATCAATACCATATTATAAGCTAACCTAACCCAATCTAACATCTCGGCGGTAATATTTGACCACATTCCTGGCTTGTTGGCCTCTACGTCTCCGTGGGACCTTTATATAGATCAATAACGTAATATAACCTAACCTAACCCAACCTAACATCTCGGCGGTAATATTTGGCATCATTCCCGGCTTGTTGGCCTCTGCGTCTCCGTGGGACCTTTATATACATAAATAACGTAATATAACGTAACCTAACCCAACATAACCTCTCGGGGTACCATTTAACCACATTCCTTGATTGTCGGGCCCTACTTCTCGGTGGGAACACTGTATACGTCTATGACGTACTACAACCTAACCTAAACCAACCTACCATCTCGGCAGTAATATTTGACAACATTCCTGACGAGTTGGCCTCTACGTCTCCGTGGGACCTTTATATACTTCAATAACGTAATATAACCTAAGCTAACCCAACCTAACATCTCGGCGGTAATATTTGGCAACATTCCCGGCTTGTTGACCTCTACGTCTCCGTGGGACCTTTATATACATCAATAACGTAATATAACGTAACCTAACCCAAACTAACCTCTCGGGGTACCATTAAACCACATTCCTTGATTGTCGGGCCCTACTTCTCGGTGGGAACAATGTATACGTCAATGACGTAATACAAACCTAACCTAAACCAACCTACCATCTCGGCGGTAATATTTGACAACATTCCTGGCGAGTTGGCCTCTAGGTCTCCGTTTGAACTTCATATACATCAACAACGTAATATAACCTAACCTAACCCAACCTACCATCTCGGCAGTAATATTTGACAACATTCCTGACGAGTTGGCCTCTACGTCTCCGTGGGACCTTTATATACTTCAATAACGTAATATAACCTAACCTAACCCAACCTACCATCTCGGCGGTAATATTTGACAACATTCCTGACGAGTTGGCCTCTACGTCTCCGTGGAAACTTCATATACATCAATAACGTAATATAACGTAACTTAACCCAACCTAACATCTCGGCGGTAAGATTTGACAGTATTCCTGGCGATTTGGCCTCTAGGTCTCCGTTTGACCTTCATATACATCAATAACGTAATATAACCTAACCTAAGCCAACCTATCATCTCAGCCGTAATATTCGGCAACATTACCGGCTTGTTGGCCTCTACGTCTCCGTGGGACCTTTATATACATTAATAACGTAATATAACGTAACCTAACCCACCTAACCTCTCGGGGTAACATTTAACCACATTCCTTGATTGTCGGGCCCTACTTCTCGGTGGGAACACTGTATACGTCTATGACGTTATACAACCTAACCTAAACCAACCTACCATCTCGGCGGTAATATTTGACAACATTCCTGACCAGTTGGCTTCTACGTCTCCGTGGGAACTTCATATACATCAATAACGTAATATAACATAACCTAACCCAACCTAACATCTCGACCGTAATATTTGACAGTATTCCTGGCGATTTGGCCTCTAGGTCTCCGTTTGACCTTCATATACATCAATAACGTAATATAACCTAACCTAAGCCAACCTATCATCTCAGCCGTAATATTCGGCAACATTACCGGCTTGTTGGCCTCTACGCCTCCGTGGGACCTTTATATACATTAATAAAGTAATATAACGTAACCTAACCCACCTAACCTCTCGGGGTAACATTTAACCACATTCCTTGATTGTCGGGCCCTACTTCTCGGTGGGAACACTGTATACGTCTATGACGTTATACAAACTAACCTAAACCAACCTACCATCTCGGCGGTAATATTTGACAACATTTCTGACCAGTTGGCTTCTACGTCTCCGTGGGAACTTCATATACATCAATAACGTAATATATCATAACCTAACCCAACCTAACATCTCGACCGTAATATTTGACAGCATTCCTGGCGAGTTGGCCTCTAGGTCTCCGTTTGGCCTTCATATACATCAATAACGTAATATAACCTAACCTAATCCAACCTAACATCTCCGCGGTAATGTTTGAAAACATACCTGGCGAGTTGGCCTCTACGTCTCCGTGGGACCTTTATATACATCAATAACACAATATAAGCTAGCCTAACCCAATCCAACATCTCGGCGGTAATATTTGACCACATTCCTGACTTGTTGGCCTCTACGTCTCCGTGGGACCTTTATAGACTTCAATAACGTAATATAACCTAACCTAACCCAACCTAACATCTCGGCGGTAATATTTGAAAACATTCCTGGCGAGTTGGTCTCTACGTCTGAGTTTGACCTTCATATACATCAATAACGTAATATAACCTAACCTAACCCAACCTATCATCACGGCGGTAATATTTAACCACATTCCTGGCTTGTTGGCCTCTACGTCTCCGTGGGACCTATATATACTTCAATAATGTAATATAACCTAACCTAACACAACCTAACATCTCGGCGGTAATATTTGAAAACATACCTGGCGAGTTGGCCTCTACGTCTCCGTGGGACCTTTATATACATCAATACCATATTATAAGCTAACCTAACCCAATCTAACATCTCGGCGGTAATATTTGACCACATTCCTGGCTTGTTGGCCTCTACGTCTCCGTGGGACCTTTATGTAGATCAATAACGTAATATAACCTAACCTAACCCAACCTGACATCTCAGCGGTAATATTTGACAATATTCCTGGCGAGTTGGCCTCTACGTCTCCGTGGGACCTTTATATACATCAATAAGGTAATATAACCTAACCTAACCCAACCTATAATCTCGGCGGTAATATTTGACAACATTCGTGGCGAGTTGGCCTCTACGTGTCCGTGGGAACTTTATATACATCAATAACAATATATAAGCTAGCCTAACCCAATCTAACATCTCGGCGGTAATATTTGACCACAATTCTGGCTTGTTGGCCTCTACGTCTCCGTGGGACCTTTATATACTTCAATAACGTAATATAACCTAACCTAACCCAACCTATCATCTCGGCGGTAATATTTGACAACATTCCTGGCTTGATGGCCTCTACTTCTCCGTGGGACCTTTATATATATATCAATAACGTAATATAACCTAACCTAACCCAACCTATCATTTCGGCGGTAAAATTTGACAACATTTCTGGCGAGCTGGCCTCTACGTATCCGTGGGACCTTTATATATATCAATAACGTAATATAACCTAACCTAACCCAACCTATCATTTTGGCGGTAAAATTTGACAACATTTCTGTCGTGTTGGCCTCTACGTCTCCGTGGGACCTTTATATACATCAATAACGTAATATAACCTAACCTAACCCAACCTAACATCTCGGCGGTAATATTTGACAACATTCCTGGCGAGTTGGCCTCTACGTCTGTGCGGGAACTTTATATACATCAATAACACTATATAAGCTAGCCTAACCCAATCTAACATCTCGGTGGTAATATTTGACCACATTTCTGGCTTGTTGGCCTCTACGTCTCCGTGGGACCTTTATATACTTCAATAACGTAATATAACCTAACCTAACTCAACCTATCAATTCGGCGGTAATATTTGACCACATTCCTGGCGAGTTGGCCTCTACGGCTCCGCTGGACCTTCATATACATCAATAACGTAATATAAATTAACCTAACCCATCCTATCATCTCAGCTGTAATATTTGACAACATTCCTGGCGAGTTGGCCTCTACGTGTCCGTGGGAACTTTATATACATCAATAACAATATATAAGCTAGCCTAACCCAATCTAACATATCGGCGGTAATATTTGACCACAATTCTGGCTTGTTGGCCTCTACGTCTCCGTGGGACCTTTATATACTTCAATAACGTAATATAACCTAACCTAACCCAACCTCTCATTTCGGCGGTAATATTTGACCACATTCCTGGCGTGTTGGCCTCTACGGCTCCGCTGGACCGTCATATACATCAATAACGTAATATAAATTAACCTAACCCAACCTATCATCTCAGCTGTAATATTTGAGAACATTCCTGGCGAGTTGGCCTCTACGTCTCCGTGGGACCTTTATATACATCAATAACGTAATATAACCTAACCCAACCCAACCTATCATTTCGGCGGTAAAATTTGACAACATTTCTGGCGAGTTGGCCTCTACGTCTCCGTGGGACCTTTATATACATCAATAACGTAATATAACCTAACCTAACCCAACCTATCATCTCGGCGGTAATATTTGACAACATTCCTGGCGTGTTAGCCTCTACGTCTCCGTGGGAACTTTATATACATCAATAACAATATATAAGCTAGCCTAACCCAATCTAACATCTCGGCGGTAATATTTGGCCTCATTTCTGGCTTGTTGGCCTCTACGTCTCCGTGGGACCTTTATATACTTCAATAACGTAATATAACCTAACCTAACCGAACCTAACATCTCGGTGGTAATATTTGACAACATTCCTGGCGAGTTGGCCTCTACGTCTCCGTGGGACCTTTATATACATCAATAACGTAATATAACCTAACCTAAGCCAACCTATAATCTCGGCGGTAATATTTGACAACATTCCTGGCGAGTTGGCCTCTAGGTCTCCGTTTGACCTTCATATACATCAATAACGTAATATAACCTAACCTAACCCAACCTATCATCTCGGCGGTAATATTTGAAAACATTCCTGGCGAGTTGGCCTCTACGTCTCCGTGGGAACTTTATATACATCAATAACAATATATAAGCTAGCCTAACCCAATCTATCATCTCGGCGGTAATATTTGACCACAATTCTGGCTTGTTGGCCTCTACGTCTCCGTGGGACCTTTATATACTTCAATAACGTAATATAACCTAACCTAACCCAACCTATCATCTCGGCGGTAATATTTGACCACATTCCTGGCGAGTTGGCCTCTGCGGCTCCGCTGGACCGTCATATACATCAATAACGTAATATAAATTAACCTAACCCAACCTATCATCTCAGCTGTAATATTTGAGAACATTCCTGGCGAGTTGGCCTCTACGTCTCCGTGGGACCTTTATATACATCAATAACGTAATATAACCTAACCTAACCGAACCTAACATCTCGGCGGTAATATTTGACAGCATTCCTGGCGAGTTGGCCTCTAGGTCTCCGTTTGACCTTCATATACATCAATAACGTAATATAACCTAACCTAACCCAACCTATCATCTCGGCGGTAATATTTGACAACATTCCTGACGAGTTGGCCTCTACGTCTCCGTGGGACCTTTATATACATCAATAACGTAATATACCCTAACCTAACCCAACCTATCATCTCGGCGGTAATATTTGACAGCATTCCTGGCGAGTTGGCCTCTAGGTCTCCGTTTGACCTTCATATACATCAATAACGTAATATAACGTAACCTAACCCAACCTATTATCTCGGCGGCAATATTTGACAACATTCCTGGCGAGTTGGCCTCTACGTGTCCGTGGGAACTTTATATACATCAATAACAATATATAAGCTAGCCTAACCCAATCTAACATCTCGGCGGTAATATTTGACCACAATTCTGGCTTGTTGGCCTCTACGTCTCCGTGGGACCTTTATATACTTCAATAACGTAATATAACCTAACCTAACCCAACCTTTCATCTCGGCGGTAATATTTGACCACATTCCTGGCGAGTTGGCCTCTACGGCTGCGCTGGACCGTCATATACATCAATAACGTAATATAAATTAACCTAACCCAACCTATCATCTCAGCTGTAATATTTGAGAACATTCCTGGCGAGTTGGCCTCTACGTCTCCGTGGGACCTTTATATACATCAATAACGTAATATAACCTAACCCAACCCAACCTATCATTTCGGCGGTAAAATTTGACAACATTTCTGGCGAGTTGGCCTCTACGTCTCCGTGGGACCTTTATATACATCAATAACGTAATATAACCTAACCTAACCCAACCTATCATCTCGGCGGTAATATTTGACAACATTCCTGGCGTGTTAGCCTCTACGTCTCCGTGGGAACTTTATATACATCAATAACAATATATAAGTTAGCCTAACCCAATCTAACACCTCGGCGGTAATATTTGGCCTCATTTCTGGCTTGTTGGCCTCTACGTCTCCGTGGGACCTTTATATACTTCAATAACGTAATATAACCTAACCTAACCGAACCTAACATCTCGGTGGTAATATTTGACAACATTCCTGGCGAGTTGGCCTCTACGTCTCCGTGGGACCTTTATATACATCAATAACGTAATATAACCTAACCTAAGCCAACCTATAATCTCGGCGGTAATATTTGACAACATTCCTGGCGAGTTGGCCTCTAGGTCTCCGTTTGACCTTCATATACATCAATAACGTAATATAACCTAACCTAACCCAACCTATCATCTCGGCGGTAATATTTGAAAACATTCCTGGCGAGTTGGCCTCTACGTCTCCGTGGGAACTTTATATACATCAATAACAATATATAAGCTAGCCTAACCCAATCTATCATCTCGGCGGTAATATTTGACCACAATTCTGGCTTGTTGGCCTCTACGTCTCCGTGGGACCTTTATATACTTCAATAACGTAATATAACCTAACCTAACCCAACCTATCATCTCGGCGGTAATATTTGACCACATTCCTGGCGAGTTGGCCTCTGCGGCTCCGCTGGACCGTCATATACATCAATAACGAAATATAAATTAACCTAACCCAACCTATCATCTCAGCTGTAATATTTGAGAACATTCCTGGCGAGTTGGACTCTACGTCTCCGTGGGACCTTTATATACTTCAATAACGTAATATAACCTAACCTAACCCAACCTTTCATCTCGGCGGTAATATTTGACCACATTCCTGGCGAGTTGGCCTCTACGGCTGCGCTGGACCGTCATATACATCAATAACGTAATATAAATTAACCTAACACAACCTATCATCTCAGCTGTAATATTTGAGAACATTCCTGGCGAGTTGGCCTCTACGTCTCCGTGGGACCTTTATATACATCAATAACGTAATATAACCTAACCTAACCCAACCTATCATTTCGGCGGTAAAATTTGACAACATTTCTGGCGAGTTGGCCTCTACGTCTCCGTGGGACCTTTATATACATCAATAACGTAATATAACCTAACCTAACCCAACCTAACATCTCGGCGGTAATATTTGACAACATTCCTGGCGAGTTGGCCTCTACGTCTGTGCGGGAACTTTATATACATCAATAACACTATATAAGCTAGCCTAACCCAATCTAACATCTCGGTGGTAATATTTGACCACATTTCTGGCTTGTTGGCCTCTACGTCTCCGTGGGACCTTTATATACTTCAATAACGTAATATAACATAACCTAACCCAAACTATCATCTCGGCGGTAATATTTGACAGCATTCCTGGCGAGTTGGCCTCTAGGTCTCCGTTTGACCTTCATATACATCAATAACGTAATATAACCTAACCTAACCCAACCTATCATCTCGGCGGTAATATTTGACAACATTCCTGGCGAGTTAGCCTCTACGTCTCCGTGGGACATTTATATACATCAATAAAGTAATATAACCTAACCTAACCCAACCTATCATCTCGGCGGTAATATTTGACCACATTCCTGGCGACTTGGCCTCTACGTCTCCGTGGGAACTTCATATACATCAATAACGTAATGTAACCTAACCTAACCCAACCTAACATCTCGGCGGTAATATTTGACAGCATTCCTGGCGTGTTGGCCTCTAGGTCTCCGTTTGACCTTCATATACATCAATAACGTAATATAACCTAACCTAACTCAACCTATCAATTCGGCGGTAATATTTGACCACATTCCTGGCGAGTTGGCCTCTACGGCTCCGCTGGACCTTCATATACATCAATAACGTAATATAAATTAACCTAACCCAACCTATCATCTCAGCTGTAATATTTGACAACATTCCTGGCGAGTTGGCCTCTACGTGTCCGTGGGAACTTTATATACATCAATAACAATATATAAGCTAGCCTAACCCAATCTAACATATCGGCGGTAATATTTGACCACAATTCTGGCTTGTTGGCCTCTACGTCTCCGTGGGACCTTTATATACTTCAATAACGTAATGTAACCTAACCTAACCCAACCTATCATTTCGGCGGTAATATTTGACCACATTCCTGGCGTGTTGGCCTCTACGGCTCCGCTGGACCGTCATATACATCAATAACGTAATATAAATTAACCTAACCCAACCTATCATCTCAGCTGTAATATTTGAGAACATTCCTGGCGAGTTGGCCTCTACGTCTCCGTGGGACCTTTATATACATCAATAACGTAATATAACCTAACCTAAGCCAACCTATCATCTCGGCGGTAATATTTGACAACATTCCTGGCGAGTTGGCCTCTACGTGTCCGTGGGAACTTTATATACATCAATAACAATATATAAGCTAGCCTAACCCAATCTAACATCTCGGCGGTAATATTTGACCACATTTCTGGCTTGTTGGCCTCTACGTCTCCGTGGGACCTTTATATACTTCAATAACGTAATATAACATAACCTAACCCAAACTATCATCTCGGCGGTAATATTTGACAGCATTCCTGGCGAGTTGGCCTCTAGGTCTCCGTTTGACCTTCATATACATCAATAACGTAATATAACCTAACCTAACCCAACCTATCATCTCGGCGGTAAAATTTGACAACATTTCTGGCGAGTTGGCCTCTACGTCTCCGTGGGACCTTTATATACATCAATAACGTAATATAACCTAACCTAACCCAACCTAACATCTCGGCGGTAATATTTGACAACATTCCTGGCGAGTTGGCCTCTACGTCTGTGCGGGAACTTTATATACATCAATAACACTATATAAGCTAGCCTAACCCAATCTAACATCTCGGTGGTAATATTTGACCACATTTCTGGCTTGTTGGCCTCTACGTCTCCGTGGGACCTTTATATACTTCAATAACGTAATATAACATAACCTAACCCAATCTAACATCTCGGCGGTAATATTTGGCCTCATTTCTGGCTTGTTGGCCTCTACGTCTCCGTGGGACCTTTATATACTTCAATAACGTAATATAACCTAACCTAACCGAACCTAACATCTCGGTGGTAATATTTGACAACATTCCTGGCGAGTTGGCCTCTACGTCTCCGTGGGACCTTTATATACATCAATAACGTAATATAACCTAACCTAAGCCAACCTATAATCTCGGCGGTAATATTTGACAACATTCCTGGCGAGTTGGCCTCTAGGTCTCCGTTTGACCTTCATATACATCAATAACGTAATATAACCTAACCTAACCCAACCTATCATCTCGGCGGTAATATTTGAAAACATTCCTGGCGAGTTGGCCTCTACGTCTCCGTGGGAACTTTATATACATCAATAACAATATATAAGCTAGCCTAACCCAATCTATCATCTCGGCGGTAATATTTGACCACAATTCTGGCTTGTTGGCCTCTACGTCTCCGTGGGACCTTTATATACTTCAATAACGTAATATAACCTAACCTAACCCAACCTATCATCTCGGCGGTAATATTTGACCACATTCCTGGCGAGTTGGCCTCTGCGGCTCCGCTGGACCGTCATATACATCAATAACGTAATATAAATTAACCTAACCCAACCTATCATCTCAGCTGTAATATTTGAGAACATTCCTGGCGAGTTGGCCTCTACGTCTCCGTGGGACCTTTATATACATCAATAACGTAATATAACCTAACCTAACCGAACCTAACATCTCGGCGGTAATATTTGACAGCATTCCTGGCGAGTTGGCCTCTAGGTCTCCGTTTGACCTTCATATACATCAATAACGTAATATAACCTAACCTAACCCAACCTATCATCTCGGCGGTAATATTTGACAACATTCCTGACGAGTTGGCCTCTACGTCTCCGTGGGACCTTTATATACATCAATAACGTAATATACCCTAGCCTAACCCAACCTATCATCTCGGCGGTAATATTTGACAGCATTCCTGGCGAGTTGGCCTCTAGGTCTCCGTTTGACCTTCATATACATCAATAACGTAATATAACCTAACCTAACCCAACCTATTATCTCGGCGGCAATATTTGACAACATTCCTGGCGAGTTGGCCTCTACGTGTCCGTGGGAACTTTATATACATCAATAACAATATATAAGCTAGCCTAACCCAATCTAACATCTCGGCGGTAATATTTGACCACAATTCTGGCTTGTTGGCCTCTACGTCTCCGTGGGACCTTTATATACTTCAATAACGTAATATAACCTAACCTAACCCAACCTTTCATCTCGGCGGTAATATTTGACCACATTCCTGGCGAGTTGGCCTCTACGGCTGCGCTGGACCGTCATATACATCAATAACGTAATATAAATTAACCTAACACAACCTATCATCTCAGCTGTAATATTTGAGAACATTCCTGGCGAGTTGGCCTCTACGTCTCCGTGGGACCTTTATATACATCAATAACGTAATATAACCTAACCTAACCCAACCTATCATTTCGGCGGTAAAATTTGACAACATTTCTGGCGAGTTGGCCTCTACGTCTCCGTGGGACCTTTATATACATCAATAACGTAATATAACCTAACCTAACCCAACCTAACATCTCGGCGGTAATATTTGACAACATTCCTGGCGAGTTGGCCTCTACGTCTGTGCGGGAACTTTATATACATCAATAACACTATATAAGCTAGCCTAACCCAATCTAACATCTCGGTGGTAATATTTGACCACATTTCTGGCTTGTTGGCCTCTACGTCTCCGTGGGACCTTTATATACTTCAATAACGTAATATAACATAACCTAACCCAAACTATCATCTCGGCGGTAATATTTGACAGCATTCCTGGCGAGTTGGCCTCTAGGTCTCCGTTTGTCCTTCATATACATCAATAACGTAATATATCCTAACCTAACCCAACCTATCATCTCGGCGGTAATATTTGACAACATTCCTGGCGAGTTAGCCTCTACGTCTCCGTGGGACATTTATATACATCAATAAAGTAATATAACCTAACCTAACCCAACCTATCATCTCGGCGGTAATATTTGACCACATTCCTGGCGACTTGGCCTCTACGTCTCCGTGGGAACTTCATATACATCAATAACGTAATGTAACCTAACCTAACCCAACCTAACATCTCGGCGGTAATATTTGACAGCATTCCTGGCGTGTTGGCCTCTAGGTCTCCGTTTGACCTTCATATACATCAATAACGTAATATAACCTAACCTAACTCAACCTATCAATTCGGCGGTAATATTTGACCACATTCCTGGCGAGTTGGCCTCTACGGCTCCGCTGGACCTTCATATACATCAATAACGTAATATAAATTAACCTAACCCAACCTACCATCTCAGCTGTAATATTTGACAACATTCCTGGCGAGTTGGCCTCTACGTGTCCGTGGGAACTTTATATACATCAATAACAATATATAAGCTAGCCTAACCCAATCTAACATATCGGCGGTAATATTTGACCACAATTCTGGCTTGTTGGCCTCTACGTCTCCGTGGGACCTTTATATACTTCAATAACGTAATATAACCTAACCTAACCCAACCTATCATTTCGGCGGTAATATTTGACCACATTCCTGGCGTGTTGGCCTCTACGGCTCCGCTGGACCGTCATATACATCAATAACGTAATATAAATTAACCTAACCCAACCTATCATCTCAGCTGTAATATTTGAGAACATTCCTGGCGAGTTGGCCTCTACGTCTCCGTGGGACCTTTATATACATCAATAACGTAATATAACCTAACCTAAGCCAACCTATCATCTCGGCGGTAATATTTGACAACATTCCTGGCGAGTTGGCCTCTACGTCTCCGTGGGAACTTTATATACATCAATATCGTAATATAACCTAACCTAACCCAACCTATCATCTCGGCGGTAATATTTGACCACATTCCTGGCGAGTTGGCCTCTACGTCTCCGTGGGAACTTCATATACATCAATAACGTAATATAACCTAACCTAACCCAACCTAACATCTCGGCGGTAATATTTGACAGCATTCCTGACGAGTTGGCCTCTACGTCTCCGTGGGAACTTCATATACATCAATAACGTAATATAACCTAACCTAACCGAACCTAACATCTCGGCGGTAATATTTGACAGCATTCCTGGCGAGTTGGCCTCTAGATCTCCGTTTGACCTTCATATACATCAATAACGTAATATAACCTAACCTAACCCAACCTATCATCTCGGCGGTAATATTTGACAACATTCCTGACGAGTTGGCCTCTACGTCTCCGTGGGACCTTTATATACATCAATAACGTAATATACCCTAACCTAACCCAACCTATCATCTCGGCGGTAATATTTGACAGCATTCCTGGCGAGTTGGCCTCTAGGTCTCCGTTTGACCTTCATATACATCAATAACGTAATATAACCTAACCTAACCCAACCTATTATCTCGGCGGTAACATTTGACAACATTCCTGGCGAGTTGGCCTCTACGTGTCCGTGGGAACTTTATATACATCAATAACAATATATAAGCTAGCCTAACCCAATCTAACATCTCGGCGGTAATATTTGACCACAATTCTGGCTTGTTGGCCTCTACGTCTCCGTGGGACCTTTATATACTTCAATAACGTAATATAACCTAACCTAACCCAACCTTTCATCTCGGCGGTAATATTTGACCACATTCCTGGCGAGTTGGCCTCTACGGCTGCGCTAGACCGTCATATACATCAATAACGTAATATAAATTAACCTAACCCAACCTATCATCTCAGCTGTAATATTTGAGAACATTCCTGGCGAGTTGGCCTCTACGTCTCCGTGGGACCTTTATATACATCAATAACGTAATATAACCTAACCTAACGCAACCTATCATTTCGGCGGTAAAATTTGACAACATTTCTGGCGAGTTGGCCTCTACGTCTCCGTGGGACCTTTATATACATCAATAACGTAATATAACCTAACCTAACCCAACCTAACATCTCGGCGGTAATATTTGACAACATTCCTGGCGAGTTGGCCTCTAGGTCTCCGTTTGACCTTCATATACATCAATAACGTAATATAACCTAACCTAACCCAACCTATCATCTCGGCGGTAATATTTGACAACATTCCTGGCGAGTTAGCCTCTACGTCTCCGTGGGACATTTATATACATCAATAAAGTAATATAACCTAACCTAACCCAACCTATCATCTCGGCGGTAATATTTGACCACATTCCTGGCGACTTGGCCTCTACGTCTCCGTGGGAACTTCATATACATCAATAACGTAATGTAACCTAACCTAACCCAACCTAACATCTCGGCGGTAATATTTGACAGCATTCCTGGCTTGTTGGCCTCTAGGTCTCCGTTTGACCTTCATATACATCAATAACGTAATATAACCTAACCTAACTCAACCTATCAATTCGGCGGTAATATTTGACCACATTCCTGGCGAGTTGGCCTCTACGGCTCCGCTGGACCTTCATATACATCAATAACGTAATATAAATTAACCTAACCCAACCTATCATCTCAGCTGTAATATTTGACAACATTCCTGGCGAGTTGGCCTCTACGTGTCCGTGGGAACTTTATATACATCAATAACAATATATAAGCTAGCCTAACCCAATCTAACATATCGGCGGTAATATTTGACCACATTCCTCGCGAGTTGGCCTCTACGTCTCCGTGGGAACTTCATATACATCAATAACGTAATATAACCTAACCTAACCCAACCTAACATCTCGGCGGTAATATTTGACAGCATTCCTGACTAGTTGGCCTCTACGTCTCCGTGGGAACTTCATATACATCAATAACGTAATATAACCTAACCTAACCGAACCTAACATCTCGGCGGTAATATTTGACAGCATTCCTGGCGAGTTGGCCTCTAGGTCTCCGTTTGACCTTCATATACATCAATAACGTAATATAACCTAACCTAACCCAACCTATCATCTCGGCGGTAATATTTGACAACATTCCTGACGAGTTGGCCTCTACGTCTCCGTGGGACCTTTATATACATCAATAACGTAATATACCCTAACCTAACCCAACCTATCATCTCGGCGGTAATATTTGACAGCATTCCTGGCGAGTTGGCCTCTACGTCTCCGTGGGACCTTTATATACATCAATAACGTAATATAACCTAACCTAACCCAACCTAACATCTCGGCGGTAATATTTGACAACATTCCTGGCGAGTTGGCCTCTACGTCTGTGCGGGAACTTTATATACATCAATAACACTATATAAGCTAGCCTAACCCAATCTAACATCTCGGTGGTAATATTTGACCACATTTCTGGCTTGTTGGCCTCTACGTCTCCGTGGGACCTTTATATACTTCAATAACGTAATATAACATAACCTAACCCAAACTATCATCTCGGCGGTAATATTTGACAGCATTCCTGGCGAGTTGGCCTCTAGGTCTCCGTTTGACCTTCATATACATCAATAACGTAATATAACCTAACCTAACCCAACCTATCATCTCGGCGGTAAAATTTGACAACATTTCTGGCGAGTTGGCCTCTACGTCTCCGTGGGACCTTTATATACATCAATAACGTAATATAACCTAACCTAACCCAACCTAACATCTCGGCGGTAATATTTGACAACATTCCTGGCGAGTTGGCCTCTACGTCTGTGCGGGAACTTTATATACATCAATAACACTATATAAGCTAGCCTAACCCAATCTAACATCTCGGTGGTAATATTTGACCACATTTCTGGCTTGTTGGCCTCTACGTCTCCGTGGGACCTTTATATACTTCAATAACGTAATATAACCTAACCTAACCCAACCTTTCATCTCGGCGGTAATATTTGACCACATTCCTGGCGAGTTGGCCTCTACGGCTGCGCTGGACCGTCATATACATCAATAACGTAATATAAATTAACCTAACCCAACCTATCATCTCAGCTGTAATATTTGAGAACATTCCTGGCGAGTTGGCCTCTACGTCTCCGTGGGACCTTTATATACATCAATAACGTAATATAACCTAACCCAACCCAACCTATCATTTCGGCGGTAAAATTTGACAACATTTCTGGCGAGTTGGCCTCTACGTCTCCGTGCGACCTTTATATACATCAATAACGTAATATAACCTAACCTAACCCAACCTATCATCTCGGCGGTAATATTTGACAGCATTCCTGGCGAGTTGGCCTCTAGGTCTCCGTTTGACCTTCATATACATCAATAACGTAATATAACCTAACCTAACCCAACCTATCATCTCGGCGGTAATATTTGACAACATTCCTGACGAGTTGGCCTCTACGTCTCCGTGGGACCTTTATATACATCAATAACGTAATATACCCTAACCTAACCCAACCTATCATCTCGGCGGTAATATTTGACAGCATTCCTGGCGAGTTGGCCTCTAGGTCTCCGTTTGACCTTCATATACATCAATAACGTAATATAACCTAACCTAACCCAACCTATTATCTCGGCGGCAATATTTGACAACATTCCTGGCGAGTTGGCCTCTACGTGTCCGTGGGAACTTTATATACATCAATAACAATATATAAGCTAGCCTAACCCAATCTAACATCTCGGCGGTAATATTTGACCACAATTCTGGCTTGTTGGCCTCTACGTCTCCGTGGGACCTTTATATACTTCAATAACGTAATATAACCTAACCTAACCCAACCTATCATCTCGGCGGTAATATTTGACCACATTCCTGGCGAGTTGGCCTCTGCGGCTCCGCTGGACCGTCATATACATCAATAACGTAATATAAATTAACCTAACCCAACCTATCATCTCAGCTGTAATATTTGAGAACATTCCTGGCGAGTTGGCCTCTACGTCTCCGTGGGACCTTTATATACATCAATAACGTAATATAACCTAACCTAACCGAACCTAACATCTCGGCGGTAATATTTGACAGCATTCCTGGCGAGTTGGCCTCTAGGTCTCCGTGGGACCTTTATATACATCAATAACGTAATATAACCTAACCTAACCCAACCTATCATTTCGGCGGTAAAATTTGACAACATTTCTGGCGAGTTGGCCTCTACGTCTCCGTGGGACCTTTATATACATCAATAACGTAATATAACCTAACCTAACCCAACCTAACATCTCGGCGGTAATATTTGACAACATTCCTGGCGAGTTGGCCTCTACGTCTGTGCGGGAACTTTATATACATCAATAACACTATATAAGCTAGCCTAACCCAATCTAACATCTCGGTGGTAATATTTGACCACATTTCTGGCTTGTTGGCCTCTACGTCTCCGTGGGACCTTTATATACTTCAATAACGTAATATAACATAACCTAACCCAAACTATCATCTCGGCGGTAATATTTGACAGCATTCCTGGCGAGTTGGCCTCTAGGTCTCCGTTTGTCCTTCATATACATCAATAACGTAATATAACCTAACCTAACCCAACCTATCATCTCGGCGGTAATATTTGACAACATTCCTGGCGAGTTAGCCTCTACGTCTCCGTGGGACATTTATATACATCAATAAAGTAATATAACCTAACCTAACCCAACCTATCATCTCGGCGGTAATATTTGACCACATTCCTGGCGACTTGGCCTCTACGTCTCCGTGGGAACTTCATATACATCAATAACGTAATGTAACCTAACCTAACCCAACCTAACATCTCGGCGGTAATATTTGACAGCATTCCTGGCGTGTTGGCCTCTAGGTCTCCGTTTGACCTTCATATACATCAATAACGTAATATAACCTAACCTAACTCAACCTATCAATTCGGCGGTAATATTTGACCACATTCCTGGCGAGTTGGCCTCTACGGCTCCGCTGGACCTTCATATACATCAATAACGTAATATAAATTAACCTAACCCAACCTATCATCTCAGCTGTAATATTTGACAACATTCCTGGCGAGTTGGCCTCTACGTGTCCGTGGGAACTTTATATACATCAATAACAATATATAAGCTAGCCTAACCCAATCTAACATATCGGCGGTAATATTTGACCACAATTCTGGCTTGTTGGCCTCTACGTCTCCGTGGGACCTTTATATACTTCAATAACGTAATATAACCTAACCTAACCCAACCTATCATTTCGGCGGTAATATTTGACCACATTCCTGGCGTGTTGGCCTCTACGGCTCCGCTGGACCGTCATATACATCAATAACGTAATATAAATTAACCTAACCCAACCTATCATCTCAGCTGTAATATTTGAGAACATTCCTGGCGAGTTGGCCTCTACGTCTCCGTGGGACCTTTATATACATCAATAACGTAATATAACCTAACCTAAGCCAACCTATCATCTCGGCGGTAATATTTGACAACATTCCTGGCGAGTTGGCCTCTACGTCTCCGTGGGAACTTTATATACATCAATATCGTAATATAACCTAACCTAACCCAACCTATCATCTCGGCGGTAATATTTGACCACATTCCTGGCGAGTTGGCCTCTACGTCTCCGTGGGAACTTCATATACATCAATAACGTAATATAACCTAACCTAACCCAACCTAACATCTCGGCGGTAATATTTGACAGCATTCCTGACGAGTTGGCCTCTACGTCTCCGTGGGAACTTCATATACATCAATAACGTAATATAACCTAACCTAACCGAACCTAACATCTCGGCGGTAATATTTGACAGCATTCCTGGCGAGTTGGCCTCTAGGTCTCCGTTTGACCTTCATATACATCAATAACGTAATATAACCTAACCTAACCCAACCTATCATCTCGGCGGTAATATTTGACAACATTCCTGACGAGTTGGCCTCTACGTCTCCGTGGGACCTTTATATACATCAATAACGTAATATACCCTAACCTAACCCAACCTATCATCTCGGCGGTAATATTTGACAGCATTCCTGGCGAGTTGGCCTCTAGGTCTCCGTTTGACCTTCATATACATCAATAACGTAATATAACCTAACCTAACCCAACCTATTATCTCGGCGGTAACATTTGACAACATTCCTGGCGAGTTGGCCTCTACGTGTCCGTGGGAACTTTATATACATCAATAACAATATATAAGCTAGCCTAACCCAATCTAACATCTCGGCGGTAATATTTGACCACAATTCTGGCTTGTTGGCCTCTACGTCTCCGTGGGACCTTTATATACTTCAATAACGTAATATAACCTAACCTAACCCAACCTTTCATCTCGGCGGTAATATTTGACCACATTCCTGGCGAGTTGGCCTCTACGGCTGCGCTGGACCGTCATATACATCAATAACGTAATATAAATTAACCTAACCCAACCTATCATCTCAGCTGTAATATTTGAGAACATTCCTGGCGAGTTGGCCTCTACGTCTCCGTGGGACCTTTATATACATCAATAACGTAATATAACCTAACCTAACGCAACCTATCATTTCGGCGGTAAAATTTGACAACATTTCTGGCGAGGTGGCCTCTACGTCTCCGTGGGACCTTTATATACATCAATAACGTAATATAACCTAACCTAACCCAACCTAACATCTCGGCGGTAATATTTGACAACATTCCTGGCGAGTTGGCCTCTAGGTCTCCGTTTGACCTTCATATACATCAATAACGTAATATAACCTAACCTAACCCAACCTATCATCTCGGCGGTAATATTTGACAACATTCCTGGCGAGTTAGCCTCTACGTCTCCGTGGGACATTTATATACATCAATAAAGTAATATAACCTAACCTAACCCAACCTATCATCTCGGCGGTAATATTTGACCACATTCCTGGCGACTTGGCCTCTACGTCTCCGTGGGAACTTCATATACATCAATAACGTAATGTAACCTAACCTAACCCAACCTAACATCTCGGCGGTAATATTTGACAGCATTCCTGGCTTGTTGGCCTCTAGGTCTCCGTTTGACCTTCATATACATCAATAACGTAATATAACCTAACCTAACTCAACCTATCAATTCGGCGGTAATATTTGACCACATTCCTGGCGAGTTGGCCTCTACGGCTCCGCTGGACCTTCATGTACATCAATAACGTAATATAAATTAACCTAACCCAACCTATCATCTCAGCTGTAATATTTGACAACATTCCTGGCGAGTTGGCCTCTACGTGTCCGTGGGAACTTTATATACATCAATAACAATATATAAGCTAGCCTAACCCAATCTAACATATCGGCGGTAATATTTGACCACATTCCTCGCGAGTTGGCCTCTACGTCTCCGTGGGAACTTCATATACATCAATAACGTAATATAACCTAACCTAACCCAACCTAACATCTCGGCGGTAATATTTGACAGCATTCCTGACTAGTTGGCCTCTACGTCTCCGTGGGAACTTCATATACATCAATAACGTAATATAACCTAACCTAACCGAACCTAACATCTCGGCGGTAATATTTGACAGCATTCCTGGCGAGTTGGCCTCTAGGTCTCCGTTTGACCTTCATATACATCAATAACGTAATATAACCTAACCTAACCCAACCTATCATCTCGGCGGTAATATTTGACAACATTCCTGACGAGTTGGCCTCTACGTCTCCGTGGGACCTTTATATACATCAATAACGTAATATACCCTAACCTAACCCAACCTATCATCTCGGCGGTAATATTTGACAGCATTCCTGGCGAGTTGGCCTCTACGTCTCCGTGGGACCTTTATATACATCAATAACGTAATATAACCTAACCTAACCCAACCTAACATCTCGGCGGTAATATTTGACAACATTCCTGGCGAGTTGGCCTCTACGTCTGTGCGGGAACTTTATATACATCAATAACACTATATAAGCTAGCCTAACCCAATCTAACATCTCGGTGGTAATATTTGACCACATTTCTGGCTTGTTGGCCTCTACGTCTCCGTGGGACCTTTATATACTTCAATAACGTAATATAACATAACCTAACGCAACCTATCATTTCGGCGGTAAAATTTGACAACATTTCTGGCGAGTTGGCCTCTACGTCTCCGTGGGACCTTTATATACATCAATAACGTAATATAACCTAACCTAACCCAACCTAACATCTCGGCGGTAATATTTGACAACATTCCTGGCGAGTTGGCCTCTAGGTCTCCGTTTGACCTTCATATACATCAATAACGTAATATAACCTAACCTAACCCAACCTATCATCTCGGCGGTAATATTTGACAACATTCCTGGCGAGTTAGCCTCTACGTCTCCGTGGGACATTTATATACATCAATAAAGTAATATAACCTAACCTAACCCAACCTATCATCTCGGCGGTAATATTTGACCACATTCCTGGCGACTTGGCCTCTACGTCTCCGTGGGAACTTCATATACATCAATAACGTAATGTAACCTAACCTAACCCAACCTAACATCTCGGCGGTAATATTTGACAGCATTCCTGGCTTGTTGGCCTCTAGGTCTCCGTTTGACCTTCATATACATCAATAACGTAATATAACCTAACCTAACTCAACCTATCAATTCGGCGGTAATATTTGACCACATTCCTGGCGAGTTGGCCTCTACGGCTCCGCTGGACCTTCATATACATCAATAACGTAATATAAATTAACCTAACCCAACCTATCATCTCAGCTGTAATATTTGACAACATTCCTGGCGAGTTGGCCTCTACGTGTCCGTGGGAACTTTATATACATCAATAACAATATATAAGCTAGCCTAACCCAATCTAACAGATCGGCGGTAATATTTGACCACATTCCTCGCGAGTTGGCCTCTACGTCTCCGTGGGAACTTCATATACATCAATAACGTAATATAACCTAACCTAACCCAACCTATCATCTCGGCGGTAATATTTGACAACATTCCTGACGAGTTGGCCTCTACGTCTCCGTGGGACCTTTATATACATCAATAACGTAATATACCCTAACCTAACCCAACCTATCATCTCGGCGGTAATATTTGACAGCATTCCTGGCGAGTTGGCCTCTAGGTCTCCGTTTGACCTTCATATACATCAATAACGTAATATAACCTAACCTAACCCAACCTATTATCTCGGCGGCAATATTTGACAACATTCCTGGCGAGTTGGCCTCTACGTGTCCGTGGGAACTTTATATACACCAATAACAATATATAAGCTAGCCTAACCCAATCTAACATCTCGGCGGTAATATTTGACCACAATTCTGGCTTGTTGGCCTCTACGTCTCCGTGGGACCTTTATATACTTCAATAACGTAATATAACCTAACCTAACCCAACCTATCATCTCGGCGGTAATATTTGACCACATTCCTGGCAAGTTGGCCTCTGCGGCTCCGCTGGACCGTCATATACATCAATAACGTAATATAAATTAACCTAACCCAACCTATCATCTCAGCTGTAATATTTGAGAACATTCCTGGCGAGTTGGCCTCTACGTCTCCGTGGGACCTTTATATACATCAATAACGTAATATAACCTAACCTAACCGAACCTAACATCTCGGCGGTAATATTTGACAGCATTCCTGGCGAGTTGGCCTCTAGGTCTCCGTTTGACCTTCATATACATCAATAACGTAATATAACCTAACCTAACCCAACCTATCATTTCGGCGGTAAAATTTGACAACATTTCTGGCGAGTTGGCCTCTACGTCTCCGTGGGACCTTTATATACATCAATAACGTAATATAACCTAACCTAACCCAACCTAACATCTCGGCGGTAATATTTGACAACATTCCTGGCGAGTTGGTCTCTACGTCTGTGCGGGAACTTTATATACATCAATAACACTATATAAGCTAGCCTAACCCAATCTAACATCTCGGTGGTAATATTTGACCACATTTCTGGCTTGTTGGCCTCTACGTCTCCGTGGGACCTTTATATACTTCAATAACGTAATATAACATAACCTAACCCAAACTATCATCTCGGCGGTAATATTTGACAGCATTCCTGGCGAGTTGGCCTCTAGGTCTCCGTTTGACCTTCATATACATCAATAACGTAATATAACCTAACCTAACCCAACCTATCATCTCGGCGGTAATATTTGACAACATTCCTGGCGAGTTAGCCTCTACGTCTCCGTGGGACATTTATATACATCAATAAAGTAATATAACCTAACCTAACCCAACCTATCATCTCGGCGGTAATATTTGACCACATTCCTGGCGACTTGGCCTCTACGTCTCCGTGGGAACTTCATATACATCAATAACGTAATATAACCTAACCTAACCCAACCTAACATCTCGGCGGTAATATTTGACAGCATTCCTGGCGTGTTGGCCTCTAGGTCTCCGTTTGACCTTCATATACATCAATAACGTAATATAACCTAACCTAACTCAACCTATCAATTCGGCGGTAATATTTGACCACATTCCTGGCGAGTTGGCCTCTACGGCTCCGCTGGACCTTCATATACATCAATAACGTAATATAAATTAACCTAACCCAACCTATCATCTCAGCTGTAATATTTGACAACATTCCTGGCGAGTTGGCCTCTACGTGTCCGTGGGAACTTTATATACATCAATAACAATATATAAGCTAGCCTAACCCAATCTAACATATCGGCGGTAATATTTGACCACAATTCTGGCTTGTTGGCCTCTACGTCTCCGTGGGACCTTTATATACTTCAATAACGTAATATAACCTAACCTAACCCAACCTATCATTTCGGCGGTAATATTTGACCACATTCCTGGCGTGTTGGCCTCTACGGCTCCGCTGGACCGTCATATACATCAATAACGTAATATAAATTAACCTAACCCAACCTATCATCTCAGCTGTAATATTTGAGAACATTCCTAGCGAGTTGGCCTCTACGTCTCCGTGGGACCTTTATATACATCAATAACGTAATATAACCTAACCCAACCCAACCTATCATTTCGGCGGTAAAATTTGACAACATTTCTGGCGAGTTGGCCTCTACGTCTCCGTGCGACCTTTATATACATCAATAACGTAATATAACCTAACCTAACCCAACCTATCATCTCGGCGGTAATATTTGACAGCATTCCTGGCGAGTTGGCCTCTAGGTCTCCGTTTGACCTTCATATACATCAATAACGTAATATAACCTAACCTAACCCAACCTATCATCTCGGCGGTAATATTTGACAACATTCCTGACGAGTTGGCCTCTACGTCTCCGTGGGACCTTTATATACATCAATAACGTAATATACCCTAACCTAACCCAACCTATCATCTCGGCGGTAATATTTGACAGCATTCCTGGCGAGTTGGCCTCTAGGTCTCCGTTTGACCTTCATATACATCAATAACGTAATATAACCTAACCTAACCCAACCTATTATCTCGGCGGCAATATTTGACAACATTCCTGGCGAGTTGGCCTCTACGTGTCCGTGGGAACTTTATATACATCAATAACAATATATAAGCTAGCCTAACCCAATCTAACATCTCGGCGGTAATATTTGACCACAATTCTGGCTTGTTGGCCTCTACGTCTCCGTGGGACCTTTATATACTTCAATAACGTAATATAACCTAACCTAACCCAACCTATCATCTCGGCGGTAATATTTGACCACATTCCTGGCGAGTTGGCCTCTGCGGCTCCGCTGGACCGTCATATACATCAATAACGTAATATAAATTAACCTAACCCAACCTATCATCTCAGCTGTAATATTTGAGAACATTCCTGGCGAGTTGGCCTCTACGTCTCCGTGGGACCTTTATATACATCAATAACGTAATATAACCTAACCTAACCGAACCTAACATCTCGGCGGTAATATTTGACAGCATTCCTGGCGAGTTGGCCTCTAGGTCTCCGTTTGACCTTCATATACATCAATAACGTAATATAACCTAACCTAACCCAACCTATCATTTCGGCGGTAAAATTTGACAACATTTCTGGCGAGTTGGCCTCTACGTCTCCGTGGGACCTTTATATACATCAATAACGTAATATAACCTAACCTAACCCAACCTAACATCTCGGCGGTAATATTTGACAACATTCCTGGCGAGTTGGCCTCTACGTCTGTGCGGGAACTTTATATACATCAATAACACTATATAAGCTAGCCTAACCCAATCTAACATCTCGGTGGTAATATTTGACCACATTTCTGGCTTGTTGGCCTCTACGTCTCCGTGGGACCTTTATATACTTCAATAACGTAATATAACATAACCTAACCCAAACTATCATCTCGGCGGTAATATTTGACAGCATTCCTGGCGAGTTGGCCTCTAGGTCTCCGTTTGACCTTCATATACATCAATAACGTAATATAACCTAACCTAACCCAACCTATCATCTCGGCGGTAATATTTGACAACATTCCTGGCGAGTTAGCCTCTACGTCTCCGTGGGACATTTATATACATCAATAAAGTAATATAACCTAACCTAACCCAACCTATCATCTCGGCGGTAATATTTGACCACATTCCTGGCGACTTGGCCTCTACGTCTCCGTGGGAACTTCATATACATCAATAACGTAATATAACCTAACCTAACCCAACCTAACATCTCGGCGGTAATATTTGACAGCATTCCTGACGAGTTGGCCTCTACGTCTCCGTGGGAACTTCATATACATCAATAACGTAATATAACCTAACCTAACCGAACCTAACATCTCGGCGGTAATATTTGACAGCATTCCTGGCGAGTTGGCCTCTAGGTCTCCGTTTGACCTTCATATACATCAATAACGTAATATAACCTAACCTAACCCAACCTATCATCTCGGCGGTAATATTTGACAACATTCCTGACGAGTTGGCCTCTACGTCTCCGTGGGACCTTTATATACATCAATAACGTAATATACCCTAACCTAACCCAACCTATCATCTCGGCGGTAATATTTGACAGCATTCCTGGCGAGTTGGCCTCTAGGTCTCCGTTTGACCTTCATATACATCAATAACGTAATATAACCTAACCTAACCCAACCTATTATCTCGGCGGTAATATTTGACAACATTCCTGGCGAGTTGGCCTCTACGTGTCCGTGGGAACTTTATATACATCAATAACAATATATAAGCTAGCCTAACCCAATCTAACATCTCGGCGGTAATATTTGACCACAATTCTGGCTTGTTGGCCTCTACGTCTCCGTGGGAACTTTATATACTTCAATAACGTAATATAACCTAACCTAACCCAACCTTTCATCTCGGCGGTAATATTTGACCACATTCCTGGCGAGTTGGCCTCTACGGCTGCGCTGGACCGTCATATACATCAATAACGTAATATAAATTAACCTAACCCAACCTATCATCTCAGCTGTAATATTTGAGAACATTCCTGGCGAGTTGGCCTCTACGTCTCCGTGGGACCTTTATATACATCAATAACGTAATATAACCTAACCTAACCCAACCTATCATTTCGGCGGTAAAATTTGACAACATTTCTGGCGAGTTGGCCTCTACGTCTCCGTGGGACCTTTATATACATCAATAACGTAATATAACCTAACCTAACCCAACCTAACATCTCGGCGGTAATATTTGACAACATTCCTGGCGAGTTGGCCTCTACGTCTGTGCGGGAACTTTATATACATCAATAACACTATATAAGCTAGCCTAACCCAATCTAACATCTCGGCGGTAATATTTGACCACAATTCTGGCTTGTTGGCCTCTACGTCTCCGTGGGACCTTTATATACTTCAATAACGTAATATAACCTAACCTAACCCAACCTATCATCTCGGCGGTAATATTTGAAAACATTCCTGGCGAGTTGGCCTCTACGTCTCCGTGGGAACTTTATATACATCAATAACAATATATAAGCTAGCCTAACCCAATCTATCATCTCGGCGGTAATATTTGACCACAATTCTGGCTTGTTGGCCTCTACGTCTCCGTGGGACCTTTATATACTTCAATAACGTAATATAACCTAACCTAACCCAACCTATCATCTCGGCGGTAATATTTGAGCACATTCCTGGCGAGTTGACCTCTGCGGCTCCGCTGGACCGTCATATACATCAATAACGTAATATAAATTAACCTAACCCAACCTATCATCTCAGCTGTAATATTTGAGAACATTCCTGGCGAGTTGGCCTCTACGTCTCCGTGGGACCTTTATATACATCAATAACGTAATATAACCTAACCTAACCGAACCTAACATCTCGGCGGTAATATTTGACAGCATTCCTGGCGAGTTGGCCTCTAGGTCTCCGTTTGACCTTCATATACTTCAATAACGTAATATAACCTAACCTAACCCAACCTATCATCTCGGCGGTAATATTTGACAACATTCCTGACGAGTTGGCCTCTACGTCTCCGTGGGACCTTTATATACATCAATAACGTAATATACCCTAACCTAACCCAACCTATCATCTCGGCGGTAATATTTGACAGCATTCCTGGCGAGTTGGCCTCTAGGTCTCCGTTTGACCTTCATATACATCAATAACGTAATATAACCTAACCTAACCCAACCTATTATCTCGGCGGCAATATTTGACAACATTCCTGGCGAGTTGGCCTCTACGTGTCCGTGGGAACTTTATATACATCAATAACAATATATAAGCTAGCCTAACCCAATCTAACATCTCGGCGGTAATATTTGACCACAATTCTGGCTTGTTGGCCTCTACGTCTCCGTGGGACCTTTATATACTTCAATAACGTAATATAACCTAACCTAACCCAACCTATCATCTCGGCGGTAATATTTGACCACATTCCTGGCGAGTTGGCCTCTGCGGCTCCGCTGGACCGTCATATACATCAATAACGTAATATAAATTAACCTAACCCAACCTATCATCTCAGCTGTAATATTTGAGAACATTCCTGGCGAGTTGGCCTCTACGTCTCCGTGGGACCTTTATATACATCAATAACGTAATATAACCTAACCTAACCGAACCTAACATCTCGGCGGTAATATTTGACAGCATTCCTGGCGAGTTGGCCTCTAGGTCTCCGTTTGACCTTCATATACATCAATAACGTAATATAACCTAACCTAACCCAACCTATCATTTCGGCGGTAAAATTTGACAACATTTCTGGCGAGTTGGCCTCTACGTCTCCGTGGGACCTTTATATACATCAATAACGTAATATAACCTAACCTAACCCAACCTAACATCTCGGCGGTAATATTTGACGACATTCCTGGCGAGTTGGCCTCTACGTCTGTGCGGGAACTTTATATACATCAATAACACTATATAAGCTAGCCTAACCCAATCTAACATCTCGGTGGTAATATTTGACCACATTTCTGGCTTGTTGGCCTCTACGTCTCCGTGGGACCTTTATATACTTCAATAACGTAATATAACATAACCTAACCCAAACTATCATCTCGGCGGTAATATTTGACAGCATTCCTGGCGAGTTGGCCTCTAGGTCTCCGTTTGACCTTCATATACATCAATAACGTAATATAACCTAACCTAACCCAACCTATCATCTCGGCGGTAATATTTGACAACATTCCTGGCGAGTTAGCCTCTACGTCTCCGTGGGACATTTATATACATCAATAAAGTAATATAACCTAACCTAACCCAACCTATCATCTCGGCGGTAATATTTGACCACATTCCTGGCGACTTGGCCTCTACGTCTCCGTGGGAACTTCATATACATCAATAACGAAATATAACCTAACCTAACCCAACCTAACATCTCGGCGGTAATATTTGACAGCATTCCTGACGAGTTGGCCTCTACGTCTCCGTGGGAACTTCATATACATCAATAACGTAATATAACCTAACCTAACCGAACCTAACATCTCGGCGGTAATATTTGACAGCATTCCTGGCGAGTTGGCCTCTAGGTCTCCGTTTGACCTTCATATACATCAATAACGTAATATAACCTAACCTAACCCAACCTATCATCTCGGCGGTAATATTTGACAACATTCCTGACGAGTTGGCCTCTACGTCTCCGTGGGACCTTTATATACATCAATAACGTAATATACCCTAACCTAACCCAACCTATCATCTCGGCGGTAATATTTGACAGCATTCCTGGCGAGTTGGCCTCTAGGTCTCCGTTTGACCTTCATATACATCAATAACGTAATATAACCTAACCTAACCCAACCTATTATCTCGGCGGTAATATTTGACAACATTCCTGGCGAGTTGGCCTCTACGTGTCCGTGGGAACTTTATATACATCAATAACAATATATAAGCTAGCCTAACCCAATCTAACATCTCGGCGGTAATATTTGACCACAATTCTGGCTTGTTGGCCTCTACGTCTCCGTGGGAACTTTATATACTTCAATAACGTAATATAACCTAACCTAACCCAACCTTTCATCTCGGCGGTAATATTTGACCACATTCCTGGCGAGTTGGCCTCTACGGCTGCGCTGGACCGTCATATACATCAATAACGTAATATAAATTAACCTAACCCAACCTATCATCTCAGCTGTAATATTTGAGAACATTCCTGGCGAGTTGGCCTCTACGTCTCCGTGGGACCTTTATATACATCAATAACGTAATATAACCTAACCTAACCCAACCTATCATTTCGGCGGTAAAATTTGACAACATTTCTGGCGAGTTGGCCTCTACGTCTCCGTGGGACCTTTATATACATCAATAACGTAATATAACCTAACCTAACCCAACCTAACATCTCGGCGGTAATATTTGACAACATTCCTGGCGAGTTGGCCTCTACGTCTGTGCGGGAACTTTATATACATCAATAACACTATATAAGCTAGCCTAACCCAATCTAACATCTCGGCGGTAATATTTGACCACAATTCTGGCTTGTTGGCCTCTACGTCTCCGTGGGACCTTTATATACTTCAATAACGTAATATAACCTAACCTAACCCAACCTATCATCTCGGCGGTAATATTTGAAAACATTCCTGGCGAGTTGGCCTCTACGTCTCCGTGGGAACTTTATATACATCAATAACAATATATAAGCTAGCCTAACCCAATCTATCATCTCGGCGGTAATATTTGACCACAATTCTGGCTTGTTGGCCTCTACGTCTCCGTGGGACCTTTATATACTTCAATAACGTAATATAACCTAACCTAACCCCACCTATCATCTCGGCGGTAATATTTGAGCACATTCCTGGCGAGTTGACCTCTGCGGCTCCGCTGGACCGTCATATACATCAATAACGTAATATAAATTAACCTAACCCAACCTATCATCTCAGCTGTAATATTTGAGAACATTCCTGGCGAGTTGGCCTCTACGTCTCCGTGGGACCTTTATATACATCAATAACGTAATATAACCTAACCTAACCGAACCTAACATCTCGGCGGTAATATTTGACAGCATTCCTGGCGAGTTGGCCTCTAGGTCTCCGTTTGACCTTCATATACATCAATAACGTAATATAACCTAACCTAACCCAACCTATCATCTCGGCGGTAATATTTGACAACATTCCTGACGAGTTGGCCTCTACGTCTCCGTGGGACCTTTATATACATCAATAACGTAATATACTCTAACCTAACCCAACCTATCATCTCGGCGGTAATATTTGACAGCATTCCTGGCGAGTTGGCCTCTACGTCTCCGTGGGACCTTTATATACTTCAATAACGTAATATAACATAACCTAACCCAAACTATCATCTCGGCGGTAATATTTGACAGCATTCCTGGCGAGTTGGCCTCTAGGTCTCCGTTTGACCTTCATATACATCAATAACGTAATATAACCTAACCTAACCCAAACTATCATCTCGGCGGTAATATTTGACAACATTCCTGGCGAGTTAGCCTCTACGTCTCCGTGGGACATTTATATACATCAATAAAGTAATATAACCTAACCTAACCCAACCTAACATCTCGGCGGTAATATTTGACAGCATTCCTGACGAGTTGGCCTCTACGTCTCCGTGGGAACTTCATATACATCAATAACGTAATATAACCTAACCTAACCGAACCTAACATCTCGGCGGTAATATTTGACAGCATTCCTGGCGAGTTGGCCTCTAGGTCTCCGTTTGACCTTCATATACATCAATAACGTAATATAACGTAACCTAACCCAACCTATTATCTCGGCGGCAATATTTGACAACATTTCTGGCGAGTTGGCCTCTACGTCTCCGTGGGACCTTTATATACATCAATAACGTAATATAACCTAACCTAACCCAACCTATCATCTCGGCGGTAATATTTGACAACATTTCTGGCGTGTTAGCCTCTACGTCTCCGTGGGAACTTTATATACATCAATAACAATATATAAGCTAGCCTAACCCAATCTAACATCTCGGCGGTAATATTTGGCCTCATTTCTGGCTTGTTGGCCTCTACGTCTCCGTGGGACCTTTATATACTTCAATAACGTAATATAACCTAACCTAACCGAACCTAACATCTCGGTGGTAATATTTGACAACATTCCTGGCGAGTTGGCCTCTACGTCTCCGTGGGACCTTTATATACATCAATAACGTAATATAACCTAACCTAAGCCAACCTATAATCTCGGCGGTAATATTTGACAACATTCCTGGCGAGTTGGCCTCTAGGTCTCCGTTTGACCTTCATATACATCAATAACGTAATATAACCTAACCTAACCCAACCTATCATCTCGGCGGTAATATTTGAAAACATTCCTGGCGAGTTGGCCTTTACGTCTCCGTGGGAACTTTATATACATCAATAACAATATATAAGCTAGCCTAACCCAATCTATCATCTCGGCGGTAATATTTGACCACAATTCTGGCTTGTTGGCCTCTACGTCTCCGTGGGACCTTTATATACTTCAATAACGTAATATAACCTAACCTAACCCAACCTATCATCTCGGCGGTAATATTTGAGCACATTCCTGGCGAGTTGACCTCTGCGGCTCCGCTGGACCGTCATATACATCAATAACGTAATATAAATTAACCTAACCCAACCTATCATCTCAGCTGTAATATTTGAGAACATTCCTGGCGAGTTGGCCTCTACGTCTCCGTGGGACCTTTATATACATCAATAACGTAATATAACCTAACCTAACCGAACCTAACATCTCGGCGGTAATATTTGACAGCATTCCTGGCGAGTTGGCCTCTAGGTCTCCGTTTGACCTTCATATACTTCAATAACGTAATATAACCTAACCTAACCCAACCTATCATCTCGGCGGTAATATTTGACAACATTCCTGACGAGTTGGCCTCTACGTCTCCGTGGGACCTTTATATACATCAATAACGTAATATACCCTAACCTAACCCAACCTATCATCTCGGCGGTAATATTTGACAGCATTCCTGGCGAGTTGGCCTCTAGGTCTCCGTTTGACCTTCATATACATCAATAACGTAATATAACCTAACCTAACCCAACCTAACATCTCGGCGGTAATATTTGACAACATTCCTGGCGAGTTGGCCTCTACGTCTGTGCGGGAACTTTATATACATCAATAACACTATATAAGCTAGCCTAACCCAATCTAACATCTCGGCGGTAATATTTGGCCTCATTTCTGGCTTGTTGGCCTCTACGTCTCCGTGGGACCTTTATATACTTCAATAACGTAATATAACCTAACCTAACCCAACCTATCATCTCGGCGGTAATATTTGAAAACATTCCTGGCGAGTTGGCCTCTACGTCTCCGTGGGAACTTTATATACATCAATAACAATATATAAGCTAGCCTAACCCAATCTATCATCTCGGCGGTAATATTTGACCACAATTCTGGCTTGTTGGCCTCTACGTCTCCGTGGGACCTTTATATACTTCAATAACGTAATATAACCTAACCTAACCCAACCTATCATCTCGGCGGTAATATTTGAGCACATTCCTGGCGAGTTGACCTCTGCGGCTCCGCTGGACCGTCATATACATCAATAACGTAATATAAATTAACCTAACCCAACCTATCATCTCAGCTGTAATATTTGAGAACATTCCTGGCGAGTTGGCCTCTACGTCTCCGTGGGACCTTTATATACATCAATAACGTAATATAACCTAACCTAACCGAACCTAACATCTCGGCGGTAATATTTGACAGCATTCCTGGCGAGTTGGCCTCTAGGTCTCCGTTTGACCTTCATATACTTCAATAACGTAATATAACCTAACCTAACCCAACCTATCATCTCGGCGGTAATATTTGACAACATTCCTGACGAGTTGGCCTCTACGTCTCCGTGGGACCTTTATATACATCAATAACGTAATATACCCTAACCTAACCCAACCTATCATCTCGGCGGTAATATTTGACAGCATTCCTGGCGAGTTGGCCTCTAGGTCTCCGTTTGACCTTCATATACATCAATAACGTAATATAACCTAACCTAACCCAACCTATTATCTCGGCGGCAATATTTGACAACATTCCTGGCGAGTTGGCCTCTACGTGTCCGTGGGAACTTTATATACATCAATAACAATATATAAGCTAGCCTAACCCAATCTAACATCTCGGCGGTAATATTTGACCACAATTCTGGCTTGTTGGCCTCTACGTCTCCGTGGGACCTTTATATACTTCAATAACGTAATATAACCTAACCTAACCCAACCTATCATCTCGGCGGTAATATTTGACCACATTCCTGGCGAGTTGGCCTCTGCGGCTCCGCTGGACCGTCATATACATCAATAACGTAATATAAATTAACCTAACCCAACCTATCATCTCAGCTGTAATATTTGAGAACATTCCTGGCGAGTTGGCCTCTACGTCTCCGTGGGACCTTTATATACATCAATAACGTAATATAACCTAACCTAACCGAACCTAACATCTCGGCGGTAATATTTGACAGCATTCCTGGCGAGTTGGCCTCTAGGTCTCCGTTTGACCTTCATATACATCAATAACGTAATATAACCTAACCTAACCCAACCTATCATTTCGGCGGTAAAATTTGACAACATTTCTGGCGAGTTGGCCTCTACGTCTCCGTGGGACCTTTATATACATCAATAACGTAATATAACCTAACCTAACCCAACCTAACATCTCGGCGGTAATATTTGACGACATTCCTGGCGAGTTGGCCTCTACGTCTGTGCGGGAACTTTATATACATCAATAACACTATATAAGCTAGCCTAACCCAATCTAACATCTCGGTGGTAATATTTGACCACATTTCTGGCTTGTTGGCCTCTACGTCTCCGTGGGACCTTTATATACTTCAATAACGTAATATAACATAACCTAACCCAAACTATCATCTCGGCGGTAATATTTGACAGCATTCCTGGCGAGTTGGCCTCTAGGTCTCCGTTTGACCTTCATATACATCAATAACGTAATATAACCTAACCTAACCCAACCTATCATCTCGGCGGTAATATTTGACAACATTCCTGGCGAGTTAGCCTCTACGTCTCCGTGGGACATTTATATACATCAATAAAGTAATATAACCTAACCTAACCCAACCTATCATCTCGGCGGTAATATTTGACCACATTCCTGGCGACTTGGCCTCTACGTCTCCGTGGGAACTTCATATACATCAATAACGAAATATAACCTAACCTAACCCAACCTAACATCTCGGCGGTAATATTTGACAGCATTCCTGACGAGTTGGCCTCTACGTCTCCGTGGGAACTTCATATACATCAATAACGTAATATAACCTAACCTAACCGAACCTAACATCTCGGCGGTAATATTTGACAGCATTCCTGGCGAGTTGGCCTCTAGGTCTCCGTTTGACCTTCATATACATCAATAACGTAATATAACCTAACCTAACCCAACCTATCATCTCGGCGGTAATATTTGACAACATTCCTGACGAGTTGGCCTCTACGTCTCCGTGGGACCTTTATATACATCAATAACGTAATATACCCTAACCTAACCCAACCTATCATCTCGGCGGTAATATTTGACAGCATTCCTGGCGAGTTGGCCTCTAGGTCTCCGTTTGACCTTCATATACATCAATAACGTAATATAACCTAACCTAACCCAACCTATTATCTCGGCGGTAATATTTGACAACATTCCTGGCGAGTTGGCCTCTACGTGTCCGTGGGAACTTTATATACATCAATAACAATATATAAGCTAGCCTAACCCAATCTAACATCTCGGCGGTAATATTTGACCACAATTCTGGCTTGTTGGCCTCTACGTCTCCGTGGGAACTTTATATACTTCAATAACGTAATATAACCTAACCTAACCCAACCTTTCATCTCGGCGGTAATATTTGACCACATTCCTGGCGAGTTGGCCTCTACGGCTGCGCTGGACCGTCATATACATCAATAACGTAATATAAATTAACCTAACCCAACCTATCATCTCAGCTGTAATATTTGAGAACATTCCTGGCGAGTTGGCCTCTACGTCTCCGTGGGACCTTTATATACATCAATAACGTAATATAACCTAACCTAACCCAACCTATCATTTCGGCGGTAAAATTTGACAACATTTCTGGCGAGTTGGCCTCTACGTCTCCGTGGGACCTTTATATACATCAATAACGTAATATAACCTAACCTAACCGAACCTAACATCTCGGCGGTAATATTTGACAGCATTCCTGGCGAGTTGGCCTCTACGTCTGTGCGGGAACTTTATATACATCAATAACGTAATATAACCTAACCTAACCCAACCTATCATTTCGGCGGTAAAATTTGACAACATTTCTGGCGAGTTGGCCTCTACGTCTCCGTGGGACCTTTATATACATCAATAACGTAATATAACCTAACCTAACCCAACCTAACATCTCGGCGGTAATATTTGACGACATTCCTGGCGAGTTGGCCTCTACGTCTGTGCGGGAACTTTATATACATCAATAACACTATATAAGCTAGCCTAACCCAATCTAACATCTCGGTGGTAATATTTGACCACATTTCTGGCTTGTTGGCCTCTACGTCTCCGTGGGACCTTTATATACTTCAATAACGTAATATAACATAACCTAACCCAAACTATCATCTCGGCGGTAATATTTGACAGCATTCCTGGCGAGTTGGCCTCTAGGTCTCCGTTTGACCTTCATATACATCAATAACGTAATATAACCTAACCTAACCCAACCTATCATCTCGGCGGTAATATTTGACAACATTCCTGGCGAGTTAGCCTCTACGTCTCCGTGGGACATTTATATACATCAATAAAGTAATATAACCTAACCTAACCCAACCTATCATCTCGGCGGTAATATTTGACCACATTCCTGGCGACTTGGCCTCTACGTCTCCGTGGGAACTTCATATACATCAATAACGAAATATAACCTAACCTAACCCAACCTAACATCTCGGCGGTAATATTTGACAGCATTCCTGACGAGTTGGCCTCTACGTCTCCGTGGGAACTTCATATACATCAATAACGTAATATAACCTAACCTAACCGAACCTAACATCTCGGCGGTAATATTTGACAGCATTCCTGACGAGTTGGCCTCTACGTCTCCGTGGGACCTTTATATACATCAATAACGTAATATACTCTAACCTAACCCAACCTATCATCTCGGCGGTAATATTTGACAACATTCCTGACGAGTTGGCCTCTACGTCTCCGTGGGACCTTTATATACATCAATAACGTAATATACCCTAACCTAACCCAACCTATCATCTCGGCGGTAATATTTGACAGCATTCCTGGCGAGTTGGCCTCTAGGTCTCCGTTTGACCTTCATATACATCAATAACGTAATATAACCTAACCTAACCCAACCTATTATCTCGGCGGTAATATTTGACAACATTCCTGGCGAGTTGGCCTCTACGTGTCCGTGGGAACTTTATATACATCAATAAAGTAATATAACCTAACCTAACCCAACCTAACATCTCGGCGGTAATATTTGACAGCATTCCTGACGAGTTGGCCTCTACGTCTCCGTGGGAACTTCATATACATCAATAACGTAATATAACCTAACCTAACCCAACCTTTCATCTCGGCGGTAATATTTGACAGCATTCCTGGCGAGTTGGCCTCTAGGTCTCCGTTTGACCTTCATATACATCAATAACGTAATATAACGTAACCTAACCCAACCTATTATCTCGGCGGCAATATTTGACAACATTTCTGGCGAGTTGGCCTCTACGTCTCCGTGGGACCTTTATATACATCAATAACGTAATATAACCTAACCTAACCCAACCTATCATCTCGGCGGTAATATTTGACAACATTTCTGGCGTGTTAGCCTCTACGTCTCCGTGGGAACTTTATATACATCAATAACAATATATAAGCTAGCCTAACCCAATCTAACATCTCGGCGGTAATATTTGGCCTCATTTCTGGCTTGTTGGCCTCTACGTCTCCGTGGGACCTTTATATACTTCAATAACGTAATATAACCTAACCTAACCGAACCTAACATCTCGGTGGTAATATTTGACAACATTCCTGGCGAGTTGGCCTCTACGTCTCCGTGGGACCTTTATATACATCAATAACGTAATATAACCTAACCTAAGCCAACCTATAATCTCGGCGGTAATATTTGACAACATTCCTGGCGAGTTGGCCTCTAGGTCTCCGTTTGACCTTCATATACATCAATAACGTAATATAACCTAACCTAACCCAACCTATCATCTCGGCGGTAATATTTGAAAACATTCCTGGCGAGTTGGCCTTTACGTCTCCGTGGGAACTTTATATACATCAATAACAATATATAAGCTAGCCTAACCCAATCTATCATCTCGGCGGTAATATTTGACCACAATTCTGGCTTGTTGGCCTCTACGTCTCCGTGGGACCTTTATATACTTCAATAACGTAATATAACCTAACCTAACCCAACCTATCATCTCGGCGGTAATATTTGACCACATTCCTGGCGAGTTGGCCTCTGCGGCTCCGCTGGACCGTCATATACATCAATAACGTAATATAAATTAACCTAACCCAACCTATCATCTCAGCTGTAATATTTGAGAACATTCCTGGCGAGTTGGCCTCTACGTCTCCGTGGGACCTTTATATACATCAATAACGTAATATAACCTAACCTAACCGAACCTAACATCTCGGCGGTAATATTTGACAGCATTCCTGGCGAGTTGGCCTCTAGGTCTCCGTTTGACCTTCATATACATCAATAACGTAATATAACCTAACCTAACCCAACCTATCATCTCGGCGGTAATATTTGACAACATTCCTGACGAGTTGGCCTCTACGTCTCCGTGGGACCTTTATATACATCAATAACGTAATATACCCTAACCTAACCCAACCTATCATCTCGGCGGTAATATTTGACAGCATTCCTGGCGAGTTGGCCTCTAGGTCTCCGTTTGACCTTCATATACATCAATAACGTAATATAACCTAACCTAACCCAACCTATTATCTCGGCGGCAATATTTGACAACATTCCTGGCGAGTTGGCCTCTACGTGTCCGTGGGAACTTTATATACATCAATAACAATATATAAGCTAGCCTAACCCAATCTAACATCTCGGCGGTAATATTTGACCACAATTCTGGCTTGTTGGCCTCTACGTCTCCGTGGGACCTTTATATACTTCAATAACGTAATATAACCTAACCTAACCCAACCTATCATCTCGGCGGTAATATTTGACCACATTCCTGGCGAGTTGGCCTCTGCGGCTCCGCTGGACCGTCATATACATCAATAACGTAATATAAATTAACCTAACCCAACCTATCATCTCAGCTGTAATATTTGAGAACATTCCTGGCGAGTTGGCCTCTACGTCTCCGTGGGACCTTTATATACATCAATAACGTAATATAACCTAACCTAACCGAACCTAACATCTCGGCGGTAATATTTGACAGCATTCCTGGCGAGTTGGCCTCTAGGTCTCCGTTTGACCTTCATATACATCAATAACGTAATATAACCTAACCTAACCCAACCTATCATCTCGGCGGTAATATTTGACAACATTCCTGACGAGTTGGCCTCTACGTCTCCGTGGGACCTTTATATACATCAATAACGTAATATACCCTAACCTAACCCAACCTATCATCTCGGCGGTAATATTTGACAGCATTCCTGGCGAGTTGGCCTCTAGGTCTCCGTTTGACCTTCATATACATCAATAACGTAATATAACCTAACCTAACCCAACCTATTATCTCGGCGGCAATATTTGACAACATTCCTGGCGAGTTGGCCTCTACGTGTCCGTGGGAACTTTATATACATCAATAACAATATATAAGCTAGCCTAACCCAATCTAACATCTCGGCGGTAATATTTGACCACAATTCTGGCTTGTTGGCCTCTACGTCTCCGTGGGACCTTTATATACTTCAATAACGTAATATAACCTAACCTAACCCAACCTTTCATCTCGGCGGTAATATTTGACCACATTCCTGGCGAGTTGGCCTCTACGGCTGCGCTGGACCGTCATATACATCAATAACGTAATATAAATTAACCTAACACAACCTATCATCTCAGCTGTAATATTTGAGAACATTCCTGGCGAGTTGGCCTCTACGTCTCCGTGGGACCTTTATATACATCAATAACGTAATATAACCTAACCTAACCCAACCTATCATTTCGGCGGTAAAATTTGACAACATTTCTGGCGAGTTGGCCTCTACGTCTCCGTGGGACCTTTATATACATCAATAACGTAATATAACCTAACCTAACCCAACCTAACATCTCGGCGGTAATATTTGACAACATTCCTGGCGAGTTGGCCTCTACGTCTGTGCGGGAACTTTATATACATCAATAACACTATATAAGCTAGCCTAACCCAATCTAACATCTCGGTGGTAATATTTGACCACATTTCTGGCTTGTTGGCCTCTACGTCTCCGTGGGACCTTTATATACTTCAATAACGTAATATAACATAACCTAACCCAAACTATCATCTCGGCGGTAATATTTGACAGCATTCCTGGCGAGTTGGCCTCTAGGTCTCCGTTTGACCTTCATATACATCAATAACGTAATATAACCTAACCTAACCCAACCTATCATCTCGGCGGTAATATTTGACAACATTCCTGGCGAGTTAGCCTCTACGTCTCCGTGGGACATTTATATACATCAATAAAGTAATATAACCTAACCTAACCCAACCTATCATCTCGGCGGTAATATTTGACCACATTCCTGGCGGGTTGGCCTCTACGTCTCCGTGGGAACTTCATATACATCAATAACGTAATATAACCTAACCTAACCCAACCTAACATCTCGGCGGTAATATTTGACAGCATTCCTGACGAGTTGGCCTCTACGTCTCCGTGGGAACTTCATATACATCAATAACGTAATATAACCTAACCTAACCGAACCTAACATCTCGGCGGTAATATTTGACAGCATTCCTGGCGAGTTGGCCTCTAGGTCTCCGTTTGACCTTCATATACATCAATAACGTAATATAACGTAACCTAACCCAACCTATTATCTCGGCGGCAATATTTGACAACATTCCTGGCGAGTTGGCCTCTACGTGTCCGTGGGAACTTTATATACATCAATAACAATATATAAGCTAGCCTAACCCAATCTAACATCTCGGCGGTAATATTTGACCACAATTCTGGCTTGTTGGCCTCTACGTCTCCGTGGGACCTTTATATACTTCAATAACGTAATATAACCTAACCTAACCCAACCTTTCATCTCGGCGGTAATATTTGACCACATTCCTGGCGAGTTGGCCTCTACGGCTGCGCTGGACCGTCATATACATCAATAACGTAATATAAATTAACCTAACCCAACCTATCATCTCAGCTGTAATATTTGAGAACATTCCTGGCGAGTTGGCCTCTACGTCTCCGTGGGACCTTTATATACATCAATAACGTAATATAACCTAACCCAACCCAACCTATCATTTCGGCGGTAAAATTTGACAACATTTCTGGCGAGTTGGCCTCTACGTCTCCGTGGGACCTTTATATACATCAATAACGTAATATAACCTAACCTAACCCAACCTATCATCTCGGCGGTAATATTTGACAACATTTCTGGCGTGTTAGCCTCTACGTCTCCGTGGGAACTTTATGTACATCAATAACAATATATAAGCTAGCCTAACCCAATCTAACATCTCGGCGGTAATATTTGGCCTCATTTCTGGCTTGTTGGCCTCTACGTCTCCGTGGGACCTTTATATACTTCAATAACGTAATATAACCTAACCTAACCGAACCTAACATCTCGGTGGTAATATTTGACAACATTCCTGGCGAGTTGGCCTCTACGTCTCCGTGGGACCTTTATATACATCAATAACGTAATATAACCTAACCTAAGCCAACCTATAATCTCGGCGGTAATATTTGACAACATTCCTGGCGAGTTGGCCTCTAGGTCTCCGTTTGACCTTCATATACATCAATAACGTAATATAACCTAACCTAACCCAACCTATCATCTCGGCGGTAATATTTGAAAACATTCCTGGCGAGTTGGCCTCTACGTCTCCGTGGGAACTTTATATACATCAATAACAATATATAAGCTAGCCTAACCCAATCTATCATCTCGGCGGTAATATTTGACCACAATTCTGGCTTGTTGGCCTCTACGTCTCCGTGGGACCTTTATATACTTCAATAACGTAATATAACCTAACCTAACCCAACCTATCATCTCGGCGGTAATATTTGACCACATTCCTGGCGAGTTGGCCTCTGCGGCTCCGCTGGACCGTCATATACATCAATAACGTAATATAAATTAACCTAACCCAACCTATCATCTCAGCTGTAATATTTGAGAACATTCCTGGCGAGTTGGCCTCTACGTCTCCGTGGGACCTTTATATACATCAATAACGTAATATAACCTAACCTAACCGAACCTAACATCTCGGCGGTAATATTTGACAGCATTCCTGGCGAGTTGGCCTCTAGGTCTCCGTTTGACCTTCATATACATCAATAACGTAATATAACCTAACCTAACCCAACCTATCATCTCGGCGGTAATATTTGACAACATTCCTGACGAGTTGGCCTCTACGTCTCCGTGGGACCTTTATATACATCAATAACGTAATATACCCTAACCTAACCCAACCTATCATCTCGGCGGTAATATTTGACAGCATTCCTGGCGAGTTGGCCTCTAGGTCTCCGTTTGACCTTCATATACATCAATAACGTAATATAACCTAACCTAACCCAACCTATTATCTCGGCGGCAATATTTGACAACATTCCTGGCGAGTTGGCCTCTACGTGTCCGTGGGAACTTTATATACATCAATAACAATATATAAGCTAGCCTAACCCAATCTAACATCTCGGCGGTAATATTTGACCACAATTCTGGCTTGTTGGCCTCTACGTCTCCGTGGGACCTTTATATACTTCAATAACGTAATATAACCTAACCTAACCCAACCTATCATCTCGGCGGTAATATTTGACCACATTCCTGGCAAGTTGGCCTCTGCGGCTCCGCTGGACCGTCATATACATCAATAACGTAATATAAATTAACCTAACCCAACCTATCATCTCAGCTGTAATATTTGAGAACATTCCTGGCGAGTTGGCCTCTACGTCTCCGTGGGACCTTTATATACATCAATAACGTAATATAACCTAACCTAACCGAACCTAACATCTCGGCGGTAATATTTGACAGCATTCCTGGCGAGTTGGCCTCTAGGTCTCCGTTTGACCTTCATATACATCAATAACGTAATATAACCTAACCTAACCCAACCTATCATCTCGGCGGTAATATTTGACAACATTCCTGACGAGTTGGCCTCTACGTCTCCGTGGGACCTTTATATACATCAATAACGTAATATACCCTAACCTAACCCAACCTATCATCTCGGCGGTAATATTTGACAGCATTCCTGGCGAGTTGGCCTCTAGGTCTCCGTTTGACCTTCATATACATCAATAACGTAATATAACCTAACCTAACCCAACCTATTATCTCGGCGGCAATATTTGACAACATTCCTGGCGAGTTGGCCTCTACGTGTCCGTGGGAACTTTATATACATCAATAACAATATATAAGCTAGCCTAACCCAATCTAACATCTCGGCGGTAATATTTGACCACAATTCTGGCTTGTTGGCCTCTACGTCTCCGTGGGACCTTTATATACATCAATAACGTAATATAACCTAACCTAACCCAAACTAACATCTCGGCGGTAATATTTGACAACATTCCTGGCGAGTTGGCCTCTACGTCTGTGCGGGAACTTTATATACATCAATAACACTATATAAGCTAGCCTAACCCAATCTAACATCTCGGCGGTAATATTTGACCACAATTCTGGCTTGTTGGCCTCTACGTCTCCGTGGGACCTTTATATACTTCAATAACGTAATATAACCTAACCTAACCCAACCTATCATCTCGGCGGTAATATTTGAAAACATTCCTGGCGAGTTGGCCTCTACGTCTCCGTGGGAACTTTATATACATCAATAACAATATATAAGCTAGCCTAACCCAATCTATCATCTCGGCGGTAATATTTGACCACAATTCTGGCTTGTTGGCCTCTACGTCTCCGTGGGACCTTTATATACTTCAATAACGTAATATAACCTAACCTAACCCAACCTATCATCTCGGCGGTAATATTTGACCACATTCCTGGCGAGTTGGCCTCTGCGGCTCCGCTGGACCGTCATATACATCAATAACGTAATATAAATTAACCTAACCCAACCTATCATCTCAGCTGTAATATTTGAGAACATTCCTGGCGAGTTGGCCTCTACGTCTCCGTGGGACCTTTATATACATCAATAACGTAATATAACCTAACCTAACCGAACCTAACATCTCGGCGGTAATATTTGACAGCATTCCTGGCGAGTTGGCCTCTAGGTCTCCGTTTGACCTTCATATACATCAATAACGTAATATAACCTAACCTAACCCAACCTATCATCTCGGCGGTAATATTTGACAACATTCCTGACGAGTTGGCCTCTACGTCTCCGTGGGACCTTTATATACATCAATAACGTAATATACCCTAACCTAACCCAACCTATCATCTCGGCGGCAATATTTGACAGCATTCCTGGCGAGTTGGCCTCTAGGTCTCCGTTTGACCTTCATATACATCAATAACGTAACATAACCTAACCTTAACCCAACCTATTATCTCGGCGGCAATATTTGACAACATTCCTGGCGAGTTGGCCTCTACGTGTCCGTGGGAACTTTATATACATCAATAACAATATATAAGCTAGCCGAACCCAATCTAACATCTCGGCGGTAATATTTGACCACAATTCTGGCTTGTTGGCCTCTACGTCTCCGTGGGACCTTTATATACTTCAATAACGTAATATAACCTAACCTAACCCAACCTATCATCTCGGCGGTAATATTTGACAGCATTCCTGGCGAGTTGGCCTCTAGGTCTCCGTTTGACCTTCATATACATCAATAACGTAATATAACCTAACCTAACCCAACCTATCATCTCGGCGGTAATATTTGACAACATTCCTGACGAGTTGGCCTCTACGTCTCCGTGGGACCTTTATATACATCAATAACGTAATATACCCTAACCTAACCCAACCTATCATCTCGGCGGTAATATTTGACAGCATTCCTGGCGAGTTGGCCTCTAGGTCTCCGTTTGACCTTCATATACATCAATAACGTAATATAACCTAACCTAACCCAACCTATTATCTCGGCGGCAATATTTGACAACATTCCTGGCGAGTTGGCCTCTACGTGTCCGTGGGAACTTTATATACATCAATAACAATATATAAGCTAGCCTAACCCAATCTAACATCTCGGCGGTAATATTTGACCACAATTCTGGCTTGTTGGCCTCTACGTCTCCGTGGGACCTTTATATACTTCAATAACGTAATATAACCTAACCTAACCCAACCTTTCATCTCGGCGGTAATATTTGACCACATTCCTGGCGAGTTGGCCTCTACGGCTGCGCTGGACCGTCATATACATCAATAACGTAATATAAATTAACCTAACACAACCTATCATCTCAGCTGTAATATTTGAGAACATCCCTGGCGAGTTGGCCTCTACGTATCCGTGGGTCCTTTATATACATCAATAACGTAATATAACCTAACCTAACCCAACCTATCATTTCGGCGGTAAAATTTGATAACATTTCTGGCGAGTTGGCCTCTACGTCTCCGTGGGACCTTTATATACATCAATAACGTAATATAACCTAACCTAACCCAACCTAACATCTCGGCGGTAATATTTGACAACATTCCTGGCGAGTTGGCCTCTACGTCTGTGCGGGAACTTTATATACATCAATAACACTATATAAGCTAGCCTAACCCAATCTAACATCTCGGTGGTAATATTTGACCACATTTCTGGCTTGTTGGCCTCTACGTCTCCGTGGGACCTTTATATACTTCAATAACGTAATATAACATAACCTAACCCAAACTATCATCTCGGCGGTAATATTTGACAGCATTCCTGGCGAGTTGGCCTCTAGGTCTCCGTTTGACCTTCATATACATCAATAACGTAATATAACCTAACCTAACCCAACCTATCATCTCGGCGGTAATATTTGACAACATTCCTGGCGAGTTAGCCTCTACGTCTCCGTGGGACATTTATATACATCAATAAAGTAATATAACCTAACCTAACCCAACCTATCATCTCGGCGGTAATATTTGACCACATTCCTGGCGACTTGGCCTCTACGTCTCCGTGGGACCTTTATATACATCAATAACGTAATATACCCTAACCTAACCCAACCTATCATCTCGGCGGTAATATTTGACAGCATTCCTGGCGTGTTGGCCTCTAGGTCTCCGTTTGACCTTCATATACATCAATAACGTAATATAACCTAACCTAACTCAACCTATCAATTCGGCGGTAATATTTGACCACATTCCTGGCGAGTTGGCCTCTACGGCTCCGCTGGACCTTCATATACATCAATAACGTAATATAAATTAACCTAACCCAACCTATCATCTCAGCTGTAATATTTGACCACAATTCTGGCTTGTTGGCCTCTACGTCTCCGTGGGACCTTTATATACTTCAATAACGTAATATAACCTAACCTAACCCAACCTATCATCTCGGCGGTAATATTTGACAACATTCCTGGCGAGTTAGCCTCTACGTCTCCGTGGGACACTTATATACATCAATAAAGTAATATAACCTAACCTAACCCAACCTATCATCTCGGCGGTAATATTTGACCACATTCCTGGCGAGTTGGCCTCTACGTCTCCGTGGGAACTTCATATACATCAATAACGTAATATAACCTAACCTAACCCAACCTAACATCTCGGCGGTAATATTTGACAGCATTCCTGACGAGTTGGCCTCTACGTCTCCGTGGGAACTTCATATACATCAATAACGTAATATAACCTAACCTAACCGAACCTAACATCTCGGCGGTAATATTTGACAGCATTCCTGGCGAGTTGGCCTCTAGGTCTCCGTTTGACCTTCATATACATCAATAACGTAATATAACGTAACCTAACCCAACCTATTATCTCGGCGGCAATATTCGACAACATTCCTGGCGAGTTGGCCTCTACGTGTCCGTGGGAACTTTATATACATCAATAACAATATATAAGCTAGCCTAACCCAATCTAACATCTCGGCGGTAATATTTGACCACAATTCTGGCTTGTTGGCCTCTACGTCTCCGTGGGACCTTTATATACTTCAATAACGTAATATAACCTAACCTAACCCAACCTTTCATCTCGGCGGTAATATTTGACCACATTCCTGGCGAGTTGGCCTCTACGGCTGCACTGGACCGTCATATACATCAATAACGTAATATAAATTAACCTAACCCAACCTATCATCTCAGCTGTAATATTTGAGAACATTCCTGGCGAGTTGGCCTCTACGTCTCCGTGGGACCTTTATATACATCAATAACGTAATATAACCTAACCCAACCCAACCTATCATTTCGGCGGTAAAATTTGACAACATTTCTGGCGAGTTGGCCTCTACGTCTCCGTGGGACCTTTATATACATCAATAACGTAATATAACCTAACCTAACCCAACCTATCATCTCGGCGGTAATATTTGACAACATTTCTGGCGTGTTAGCCTCTACGTCTCCGTGGGAACTTTATATACATCAATAACAATATATAAGCTAGCCTAACCCAATCTAACATCTCGGCGGTAATATTTGGCCTCATTTCTGGCTTGTTGGCCTCTACGTCTCCGTGGGAACTTTATATACTTCAATAACGTAATATAACCTCACCTAACCGAACCTAACATCTCGGTGGTAATATTTGACAACATTCCTGGCGAGTTGGCCTCTACGTCTCCGTGGGACCTTTATATACATCAATAACGTAATATAACCTAACCTAAGCCAACCTATAATCTCGGCGGTAATATTTGACAACATTCCTGGCGAGTTGGCCTCTAGGTCTCCGTTTGACCTTCATATACATCAATAACGTAATATAACCTAACCTAACCCAACCTATCATCTCGGCGGTAATATTTGAAAACATTCCTGGCGAGTTGGCCTCTACGTCTCCGTGGGAACTTTATATACATCAATAACAATATATAAGCTAGCCTAACCCAATCTATCATCTCGGCGGTAATATTTGACCACAATTCTGGCTTGTTGGCCTCTACGTCTCCGTGGGACCTTTATATACTTCAATAACGTAATATAACCTAACCTAACCCAACCTATCATCTCGGCGGTAATATTTGACCACATTCCTGGCGAGTTGGCCTCTGCGGCTCCGCTGGACCGTCATATACATCAATAACGTAATATAAATTAACCTAACCCAACCTATCATCTCAGCTGTAATATTTGAGAACATTCCTGGCGAGTTGGCCTCTACGTCTCCGTGGGACCTTTATATACATCAATAACGTAATATAACCTAACCTAACCGAACCTAACATCTCGGCGGTAATATTTGACAGCATTCCTGGCGAGTTGGCCTCTAGGTCTCCGTTTGACCTTCATATACATCAATAACGTAATATAACCTAACCTAACCCAACCTATCATCTCGGCGGTAATATTTGACAACATTCCTGACGAGTTGGCCTCTACGTCTCCGTGGGACCTTTATATACATCAATAACGTAATATACCCTAACCTAACCCAACCTATCATCTCGGCGGTAATATTTGACAGCATTCCTGGCGAGTTGGCCTCTAGGTCTCCGTTTGACCTTCATATACATCAATAACGTAATATAACCTAACCTAACCCAACCTATTATCTCGGCGGCAATATTTGACAACATTCCTGGCGAGTTGGCCTCTACGTGTCCGTGGGAACTTTATATACATCAATAACAATATATAAGCTAGCCTAACCCAATCTAACATCTCGGCGGTAATATTTGACCACAATTCTGGCTTGTTGGCCTCTACGTCTCCGTGGGACCTTTATATACTTCAATAACGTAATATAACCTAACCTAACCCAACCTATCATCTCGGCGGTAATATTTGACCACATTCCTAGCGAGTTGGCCTCTGCGGCTCCGCTGGACCGTCATATACATCAATAACGTAATATAAATTAACCTAACCCAACCTATCATCTCAGCTGTAATATTTGAGAACATTCCTGGCGAGTTGGCCTCTACGTCTCCGTGGGACCTTTATATACATCAATAACGTAATATAACCTAACCTAACCGAACCTAACATCTCGGCGGTAATATTTGACAGCATTCCTGGCGAGTTGGCCTCTAGGTCTCCGTTTGACCTTCATATACATCAATAACGTAATATAACCTAACCTAACCCAACCTATCATCTCGGCGGTAATATTTGACAACATTCCTGACGAGTTGGCCTCTACGTCTCCGTGGGACCTTTATATACATCAATAACGTAATATACCCTAACCTAACCCAACCTATCATCTCGGCGGTAATATTTGACAGCATTCCTGGCGAGTTGGCCTCTAGGTCTCCGTTTGACCTTCATATACATCAATAACGTAATATAACCTAACCTAACCCAACCTATTATCTCGGCGGCAATATTTGACAACATTCCTGGCGAGTTGGCCTCTACGTGTCCGTGGGAACTTTATATACATCAATAACAATATATAAGCTAGCCTAACCCAATCTAACATCTCGGCGGTAATATTTGACCACAATTCTGGCTTGTTGGCCTCTACGTCTCCGTGGGACCTTTATATACTTCAATAACGTAATATAACCTAACCTAACCCAACCTTTCATCTCGGCGGTAATATTTGACCACATTCCTGGCGAGTTGGCCTCTACGGCTGCGCTGGACCGTCATATACATCAATAACGTAATATAAATTAACCTAACACAACCTATCATCTCAGCTGTAATATTTGAGAACATTCCTGGCGAGTTGGCCTCTACGTCTCCGTGGGACCTTTATATACATCAATAACGTAATATAACCTAACCTAACCCAACCTATCATTTCGGCGGTAAAATTTGACAACATTTCTGGCGAGTTGGCCTCTACGTCTCCGTGGGACCTTTATATACATCAATAACGTAATATAACCTAACCTAACCCAACCTAACATCTCGGCGGTAATATTTGACAACATTCCTGGCGAGTTGGCCTCTACGTCTGTGCGGGAACTTTATATACATCAATAACACTATATAAGCTAGCCTAACCCAATCTAACATCTCGGTGGTAATATTTGACCACATTTCTGGCTTGTTGGCCTCTACGTCTCCGTGGGACCTTTATATACTTCAATAACGTAATATAACATAACCTAACCCAAACTATCATCTCGGCGGTAATATTTGACAGCATTCCTGGCGAGTTGGCCTCTAGGTCTCCGTTTGACCTTCATATACATCAATAACGTAATATAACCTAACCTAACCCAACCTATCATCTCGGCGGTAATATTTGACAACATTCCTGGCGAGTTAGCCTCTACGTCTCCGTGGGACATTTATATACATCAATAAAGTAATATAACCTAACCTAACCCAACCTATCATCTCGGCGGTAATATTTGACCACATTCCTGGCGACTTGGCCTCTACGTCTCCGTGGGAACTTCATATACATCAATAACGTAATATAACCTAACCTAACCCAACCTAACATCTCGGCGGTAATATTTGACAGCATTCCTGGCGTATTGGCCTCTAGGTCTCCGTTTGACCTTCATATACATCAATAACGTAATATAACCTAACCTAACTCAACCTATCAATTCGGCGGTAATATTTGACCACATTCCTGGCGAGTTGGCCTCTACGGCTCCGCTGGACCTTCATATACATCAATAACGTAATATAAATTAACCTAACCCAACCTATCATCTCAG